>JAUMJJ010000037.1:1525000-2725000 GCA_033556795.1 Tapera naevia | reverse complement strand
TGGCACCACTGGAAAATGTCTTCTTCAGAAAAATTGAAAGAAAATTGTTACAGCTATAATTACTGTTGCAAATAATTTGTATATTTAAGAAAAAGTATAAATTCAACTAGGTCTTATACTCAGAAGTCCACAAGCAAATACATAAGTAAAAGTAGCAGAAACTTCCCAAGTCACTAAGCAGTTTTAGTGAACATGTGCCTGTTCTTATTTGTGCAAAAGGTATGAAACCACTGGCCATATCATCCAGTAAGCAGTGACAAATACTTTCTAGCAAAACCTATGTAAATATTATATATTTATCATTACACCTTGAGTAATTTATCCTAATTTTCATCTACATACATAGTGACAGTAGTATTTCTCTTTGCTTGTGTTGGAGAGAGGCTCTCCAAAGGTTTTGGACTTGAATAAAATTCTTCGATGAACTTCAGCCCAGAAGGGAATCCAAGACCATTTACAATGACCTGCCATACAGAGGCTATTAAATGTCACTGAGTTACAAAACTATGAGTACAAAAAAAAATTTCAAATTCATGGGTCATACGCCCTATCTCAGAACTCCCAGCATTTCAGACAGCTAAAAAAGTAAATTCTGTCATCACTGGAGACCCCTCATGTTCCTGGTGAGCATCTTCTGATATTGATGTTTTTCTCTCCGCCTGCTCCCAGCCTAGTGTGAAGTTTGCTTCTGTTCCAGGAAGACTAGATGCGCTTAAATTCCCATGGAAAACCTAAAGCTCCTGTATGCTTTTCAAACTAGGTGTATGGAATACTTTGAAGGAGTATTTTTAAAGAATGAGGCAAGCAGTTAGATTCCTTGGTCCTACTGATTTAAAATTGGGCTGCTCCTCCATAGGAGGTCTGCTCAATGGAGTGTACAGAACAAGGCAGCCAACCAGGCCATGAGTGTCTTCTTCAGGGTGGGCTGGATAATGCTCAACGTCCGTTGACTGTGTGTCCATACTGCTCACCATACAGGCTGTCTGCAGAGGGGCATTTGGCTCATATGCACAAATCTATATTAAAATGTCTCAACCAAAAAGTCTTCCTGCTGAGCTGAGTCACACTCCTGGGCTTTTCCAATAGCTGCCTAATGTGCAATTCATCTCCTCCTTAAAGATGTTACTGGGCTTGCACTATTTTCACATTTCACATTTTCACATCATTTTCACATCATTTTCACATCATTTTCACATCATTCTCACAGTCAGACACCTATGCCATGAAAATAACTTTCCAGTTCTCTAGAGCAATGTATCATAGAGTAAAAGATAAATAGAGAAAATACAATTATCCTAGTAATCATATACTCAGTCAAAACTAATATTTTAAGTAATTTTGTTGTCAGAAATACAGGCAAAAGAGCTCTTTAACACTTCAGACTCTTACAAAAGCTTTTGAAGAGCACTAACAAATGTCTCTAAAGTCCGTAGCAAATGCTACTTTAGCTTAGTACTGAGATGTCTGACTCATTTGTCTGTAATGAACATCCTCCTCTAACCTCAGTCTAAGTATACGATGTTTGGAGATGCAGTAAGCAAACCATACTTGCCTGGAGCAGGCCTGTTAGAGACTGACAGATCATTTACTGCAGTTCAGGAAAAAGCATCATCTTTTAATGTCTATCCATGCAGTAGGTAAATGACTAAAGAACCACAGCCAGGTAAAACCACAACTTTCACTACACTGCATCAGTGGAGGTCCCAGTAAACAGCAGTGAAAGGATTAAAACTGTCCTTAGATTTATAACATAAATCAATCTTCTTAAGTACTTTTTTAATTTTTAAAGATATAAAATATGGTCAATTTAATTTTCATTTCTTGGCTTGTCTTTGAAGCTTTTGTTTTCTACTCAAGGCAACACTGTCCTTAGGAATGTAAAGAATACTTCAGCAGCATTTTCACTCTACACCTGGGTACACCAACAAAAGACCATTTGAAATGCTTGGAGCACAAAATCTATTTTCTCTGTACAATCATTTTTTTATCTGGATCAGACATAGCCTGTTGCTGTAGAACAGCCACTGGAACAAAGGAGATCATTGTTCATGGTGTGAACTGATATATTACAGTTTCTACAGGTTCTTGGATCCTCTGAACAAGCTGTGACAAAAATGAGAACTGCTCTAAATCTAAACTTGGAAAGATATAGTACAAGATCTTAATGTGATGTGCTACTCTCTGTCTGATATTCACACATTCCATGAAAAGCAGTTCATTGTTGTGCCTGAATTGGTATCAATCGCTTCTCTCTAAAGAATAACTTAATCAAATCTGAGGTCACTTCACAAACTGACTGCTGGGCAAGTGTTATAAATAATCTTCCAGAGATTTATATGCTGGAAATCTAGAGGTTTTATATAGACATATGTTGAAAAAAAAAAAATCCTTCTCTGAAAAAAATAAAAGGAAAGAAAAATCCTATAAAACAAAACTCCTTGGGGCCTTCAATGTTTTATCCTTATTTCTATTTACATACATTTTTACAGGGTTTATTTTCATCTTTACTTTATTTCATTTGGCAGATGGAAACACATAAATAAACAAAGTAATATTATTACATATAATTTACTGGGTCAGAAGAATTACATGACACTAACGTTTGTTAAAACAGGACATGAAATTGCATCAAGTAGTTTCTTTCCCTTCTATGATCCATGTAAGATCTCATTTTTAATTGCCACATTGACAATTTAAATCTATTTTTCACCTTTCTTACAGCACAAATAGCTGCAGAGCAACATAGAAAATTTTGCCAAATTTCTCTTAAATGACTTAAACATCCTACCTGTGTGATTTTTGTCTGGATATAGGCCCTTTTAATAAAATGACCTTTGATCTTCTGTTTTGAATAGTGGACTTCTTTCCTGTCTAGAAGACTAGAAAACAACCCCTGTACTGCTTAAAATCATCATCAGTCTTAAAACCAGCGTATGAAGGACTACCTCTGAGGCTTCCCAGTCTCACACAGATACTGTTAGTGGGTGAATTTCCACCAGCATCGAGTTTTCATCTCTTTTAAATCCAAGTAAACTGCAGGCTATTATCTGTGGGACCTACCATCGAGGATGGCATCTTCAATAAGAAGAACTTATTACTGGTAAGCTGTATTCTACCATACAAACAATGCCATCTTCCAAGTATCTTTCCCAGGTCTGGAAATCAGTGTTTCTCTTTGGATGAAAAACAAAGAAAGGAAGGAAAAAACCCCTGCCAACACCTGACCACAAAGAGAAGTTCAGGATTACCTGTCTGTGCAGCCATCCTTCACTTTCGTCTTCATGTTTCTAAAACAAAACAAGATTATTAAATACCATACTTCGCCTATATTACATTTTACTTATCAGTGCAAGAAGCAGTGGGATTGAATCTGAAAAGTTGTGCAAAAGCACAAAGGATCTGCTTAAACATATGCTTCAGGAGTATAATACAGTGACTGCTCACTCTCCTGGTCTTTCCTCTCTGACGAATAAGCATGTACTCATTCAAGAAAGCATATTACTCATACAGACAAAACACATAAATCCACAAGATGTGTTAATCCCCAGAGAAATAAAGCTTGTTAAGAAGTAAATAAAGGTTGAAATAAAAGTTGTTAAGAAAAGCTTCTGCACTGTCCTCTCTATGCAGTATTGTATCATTTTTTTTTCAAGGGATAGATACATCAGAACAGTTTTCTGTTGTGGAAACACCTGTGCCAATTTAAAAGATGGTATCTGCTTGTAGTTACACAGTTTATATCAATATGTCATTTACAGAAGGTATTAATTAACTAAAATGAAATTGTGGGTAGATGAGTCATTTTTAATGCCATTAAATACATATATATATAATACAAATATATATAATGCCATTAAACAAGAACTTTGCGAAGATATTCAGATTACAAACCACTGATGTGTGTGCTTGTGCATGTACACAATTATTTCAAGACAAGTAACCAATCTCTCGCACAGACACTCACACACACAGAATATGTGCAGGGGCATATAATTCCTGCCTTTTAAAAAACCAGAAGTAAATATCGTAAAGATTGCTTATATTCTGTGTCTGCCTAAATAAATGTGTGCCAGCTGACTTGTTGCCAGGTAAGATAACTGAAATACTTTCTCTTTGCATGTGTTATGAAAACCGATGGCAAACGACCACTTGGCTCATCTCTCCTACCTTTGTGCAGACTCCTGTGGTGGCATCACAGAGCGTCAGGATAGACACATTCTGAGCTCTGTTCAGCCAGTTTACTGCCACCTTGGTGCTGGTTGCCCATTTCACCATGGTTATGTAGTAATCCCTGCAAACACAGACCAAATATATAAACCAAATATATAAATCAAATCACAATACTGACATACTAATGAATTGCCACACTGCAGAGCGGCCGGAGGCTGCTGCAGGCAAACAGTCCAGAAGAGATCTTTGGTTATTAAGAATTATGTGTCTTGATGTCTCTAGGCTTTCTTATGTGTGGATTTCAACCCCTAAAAATGACATTTTTAGGGTTGTTCAGGTGTTTTATCTGCCACTTCTGAAAGTCATTTTCAAAGAAGAGATGACTATGGAGATAAAGAATCTTTCAAGCTATTCTGTTTTCTAAGAAGGACTGAAATGCTTGGAGCTACAAATTTATGCACAGGTGGAAAAGAAATTGCAAGCAGTTTCCATTCTGAGCACACCAACTGGCTGACTCAGACTCATCACTGCCAATGGCTGGGATTTTTACGCCTACGAAAAGTAAATGGCCTCTAAATATGCCCACTACACACTAAAACATCCATGTGCATTGCATTATAAGGAAAACAGCAAGAAGGCTAGAGAGACACAGTGCTTCTGCAAAGCAGATGTGTTTGGCTTCCATAAAGACATCAGCAGAGATGTGACAATTTGCATCAACAAAACTGATGTCCCATGCTCCCTGTTCCACCCCCTGTTGCTGGACCTATTCAGGTTGTGATAATACTTTCAGTAAATGACCAGTGTGGGCTGTAGCATCTTGCAATCTTGCAATCTTGCCCTAGAAAACACAGGAAAAGGTCTGTGCAATAGTGAGGAATGGAACCACCTAAGCTGTGCTGGACTGAAAAATACAGGATCACAAGTGATGATCACACTGATGATTGCCTTCTTGGAGCCACTTTGTGGTGGTACTCAAACATGTCCACCTCTGCAGCAATTCAGGGCTTCACCACTTTATCTGCAGGGTAAAACTCTGGCTGAGCTGACAAAGCTGGTGGTGTTATAATATACTGCTGGGCTATGGGAGCCAGAGACGTCCTTAAATTATAATATGACTTTTCACAGCATACGGTCTATAAAAAATTTATTAGTTCATTTGTTTGCTATAAAATATGTATAAGGAATTGTTGCTCTCATTGGAATTAATGTGCTGTGTCACTGGAGAGTACTTTGTGTTCTGGCAAGCGCTTCTGTATATACTGAAGAGAAAGGGCAAAAGCAACAAAGACCCCTTCGTCTAGCACAACAACAAGTTGGAAATTGATTTTGTAGTTTTCAGTAATACTTTGTGCCTGAATTGGGCTGGGGAAAAAAACCAAAAGACCTGAATGATTGCATCCACTGCACTGGAAGGAAGGACACTTCCAGATGAGACAACAGCAGTGTGAAAATTCAGTGCCTGAAATAAAATTGCAATTTTACTCTTTATCAGCAACAGTGTAGGCCCTCAGAGGGAAAAAAAACCCAACAAATCAAAATTAAACTGTATAACCATCTCTTCTTTCTCTACAAAATTAACTAAGCAGATTGAGTCTCCCCAGAAAAGGAATGTGAATTTAGTACACATAGTGGCTTGGAGCACTTTTTCCATAAATACAGTTTAAAGTCTGAAAGATCTATATTCAGTTCTCACATCCCTCTTGCTGTTTGAACACAGGAGCCACGGTTCTTTCTCAAGAACTTTTAATTACCATTTTAGCTCAAACATTTCCTACCACCTCAGAGATGGGCATGGAGTCTCAATTTCTCTCTGAAGTGTCTTCTAGTCATCAAGCCCATGGATACCCCAGTCAGCAGACAACTGTACATACTTGCATAATTATTTTTGTAGTGTCAGAGTAATGTGGAATATTACTTTAAATTACTTCACTTCACAGGTCTTCTGTAGGAAAATCAAGCTTTATGTTTCCCATTTTGCAGAGGAAAATGAGACAATAATTTTGATTCATCTCAGTTAATTTTAAACATCTGCAGCTCCAGGAGCTGCATGAGTTGAGCAACAAGTGGAGAGAAACAGGGAGTCAGAGCCTTTCCCAGGCTGTCTTCGACAGACCTGTCCCAGACACAGAGCTGATTTACAGAGAACCTTCCTATATAGCGAAATCTAGACCAGCGGGTACCTGACCACTTTGTTTGCAGACATCCACATCAGAGCAGGTTACACCCTTCCAAAGGAAAGGAATAACCTCTCTGAGTCCTCCTTCAGGAACGGTGCAGTTATGGTGAAGGTTTACAATGTATTTCTCCATTCCAGTAAAGATGTTTGTAGTTGGGCGTGAAGACACTCGAGACTGGTTATTGAGCAGTGCCCTTGTTTATACCCTAACTTTACTTGGCTGCTTTCTGGAGGCATGAATCTAAATAATGAGGTACGACTCTATAATTCAGATACTTACAAGCATGATAACAATAACAAAAACATTAACACTACAAAGAACAGACAATATGTTACGTAGCCAAGTGAAGGGCAGCAGCCCAGCCCATGGTCCCTGGCACACAGCCAGCTTCTGCCTCTGATCCAAGACTCAAGTTGTCTGAGTTTCTCCATTATTTATTTGTTTCTGACTTATGCAAGGACCAGTGACAATTTCTGCACTAAGGGAAGATAACATTTTTCTTTAATTTGCTACCTGGAATGCAAATATGATGTGAGAAATAAGTTGTATCACGGTCCAATTCTGACCACCTGCTGATGTAACTCTTGGCGTCCAATGGTTCTCACCACAGTAAAAAATGCCTGCTGGGCATTAAATGTTAGCATTTTTTTCCCATTGATTTCCATCCGTTCCCTTTGCTTTCTTTTTCTCATAGAAAACATGGCATTGGAAAAAATTCAGAAAAATGCTCAGAATGAAAGAATTTTTAAAATGAGAAATTATTAAAATTTTATATTTTCCCCCCAAAATATGTTTTGACATAATCAGCTTTGCGCATTTTTTTTAAATATAAAATATAAAATATCCCAATTCCAAGGAAAAGTTCTAACTTCCTTTAATTTTGAAAGAAAAAGAACCCTGACATATCTCCACTTTATTCTCAGCTTTATTAGTTGTACTAAACCACTTTGCTCCAGATAAAAAGAACACCAGGAAATACTGCTCTATCCATATATCCTCTGCATGAACAGATTGAGCCCATTGAAATGCTTCAGAGAGGACCACTCTGCTCAAAGATTCTTATCACCAGTATCCCCTGATCCTCTGAAAGTCCGTTCTATAACTAACTGTAAGGTTCATCCCTCTTCTCTTTTTTAATAAAATGTTATCACCCTAATCCTCTCATTTCAGAAAACATGCATAATGAAAATGCACCTCTCTTGCTCTAGCAGCACTAGTTATATCATACCCTAGGGATGGAAATTGCCATGGTTTGGATGAGAGAGACTAATTAATTTTGATATCTTTTGAATCACTTTACAATATTGATTGCAACCAAATAAATTAAAGCCACTCGTAACCACATAGGATAAATTTATTAACAACACTTAGATCTTGCAGTCTGAAGTTCTTACTATAATTAAAACATTTCTGAGTCTCTCTGTTTACAGAGTATGCTAGCAACAGAAAAATGACCAGAAGCTGTCGCTACAATACTTTGATGGGGATACTGTGACAGGGATACTGTGATCCTGAGTTGCTCCCTGCTGTCTATGGATGTGAAGTTGGGGTTTTTTTGAAAGGCAAGTGTCCATTTGGTTTGGTCACAGGTCATATATCATTTATTGCATAAATGGTATTGGAATGCTTTAGAGTTATTCAGTGAAGACACATTCTGAGGCTGACACTACATTCCTTGCTAAGGCAGCCAACTCCCACCACAAACAATCTCACTGGTTTATCATCTTCTCATCAGATGACTACGCAGCCTACTCACAGGCCTTATATATTTACCATAAATGTGAATATCACCCCTGAATCCTCCTGTGCCCTTCAAGGTACCCTGTTTCATTAGCTCTGTTCTGTACTACTGTCTTTATTGGCACTGGAATTACAGATCCATCAATCTAATTTAGCAATCAGCAAAAAAAGGAGAGCATGCATGTTGGTTGGATGCTCCTACAAGCACAAGTAATGTATCTGTGAAGGATAATCTTGCAGTACTACATTAGGAGGGGTCACTATGGATACTTCAGATGTAGAAGCAAAGTCTGATTTCTCTAGGTCTTCTGTAAAGTTATTTCAAGTTTAAATTAAACTTAATGAAATCTGGATTTGGATTATAATCTCTCATCTTTGCAAGGTGTGCCACGCATTACCTAAAGATGCTTCTCTTCTGAACAAGTGTTCACAGACCTATAAATGTAGCTCAAGCTTTGACCACACTCTGAAGTCCAAGCCAAACTTTTACACTCTTGCTGAATGCAGATTTAAGCATTAGAAACGGGTATTTAAGTATTTGGGTGAATTGCAGGTCAGCTTCTAAAATACATTTGCCCTAAAACCAGCAAAGAGCTTTCCTTTTTATTTTTAATCCAGACTGGGCAATGTATTTGCAGAATATCCATCTTGTTTCATTCCTGTGTTCATGTCATGAAGCAGTGAGCTCATGTTTACTGTATTATAGGGCTGTCCACTTTCTGCTTTACGGTCCTTCGTACAGGATGCAGATAATATCCCTATTACAATGCCTGTGTTTACATGTAAAATAAATATCTTCTGGATTTTGAGACATTCTGCCAAGTTCTCTGAAAAGAACCCTACACTGAAGTTAATCTGGGTCACAGCAATTTCAAATAAAAACTTAATACTGTCCTATAAAAATACATGTAAGAAGAAAAACAATTTGAAACATTTTGAACCAATTTACACAACATGAAAGTCCGTGACCATGCCAGAAAAAGGCACTGTAAAGTGATCTTGAAAAAACTCAGGAACAGATTTAAATCCCTGACAGAAACAGGGTCCAGCATCCCAAAGAAAGAAAGCACCTACCTCATTCTCTGATCATCGGGTGGAGTCATTTCCAGGTCATGGGTAGGTCCATTCAGACCAATCACATGCAAAGAAATAGTTGGATTTTCTGTTCCAGCCTGGATTTTAAAATAAGAATAAATGACCATACATTATACAACACGGAACGGTTTTGATTTGTTACAACCCCATGGATTATAAAAAAAGCATTCCTATTCTATGGGGTTATGGAATGGACTACTACATTGTTTACAAGCAAAGTACAACCAAAGTGATGTGGCACAGAGGTTTGGAGATGTTGGTAGGCACAAGCATGGGATAATTTTACTTCAGACAGCTTTAGCCTTGGTAAAAAATGCTACTTTTCATGGCAACTAGAAATATTGCTATTTTATGTATCTTTTGATAAAAGATTGTCTAGCAGGATGGTGATAGATATAGTAAAATACTGGATCATTTTGTATTGTAGGAAAGGGCATCCCCTGCTGAATCAGTGTCATCTTTCACAAAACCTGCATATATGTTGATATCTCTCCTGTTAAATAATGGTTCAATTTGGACCAGTATGTGAGGCCTTAGGTATTCAGTGCATAAAGCGAGACACCCAGAAGAAATTACAGCAGCACAGTACACTTCTCTATTGTCTTATAACAGAAAATCACAGCAATAACAGCAGCAGTGTATATATACTGGCTGGGAGCTGAGCTGGGTCTGTGTACCCACTGCAGGACTGCTGTACAGGTCTCTGGAATCAAGGAGAGATTGTCTCTTAGGTCTTTTCTGTCTTTTACTGTCTTCTTTGTAATCCTTGGGCACCAAAACCAGGCTGTCTCCTCTGACATCAGGCCATCCTGGTTATTGTAAGGAAGCCCAGATACAACTTTTTCCTTTTAGAGAAAAGGAAATTTATCTGACTGATAATGCCAGCTTATAACTCCCAGACACCTATCTAGCATGGAAATATAACTGCTTTTGTGTGGGTACAAAGCAAGAATTTTTAAATTTGATTTTCATTACATTTAGAATGACTAATACTTGGATCAGAAACCAGCAATTCTACAAATGCAACTAAAAAGTAATGAAGACCACATTCACCGGGGAACGGCTGATTTCCCTTAGATCAGTTTATATTCATTGCTTATGAATGTGTACTATTATACTATCTCCTGAGCCTACTAGAAAAGAAATACTTTTTTTGATAGAACAACAAGACTGTTTGTTTTATTATTCCTTATTATTTAATTTTCCCTTACCTTTGGATAATGATAAGTTTTAACGGTAGGGTAAAGGCTGCCAGTGTATACAGGAATCTCCATGGTGGGGACTCTGGAGGCATTAATTGTTGCATATGCTAACCTGGTGCCATCAGGAGACCACCAGTGAGCAATATGAGTCTTCAAGATTTCCTCTAATTAAAAAAAAAAAAAAAAGAACAAGAAAAAAGGCAATATTAGCTATGATATGAAAATTCTCATCTGAGTACAGGACAGGGAGAATACCATAGGAATATCAATTAAAAACACTCATAAAATTAAGGCATATACATAAATGAACAAAATTTATAGCAATTACTCTGAATATACAACTTATTAAGCATAATTACCTTGCTTAAGAAACATTACAAGAACAAGTCTTATGAGGAACAGTGGAGGGAACCGGGGCTGTTTAGTCGAGAGCAGAAGAGGCTGAACCTTATTGTTCTCTACAATTGCTTGAAAGGAAGTTGTAGCAAGGTGGGTGTTGTTGTCTTATCCCAAGTAATAAGTGATAGCACAAGAGGAGATGACTGCAAGTTTTGCCAGGGGAGGTTTAGATTGGATATTAGGAAATATTACTTCATGAAAAGGGTTGTTAAGCACTGGAACAGATTGCTCAGGGAAGTAGTGGAGTCATCATCCTTGGAGGTATTTAAAAGATGTATAAATGCGGTGCCTAGGGACGTGGTTTAGTGGTGAATTGGGCATTGCTAGTTGAGAGTTGGACTTGATGATCTTAAAGGTCTTTTCCAAACTTTTATGATTCTGCGATCAAATTATTCATGTTAGTACACATATTGATGACAGCATGAAAGGCCCTGCACATGGATATGTGAAAAAACATACATGTACATATTGGCAGAGCTTGGGTTCCTACTTGCCCTGATGGTAACATAACTGAGGTTCCCTTGGAGCTAGCAGAGAACTGCAATGACTGAGACGTAGTTCTCCTCCATAAAGAGCTCACAAAGTCAAGAAAGACCCATATCAATGGATTCAAACAGTGTTTATACTTAGATACAGGTGCTTAAGATACAATTTAAATATTCCTAAGCTCTGTTGCCATTTGGGAATAAAGAAAAACAGAAATTTCCTATAGATTATGTCATGCTGGAACTTTGTAATACTTTAACAGATACCAGGCTTTAGTTTCTGTGGCTTGCATACCATCTTGACTTGTATTTATTTCATTTTTCAAACCACTTTTGCAAAGCAATTTTCAATAAATAGAGACTGATCCTTTTTACCACTGAATTTTGGGATTACAGTTATTTTGGTGGTTTGAATAATGCAGTTGCTATTGAAAACATATTCAAAAAGATGGCAATACAAACATTTCAGAGTTCAAGTACGTACGGAGAAAACAAGATGGTTATCATAAATTATCTTGAAGGCTGGCAGAACCTAATTCTCATTAAATAGAAATTCGATGAACTTGTGATTTCTAATACTTTTTCTTCTCATTTACTATACTTCACGGCAAAGATGACTTCAGCTTATAGATATCCAGAAAAGCTATAATATTCGCTCTCTGTCCGAAGTATCTTCAGTTACTGACATTTGGAAGACACTAACTTGGCTTTTTACACCTCCCATTCTGCAAAAGTCAATAGCGTAATCCATTTTCATTAAGAGGCTTAATATCATATGAGTCATTCCTATTTAAACCATAGCAGAAGGACTTGCATATGCTTTATAGATTGATGGGTGGGAAGACAGGTCTCATTACTTTAATGTGAGAACAAGAATTAAAGAAGCTGCAGAGTGTTTCTAAGCCTTCATCAGTGAACTCCTGCTACACAAGTCCAAGCAGCTCCAATGTCTGCTGTCATCGCTGGTCTTTGCAAAAACAAACGGGATTTCCAAAATTCAGACCCACCATATTTGTACACCACCTTATGACACCCCCTCAATCCAGCCTAAATGTCCACCTGGTTTGGAGAGTAGAAACTCACCAAAAACTCTTTTATTTCTTTTAAAAAAAATTCTTGGATGAACTATCTTTGGAGACTAGACAGAGAATTATATTCACCAGACAGCAAATGAACACCTTTGTTAATCCAGACTTGCATATGTTTTGAGATAAAACTCAAGCTAATGTTAGAAGGGGCAGAAGGGAGAAACACCCTTGATAGTTATGCCATCTATAAATAAAAAATCAATTAATCAATACTTAACAACATCTAAGTGAGGTTTTGGAAAAATGTGTAGGAAATTGCAAATATGGGAAAGCACGTCTAGCAAATTTGCTTTGCTACATTGTGCCACCTGTTGTGTGTACATTTTAAAGATGTTGCTTTTGACTTTTATATTGGTTGCTCATTAAAAAGATAATTAAGATCATAAAGAAAAAGGAGTAAAAATGGATGGCAGATGAATCCTTGACATTTTAACATTAATTAGGAATGACTACTCAGCAAACATTTTCTCCAGTTCCGCAGACTTAATGAAGTAGTTCTACGGAAGGTCACACGCCATGAAAGGTTTTAGTGTAGGTTTCATGGTCCTCTGTTAATGAGATTTAATTCTGTGAACATTTGCTTTGAAACAAAGGCAGGACTTGCCATTACTAGAGAGATCAGTAAGTTTTAGCAAACTAGAGAACATTCTTATGAAATATAAAATACATTAATACTAGAAAGTTTCATCTGAAAACACCAGAGCACCCCTCTACATATACCTTGTGACCTCCTAGCTAGGAGTACGAAGTAATAATTGATCAAAACTTTTGCTCTTTTCCTCAGAGTTGCTGGGTGCCAGATGATGTAGGGATGCTGTGAACAAGCTGCAAGAGTCCTCACAGTCATTTGCTGGTGACTCTATGCTGCTTCTTTGTCCACAGCTTTGCTTTCCAGCCATCACACTGGGGTGTGCAAAACCTAAAAGCAGCAAAAATGAACACCATGGCCATAGGGGGTTTCTTCATGTATTTATTGAAATCTAACTAGTTCTGCAGCCTTTGTCCATCCTGAGTCATATCTGTGGATCGTCATTCTGCTGAAAATGGCAAACTTCTGGCTTGCTGCCACAGAAAGAATGAGGCTTTCAGCAATGACTGACTGGGAAATCCATTGGTATCTTAGAGGTTGTTTTCAGTTTCTGAAGGTGCCACAAATAACTTGTAATTTGCAAGTGTGAGATAACAAGCAGAGATGTGCACAAAAAGACAAGGGATGCTTACACAGATTAATCCTCTGACAGGTACCATTGCAATCCCTTTCTAACACTTCAAAAAAAAAAAAGAATAAATATGGTATCAGGAGAAAAAAATGAGAAAAAAAGAAAAAAGAAATAATTATCAAGTGAAAAAATACATTTGTTTTTCTGTCATCACAGTCAACGCAGGAATAGAACATTATTAGCTGTATAATTTACTCACCAAGGCTACACATGTTACAAGCATCAGTATTTTAGTTCCCATCTACAATGAAAGCAGCTGGGGACACCACCCTCACCAGCTAGTTTCCTTTGGCCACTTGCTTCTGCAATGTGCATGGCCAGATCCCATCTCTCCGCAGACGTCCTCAGGATGTGCTCGTGTCCACGTTGCCACCTCTTGTTGGGAGTGTAGTGGTGATCGTATCCACTACAGGAGCGAGCAAGTCAGTGCAAGACTAGTCCTAAGAGCTTTTACATCTTTAACTGCTAATGTCTTCTAGCAAGGAAGTCCAGGAAAAATATTAAAATGAACGCAAAGAAACTAAACTTTTCTCTTCCAAGAAAAAAATGACTCACTCATAGATCCATATTGCAGATAAACAAGAGATGTTCTGGGGATCTGAATGGTGTGTCCACCCTTGGAGAGGCCCTTGCTGTTATATGGATAAGCTGTAGTTAACAACTGCAGTGTCTTTAACCTCCAAAAAGTAACTTCCATTTAAACAGCTGAGAAGGTGTCCTTGCAGACTGAGCAGAAAGTTATTTTAGCTGCATCTAGAAAAGTAGAGACGTTCTGCATCTCAGAAGGTCAAAATAAGTGTGTAATGGGTAGATATACTTAGAAAGTCTTACCTATTAAATAAATCAATTTATGTTATCCATTTAAAGTTATTCTCTTTCAGACATTATCTTTTATTCTACAGTAGGAAATCCAAGTGATATTATTAATGTGGAGCCCCCAGAAAACAGAGACAGAAAATAGCTTAATTCTCCCCTGAGTAAATAGAGATACATGCACAGATATGTACAAACACGTTAATATTAATTTCAGAATATTCTAATTTTTGCACAAAGAATATGCAATACTTAGTCTGACAGAGGGAACTTTCCCTTCTACGTTATTTACTGCTGATGTGGTAAAGTGCAGCAAGTCCAGGAAGGGTAGTCAATGAGTTTGTTTGGGTGATGTATTCTAGATGATGCTCAAATCATAAAGTATTTGGTGTACTAAAGGCATTTTACTGTTTTACTAAAGCTGTTAATAAAAAGGAATTTATAAAAAATAAAATAAATCTAAAAAAAGGCTGTGACTTAGATTAGGAAAGAAAGCTCAAAAGAATTTGTCAGTAGGAAGCATCAAAAAAACATAGGAGAAGAGAGATCAGAGAACGGAAAGGGGGTCTAGAAAAGGAGAAAACAAAGATTTCTGAGATAGTGAAATCCCTAGGGTTCTCATAGAAACATCAAATAAATACAAATGCTTATTTGACAGCTGCCATGTGTTTTAAAATCAATTACTAGACCATCTCAAACCGGCAACCACACATCAAAATTGATTACTGTTGTATCTTTTGAAAGCAAGTATTTTTACCCAGTTAGGGAAAACACATTGTTGATATCGGCCTTCACTGACATGTGGTGCAGGGATTGCTTTAGAAAACCACCCTGCCCTCTTTCACACACAGAGGAGCAAATTTTTCTTTCAGTTGCTGTAGTGTAGGTCTACACTGACTTCCATTAAGCAATTTTAACAGGTATAAAATGGGTGTAAATGTAGTTACGTGTATGTAAATGTCATAAATCTATTTTATATTACTATATCTGCTCTACATTTTCCTATGTTGACATTATTTTATGCTGATATCAGCAATAGCCCTGCAGAATTATTGATTTCAGTGCAATTAATCCTCTTTCACAGCTGTCTGACTGAGTCAGGTGCAAAAATTGTTGTTTTGCAGGGCCATTAAACTATTCAACAACCTTTTGAAGAAAACAACAAAACCAACATTTTTTGGCTATGCCTAAATTCAAGGCTCAGTCCACAGTCCCTGTATGCAGACAACCACTGTTCTCAAGGTGTTCCTGCCATCATCCAAGAGATCCTTAAGAAAACCTGAGATGCAACGCCCACCCCAGTTATTCTTTATTCCTTCTCGAAACACACAACCTCCTTCGCCACTGTCAGGCAACAAGCTCATGAAGAATGATGCTTTTACATCATTTTTGAGGACATGCTTTAGAGGATATATTTTAAACATGAAATCCTTCATCCAAAGTCACACCACCTGATGGCAGCAGCAATACACAGCCATGGAGCCAAACAGATGCAGGCGAGGTGCTCCCATGTGTTCCGAAGCTACAAGAAGGTGGCAGCCCCTCATCTCAGCAGAAGGAGCCCAGCCAAGGAGATTTGCATCTCCTCAAGCACAAGTTGGGGGCTGAAAGTGTCATTTATTTCCCTTTAGTCATGCTTTTTAATTGCTTGAACACATGTTGTTTTCCACTCACACAGCCTTGCAATCCCTTCCTCCAGCAGAACATTGCACTGAGACAACGGGCAAGGGTTTAGCCAGTGCTTTTTGCTTCCCCATGCCTGGATGCTGAGGGCCTGAAAGAAGCTCCTTTCAGCAGGGTGGTGCACGCTGGGCACTGAAGGCACACCCATAGGACTTTTCATGTGTTCTGCACGGTCAACAAGATCTTATCTTACCTCCATATCTCTCAAAAGCTGCTGTGAGGCCTGAGCCAAGACAAAGCTTGACAGACAGTCAAACTTTGCCAAAAGTGAAAGAAAACGTCTCCTTTGGATGTTCCCTGACACCTGGCAAGGACCCCTGAGGGAACGACACACAGATGAAGATCAAACAACATTGCCTAGCAGAACCAGGGTGTGCACATCAGAGGCAGCTCTGCCAGTCAGCCTGGCCAGATCCTGACTACTCCAACCTGAGCTCCTTATCTGTAGTCCTAGCTACCAGCAGAGCCAGGGTGTGCACCATTGTTTCTCTGAGGATAATCTTTAAGATACCTCTCCCCAAGGAGCAGGACTGAGGTTGTATCAGGATGGCATCAAGCTGCAGACAGACAGAAGAGACTTTCTGAGGTTACTCATGTCACCCACATCAAAACTGCTGGTTTAATACTTGTGTTTTTTTTTTTTTTTTCTCCTGGTCCATTGACTCTTCTAATTTGCTGCACTTCCAACAGTAAAAGATTCTGTAGTTGTTATATGAATAAGGGCATTGAGTAGTTGTTTACAAGGTTATTGACAAGTAGCTACCAGACCTTCTTTGCTGTCTGAGTGCTTGGGGGCTTCAAAATGCTGGCAGTATTGACTACCGGTTTGATCCTGTCCTCAGGTATGACCCTGCAGCTCCTGCCAGAGCACACACAGGAGATCAGGCTGAGGCTCTAATAACTAAGAAATCACAATTGTCAAAATGCACCAAACAAAATAGATGCACATAAGTCTGTGATGTCACCTAAGAAGAAACAGCAATTTCTCACAAATAAGAAATACTTCAGTTATTCAGAAGTGGCTGGAGGTGCCAGGGTCTACTCTGGGCCACCTTTATGTCTGTTGACACTGAGCATGCTCAGCTGCACAAATCCCACTTGCTGCAAAAAACTGTGGAGGGAGTCTGTCCCTTGGATATCTCATGGAACTTGTGTCTCCAGCAGCAGCAACGAGCAGCTTTCCCAGAGGTCTGGTAGGTAGGCAAGGATACCATAATCTATACACACTGTCATGCTATCCTGAGGGCACATTAGTATTTTGAAGCCTATTTTGCAGCAAGTGCTGCAAAACATAAAGGAAAATATGCACCTCTTTGGACAAAAATGGCAGAACAATACTGAGTTGCATCCATACCCTCCTGCTCTTTTTAGAAGTTTCTGTTTTCTATGCTTCTAGCTTTTTCTCCACTGTGCACTATCCTTAGTAAGCCTTAGCTGTTTGCTTTCAAAGTTATTAAACATTGATGCTCACAGTAGCTCCTAACAATTAACAGGTTTCCTCTTCCCATAGTGTGAGTCAGTCACAGCCATGGTGAAAAACTCCTGGTTAGACCAACATTCAGACATTTCATCAACACAGGCAAGTCTGGGATCTGTCAAGATGCCCAGATGTAATAATGAAAATGGAGACTGAATAATGAATGTAGAAATATTACTCAGAGATCATATTGTCAGGTATTCCTGTTTCTAACTCTCACTCCAAAGAGCAAATGCACCTAGAAGACCTGTCCACAGCAGCACATTGTTGTACTTGCCTAATGCATAGTAAGAATGCATTTTTCTTAGCATCTGGAACAAACACAAACCCACAGCCTGTTGTCAGCTCTCCATGAAAGCCTATTAGCCAGAGGCACTAAATCTGTAGAACACTTTCCTGGCAGAAGTCTTTTGAGTAATTTGCACTGCAGATCATTGCTGTGGGTAACTGTTGATTGCAAGGTTCCATCATACCTTTTCAATGGCTAAAGACATAGCCAAGACAGAATTCATGTTGCCCAATTGACTGGAGGCAGTAGGGCTCCTTAGAGTCAAATCCTTTTGTTTTTTTTTTTCCTTTCTCTTCCCACCCCTCCCCCAGTACTTAACAAGTTGTTATGGCTGGAAATAAAATTTGCTTATCTGCACAACGCAGTGAGACACATCAAGGCTTTCATTATATGCAGAATATTACTCTATTCAAACCTGTTCAAGTAGCTTCCACTCCACCTTTCCTTTAAATTAAAAGTCACAGGTTCTTCCTAACTAATCTGCAGGTTTTATGACATGAAGAAGATGGACAGCCAGCCTTGACACAGGGGATCCATTTCAATAGCTACAGACATATCAAGAAAGTTAGTGATCACAAAATACTCTGAATTTGACTATGAAAAATTCATTAGACGATTGCAATAGTTCAAGAACACAAGTGCCCAAAAGCAATCTCTTCTAATGTTTCACAAAGAAATATAAGAGATAAGGAGACTGAGCAGCCTGACATTGCTATTAAAGAATTTGATTCTTCAACCCCATGGATTTCTATCAGCAGCTGCGCAAGCTGTCTTTCACATCAATTACTTACATGATTTATTCACTCTGAGTAGCACCTGCTATTCACATAGCATGAGTGCTAATAAACATAAGTTAATATTGCAAAATACGGCCCTGCATTATAGAATGAGAACTGTAGCACATTGATGGAATTCAGCTTAACTCCAAATTTCTTACCTAGTTTAAACTGTTACAGTCATTGAACAGCCATTAAAAACCCACTCAGAGTTTATATTCCCCTGCTATGGCAATATTCCCAGAGGTTTCAACCTGAATAGTGATTCAGGATCTGGCTAACTGAGAGATTTAGCTCAATAATGACTCTAAGGATGAGTCTGATATTACAGTACTGAATAATCAGAGGAACTACTGAGATAAATAGAGTTACTCAGGAATAATAAAAAAGAGAGCAGGATAAAACCAGAATCCAAATTAGCTCACAGCAATATTTCAGAAAAAACATATTAATAATTTATTATTAATAAAGGTAATGGCATATAATAAGGCTAAGCCACTGTTGGATCAGTGCGGTTTGGCTGTGTTTATCAGAGTGGTGGCACTAGCTTGTTGAACAGAAATTCTGTCCTTCCTGGGTGTAAGTCTTGCATGGACCTCCACTATTGACCCAGATAAACACACAGAAAAGAAAAAACACACCTGTAGGATAATGTGAACCATTGAAATATCTTTTTTTCCCTACTACTAGGAAATCCTGTTTTTTTCCAATATTTTTGAGCTGTGGACTACTAATCCTAAATTTACTGACAGAAGTTGCGTAGTCACCGATCTCAGACCACTTGCAATTATCCTGCCTCTCTCCGGAGCACTGGAGACCTCAGGCTAAATCCCACTAATGCCCAGAATATATAAACGCTTTGAATACAGGTGATGTCTCCAGCTACACTATAACGAGAAGCTGAGCTGAATGGTACCCTGCACCTAGGGCAATCAGCACCCACAGCCCAGAAAATCCCATAAGTGAGACAGTAAATAAAACCAAGTGTTTTTTTGTATGCAGAATGCCTGATAGGGAAATGCTGGCAAAGTGTAAATCAGTTCGCAGTGAACAACATTTCTGCAATGACCACTAAAAAGTCCTTTACATTAGGCAGTAAACACATGCCCATGCAAAGAAAGACAACTCAGGGAAACATCTTCTCTTCTAATGAGGTAGAAGGAGGTGGAAGGAAAGCTGCTGTGAGTGTTTGCCTTCACTTTTGCAGAGCACAAAAGGTATGAAGGTCTTCAAGGGCCATGAAAGTGCATTGGCAGGGCAGGCAAAGTGGTATCGCCTGGCTCCAAAGGTCTAAAGATCTCCTCCATGACACATTTCTCATCATAGGCTCTACTCCCACGTATGTGTATATTCACTAAAATTTTTATGCTTGACTGTAGAACCATTTTAATTGCCTTGGAGAATCTGAATTTTGTGTCTCTAATGACTGCTGGTTTTACTTTAAAGGTACAACAACCAGAGTCTTTTAATAAGAGTTTTAACTGGATGGTGAATTAAATACCAGATGAGTTTAGCTAGGAATTCCAAAGATTTAGGTTTTTTTTAATTTTGTTGTATTGATTTGAGTTTTCTATTCCCAGTTGTATTTTGTTTCTCATAGCTGCACACTGATTCCATAATTTTCAGCTTTTTAATTTCAGCTGACAAAACCCCCATCCAAAAGCCAGTTGTTAAACCAGTAGGTTTTTCTGAAAAAAAAATACCAAAATGCATAGAGAAATGTACATATAAAGAGAGAGACATGGCAATACAGCAAGAGCAAAAAGAAATTGTCCGCATAATTGAATCTAAAACTGGTAAGAAAAAAAATTAAAAATTAATATCTTAGAAAGACAATTAAGAATTTTAAGGAAAAAAACCCTGATTAATTAACTGAAAATTATAAGTATTACTTTGAATTGCATTGTACAGAACAGTATCAAATTACTAATTATCCTTGCCCGCTTTGCTCAAAGATCATGAATGTGCATTTTAATTTACACTGGAGTAAGCTAAATACACTGAGAACCAGCATGTAGAATTTTGCAGAAATCACTGGGGATGAGGGGAAACTCCCCCATTACCATATAAATGACATGCACAGAGTTATAAATGACACGCACCAGATCCAGCTAGAATTGTTCCTTAGGATGTGGCAGGCAAATACCGGAAATTATAATAAAGCTCATAACCTGCCAGATAATAAATGTAACCCATACCCCACAAATCCCCATATACCAAAGATAATTTTGTCTGCTGTTTTTTGCTGATTAAGAGTGGCTTTGTAAAAATGGCCCTCCCCCTTTCCCCTTTTTATCTGTTGTATTTATTGGCAGGATGCAGATGGCTCCATTTTCATCTATCTAACAGCTCACAATATCTAATATGGACTAATCTTTATTTTCAAGGCCTTCATAGTCTGTTCTACTCTTGAACACTTCCAATTTAGCATTGAGGACAACACCCACATAAAAAAAAGACTCATTATAGTAGCTTTTCTTTCACCAGTGTATTTTTACTGTAACATCCACGACGTCAGCAGGACTGCTGTGTTGAGATCATGGCTGACTGATATCTCACTATTCCCTGCAGCAGTCTGGGGACTGGGTCTGGTGTCGTGAGGTGTTTGCTTAGCTCAAGGCACAGCCAGGCCATAGGACGTACCAAGTTGGCAAGTATTTTCCCACCACCATGTATGTTTTGAAATGCTTTCAAAATGTTCATATGGCAAACATGATCAAATTGTAAAGAAAACACCATTGTCCTTGTTGAGTAGGACCAGAATTGCTGAGTTGTATTCCTTGCCCTTCTATTGTTTATCATTAAAACCAGTTATTTTCTAAGTCACGTTACTACTGGAGTATTTGGATGTGGGTTACACTCAGAGATGCCAATTTTAATATATATTGTCCTTTCTTTCTAAGGCTTCCTTGGATGTCTTTCATCTTTTCAAGGCCACTTTCCCCATGAAAAACATAGCATCTCTGGGCTGACTGAATGTCCCTTTGTATTGATGATTCATGGCTGCGGCTGTCCCCCAGGAGACCCATAAGTGGGAACACCCATCAAAGAGGGAGGCTGTGATTTACTCTGGACTTCTCCAGAGTGATATTTTTCTGCTGTTCCCTCCAGCTCCTGAAGATTGTGTGCTCCAGTCTGTGGCTATAAATCCCAGTTATAACGTTGGTGTGTTATGTGTGAAGTTTCATCTTCATCGGGTTTAGCAGGATTACACCAGCATTTGAAAATAACCTAAGTATGGTTACATTGTGATTACACAGATATTTATTATTTTACAGTGTGAAAAGCATTTCTTTAAGGAGTGCTATCAGAATGTCTGGTTTCTGTTTTGCAGATCCACGTTCATGAACTGAAAAAAAGATCGTGATATACTGCTATAAACACAACCAACTGGTTAACTAATTGCCTGTATGCTATCTCTCTGTGCCTTGTGAGAGGCCTCAGAGAGTTGGCTTAGTGCAGTTTTAAGTCCAAATCCATAGCTGGTATAAGTAATATATCTAGTGATACATGGAAACTAACAATCCAGTTCTTGGTTTTCAATGTAATATAAATCTCAGTCCAAGAGAGATGTTGAGATGCTGGAGTGTGTCCAGAGGAGAGCAATGAAGATGGTGAAGGGGCTGGAGCAGAAGCCCTATGAAGAGCGACTGAGGGAGTTGGGGTTGTTTAGCCTGGAGAAGAAAAGGCTCAGGGGAGACCTTATTGCTCTCTATAACCACCTAAAAGGAGGCTGTAGGCAGGCAGGGGTTGGTCTCTTCTCTCAGTGACAGAACAAGAGGACATGGTCTCAGGCTTTGTCAGGAGAGGTTTAGGCTTGATATTAGGAAAAAGTTTTTCACTGAAAGGGTGATTGGCCAATGGAATGCACTGCCCAGGGAGGTGGTGGAGTCATTGTTCCGGAGGTGTTTAAAAACAGATTGGATGAGGCGCTTAGTGCCATGGTTTAAATGACGAGTAGGTGTTGGTATTGGGTCATAGGTTGGACTAGGTGATCTCAAAGGTCTTTTCCAACCTTGTGATACTGTGATACTATGATACTGTAAATAAACGTCACAGTGTTATGCTTGTCCACTAAGGACTTACATGTTCGAAGGAGACTAATCCACTTCCTACGTACCTGTGAAAGCACTACATGATTCATTATTTTTCACTTGAAACCAAAAATAGATATTTATTCAGGAAAACTACGCAGTCAAGCAACTGGTTTATGCTTTCTCTCTTTTTTCAAGTGGTCAGCAAAGTGCATATTGTTTCCACTAATCTAAACTAAAAGCTTTAGAAAGGTAAAGTTAGACAGGAGAAGTGACTCAATCTTCAGGCATACTTTAGCTCTGGCATTGAAGACAAAGGGCTAATTTATCCTCCAAACCATCTCTTAGCTTGTGCCTTCAAATGCATACTTCTCCTAGAGGAGAAAAACAGGTCAAACAGGGAACGTAGCTTCTCAGGGACAGTCTCCGGATGTCCCAGGAATGATGTTTTCCTGCACCCAAAGCCAAATGCTTTGTGATCTGCTCTTTACTACCAATCACTCAGTGAACTTGTGTAGAAATCTGTGATTTCTACACAGCCCAAGCAAATAATTCATGCAGGAGAACATTAGTTCTGCGAGGAGAACAGAGAGGTTGACTGCTTTAATCCTAATATGCTTAGTCAGGGACAGCGCTTGTGCTTTGGGCAACAGGGCTACATCCATCAAGTTGCTGCTTTCCTCCTCCCCCAGGAAAGGAGCTGTGCCAGAACTGGATTCTTCCCTCTTGAAGGCTCAATGGTATGGAGGAAAACATAGCTCTTGGCTTCTCCACTCTTCTGCAACTTCCCTTGAGGCTGAAGCACCACTCAGCAGTGTTGCACTCATTAAAGATAATCTTGGGCTCTGGTAATGAGTAGATAATGTACAACAACACTTCCGAATGGCAGTTCACACTAGAAGAAAATTGTTATGTCTGCATTTCTGTCTTCTTACTCCCACCTCTCATCTGGCACCACATGCTCTCTGCTAACAGAGCCAGAACAATCCCATTAAAGTTATCTTTTCTCCTTTCCAGGCTACTTTTCTTTCTTGAATCATTTTAGAATCATTCTCACAAATGCACTGAAACATTTCTGGCATATATCAGGCTTTCCTGATTCACTTTTTGCCAGGTCACCATCGAGTTCATATTCTTCTCACTATCAATGTAAAAATCAGATGCTTAAAATCCATAAGTGGGCTTTTAAACAAGAGATGTTCTACACCCAGATTTGTGGTGTTTTTAGTCAAACAACATAACTTTTTAACAGAGTCCAGCATTGTCAAGAAAGGGCTTTTTAAAAGAACCTTGAGTTAGTGAGTGGACAGAAGTGAGCTTCTTGCTTGTGGCTTAAGCTGTACATGCAGAAGGATTTCAACTTCTCCCACCACTGCTCCAGGTCTGGTGTTTGTCAATGATACCCACGGGCCAGAGCAGCAACTTCTCTGATGAACTTGGCTAAAATGGGGAAATCCGTGGAGAAATTCCTGAAATGCTTCCTGCTCCATAGTGCTGAACAATAATCACATCATCTCCCTGAGTCTTCCCTAAGTCTTCTGCTGACCCTCCCATCCCACCAATAGTTTGAGTTTTCTATCCCATCAATAGTTTGATGACACCTCCACTGTTTTTCAAGATGCTAAAGATTAGATAATAGATCTAAGAAGCAATAAAGAATCCTAAAATACCTACATTTGTCTGGAAAATAATTTCTCCAGGGAATCATCACTCACGACACAATCTGGGAAAAATGTGTTGAATCACACGGTTTTTAGACCCTTATCAAGAGTCTCCACACATACTGACATCTGGGCAACATACAGGGTGTTGGAAACAGAAGGAGAGAGAAAAAACAAGTTAATTTTAAAGCACCAGAATTATCCTTTTCCTCTCTATGTGCTGCAATTTTGTGCCGCGCCTCCAAGGGGCAGCACAGCCTCAGTTATCACATCTGAAAGCCTTACGCTACTGGTGACACAGCTCTTGCCTCCTGTCCGGCTCTCAGGATTTCTAACCTGCTTCTGATAGCGGAGAATAATACGTAAGAGGCTCCAGGTTAGTACAGGTCAGTTCACAAATCAAGTGAAGCTTAATTTTTCAAATGAGATATAGAATCTTCTAAGTCGTCTGTGTGGCTACAGTCTGAGGCAGAGACTGAAAAATCAAAGCAAATGCAATAAATACAATGATCTCCAGATAATTCCCATCAAGTAAGATTTATTTTGATGTCTGTTTTCGGACTGTTGCCTTCAATTTTAAAAGCACAATAGCATGAAAACATAATGTTTTGCTTTTTTACTTTTGTTATATTTCTTACCAGTTTCTCAGATCTTTAATCTAGCTATTTTGAAAGCCTCCTTCAAAGAATTGCTTTTGATCTAGTCTTATGCAGTAGCAACTGATGCTGATTATTTTTTTTTGCTGCCTCTGTTGTTAAATCAAATATAAGACAATGACTCAACTTTGAGGAAAAGCAAAACTAACGTAGGAGGCAAATGCCTGTGAGTCAGATGTGTAAAAAGGGAAGGACAAAAGTGATTTGCCCCTATTCTCGGGGATTTACAAGCCAGGTAAGAGTCCATCAGCCCCTCCATGATGCAGAACACAAGCAATAGCCTGGCAGAACTAGGGCAGCTTTAACATTGGGTGCTTGCCTTCTGCTCATAGGGTGCCCCATCGGTTGGAGAGGCTCCTGCTCCTGTTGAAATCACTTGGGATCAGCCCAGTCTTCCTGTATGGAGACTCACATAGACACATCTTTCCAGTCATGCATGCCTCATGCCCTGTGATCAAACCTGCCAAGTGTCTGTGCTGGAGGTGATCCCAGGAATGTGCTGTGGCTGACCAGGTCTGTGTTTCCATGTAAGGCTCTGCATTTTATTTGGCATCTAGGGCCCACAATGAGACTCTCACCTCATTTTGTGTCCTGTTTCCTCTCACCTCATCTAAAACCAGGTCAGTATTTGTGCCTCAGTTTGCCTGTTTCTAAAAAGATGGTAATAATTCCTGTTCTACCAGGACATTATATGCAGTTTTATTAACTGATGGTTGCAAAAGGTGTTAAGATCAAGACAGAGTACTTGTCTCAATGAAGGTCATAATTAGCCATGCACCAAGATATACAGCTGAGTGTCATTGTGATGCTCATTTAATCTCATGCTTCTATCTTAGCTCCATATGTGGGGGGCTAAGGAGGAGAGATTTTCCTACAAAGGTGGCTGTTGTATTTAGCATGAAGTTTAAGCACTTTATTACAGTGACACCCAAACACCCCTGTGCAAGTGATGTTATATATGTTAGAGATGACAGAAAGGTTCATGCTGCATTGAAGCAGTGGAGCTGAGTAGACCTCTCTGAAGTGAGGTCATCAGCAAACCCTGATCTGGGAGATTTGTGCTGGAGAAGTTCACCCGACTTTCCTTGCTTGCGGGTCAGCTCAGGGGTCAGCGCTAATCTGATCAAAAAGGGGATTGTGAAAAGCTGATCTGATTCAGGCTGTGAAATCATGCTCTTGAATCCTAATAATTTCTACAGCAACCAGTTGTCACATCACAAAGAATTACGATCTAAAGTTGGGGGAAGGGGGTGGGGGGAAGAACAAGCTGACACATTTTCATGAATCCCAAATCCTGCTTTAGGCAGAACTGGAAGACTTCCCACTTGAAAAATAATTATATCTCTACATAGTGTACTCTAAAGCATTCTTTTTGAAACACTAAAGCTCATCTTTATAAATGTGATAGAACTAAGAAGTATCCCAGGATTATCAGAAGAATTTGACAAAAATCAAAATTAATGCAGAAACTTTGAGGACAATTTCAAGAAGACGTGCAACAGAATGATGGATTTGTACTCATAAAAGCTTATAAATGACCTCATTTTAAAAAGAGAACTTTTAAATTATTTTCTTCACTCTGCTCACTTTTCTTTTCCACCGAATATTTCATGTAACAGTTTTGAACTAAAATTCAAGTAAAAAAGAACCCCAAAGCCACACCATCAAAGAACCAACCGTGCACACTATTCACTAGAAAAATGTGAATTCATCTCACCTTGCTTCTTTATAATCAGAATGAGATTTGCATAATACATTTTCCCAGCAAATCATACAGATTTCTGACCGTTTGCAGTACTCCTATGGAATTCTGACAGTGAAAGTACCTGCTCCTAGCTCTCTACAGTCTTACCACACGGTGGCAATATAACTTTCACGTTTCTGTTAGGGAGGTGAGTTGCTTCTGATTTCCTCCTTCATTACTTCTTGCTCACTCCAATGATTATATTTGTAGGTGGCAATTACAGTCTTCCCAGTTTCTGCTTTCCATTTCCTTTACAAATTTAATAGAGTATTGTTGGGTTTATTTTTCAAATAAACTCTGCAACATTTCCAAGGACATTAAACACTGTTATATAAGAGTTTTTCTTTCAGCTAATGCAATATTGCATGATTCTCTGTTCTCTAATGAAGTTTTGAGGACCACTCTGGAATTATTGCTTTTTTTTTTTCCAATGAGCATTCATGTACCCTTCTGTATTAACTCTTTCCTCCAAGGCAGTACCATTCTCCTTTAATCTACGTTGCTTTTGCTTTTGTTGCCTCATTGGAATTGGAAAATAAAAACATAAGAGCCTCAAATGATTTAAAACCAGCTTAAATAGAATACATATGAAACAGAAAAAAAAAAAAAAGAAATATTAGGAATAGGTACATAACAACAACAACAAAACCCAATAAAGATGAAGCCTTTGGAAACCACACTGAGACGTAAACTTTTAGTCTTCATTTTAAGTGACCGTGCTACTTAGAAAATGAAAAAAGAAAGTTACTAATATATTTTAAAATCAGGATGTAGAGATGACCTAGATCTAAAATATGATGTAAATCTGTTTTCTGCATATTTGAAAAAGAGCTGATACTTCTCAGACTGGACTATAACTTACTAAGTCTGAGTAGAAAGACATTACTCTGGTCCTCAGCCCATGTGTCACAGATATACTTGGCTATATGCAAGAATACAACACCACGTAAGTCAGCAGAAATACTGAAAAAAAGAAGAAAATATCTTGAAGCAAAACATTTGTTAGAGGCATCAGTTTTGGCTTAACTGTTTATTTTTGCTATGGATCTAATACACAAATCAGGGTATTGTACGTACTAAATGAGATTGTAATTGAGAATTTTGCATTTACTTTTCTGGCACATTTTTATGAACCATGGGAAATATTTTTCTGTAAGTAGATTGGAATTGAAAAACTTGGCCCAATAGACTACAGTGGTTGCCTTTTGCTATATAATCAGAATCAGGCGAGACAAAAGGAAATGTTTTCTTGGTGTACACTACTGTTGCAAAACCACCTAAGAGACCCAGTTACATCACAGGGAACAAGAAAATATAGGGTACTTGATAGTTTGCTTTAGTACCATACAATGCTTCCACACATTAAAATCTCAAAAACCCTTTAAAAGTGAATCCGTTAAAAATGGAGATTACTTCAAAATCCACAATGAAGGAATTTGTTAATAAGAAACATCTAAAACATAAATAAATTACAATATTTAGCTCTTAGCAGCATTTTGTGTTGTCTTGCTGTTTGATGTGACTCAAAACAACAGACTAAAGTTTTCCAGTGCAGAGCAACACACGAGAATCTGCATGGTCTTAAAACTTCTTATGGTTGGAGATTAGGGCAGAGCTAATTTTCAGTAATTATCCAGAAAAAAAAATGAAAAAACCCCAATAACTTTTCAAGCCAGTAGCACAAGCTGTCTGAAAGTGTAATCATTCAGCACCAAGATAACACAAGTGAACACAGAAATGATGGTAATCCCTTTAGAAGAAAAGAACTGGGACGAACTGCATCAAATAAAATTTTACATGGACCAGGTGTGCCATGGAAATATTTCACAAAGTAGGAAATGCAGTTTGCAATTAAAAGAGTGGAAAGCAGGCAAGGAGGCTGGGGAAAACATAAATTATTGGTACTGTTCTTGCTAGAGGCTGCAGACCTGAGGCATGTAGAAACACTGGTCTGTTCCTCAGTCTTATCCCCAGGTGTTGTAGCTATGATCTGGCTCTGCCTTGATGGGCAATAAACTGGCTCGTGATGTGTAGCCCCACACCCAGACCCCAAGAAATCACAGTGCATGTGGGAAAGGGCTGTAGGGAGGAGAAAGCAGGGTGTAGGTTGGACCAGTGTCTGCTGTGAGCTTGAAGGAAAACATCCCCTACTGCTTACAAAATTACTCAGTCCCTGCAGCCTACATCCCAGGATACCAGGACATGATTAAAGGTTTCTGCTATCTGCCTGAACTCTGTCCCATGCTGGCTGCTTTGTCTCACTGCAGAACAGGAGTAGCTGTAAACTCTGCTGCAACCTGCCCTGCTGCAGACACCTGGTGTTTGTGAGCACCTGGTATCCCCAGCTTGGCACACAACAGCCAGTGCATCCTTGGCCACTTGTATTTTACTATTCACCCATCTGCAACTTTTAAGATCATCTTTAAAATACGCTGTTTTCCTCCACTTTTCTAATTTCTGTTAATTCTGTAGCATAGTTTCCCCTGTAGAACCGTACCCATTGAAGACTGGAAAACAGCTGGTGTAGAAGCTACACCATATGGTAGTTACTTATAGCAACATAAACTAATTGAGTGCTGAGGGTGATATAATCCCTGGATGCTTTATCTTCTAGAAACTGCCGGTATGTCAGTCTGATTGCTTTATAGATCTGCCCTAGTTCTTCAGTTCTCCTGATCCAGAGTAAAATCCAGGTAGAGTCATCTCCATTTCCCGGCTGGTGAAAACATTGCAATCACCGCTGGGCTTCTTTGCCACAACTTGAAAAATATCTTGTACTGTAACACCCACATCCCTTATGTACTAAAGGCCTGAGGTCCAGTGGAGAGCTGGTAGCTTGAAATGCTAAATGGTGCAAAAAAAAAAGTCTTGCTTTCCCAGTACCAAAATCTGAGCGTATCGGTTATTATTCCTCATGCAACATCAAACATGAGCAGCACAGATAGGAATATTGATGGTCATTTTCCACATACAAAGACTTAACCTCCTGCCTGTTCTGCTGGAGGAAACAGTAGACTGTAGGGGAATCCCTCATCCCAGTCCAGCTCTCAGTAGTAACTCATCCTTTGCGTTTCACAGGTCATTACCTCTTCTGCTCTTCCAGTGAAAGACCCACTACAGCCTCTGGGTTGTTTTCCCAAGAGGAATTAGGATATGGAGTTGTAGTTTTTAAACTGCACTTTAGTTTGGTTCTTCTTTTTTTTTCTTTCATTAGGAAAGCTTATATACACAAAGCACGAGCTGACTTCTGCCATGATTTCTGAGATTCTTTTGATTTTCCTACTATTATACAAAAATGGATAGGCTAAATCTTTGGTGAGATTCACATACCTCAGCAGAATTTTCACCCCTTTCATGTAGCTTTCACTTGTTCTAATTTCGATAGAGTACATTTACTTTTGCTTTTTTATTTCCTTCGGCACATAGTCTTTATTCAGGCCGAGGAGCAGTGAGATAAAGAGAACAGCTACTTAAACAGCTTGTAGTTTTTGTGCTGGGCTCTGAATTTCCATAGGCAAGGCTGCACCTTACTTCTTGAGTCAAATTAATGGATTAATGCACTAACATAAAATTTCTGTGGTTTTCTTTCAATTAAGGTGTTTTCCTGCCCTTTTAATCACTTCTTGATTGCAGCACTTTAAAAATATTAAGTTGTTTTTTTTCTTTAAAACATGTTTTTCAACATACAGTTCGTGGGCACCCTCAGAAGAAAACCACCAATTTCCCCCAGGGGAATAATGAGGCAAATGTAAATTTATCGTGATAGACAGTGCCATTCCCTACACCTATCTTGCACAAATAGTTTATGTTTATTAAAACTTTATAAAAACAGGTATTCTGTAATTTCTGAAGGGATATTCCAAAAGATCTTACAGCAACTCTGTAATCTCAGAGACATCACATCTAACTGTAAAGAGATCAGAAAAGGCCACTGAAAAAAAAGAAGCTATTCATAACATCATAAAATTGTAGGTCTCCAAGAAGCTCAAAGAAATCTTCTAAACTGTCCTTCCACTGAAATAGGATTAATGTTTATCTCAACAACTTATGACAAAAATCTGTCTAATTCACTCTTAAAAATCCCCCAGAGCAGAGATCCCTACAGCATCCCTGGGCAGTGTGCCCTAACAGATATATCTTCCCTCAGGATTAACACCCATTTTTAAAATACAAATTAACCCAATTATTTTAGTTTTATACAGTATTCTATAGTCTGAAAAACTCCTTTGTGCCACAGCCCACAAGCTCAATTCTACCAACACAGTAATGATACATTTTTTGTTTTATCTGCAGTGAATCTGATCACCTAAATTTAACTTCTGTCATAGAGTAGAATCATAGAATCATTAAGGTTGGAAAAGACATCTAAGTTCACTGCAGTTCAACTTTCAGCCTAACAACATCATGCCTACTAAACCATGTCCAAAAGTGCATATCTCCATGTCTTTTGAAAACCTCTAGGGAAGGAAACTGTACCACTTCCCTAAATGTTTATATGTTTTATCATATCAAACCACAGATATGATTTTATGAAGGAAAAACAGCTTTCAAATTTGACTGAATTTGCAAATACTCTGTAACAGTAACAATTTTTTTTTTCTGGGAATAACATCAATTTAACGTATTTCCTTTGCAACTCTGATAGTGGACATAAAGCATGAATATTACAGCAAGATCCTTGCATTCAGCATCCCAGTGCAGACCCAGAGCAATGTTATTAGCTTCAATGGAGTTATTCCAGACTTCAGATTAGCATGGGCACAGGTGAAAATCTATTCTGCAATATTTTAAGTGCTAGTATATTAATTAGTTATTAAAAATATTGGCATAATCAGGAAATGGGGACACAGATCTCCAATAGAGTATTTAACCCAAGGCTACTGTAATAAATTTGATAGAGAAATAGAACTCAGGTACAAGCAGAAAATCAGAATAGCTCTGTTACACAACTTTTAATGCACCATTTCTTTTGGAAATATTTGACTCAATGACACAATACCTATTTTCAGATATCTACCAAGTGCAACTGTTCTACATATTTTGTCAATTTTTCATTTTTGTCCATGTGCTCTTGTTTAAGCAGAATAGTAGCTAAGTAATTTGGTTTAATTTGGTTGCAAATTGGCTAGCTCTTTTCTCACATAAGGTAATTGAAGAGGTAACTGTATCCCTGACAAAGCAGTGGCAGTGAAATAACAGTGGAAAAGAGAAGAGATTCACCACAGCAGCTGGTTAAATTTTGTGGGAAGCTGCATATCTCAACTAAATCTGCAGAGATCAAAAGACTTAGTCTGGATTTAAACTGCTGTAACAGAACACAATTTGTGCTCTCATGTTTGCTATGTAGATTGAAAATCTATTTTCAGGAAAAGTTTCATATAAATTTCAATAATCTCTTTAATCCCATAGCCAAGCAGACCTGAACAAGTCACTCACAATTTGTTGCAATGCAGACGAGCGCTGCCTTATCTTAAAAGATTAAAATACTGGCAACAGCAGGGTATGACATTTTTATTTTTAGTACTACTTCAAGTATATAGAAATCATCCAATGATGATTGGATGTTTTCATCCAACAAAGAAACAATTCCATTCAGCAAAAAAATGAATTGCAAGAGACTGCATGGACCTATAAGAGACCACCTAAAATATTATAAAAGCAGTTCAGACTTATTCAAAATCTTCCCTCTGACTGTGACCAGGTTGGCATTATACCCGGAAGCACAGTATCTAATTCTAGAAAGGAGAATTTTCTTTTCCCTTATCGGCCTGAGCTGAGCTAGCGCTGAGGTCCTGCCTCCAGCATGATGCCAAAAGAAACATCAAGGCTCAGAGCCCTTCCTGTAAAAATGCACGATTAAATAGGACCTTCTGTGAAAGAAGAGTGCAAGCTTGAGGGCAAACACAAACAACTCCACTCACTGAACACCTCTTGAGTTACACTGCTGGCAGCTGCTGTCTGACCAGCGACATCAGGACAGACATCTGGCTTCTTTCCACTGCCCCAAGGAGATCACTGACCACAGTAAATAACATTCTGTTTTCCTTCCAAAAGCCATCCTGAAGCCTGAATAATGGTGATCCAAAACTCAGAGGATGACAGGTGTTGGGTTTGGCTGGCAGCCCCCTTCCAAACAACCTTCTGCAAAAAGGGAAGGTTAAAGACTGGGCTAGAGCTGGCAAGGTTTATCATGGTGCAGTGCTGATTTTGAAGCCAGTCCAGATAACAGCACATTTTAAAATTTTCAGGAGCTTGCTGATTTCTAGGCAGGCATTCTCAACGTGCATTGTAAATGGTTCAATTTTCCCTGACCTTACCCAGCTGAGAAAGGGCAGAAGCCTGTTCCTGATAATGTGATCTGTAGTGTGAGCTTCCCTATGACAGAGGAACATCTGTTAAATCCAGAAGGTGAGGGAACTTCTACCAAACCTTTCATGACATGATGTGGTGAAATTTAAGGCTCTCTTTTCCTCTGCTTTAACATGAATAAGGCAAAATAATGTTGCATCTAGTTCATCTTGCTTGCAACAAAATTAAGCACAGTGGAAATATCCACTTCAAATACATTGCTGAGGCCAAGAGCTGATCCTAATTCTTATTTTGACTACAACTGAAAAGGCTAGATTTTATGCACATTTGGTACAAACGAGCATGGAAATAAAGGTGTACCAAAACATAGCCACCTACATTTTCAATAGGCAGCTAAATAATGGTTAACTGGGAATTTTACTGCTCCAAGTGCTACACAATAACAACCTGGGCAACACTGAATGATGTCCAGTATGCAAACCAGAGAAAAGCTTTCTATTTTAATATGGTGACAACGTCACTTAAGCACCACACTGGCTTTGCTGCCTGACCTGAACAAGCATAGAAATGAGGGAAGAAATTCCATGCAGTTTCCTCAAAAACCCTGAACATCAGCCCATGCTAGAGGATGAATTAGTGAATTTTAGACTTACGATGCATTTGAGGCACTATCTAAGGCTATTTCCCAGTTCCAAGTGTTTCCCCACCCTGCTTTACCCCACAGCAGATGTGTAGAACTGCAGATTTATTCACGTCCATGAAATATTTCCTTTGCAACTGAAAATGTGAGAGTTCTCTAAAACAAATTAAAACCTGTATTCACTGTCCCCGCAATTCTTCACATATCATGTCCAAAGGAATAATTTGTAGTCCTATTAGGGTTGGTCCCTTTTACTGTCTGAAACCCTGATTTTAGCATTCATTTGGCAAGAGATTTATTTATCTGGAGTATCTTAAAAAGTTCAGTGATGACTCAGTCTAATTCTTCATCTCATCCTCCCCTACCAGGTTTTGGAGCTACTAATTACTTGGAAAGGTTAGCCCTGCACTGTGAAATATTAGAATATCTGATCTCCTTCCCTGGTGACACTGAACAGGAATTTTAGGAGTTACTTGCTTTGCTGCCTAATCATGAATGTCCGTTTTCAAATTCAGGTATAATTTCATCAACAAAGTTCCTGTTCCCAAGCAGAAGTTCAGTGTTCTTGTATCATATAGTGAAAAATCTAGCTCATGGACTGATTAGGTAAGGTATTGTTTCAACAGACTCATCTAGCATCTTCCCAATAATAGGATCAATACCAGAGTCCTAAGATTAATACTTGTAAACTTGAGAAATATATCTACTTCAGGTGTTTGAAATAATATAAGCATAAAAGATACTCCTAAAATAACTGCTATTCGATTTGGTAGCTGCTACCAGGCACTGCACTTCTGAAACTAGCCACATACCCAAAATATACCCTCTTATTTTTGTGTAATGCTGATTTAATTACGGAAAATATTTTCTTTAGTGCTGTGTTGTTCTCCCTTTTTATGAAGCCTAGAAACAGAACCACTATTAGCATGAATCAGCTGGTAGCTTTAGATGTGTAGTTCCCATAAGCTTAGAGAGAGTTTCAGGGAAATGCGTGTGAGGGGAAACTGGAAGCCTTTACTAGACCTTGCAGCAAAAAATTCTGCAGTTTCATTGTCTTAATGACGCTGACATCCTGGCCTCTCCCACCAGGTGTCACTGTGAAGTCACGTAAGAGGATCTGTGGGTGATAACATAAAACGCAGGCAGAATGAAGATTAATAAGGCATAAGAATCATGCCTGAAAAAGAGTCCTTTTTCCACTCCTCCTCTTGCTCTGTAGCAAAATTAAAGTATGGCAATACTGCTGTGCATTAAGCTCAATGGAGCTGAGTGTCATTTTTAAATATGATGCTCATATTGCATAAGGGTTTTAAGGCATGTTATGTGATCTGGGGCTAGTGCTTGGGTGCCAGTGTCATTCCTGATGATGTGAGGATGAGGAGATGTTCAGTCCTGGCAGCCAAAGTGTCAGGACTATGTCTGGAATGAAGATTATCTCACTTTGAGACGATCTTTAAAGACTTACAGGACAAATGCTTGGATTGGTCTGACAATTACATGAGATGAGGGAGTAACTCACATCCAGTTCTTCGTTTTGCAAGGGCCTAAAACCCGAAAAAGTGCCCTGCATACCAAGTCACAAAACAAGTACCAAATCGCAAAATAGCTTCTTAGGGTCTACGCTTAATATTTGAGGACACATGCAGCAAAACACAAGGAAAGCCCTGTTTCACACTCCATCGATATGATAGGCCTATTTACAGGTGAAACTCCTTCCTTCCCCTCCTACTAGTAAAGAAACAAAATCCCACTGTGCTGCAACTTGCTCCCCCATGATTGTCAAAAAGCTAAGATGCGAAGAAGCTAAGTAGATCTCCAGAAGTCATGTACCTTTACTTGTAAACATAGGCTTGCTCAAAGGAGGTCAACCAGGACTTCATGGCAGTGCAACCCACAAAAGATCTCTATCCTGTTCAGCAAAGCCATGAATATGGACCCTGAATTGCCCTGCTCGGTTTTCTCTGCTCTGGCAGCAGTGTGCCAGCATGGAGGGAGGTCCTCTTGCTCCATTCCTCAAGATTCAGCATCACACAATCCCAAACTCAATGAGCTTCCAGGAACACAACAACACGCTCTTTGTCACTTAGCAGGATCACATAGGCGACCTCTGGTAGAGCCCCTTGCTGCTACCCTTTCTCACAGCATCTGAACATTTGTCTGGTAGCAAATTAAGAAACTTTAATTAGACCATGACAGAAATATTTTCTGTCAAAAAATGCTCTAATGAAGTTAAAATTAAATTAAATTTATCTGCAATTTAAATTTAAAATGCACATTGCTTGTGTTAAGCTACTATATATAAAGAATACCTAAATACTCTTACCCTATCACTTTGAAAGTACTTCATACTACACCACCACTTGTTTTAAAATTATCTTTAATTATCATTGTTGCTAAGACATTCTCAAACCAACAACCATCCAGCAAACTGAAATACTAAACACTCCTTGCTGGTGCTATGCATTTAAATACTTAGCTGATTTCAGCTAGAGAGCTTAAGGTTCTGTTTCCATTTTAGTATAACCATCTATCAGGCACAGCTCTGAAAATGTTAAGTCAAACTATGAAAATATTGTCAATGCTTATTTTAATAATAAACCCCATGTTTAATCTATACTTTCATACTACAGTAATCTATGTATCAATCTATAACCTTCCAGCTACATGCACTAGGCAGATTAAGCTCTGATTGATTTGAAATGTTTTTACTATATGATCAAAAGTCTACAGATCAGCATAAATACCTCAAAGAATTTTTCTCCCCCTTTGGCAGATTTACAAAAGCAGAGCTTAACTTGAATTGAAATGAACTTCTACATTTTTCCAGGGCAAAAAGCCTGACAAATCTACTCTAGATCTGCTCTGCTTCCGGACTTACTAAAAACCTGTGATTAATAACACAGTGCATCTATTCTATCGTGACAAAAGCAATCATGTTATGAAGAAAAGTGTTCCCTCTGGGTCTACCATTCATATAAAGCACCAGGAGTTACAGGTGGCACTGCTGGGACTGGCATCAGCAGAGCGTTTGGTGCAAACAGCTCTCGGAAAGGGCGAGGAGGGTTTTTGTTGATGTGCTCTTGCCAATTACAATAAAGGACCTTAAAAAATGGCTTCCTTAAATAGAAAAACACCAAGGGTTTTTTTTTTTCTTTTTTTTTTTTTTTTGTGCTGCATTTAGGGAAAGTGAGAAGCAGGTCATGAGCTGTCACAGTAACCCGGCAGGCGCTGCGGGTTGGCTCGGCTGCCGCTGCTGGAGGTGGTGAACTTCAACAACAAAAAGAGCATGAGAGGGAAGAGAAGTGTGCTGAACTCTCTGTGATCCTGTTTCAGCATTTCTCACAGCTCCCTTACAGACTGTCTGCTGGAGATGGCTGCACAGATGGAACGAGATTTCTGCATATGCTCAGTGCTCATCTTGGTAGCTTGCTGAGCTGGTGGCAGTGCAAACAAACATGGGTCTGATCATCCCATCCAGCTCTGTTAGGGAATGCGTTCTATAAATGAGAGTGGGAATGGGGAAGAGGAAAAATTGCCTTGAGGTGATGAACTTCGATCCTTGCCTTGATAACAAGCAATTCCAAAAAGGTGAGTTTGGATTTAAAATGTTGTTTCTGTTTATCCAACAGAAGAGGACGTGCCCAAGAAAAGGAGAACATTTGGAAAAATAAAGGTGCTGGTAACAGTGTGTTGGCAGAGTATCCCAGTTGCTGCTAGGGTAAAACTTCAGGCTCACTGACAACTCTGCCTGAAATGCCATGGATTACGGTGGGGAAGTGTCATCCATCTCCCAGTAGTCCTTACCCATTTACCACCACACAACACTCCATTTATTCTAGGATCCCCCTCCATCTATCCATGAATTCAGTCAGCTGACATCTGAATGCTACAGACCCATCTGATCCCACAGCCCTATGGTTTGCTCATACAGCTGCCACAAATCTGCAGTCCTGACTCCAAGTGTTACCTCCATGAGGACTGCATAAGTGACAAAGTGCAAGAGAAGGAACTCAGCTCAGAGAGTCCAGATCTGGATTTGATACTGGATTTTGCATCATTTAGGAACATTTTTATCTCAGGCTTTCCTTTGTTTCCTTCTACACCTTGCTGTGATGTAAAAGAAGTTTTTATTTCAATATAAGCTGTACTTGGACACCAAGTGACACTTCTAAAAGGATGCTATATCCAGATTTCTGCAAAACTTACTCCCAGTGAATAGCAGGTTCAGTGGCCCCACTCTGTACATGCTGCTCAGAGAGGCTACAGAAGCTGGCTTGGTATATCCAGACTGTATTTGATCATTGATTCCCAGTACATTAACATAAAGTTAACAAGGAAGTTCATTACAAAGGACAAACCTGAAAGTCAATGTCAGCCAAGAAATTGCCTGAGCAATCCCATAATTGAATAAAAAATGTGTCAGCAAAACAGATGTGTCATCACAGGCTTGCTGGTGTGCTTGGAGTTCACCGGTTTGCCAAACTCCTATCAGCGTGATGCTGCGTGCAAGACTCTACAAAAAGACCTTATGAACTAAATGACATTTATCAGCAAAATATAGGTACTGATATGCTCAGTTCACCTACAGAGTCAAATAGGTCTGCCCAAAAGTTTAGCAACAAATTACTAAATAAAGAAAAATTAAAGGAAATTAGCATTTTGTAAATTTTTAGCCACTCCTTCACAAGGAGGACATGAATTTACAAGTATTCCGTGGTACAGCATAAACACACATTTAAATAACAAAGTGATCTAAACCGCTATCAGATTTTTCTCCTGATGTTTTTTGATAAGTATATACATTGATTTATGGAACCAACTTCTCTGGGAGCAGCAAATAAAATGATTTATTTTAATTCCCTCATTTTTTTAATCCAACAGCCCCAGCTTAGCTGTGATACAGAGCAATTGAAGGAGTGTTTCACTTTTTTGCACCAATGAATGATGAATGGCATTTTGCAGCCTATTTTTTTCTGTTAAGCCTCAAGCAAATGGGAAGAAGTTAAGTGGGCATAGTTACTAGATGTAAACAGACACTTTCTGTAGAGGCAGGAAAAGTTTGGAACAGTGTCTGGGACCTGCACAAGAAAATGGAGCTTCAGAGGGAAACTATGTCTCAGGAAACAGATACTGCCAAGTCCCAAAAATAGGTTCCTTGTGAAAAGGAACTGGTGGCAGCATTAGCCAGCAACAGAGGGATGTAACTGGGGATGGCTGGGTTCCTTCCCTAAGCTTGTGAGAAGGTGAGATTATTTTGCAAGCAGCTGACTAAAACACTTAAAGGGCCATTTTCCAGCTTAAAGTAGTGCTCCAGCGATGACCCAAGACCCAATTAGGCCCACTTTCAAGAGAAAGAAGCCAATTACTATGAGCACCTGTCTGCTTATGAAAAATTTGTAGGTAGCAAGAATTTGGTAGCTTCCAGGGCCCACCTTGTGATGCGGAAAATGACCAATTAGGTAAAATAATTTCCTCACTTCTTCCTTCTGTCCTTTTCTGTGATTTGAGAACTGGCACATCTAAGAGTTATTGCAGGTGCCATTAAATAATGAAGCAGTTCTGTTCATTAAAGCTTGATGATTTATTACCTTTGGACTAAGGGAAAGAAAAACAGCCTGAAAACAGAATTCTTACATCATTTCATATTATTTCCAGACCAGCACTTCACACAATTGTTAGAATAGCAGATTTCCAGCTCCATGGTACACCAGTCCCCAAAAATGTAATACTGACCCTCTAATTTGAGCAAGATCTGTAAATCCAGTATATAATTTAAACTCATTAGTAACTGCTGCCCTAAATGTTGTGTCCTACCTTCATACAGCCAGTCGCTGAGCCCATTGAAAATAACACCTTCCTTTCCTGTGGAGACCACTCGGATGGCTTGTTTCCCCACATGGGCACAATAATAGATGTTATTCTCAAAGATAAATATCTGATTTGAAGAGAAAAAGAAAAAGAGAACAGCATTAAGCAGTGGCTCCATTATAAAATGTTGCATTTTTCTTTTACAATAATTGGCAGTAAAAAATCACATATCACATTTTTATAGCACCTTTTGTCAAAAAAGAATTTCCACAGCTTTCTTCCAATGCCATCAACTAATAGAGAGATGCTAATTTACAACAAACTGAATCCCTAGTCCTTTGATACAAGCTTTATTTTTCTCACTCCTGTCTTCATTTCATAAATTGAAGACTGCAGTTAGAGGGCATGAAATGAAACATGCCATTGCTTAGGGTTTTGAAAAAGTGGTCCAGGACACAGCAGCAGTTTGCAGAGCTGGTACTGATGCTATGTGGTGGCTGAACTGGGTACTGGAAATGGCTTTCTGTTTCCAGCTGCTCCTTCTTCCTTAAAACACAGCTGGCAACCTATTAAATACATCTGAATCCAATTTATAATGCAGAACCAACAACACAACATGTGCTATTGAATAAGGGCCAGTCTACGTGACTGCAGCACATTGGCCAACAAAGCATGAGGAGGTTGATGTTTTGCCTGAGGGTAGGTGCACATGCCTGAAGGACCCAAAGGGAGTGCCAGACCTCCTACCCTGGCCCCATCCCCAGGTCACCTTCCTAGGGGAGCTGTGGTGTATGGGGCAAAGGCACTCATGGGATTTCGCCTCCTTACCACACAGATGCAGCTGCCATAACATAACAGAAAGACAAACTCTTAATATAACTTAGTAGACACTTACAGATGGTTCTTTATGCATTTGAAGATATTGAAATAAATGTTAGGTATCTTTACCATGATACTAGAATGCAACTTTTCATGTTACACTCATGAAAAGACATAATTGGGAAAATATTTGCTTTCAGCTTCTGTTTCATATCCTATTATGGAAAGTGTTTCACCTAAAGATGAGCTGGAAAGATTCCAGAAGAAAGTATAGATCCTAATTTAATTTTGGCAGCAGTTATAATGAGTTTGCCTAACGGTAAAAAAGGATAACCAAAAGTGCAGCATGCTTTTATTCTTTTTAAACTAGGAAAAACTGCATCTAATTAATATTTTTTGAAAGTATAACATAAGTTTTGGAAGATACTACATTCTCTTTTCTACCTTGGTTTTTAATAAGCAGAGGAGCCAGAAGAGGGATGTAAAGTAAAGAATTTCATGTTTTGATAGCTGTTGAAGCTTATCTATACATAAAACGCTGGAATAGCAAGCAGAATAAGACACTTTGGGCCTCAAAAAATCCAAATCTTTATGTGCAAGAGATAAAAATACTGAGGGCACTTCTGTGAAGGCTCTTTTGCAACAGGCCCAAAATCAAGTGGAGTTATTCAAGCGATGCATCCCTCCCCTTGGTCAGATTATCCCAGCAAATTAAGGTTTTGCAATATTTTGTACTGTATTAAATTTTAAATTAATTTAAAGGAAAAATAAATAAGATAAATTGAAAATCAGTTCCTGCCCTTCACTTTGTAATGCATTGCAACATTTTCTATCTCTGATGTTTTGCCTTTCAAAGCTTCATTGTACTAATCAATGAGGTATCTGGTAGCTGCAATGGAGAAGTAATACAGTGCTCTGACTTCAATCTGTCTCCCATACAATTCAGAGCCAAACTGCAGCACTTCATAGAGAATTTAAGACTATCCTCCTAACTACTGTGTCTTGTACCCTAAAAATGTCAATCATAATCAAGATAAAATAACTGAAGCAGCATACTGAAGATTTCTGTGTAATATATCCTATAAAATCAGAAAAAGCTTTTGAACTTCCGTTATTCATCAAATATAAATGTCTTTGGGCTACTTCACATTCTCTGTTAAAAATATATTTGATGATATTATGAAATACCTATAGAATATTTTTCATTGATTTGTTTTTATGACATCAAAGCAGTGCTTTCTATCAAATGATCATGATCCTTTCAGCTAAGTAGAGAGTAAGACACTGTAGTGAAGAAAAAATAATAGAAAAATGTATGGACATCACTTTCACGTTATTTTATGCTTGCTTTACATAACAGTTCTTGACTAATGAATGGTGACAACAGAAGGGGCCAAGCTTCATTTTAGAGAGACCAGGCCTTTCTGTACAGAAAACAAAGACCAGACCCTTTAATATCTCCAAAACAACAGCAAAATGAAGGAAAACTAGAAGAAAGCTGTTTAAAAGTGGATAAAAATATTTTTCCTAACAAAATCAGAATTCATACTTGGAACTTGTTGCTAATGGGTGTAATAGAAGACAAGAATTTCATTCTCTTCCTGCTGGATGTTATAATAGATGCTCAAAAGATTAAATACTTAACAAAGATAACTGGAACATCTGGGGGAACTAAGATAGAGGTGGTTTTTTTTCCCCTAATGCATTCACTTAATTCCAGGGTAATAAAAATCAATGGGGATTTTGCTGTTGGCTTTACATGGCTCAGAATTTCACCAGAAACTTTCAGCATAAGATATAAACTCTTTAGCCTGAGGTATCAACACGCTACTGACTCATTTGGGCTAAGAAGCAATCTCTGACTGATTGCAACTTGTATTAGAACTAATTTCTTCAAACCATTTGACATCCATGTGAGACAGAATTAATACTGGAGAATAAATACCAGATGGGTTTTAAGTCAAATTTCAAATATTTATCCAGTAACATAAATTTATACGGTAAGGTAAATGTTTAAACTAATAACAAAATAAACTTATTTCACTTAAAAAAATACAAAAGCCTTAACAACGCTGATTGATTTAAGGAGTATTCATTTAAAATGATTTTGCAACTGCTTAAGGGCTTCTGAAGTAATATTCTCTTACCAAACTGACCCTAAGTGTTAGTAAGCAGTTAAGATACAATAATTAAAATATCAGTACTTTTAAATGGATTAATTTACGGGCCTTTTCAGGATTCTAATGAAAATAATCTCCTTCAGAAGACTACAAAAGTCACAATGACTAAGTATTTTGAGCAGATGAATATTACACCTCTTTTTACAGTCATTCATTCCTTCCAACCAAAGAGGTGAATGAAGTTCTTGTTTCTTCATAGAGTGACAAAAAATAAATTTATATGCATTAATCTGCATTTTTGTGGCTTCTATTTATTCTTCAGCTGTGGAGTGGCATTTGAAGTTTATGTTCTCTTTACTCCTCCATTTCTAATGTGTATAACTTGTCAACTGAATGAGCAACATCATTCAAATTTAGCATCTCCAAGCATAAAGTTAATGCCTCGATGCTTATTACTTTAAATTATTAGCACATTGTTCTCTCTTGCAACCTATGACAGGACTGGAGGGAATATGCCAGGGAAGGCTTAGACTGGATATTAGGACAAGGTTCTTCCCCCAGTGGGTGATGGAGCACTGGAACAGGCTCCCCGGGGAATAGTCATGGCACTGAGTCTGCCAGCATTCAAGAAGCATTTGGACAATGCCCTCAGTCACATGGTGTGAATGTTGGGAGTGTCCTATATAGGGATAGGAGTTGGATTCGATGATCCTTTTGTGTCCCTTCCAACTCGGATAATTCTATGATTCTATGATTCCACAATTGTAGAAGAGTGAATGTGTCCTACACACTAGAAGGCAGCCTTGCGCACTGCAAGGCCAGCTCAAAGGATTTAAGAGTGAAAGAGTAATTAATGCGGAAAGGTTGGCCATTTAACATGGAGAGGTGTGTCAACAAGAACTTGCCTACACGTACAGATAGGCACAAAATCTTGCTGAGACACAGTTTTAAATTCCAAATCAGTCCAAATTTCCTTGGAGGCTGAAAAATAAGTCACAAAATGGAAGACTCAGAGAGTGGGGAAATATAGCCAGAAATCAACATGCCACTCCCTCCTCATCCAGCATAAAGTACTTCACTGGTTTCTGGTTTTAATGTTCAAGCCTTCTTTTATTTTTATTCCCCATGTAGAAGGCTTCTCTTTTGCTGGCAAACCAGTTTACCCGAGGGAGTATTCTGTGCATAAATAAAATAACTGATTCATTTTATAATTCAGTGCATCTCTCAGAAATGCTACATTTATTTTGCAGAAATGGTAAAAAATATGTGTAAAGATTATTATCCACAGACTTCACTGTAAATGCTGAACAAATGCACAGAAAAGACAGTCCCAAGTACGACAGCATTATCATTTCAATAGACAGAGAAGTCCATTGTCCTCATTCAACATATGAAAAAATTGAGGTGTAGGGATGCTGAAGACAAGACTCTGTTGCCCAAACATAGGCACCTGGAGCCTTTGTAAACCCCTTCAACCACCTAAAACATCTGACAGACTCAATACAGGACGTAAGGGAAACCTCTGCTCTCACAGAGTAGTATCTAGATGCCACATACTTTTAAGCACCCTTCAGCTGAGGTGCTCTAGAAACCTATATAGGCAAATCCTACTTTAAATGTCACATAGGAAGACTGGTAAAATCACGAGTCACACTTGATAGCCTGAGCTCTATTTCAATGCCTTAACCATAAATTCATCTTTACTGTAATTATTTTACATCAGGTAGACTATTATAACCTTGTGAAGACTGAGAGAGAAGAGGTTGAAAATGTGCATTGCCCTGTCATGAACTGTGTGTCTAACTAATCTGTTTATTGGTAGAGTCATGGTCACCTTCAACATGATACTTAACTGAATTTATACTTCCTTCTGCAAAAGCCTGTGCCTACTGTAAAATCCCTTTGGCTGAGTAATAAAGAAAAATAGTATGCATCCTGCTCTTTACATCTGCTACTGTACATTGCCAATGTATATTGGTAGGATTCATTACTACCTCATCTTTGGCCTTTTGTAGATGGCATGACCTAGTCTGCCTTAGACAGATGCCAAGTAGGCTCAACAGAGAGATGCAAGTAACAATAAAGATATAAAGGCAAATAAAATCTGCCTAACTTCAAAGCATTATTCTCCAGCAGTTTTTATGGCATGCTGGGTGCTCCCAAGTTCAAAGAAAGTCAGCCAATGCAGTACATATCAGTTAAGAATCTACAATTTCCACTCAGTACAAACAGCCAAAAAATAGCCCATGTCAAATGCCTTCATCCACTCAAGATCTGGTCCATTAGCTCTTGGTAGCACAAGCATGCATTCAAATTAGACCATCAGTAGATTAATATGGCAATAAAACCCAAAATGCATGCTGAAAACAACCTTGGAGAAGAGAGAATCATCCCTCCCTCCCTACTGATAAATCAGACACCGACTTCATCATGCACATCCTTAAAAGCCTCTGAAGGCCCTCTCTTTCTCCTGGAGGGTGGTACATCACTGTGGTATATAAATGGGTATTCAGCTGCCTGAAATCAATCTATGTGCAATGTAACATTCCTACCTACTTTTTGTCAATTATCTCTTCAACCAAGAGTGCATCTGAACATTTGTATTGGTTATACATGACAAGGCTTTGGTAGATGCATGGAACTGTTGGAATGGGTTCAGAGGAGGGCCACAAAGATGATCAGAGGGCTGGAGCATCTTTGCTATGAAAACAGGCTGAGAAAACAGGTTGTTCAGCCTGGAGAACAGAAGGCTCCAGAAAGACCTTATAAGAGCCTACCAGTACCTGAACAGGCCCTACAAGAAAGGACTTGTGGCCTGTGGGGGATGCACTCTGGAGAAGCCCACTCCTGAAGGACAGCATCCCATGAAAGGGACCTACTCTGGAGCAGTTTGTGAAGAACCGTAACCTGCAGGAAGGACCCATGTTGGAGAAGTTCAGGAAGGACCATCTCCATGGGAGAGACCTCACACTGGCTTAGGGAAAGAGTGTTAAGGGCAGAGATGAGGTGTTATGAACTCACTGCAACCCTCATTCCCTACCCATCTGTACCAACCAGGGGGAGGAGGTACAGAAATTGGGAGTAAAGCTGAGCCTGGCAAAAATGGAAGAGGGGGAAAAGGTAAGGCATTTCTAGTTTTGTTTTATTTCTCGCTATCCTAGTATGTTAAAATCAACTGACCAAAAATTAAAATGATTTCCCCAAACTGAGTCAGTTTTTCCCATGATAGTACTTGCTAAGTGATCTCCCTGTCCTTATCTCAACCCATGAACTTTTCATAGTGTTTTCAATCCCAGTCCCATTGGGGAGGGGGATTCATAGAGCAGCTTGGTGGACATCTGGTAGCAAGCCAAGGTCAACCCACCACAACAGTCCCACAGTTTAATCAAGGACATTTTTTTTTTTAATTTTTCAGTATAAGATACCTCCTTAAAATTTTTTAATGTCTATCCATTTTTTTGGGGTGTCAATTATAGGAAAGTTTTGTGTGGAACTATATATTAACTATCTATGTATTTATGTGGTGTTACACATCACATCAGTCTGAAAGTCTCAGAAAAAATATGTACCTTCCCAGTATATCCAGGAAGTATAAAAGTATTACCTCTTTGTGTACCTGTTAAGTAACCAGTTGAGGTCTGTAAGAGTCACAGTGGGTAACCAGGGTTTGGAAATGCCAAACTCAAAGAGTTTCGAGCACGATCAAGCTCCTCCTGGAAATGCATACACAGGAAGACCTCTCCTTTCTCCCCACCATTTCTAGTGCTCTCTAATTCTATCCAAATATTTTAGAAATAGCCCTTCTCAAACCAGTTTTTTCTTACCACTGTCACGTGAAACCTGGAAGCTGAATACTGTGAAAAATGAAAATCTGCAAAGAGAGAACGATTCTCTGCTGTTTTGTCCAAGTTAAAATTTGTCTTTACTACACAAAAATAGCATACCTATCCTTGTCCATGCAGTATCTTGAAGCAGATATGGTAATTGTGTTTCCACTTCGGGATATAAAAGAAATATGACAACATTGTACCAGAAAGGTCTTGGCATTTTGCAGTTATCATCCTTATACCAACTGCAGCAGAAAAATGTGTGACCAATTAAAAATCAGTTTGAAAGCTTGTTGCTGACTGACTATGCATTATTTAATCAATGCTCTGACTCTGATAATTCCTTCTTTTGAACCTAGTAAAACGCAGACTTTGATGTTCAAATAGCTTCCATTAATGCATTCTGTCATGAATGTTGTTCTTAATGCATATGACATGATTATGCCAACTCTTATGTGTTCTTCAAAAACCCTAATAAAACAATAAACTGCTCCTCATCACTGAGCTTTCATAATAAGTTAGTATTTTAATTAGGCTTTTCTTGTTGCTGTTTAAATATAGCTTGATAATAGGTCAGAAAAAAAAGAAGAAAGACAAAAAACTTCAAAATATTTTCACTCTCTCAATCAAATAGGTCATGTTCACAATTTAGGAAAATGACAGAAAAGAACTATGATGGACAAGTGAGATAAAGAACTTTTATATCAACTTTTTTCTATACAAAACCAAACCATCATTATTAAAACCAGTGATGAACCAATGAAATTCTTCCACAGGATCAAAACTTTGCAATCACATCTTGATAAATTATTGACAAAAAAGACTACAGTTTCAGGTTTTAAAATCAGGGTTTATCTTTGCTTTAACTCAAAGTAATAAGTTAACCCCTTACCAAGACAAGGATTTAGAAGACATGGCAGCTTCTGAAGGCACACGACAGATAGATAAGGATTACTTTAATTCAATTTTATCCTGCCCAGAGACGGGCAAAGGTGGTGTTTAGACAAAAGTGAGGACTATACCATTTTTAAAATGATTGTGCAGGAAGGCTTTCAGAGAAGAGAAGTTAAAACCATCCTAGGGGACCTCTAAAAGTGGAGAACACAGTAGTATAGATTGATGCATGTAAGAATCATGCTGATCCATAAACACATCAAAATCAGTATTCATGACTTGTCATTGGAGATCGAATGCTTGTATGCATCTGATATCAGTAGTGTAAGAGATTAACAGCATGGAAATCAATGCAAAGAAAGGAAATGTAATTGATTCTGCAAAGGGAAACCATCAGTGTTACTGTAAAAGACAAACAAAAAATCTGCTGCCTTCACTGGCTTTGACTACATATCTAAGAAAGGAAGTACAGAAGAGTCACCAATTGTAAAGCATGCAGATCTCCTCATTTTAGCCATATATCTTGGAAATTGCTAATATCCCTTGTAAAATAAACATTAAAAACTTAATTTAGCTTTCATCTTGTGATCAGCAAAGAGACTAAGAAGTTAGAGAGAATGGAAAAGCATTTCTTTATGTCTTCAATTAAATAAATATTTTCTCTTTCTCTGAATGGTGTCTAGGCCCCATTTAGGAGATTTCAAGAGAGGATGTGACGCTCCAGGACTGAGGGTGACCTCTTTCTGAGGCTGAGGGAGATGATCATCATGCCTGCAGGAGGTGGAATGGGTGGAGTAAGTAAAGGAGCAGTGGGAGAAGGTCAGAAGACTCTGCCACATCAGAGGTGTCCAAAGGGATGTTGAAGGATCTTCTCTGAGACCCTGCACGAAAGGAGGGGCAGGCAGAGTGTAATGGTAAATGGAGACTCCCATGAAGGTGAAGGCTGGAAGCTGGTGACTTCAGGCATCATGAGGAGGGTCCTGCTCTGCTGACAGATCTGCAGGTACAGACCAGATTCAGTGCCCTGGTTATGCAGCGGGGAGCTCTGTCCTGCCTAGGGAGGAGAGCTGTAATCCCAGAACAACAGAGGGAGATGATGGCCCACTGTCAGCTAAGGAAGGGGCAGACCAGGCTGGCATGAAAAGGGAGATGTGGGCAAGGGAGACAATAGTGAACAGGACTTAAGGAGGCCTCTTCAAATAATGTACAAAGATAAAGAGACACAGAGCACACAACTCCTTGGGGAAACTTTTATACTTTTCCTGGGAAATCATCATAGCTGGGTGCTTCTCTGTACCTGTACACTAATGCATGCAGCATGGGGAATAAACAGGACGAATTAAGGTTTGTGGAGCCACAATCTCAATAGGATCATAGAGTTGTGGAGGGACAGCTCATATAACTATAGTGCTGTGAGGGATGGATACAGGTTCTTCAGGAAGCACAGGCTGGGATGCTGAAGAAGGGGAGCTTCCTTTTACGTGAGAGAGCGGCAGAGATCCACAGAGCTTGGTCACACCTGAAGACCCAGATGTGAGTTCATAGGTCAGGATTATTGGACAGAACATTGTGGGTGATGTTGTGGTGAGTGTCTGCTACTGGCTGAGCAGTCAGAAAGAAGCAGATGAGATCTTCGTCATAGAGCTGGAAGAAATCTCACAGTCAAATGCCCTGGTCCTCATTGGGAACCTTGACCATTATCAGCTGGAGGGACAAAAGCTTGGGAACAAGCAACCCAGGAGGCCTATGGAGGGCATTGATGACGACTGTCATCCTGACACAGGTGATCAAGGAGCTGAGGAAGGGAGATGCTCTGCTGGATCTCAACACTTCCAAACAAGGAGGAACTGCAGCAGAAGGTGAAAGCTGGGGGGAACCTTGGCTGGACACACCATGAGGTGGTGAAGTTTAGGAGAAAGATCATGGCAAAAAACATTAAGCCCTGGACTTCATGAGAGCAGGCCTATTGGCCTATTCAGGGATTAGCTTGGAAGAATGCCATGGGATAAAGCCCTAGAGAAAAAAGAGGTCCAGGAAAGTTGCTGAATTTTCAAGTATCACCTCCTCCAAGATGAAGAACAGTCTATCCTGATGCATCCAAAACCAAGTAAAGGAGGCAGACGGCCTGCGGGGAGGAACATGTTCCTCCTATATCAACTTGAACATTACAAGGGAGTATACAAGAGACAAAGGGTAGAGTCAGGTGACCAGGGAGGAATACAGAGATATTGTCTGATCACACATGGACGGAGTTAGGAAATACAAAGCTTGCCTAGGGCTTAATTCATTGAGCAAGATGAAAGGCAGTAAGACTGGCTTCTGTAGGTACATCAGCAGCAAAGGAAAGTCTAGAGAAAAGTTAGACCTCCTGCAATTAATATTATTTAGCTATTAAGCATGTTCTATAAAACATACATATTGCAATTCCTCGTTAGCAACAGTTAAGATTTTTCTAAAACTTATCATTCTTACTAAATCATGTTTATAGTGTGTCTACAGTATTCAACGAAGTCTGGAGACCTTTTCTCCAAGAAATGTTAAGAGTCCTTTTGCAAAGCTTGTAAGATCCTGTGGGGTTTAAGTCTTTAAGGCAATCCAAAACTGGCAAAATCCATACTTGAGTTAAAGTCCCATATAATGGGCTACAGGAGTAATGACTGAGTTCAATGATCTGGAGACACACACGCAAACTTTTTTTCCTTTTATATTGAGAACAGAAGAAATTTTTGTCTTGTGTCTGCCAGCTTAAGTCCTTAAGTGAATTAATACTCTTCACAGATTTCTACAATTCTCTCTACATTTTTGACACTGCATCATTACAAATACAGTGCACTTCCACTGGCATTCTGTGAGTAGGCTAGCTCACAACACATATTGGGTCCAATCACACCTAGAATCTGCCAGGGTCCAGAGAAATGAGCAATTATGATTCTGGATAATTTAAAATATGTTTGAAGAAAAATATGCTGCCCTATTTTCACTGAAGAAAAGAAGGTTTATTTTACCTCTACAAAGAGAAACATGTCTGCTTGGATTTCCTCGCCCTGGATTCTAATGGGGTTATTTTAATTTATAACTGCCTTGTTATACTAAAGAACGTATCAGTAAATGTACCATTTAGTATGGAACTCTGATTCTGCTTTTAAGTTCTGCTTGATGGATTATCTTGTATTCTGTAATCTAATATCACTGATGGTTATGTAGGGCACCATTATAAATTAGATTATTTAATGTGAGATGATACTGTGTTTCATTTTAAATATTTTATTGGGTTATAGAATGAATACCTTTCTAAGCAGAGCACACTTATTATTTGTCAGCATAAAGAAACTGGCAACTGGGATTCAGGGTTCCTTAAGGTATACATCTGACCTTGGAGAGGGAGCTCTCCTATGTAATATTCCTCTTTAGTACAATGTTTAGCAATAGAAACCATCAACATCTATTCCAGCCACTGAACAATAGAGCTAACAGAATTGTTCCAGAAGATTTCTCATGATTCTGACAAATGGCAGATTCTGGGGAAGGTGAGACCACCACCACAAAAGTGAGCATCTCCACAGTTCTTTAATGGCACTGCTTAGTTCTGTTTGTGGCATTCTAACATCTGTCACTTAAGCACATGCTCACCAATGACTGCTGCTATCTAAAGTAAAAGGAAACTATTTGTATAGCACAAAATGGCAGTTTTCCAAGAACAACACTTTTCATAAGCACTTATTTCAACGGACAACACCTACCAACCATGCTGTAAGACACAAGAAACCCTTATTCACAGAGCTAAAGTAGATACTAGCTGTTGGATCTCTGAAATGAACAAAGGTTACATTTTCAATATCCATAAAGGACAATTGAACTTAAAGGAATATCAGCATTTTAGATTTCCGTAAGAGGAGGGAATTATTTTCAGTGGGACTGACCCTACCCTACTGTGCTGCACTGTTAGGAATTGTGCCCTTTCTGTGACTGCAGTAGCACAAATAATGAAATGTGGCAAAGTATAAAGGGAGAGAATTCAGCACATGCTGTATAGTGCAAGTATAGTTGTGAATCACTCTAAGCTATCAAGGCCATCGATAAATGCGTTTCCTGTAGGTACATTCTAGTTTCCTTGACACAGAGTGTGAATGCCCACAACAGGTAACATATTAATTTTGTAACTCTACTGTAAGGCAGGAATATATTGCAAACTACATGCTGTAATGTAATCAGAAAACAAAGTGACATATATGAAGTCACAGAGGAAGCCTATGACAATCTTTCACCTTCAGGGGCGATGCCTTAAACATTACATCATCCTTTGTCTCTCATATTTGGAAGTAAAAGCAGTAACTTTTTTTTCTGGTTTCTTCTATGGCAAATAATAAATTACTTTTTCTCCTCTGAAATCTTTCACGCACAACAAAAAGAGCAACATCTTATTTATAATAAAATCCCCTGTATCTTCTTTCAGTGACATTTTTTGTAGCATCTTCAATCATCTTTACCTTGCTCTTTTGTCACTGATGAAAATACGGTGCCAAGAATGCTGAGATGGGAAGGGACACAACCGTTCTCAGCAGAGCTCGTTACACTGACTGTGCCAAAGCTTTGCTTTGATGAACGAGGTCTGAACATGTCAAGCTCACTGGTGCCAAAGGAAATGACAAGGATGTGCAAAAATGAAAATGAGACACTATGGTCTCTGTAACAAAGAGCAGTGTCAAAGCGAAAACCAAACACGTTTTACCAGTGGAAATCTTTGAATAATGTAGGGGGAGAAGAGAAGGGGAATTTCCAACCAGAGTAACCTCTCCAGGTATTCAGTGTATGTATAATAGGTCTTATTGGGGTTTCCTTAAAGAATTCATATTCTGACACTGGAAAAGGGGATGAAGGGGAGAGAACACATGGTTATTGGGAAACTCTTGCTTTTCCCGGAATGCAGGAACCATATAAAAAGCTGTCTGAATATCCCTCACCATGCTTAAATACGGCTTATTTAGACATTAGGAAGAGGAGGGGGGGGGCTTTTCTTCCTAGCAAGATAACCAAGCCAGGATAATTACATTCAGCACACCACAGCTAAATATTGATTCAGATGTCATTGCAAAAAGAAAAGGTAAGAGAACAGCAGCATGAAAATAATGATGTAAAAATTTATGAAATAATGGTGGAGACAAATAGACCTACAGCAATTACACACACACCAGTTCAAAAGCCCTGGTGGATTAGGAACAACAGCGGATGATTCAGTGCCTCCTGTGAAAATGACCCTCCTCACTCTGTATCTATGCAGCCCTTCTGGAGCTAAGCTGCCGTGACAGGCACAAATTCAGGAAAGGAAAAAGCTGCTAATTAGAGAAGTCATTCTAGTTTAGTTCCAGGTGTCAGCACTTAACCAGCTTTTTGCATCTAGATAGTCTAGTTAGCAAGATATCGTACTACAGTGTTAAAAACAATGATAACAACAAATGAGATGGAAGGTTCTGGCCCTGTGCAGCAGATTCTATCATTCAAGTATTTAATACATGAATGAATTCCAATACTCCTCTAAATTATATTGTACTTTTTAGACAGTAATATCTATGACAACAAGCTGTTTACCAGCATTAGCATTCATTGTTTGAGGGCACCTGCAAACCTCTAACACAATAAGGGCACAAAGACTTACTCCTCTTTTTTCCCTGGCATTTGCATTTCACTAAAATAGAGATTTCTTAATGTAACTTAAGCATCTGCTGTGCAACATAACTTCTATTACTTTAGAAACAATTACAAACTTGATTGCTGCATAATCTACAAGAATAAACTGTAGTTCCTGCTCCTAAAGAGTTGACACTGGAAAAGGTTTATAGACTATGAATATAGGAGAAACCCATTTTGACCATTCTGTGAGGTTGCAGTAAGTGCAAAGGCATCCACAACTTCCAGAAACTACCACCTGCATGTTTTTAGTATTTCACGGAAACAATGGAAACAGTAAAAGACTGACTGGCCAGAAGAACCTCAAAAAATGTTTCTTTATGCTGAAGAAAAAATACTAAGATCTATGAGAGATGTTGTTCTTGAATTATAACTGCTGCCTCTACAGTCGTGCAGAACTGCTTCCCCCAGGATCTGACGTGTCACTATTATCATTAGTACCTGTCAGGGCTGTTGTTACAGATTCTAATTTTTAAAAAAGGAAAATAGCAGCACAGCAGAAGTTGTTCTACTTTTGAAACTGGAATTTAACTACCCACGTGAACTGTACTTTAGTGCTGTCAACACAGACAAATATTCACTGTGCATTATTAGAGCAGTCCTACTGCTTGGTCCTTCCTTTTGACAGCAGAGCCCACACACTTGCCTAGCTTGTCCTTAAAGCAAATATTTTGAACCTAGATGTGGTCACTTTGGGATCTTAGATAAAAGCACCCTGAAAACTTCAGGGTTTTTTCATTCTTTGAGCACTTTGGCTATAGATAATGCACTAGTCAGTCTCTGACTCCTAAAGCACTCACTTAATTCAGCTCTGCTGCCAAGCAAACTGGCAAAGGAAACCTTCTCACACTGTACTTTTCTTTTTGATAAACAGAGGTGTCCAAGCCTGTTAGCTGCACAAGTTTTATGAAAACTAAGTTCAGGGTCATAGTAACTATTAACTTTGCATAGATAATACTGAGGCAAATGTGCCATGGAAACCTCATGTGAGCTCTCTGCATGTGGGAAGAACTTCACTCTAAAAGATGCAATTTTATAAAGCACGGAACTGGCAAAACATTCCAATAAGATCAATTAACAGAAGCTTTTTTTTGTGGCAGAATTTAAACTCTGAAAGTGGGTAGCTGTTGAGTCATAAATGGCAAGATCAGAAAAAGAGAGAAAAATCTGAGAAGTGAAGATTTCTTACAAAGATGAGCAAACACAGAACAGGGCAAAGGTACAGCCAAGAACTTTTTTCAAATCCTACCATGCCATCAATATCCTCATATTGCTAGAAAGTGTCAGACAAACTGTTTGAGGATAATACAGTCTATTCACCGAAAATCACTGAGCACCCTGCTGATGTCACTGAATACTAAGGAGAGATTTGGGCTGTTGGGTGCATGATTGAAAGGATGGATATTTTTTAATAGTATTTTGCATAGTCATTTACATCTGCAAAAAGTGAATATATCACACTGCTATTCTGATTTAATAGTGTTTTTCACTAATTCTATACAGGCAAAAATGATGGGTCATGTTGTAGGAGAAATGAGAGGAATGAGCTCTTTAATAACAGTCACATTTAAGAAACGTCACCTCTTGTACTGCAGTTACTGCCTTGCTTTCTATTGAATCAGAAGCCTATACTGGTAAGGGCCTAATTCTTCCATCAGCTTTGTAAGACTTAATATGTTAATACTTTTACTGAAATCTGCAACAGGTTGAAGCATTTTTCAAGGTGTCAGAAGCGAGGATGTTTTCGCATTCTGATCTTCTGACATAAATTTTCTCAGATCTGATATCTGCCATTATTTATACAGTTCTGTTGGAATGTGTGACACTCAGCAGGCTAGTAAGAAGTCAAGAACCATGCTCTGAGGAGTTCATCATCTAAAAACTGGCATATAATTTAATGAGTAAGGACAAAAGAAAACACATTAAATAGAAAATTGCTCCTGGGAAAGTTCCGCTGTTTATTTTTAATCACAAAGAATGCAGACCATTCAGGCTGCTTCTGTTTCAGATTTGCTTCTTTTTTGAATGATTAGACATGCAAGAGAGAAAGAGGTCAGACACAGTGATGAAACATTCCCCTAGGAAGAATGGAATAGAAACTACAAAGGGAATAAAATATTTCGGAACCAAACCCTCTTATTCTTCTCCCCTGCATCTCCTTTGTGTTGCCAAAGAACAAAGCAGGAGACTGCAAGGGGAAAGATATTTATTCCCTGAAAATCAATGTATGTTCAATGTGATGCAAACCCATTCCACTCCTGGGAGATGTAGCATGGAGTCTGGTTGCAGACTGTGAGCAGCACTCAGGTGGAGTACTGTGTTCAGTTCTGGAGTCCTCAGCCCAGCAAGGACATGGATCTTTTAGATCAAGTCCAGAGGAGGACCACAAAGATAATCAAAAGACATCTCCCTTGTGAGAACAGGCTGAGAGAGTTGGGGTTGTTCAGCCTGGAGAAGGGAAGCCTTGTAGCAGCCTTCCAGTACTTAAAGGGGGCTACAGGAAAGCTGGGCGGGGTTCTTTATCAGGGAATGCAGGGATAGGAGAGGTGGAAGGGTTTTAAGCTGAAAGAGGGGAGATTTAGGTTATGTATTACGGAGAAATTTTTTCCTGCGAGGGTGGTGAGGCACTGGCACAGGTTGCCCAGAGAAGCAGTGGAAGTCTCATCCCTGGAGGTGTTCAAGATCAGGCTGGATAAGGCTTTGAGTAAAATGATCCAGTGGGAGGTGTCCCTGCCCATGACAGGGGCTTTGAACTGGATAATCTTTAAGATCACTTTCAAGCCAAACCATTCTATGATTCTATGACAATCCTCAAATACTCCAATGTGCTTGGCCCAGTAACCACTTAGAACCAAGGGACCTGACACATCATTCCTGGCACGTTGCTCCTTTCCATCCCACTCGACATTTTATCCCTCCTCTTCCCGCAACAGAAGCCAGCGTGTATTTAGCAAACACATCCACACTAGGAAGTTTAAATAGACTAATTTTTCTCTGCCTTTGCACTTGATGTCGTCCCCATCACACAAATATTTGTCCCCATCACTGCCAATTATATTCTGATTAACTCACTTAGTCCTGAAATACAAACCAGTGAGCCCTGTGTGTTTTCTCTAGCTCATTTATAATGCTTGTAGCCATTTTTTTAAAAACGTCTTCTTTTTTTCCTCTGGCCATTCTCTGCTTATTGTCAGCTATAAATAGACTATCAATGCATGTAAAAGCCTGCTTATTTTATAAACTACTGCTCTAATTTTATTTTAAGGTAAATGACTGGCAAAGAAAAAAGTAAAAAGGCACATATACTAGAGGTAAACAAGATAATACTTATATCAACAGTGAGGTTCTTCTCATCTTTCCCAATTCCAAATGCAAGAAATGAAAAGGAATACAACTGAATTACAGGCCAACAGATATAAATATTTGGAAACAGAAACGAAGAAAAAAGAAACATAAAGAATAAATCCACTGCTGCAAGGTATTTCCAAAATTCCTATGGCATTCAATAGTAACAGAAATATTTGAAGTCATGTAAAAAAAAAGTCTGCCATTCATCCCACAGAAAGGACATGTACTAAATGTGATGTCTTAGGGAATTCTCAGGAAATTAACTTTTCACTGTATATTTCTTCACACAAATTGGTGGAAAGAGGTATTAATTATTTTATCATTAAAGGATGAAGATGGGAGTAAAGAAGAAATTTCTTCTCATGGACTGTATATATTTTCTTTTATATATATAACTTGTCCATTTTGATAGGAATATTTGTCCCTAATATACAGTTACATTAATTTGGTAGAGAAGGCAATAGAGAAAGTGAAGTGGCTGTCTTGACTTTGGTAATAAAAAAACTTAAATCTTCTTTACAAGATCAAAGTTAAGCACACCCATTCCACTTGATAACTAACGTGAATGTGAATAAATAACATGCTGTGATCCAAGGTGCTCAAGGCACACAAGTTCACAGTAAAAGTATATTAAAGAAAGGAAGATTCACTTGTGGAATGGAGAAAATCACTAATGTAACTCAACATTAGCTTTCAATTAACAGATGTAGTTTTCACTGTACATTGTGGAGCTCAGTTTGCTAGACTTAAAACAGAAAAATGTGGTAAACAGTGAATAAAATTGCTGGTCTGCTTTTGCTTCCTTGCCATGTCCTAAAGGTCGTCTCTAGCTTTGACTATAATGTGTTATTAACTGTTTGTACATTATCATCAGTTGGCCAGAAGTCTCATGATGAGATCACATCGGCCTTCACCAATGAAAAAAAAAAGTCTTGTCCTTATCAGACCTCAGTTTTTGAATCAGTACAAACTGCTGAGAGTGATCTGTTGAGCAGCAGACTAAGGAATTTGAAGTGGCACACATTAGAGGATGAAGGTGGGGTGTGTACATGTATGCAATGAAAAAATGAGCACCCCAGAAATAATTTTGAATAGAAGTAAAGGCTGCTGCATCTCCACTCCTACCAGATTGGAGGTTGATGACTCTCTCAAACCTGATTTTCCCGGTGGAGCAGAGGAGAGACTTTCCTGTTCCTGTATCTGTTATGTTTCCTCCAACATGATTTGCAGACTGGCAATTATAATGTCTCCAATAACTTTTTTTAAACCACAAAATTTGTGAATAGTCTAGTTAAGGATAGAGACAAAAAAAATCACAAAGAGAGGATGAGGGACAGGAGACATATGTCAGATTTTCTTGGTTAATGAGCTTTTAAAGACCATTTCTTGGAATAAAAATTCCATATGAAAAAAGAAGTTGCTACTTTTTCTTTTCTAGTTACAGTAAAAAGAGAGCATTTGGAATATGCAAAACCTTAACATTGGATGTGCACCAGGAAAGGGATCTGGCAAAGAAATATTTGCTCTAAAAATGGGCAAATCCAAGATGGTAGTGGCTGAGGGACAAAACACTACAGATTTCAGGATTGATGCTGTCTGAAAATGTCCATGAAACACAATGAATCCCTGACAAGTGGGGTTGGGGTTTTTTTGTGGTTTTTTTTTGTGGGGTTTTTTTGTGTTTTTTTTTTAAATCTAGCTCTGAAAACTTTCCAGAATAAATTTCTACTTTTGAACATTTTGCAAAAAACTACAGGGTAAATTCACTCTCTTTTAGAGAATTGCCCTCTCCAAACAAGACTGCTAATATTAAAATATCCCTAGTGCCAAGTTTGCAAGTCTGAAGACATCTCTGTGAGGCAATGATACGCTAATTAAAATGTACTGTCTATTATGTCTATATTGTGTCCTATGTCTAACACTGGATGTTCAAATGCATCCTCTCAAAGAGCTTCCATAAAGTGTTCTTCCTCTGCATTTTTAGACACAATTATTTTGCAGTAAATGTATATATTTGGGAATTTATAAATAAATTTCATGATATGACAATCCCGATAAAAATGGTAGAAGCTACCATGCAGGTTTCAAGAAACTAGTCAATAATTATTCTTCTTTTACATCCAAGGAATAGCAGCATAATATCTAAGTTTATTTGCACATTTTTTCTTTCTCTTACCAGCTGTTGCCCTTTTGGACCCCAACCAGCATACTGAAGTTTTGCATTGCTGACCTCAGGGGGATACAAACTCTGGGGATCCCTGGAAAAAAAAGAAAAATAAGATTTCAGCTTCAGAAATGTCCTTATTTAAGCTGGTGCAGACTTGCTTTGGAAATCCATCGTGTCCATGTAAGGTGTCTTTCAGCTGGAATCATCTAATGTTTAGTGCTAGATTTCAGAGACTTATTTATTTTAAGGTAAATGCTATACCACTAGCAAGCTTTGGTAAGATCAAGTATCTAACTGACGATTTCTATTTCTTCTTATTAATACAAAGCTAAACACATTAGTTCCACTGATGACTTGCTTAAGCTTTAAGAATTATTCAAAGGCAAACAAATTAATTTTATTTATCAACCAATGATGTCCACAAAGAATAAAGAATAATTATATTTTTAAATCATACTGTCACAAGAAAAATATAATTTCATCTTCCTCTTAATCTTATGGCTTTTCTGCCTAATAATTTTTCTTTGAACACGACAACAGAAAATTTATTAACTGTATAACAACTGATATACAGTCTGGCTTCATATTAATACAGAATATATTATTTTAGTAGAAAATAAAAATCAAAATGCTTTTTTTTGTTCTATAATCGATTACTTTCATTTTGTAGCAAAACATCAGTGAAACATAGCAAATGCAACATAGAAGGAGGCAGCGTTTTTGGTACCTGTCAAAGCAGCATAATATAATTTTATCACAGCACAGACAGCATTGCCTTGGCTGCATTTATACTCAGCATAAATAACTACATTATATATTCTGAAGTCACATTGCTGTAACTCTGTATATAGTAACATTCTAGAAACAAGAAGACTAATAAGGCCTGTATACAGTATGCCTCATTAGCAGATCTGGAACTGCTTTAAAAACTAAGGACATTATCATCACTGGTCTACAAATAGGAATAACAAGGGAATTTGAGGCCAACACTGCTCCAAAAGAAAGCTTGCCTAGCCACTTAGCAAAAGGCCTTCTCTTCTTGTGCAGAGTTTATTTCTTCATTAAAAGCAATGTTTTCTTCGAGACCATATTTTCAAAGCAGAACAAAACTGAATGCAATAATCAGACAATAACTGAATTCTCTTTATTGTTTTGTGGCCTGGTGTTGTACCACAGTTACATTCTGGCTCTGCCCTTTCAGAGAAGAACCCCCTTGGCTGCACATTCACACTGCACTAGGGCTGTTGTACTGTGCACAAAAACAGCAGTAAGAGGAATGTTTAGAAATTGATTTTGTGCAGTCTTTCAAAAGTGAAAAAATAGCTTTTCCTGTGAACACCTGTGCAAAGGCCAGATAGAATGAGGGCAGACTCTGGAGGAAGTGGGGGTTGGTCTATTCTTGCAAGTGACAAGTTTAGACTAGATATTAGGAAAAAATTCTTCACTGAAAGGGTGGTCAGGCATTGGAACAGCTGGCCAGGGAAGTTGATTGAGTCGCCATCCCTACAAGTGTTTAAAAGGCGGGTAGATGAGTTTCTTAGGGACATGATTTAGTAAGGGGATAGGTACGGTTGGACTTGATGATCTCAGAGGTCTTTTCCAACCACATGATTCTATGAGGACACCAATGCCTGCAGTTTCCTCCTTCTATAGATCCTGTAGTTGAAACAGTAGCTTTTGCCCTCCTGATAGAAGGCATGCATCAGTGGTTACAAATCCTAACCCATAACATCTGCAAGGCTGCTAAGAAGATGTCCATCAAGCCAATTAAAATTAAAGGTCTGATTCCATTAGGAATGTGGAGGGGCAAGAGTGATTTGTTGAGGCACTGACTCTTCAAGTCTGAGCATACTGCTCAGAGGGTGCCTAGAGGGCTTTTGGCTCCATAGGCAAAGTGTGATGCAGAAATGCTGCTGGTGAAGTAAAATTATATTTTTCCTTCTCATGTTTTTTAACCAGAAGATGTCTTTGTGGGTGTTGTGGTTTAACCTGGCAGGCAGGTAAACACCATACAGTTGTTTGCTCAAACCCCCCGCAGCTGGATGGGGGAAAGAATTGGAAAAATCTAAAACTTGTGGGTTGAGATAAAGACAGTTTATTAGGACGGGAAAGGAAAATAATAACAATAACAACAACAATAATTACAATAGTAATACTAACAACATCAACAACAACAACAGAATACAGAAATCTAGTGAAGCACAGTGCAGTTGCTCATCACCTACTGACTGATTCTCAGCCAGTCCCCAAGAAGCAGTAGCCACCCCTCAGCCAAATTTCCACAGTTTATATGCTGAGCAGGATATTATATGGTATGGAAATCCCTTTGGCCAGTTTGGATCAGCTGTCTGGCTGTGTCTCCTCACAGCTTCTTGTGCACCCACAGCCTCCTCACTAGCAGGGCAGAATGAGAAGTTGAAAAGTCCTTGTCTTGATGTAAGCACTGCTCAGCAACCACTAATGTATCAATGTGTTATCAACATTATTCTTATCCTAAATTCAGAACATAGCACTATACCAGCTACTAGAAAGAAAATTAACTCTATCCCAGTGAAAACCAGGACAGTGGGTGGCCTAATGTTATTTTTGTAAGGTATGGATAAGAGAATACAGAACTTTTATACTGAATTCCTACTAATAGCAGTCGCAAATTTCCCATTTCAGTAAAAAGAACAACCAAACAACTCCTCTGGATCTTTTCAAGCTTGTATGCATTAGCTACTTAAGTATCAAGTCAGTTATTCCTGTTAAGAATCCATCTCTTTGGTTGGCTATCACGATTATCTTCTCAGAAAGCCACCTTTGAGTGCAGGAAACAGAGAAAAACAGTGAATCAAATCAAAACATATTACGGGAGAAAAAAAAAACTATTGCACTATTTGTCTAGCGAACCATCTAGTTCTCAGGTTTTTTTTACCTGTGGTGTGAAGAGGAGTAAGATATCACAAGCAGAGAAGGAAACAAACAGAATATACAAATTCTAAGAACTGAAACCTGTAATGCTTCAGATATCACAGGTGAAGCTAAGGGAGAGACACACCAAACACAGCCAATAATTCAGTCCAGAGCCGGGACAAGTGGTGTCAGTTCTGCTCACTGCATCATCTTTTAGAGGAGGAAAACTGTAACGCAGTGAGAAATGATGCATAAACCAGCTTTAGTAGCTGTTAAGGCAGAAGGAAAAATACTCCACTTAATCTACCAGTAGAGAGCTCTGCTGCAGATAAAAAAGCAAAGTCATCTTCTGTTTCTCTGGCATGGCTGAGGAAAAATAGAATTATATCTCCTGAGTTTCTTCATAAGTTGTTCAGAATAGCTGGGAAACTTCCTTTGGAAAAAAATCTTGTTTGTTTGTTTGTTTTGAAACCTTCCGATAAATATGCAGACAGAAAGGCTGACTGGTGGAATTATATATTGTCTGGAGGTACCTGATTTAGAAACCTAATTACGATGAATTGACTCTGTATTCACCATGTAACAGCACTAAATATCTAGGTTGTGATGTAGACCACTGAATGTAGGTGGTAGCCAGGCATCCATCATCATGCTGTGAGTTATCCTTCTCAATCAAAGACCGTGAAAACAGTCTAAAATCCTAGTTTCACCCCACAAACACTCCAGAGAACTGGACATCTTCCTCTTGTTAGAGTTTGGCTTGTTCCTCATCTATTCTGAAGAGAATGCTCTTCCTTAGAGTAGCAACACTTACTGCTTCAGCTGCAGGAAACTTTAGCAAGGGAAGAAGACATCCCTCCTTGCTAATTCTGATCAGAGAACCTGCAGGAATGATCTGGAGATGAGCCATATTAGCAGTGGCTAGGGAAGACTGGGCTGTCAGCAAGTCTGAAGGTGGTATGAGAATGGAGTTCAGCTGCTTGTGAACCCTACCATGAAAGATCCCCACATATTTACTTAGGCTACATTGGGTACATGGTCTGTGGTGGAATACGTGAGGACTCCCTCCCTGGCAGCACCAAGTAACCCCTTTACAAATCGATTATAGCACCTACAAAGACAGGAGGAGTTGTCTGCACAGCTGCTCCAGGAGGGATGGCCACAACCCTCTACTGTTCTCCCCAGGAAAGGTCTTGGTGATCCTTAAATTGAAAAAGGCAGCTACTAAACACATTTCTGATTACTTTAGTATTCTGGACCTTAAGCTCTCCTTGGTAAAAATCCTTTTAGGCAGTCAGACCAACTGCACACCTATATCCCATTTTGCAAGTGCTGCATAAATGGGATCTCATGCCAGTCAACTCCTTCTGGGAGGTATGTTGCTGCTGATAAGCTAAAGTCATCTGCAGTTACACCCTTGCTTCTCCTCCAAGACAGCCTGCTTACAATTCCTCTATATTCTTTCTTGAATCAGTCAATATTACAGGTCATCTCAAACTCTCCAAAGAGCCAGTGCTCCACACAGGCTCTCATAATTAGAGCTTGTTTGGATTTGAGTCTTCCCCTTGTGATCTCGTTTGTGCAGGATGATGGCTTGGAACCGGGCTATTCTGAAGGCAGTCTGTACATCTCCTATTATTGGTTTGCATGAAGAGCCAGATTCTGTGCATTCTCACACTATTTTTGCTCTTTCCTTAAGGAAAAGAGACTTTAACATTGATTTCTAGCCAAAGAAATCACAAGGCCTTATTAAAGGGTTGTTGTTATTTCTTTTGTCTCTTAAAATGATTGATTTAAAGCCCAAGAAAGAAGGGAATGACAACACTGTTTTAGCCCAGAGAGAAGATGGAGCAGGTGCTGCGTAAACTCTTTGACGTTAAAATGACATTGCCTGGACAAGAGACTGTTAAATTGCCCCAGACACAGACATGATTTCAACACAACATTCACAAACATCGCTGAGGTAGTAAATTGTGAAATCTGTTCATTTAGATTAAGCTTTCAGCTAGAAAGTCTCTCCTCAAAATTTCCAAAGAAGGAAAATTCCTAAGTGCAATTAAAGTGCTGCCAAATAAATTTGCTTGTAATTTAGCTCAGAACATATACGCAGAATAAAGCAAATTCATCAATCGCATCAGGTTGCCTGGTTTTGACTTTAAAAATTGTCATGATTAATGAGGAACTAGTTTTGAAAATACTGTATTGTCTCTGTTGAAATTTCTACATCTATGTGTTCCCTCTTCTGACTTTTTCTCTATTCTAAAGAAGACCAATTTTCCTCAGAGACTTTGTAGCACTGAGTTTCCCCTGGAGCACAAATACGATGAACTGTTCTATATTAAGTTCTTCAAAAGGAACTTAGAAATCTATAAAAAAATCCTGCTGTAATTGAGCGAGAGGCTCCTTTTACTTCAAGAAAAATATTTAAAAATGCCAGACTGAAAAAGTCTGAAATTTATAAAAGCAGTCAACGACTGGGATATGGTACAGGCTGTTCTTCTAGGGTTGGTTTTAATAACTTTAATAACTAATTTTAATTTTAAATACAGAACAATAGAATTTGTATGGAAATTCTCTGCACATGCTGCTAATGTGAGCAAAAGTACATCAATTCGCACCAAAGGCTGCTCTGACAGGTTCATCCTCTATAATAAACAACCAAACTATGTATATGAGTTGGAGTGAGTTCTTAAAAAACTCTTTGCATAAAGCCAGCGCTGAATATTATGAAAGACAACAGCCCTAAGCACATCAGCTCACAGTACCTTAAGCCTTTTTCATGGTTTAATATAAAATAACTATCTATCTAAACTATCTGTCTCAGCACCAGAACTTGGTGTCTTCACATCTACTTCTAATAGCATAAAATCTGACAGCAGCTTAGACAGATTTCTTCTTCCTTAGAAAGAAGGAAAGAAAAAAGAGATACAAACCATCATGTACAGAAGAACTGGAAACTTCATAATATTTAAGAGTTATAAATACACAATGAGAAAAAAGTGCACTGAAAAAAATTTGCAAAAAGAAATAAGAGCTTGTAAAATATATGTGACCATAAATGTACAAAAACCATAGATAAGGACCTTGAGAAAGATGGAAAGAATTTCAAGAAGCAGGAATGCCATTTCTTGAGAAACTGAACCACATTTTTAAACAATTAAATGACTTGTTTACTTCAGTATTCACCAAGGAGAAGAGGAGACAGGTGCCATTAAGGAAATTACTTCCCAGGAGATACGCAGCCCTGCAGAGACTTGCAGTGAGATAGAATAAAATGTAATACAAATGGGAATCAAAGACTTGCCAGAACAGGTAATCAAGAAATCAGACTGTCAGAAGATGCAACTAAAAGAGTCCTCCTGGAATTCTAATAAAAGTGCTTAAAAAGATGGGGAAGACTTTTCCATTCATCTAGACTCATCCACTATTAAATATGTAATGCACATACACATATTTCCATTACAACATTTTTTCAGTGAACAAAAGTAGAAGGAGGTAATAAAAAGCAATTTGAACTAATTAATTTCAGTTACAGATACATATCAGGTCATTCAGCTGTTCTTAAAAACAACTAAGCTCATCAACCATTTTGTCCAAGATGAATGAATTAAGAGCATGAAAGATAAAAAGCAAGGGAATCTAAAACAATTGTACCTAATTTGGCAATCCAGTCAAATTCACATCAACAATACGAGCTCAGAGGTCTTTTTCATTATAGTCTACCTATGTCTCTAAAGCATCCCTCAACATAATATTTGGTACTCAGCCTGAAAAATCTTGCATGATACTAATAACATTTTAAGATCAATCACTTGTCAGAAAAAGAGTCCCCAAGTTCCATTGGATATTATATAAAATGATGGCACAGGTTTGCCTTTCTAATGAAGGCGTACAAAAACTGATTTAAAAATGCATCAGAGACTGGGCTATGGCTAGGAGTCATGGTAATGCAGGCTTGAGGACTGCAAGCCATTGATCAAAATCTCTAGGTTTCCCTGAGTAAGCAAACAGTGGAAATGGTCCTTAGTTACTCGTAGCAATACTCTTAAAATGATGACATTATCATTATTCCCGTGTGACCCCTCTAAATCATAGATGACAGAGTGAATTTTTACCACATTTCTTAAAAGAATTTCTGTTCCTTGAGTCATATTTTGTCACCTAAAGAGACAATGAGAGGTGATAGCATTCAGGTGATAAATACAACCACTTAAAAATAATTTTCTCTTACTGTGTAGTTTTTTCAGCCAGCTCTGACCTCAGACTTACTCGACGTAGGACACTGAATTTACCAGTATTTTAAGTCTATTTATCTACAACAAAGGCATGGAAAATGAAAACTTAAATATCTGAATGCTATCAAGAAGGCTAGTCAGAATTACAGCTATCCAAAAACAGAGGCAAAAAAAATAGAGGTGGAAGAGAAACAACCTAGTAGACACTGAGATGTTTAAGAACGAACTGGAAAGATCTTGCAACAATGAGCCCAGGAAGAATGTACATGGTTCTTTAAAGCGACTCCGTCGGTCTCCGGGAAAGGATGTTTGTGATGAAGCCTTAGTGTTTTCCAAACAGCTGACCTTGTCTGAGTTCCAAACCCTAATAAAAATATAGCACCATGATGTGATGCCTGCAGGTACTAATAGGGGAATATTAGTATATAAAATGAGATACAGCTGTGATCTGCTACAACCAGAGCGAGTAGAATTGCCTTGTTACAATATGACTTCACTGGATGCTAGGTCACACTTTTAATTAGGACAAGAGACTTATTCTTGGGCTTGTGCTCTAAAATAACCTAACAGTTTGTGTTACTGGGTTTCAACCAAAACCAGAATGACTCAATAGCCTCCTCATCTTTTTGAAAACTAAGAGTCTTTGAGTAAATCTTATTCTTCTCATGTCACAAGAATAAGGCAATCTTAGAAGTCTGAGCACAGGTTCTTAGGAATACCAAAACACAATACGCTTCTAAACAGCCTCTTCCCACACAGACCATGTCCTCATCAGTTAAAATAAACAAGGCATATGCTTAGTAGAGCCATTATTTCCAATTCCTACCAACTGCACCATGATCACTTTTAAGAAATAACACAATTAGCCTGATATCAGATACAGTTTAAAAGGGTATTGTAAAACACTTTCCTTATTTATAGGACTAAAATACCACTCTAGTCCTCCAGTTCTGCCTTGCAACAGAGATGTATATGAACCTCCAGTACACATGCAAGAGGAAATGCTCACATTTGAAATTGGGTATAACTTTTGCCTTCACAACGCTGCACATGCAGAGGTCCTTTTATTCCTTCATCTCTCCCCTGTGTGACGTGGGAAAGCAAACTTTCCTATTCCTGTCTTATCTCCTTAAGTTCGTAGTGGAGCATTCAATAAACAGATGGTGAAGGTAAGAGGTAAAGAGACATCAGGACCAGCCTGAAACAGTCTGGATTATCATCTTGGAATTATACCATCTTTGTCATAGCCTATCAAAGGAAAGTTGTTACTCTATCAAAGGAAAGCCCTGGCTGCAGCATCCTTTCTCTACCCAAAGGTCATTTCTTGTGTTTCCTAAATTCCCTCATTCCCTTCTTCCCCATATATTCTGAGCTTCCCCAAGAGGGCAGGACACGTATTTTTGGATAATAAGAGATTTTAAGCCTATTAAATTTGCTTAGTGCCTTACCTGTGAAGCAGTCACAGAACCAGGTAGCAAGCACTACAGGCTGAAGCACACGAATGCTATGGCACAGACCAGTATATAGACCTTGGTGACTGGGCACAAGTCTCTATATAGCTCCCACTATATAAGTTGAGCCCAGGCCCCATTAAATCACATGACAGCCCATAATCTCAGAGGTTTGGATCCTCAAAACTGTTCGATATTTTTAGGTGCCCACAAAAAAAAAAAGAATCTATTTTGTAACATGCACAGTTTCACAGTATCATAAGGTTGGAAAGGACCTCTGAGATCATCGAGTCCAACCTATAACCCAACACTAACACCAACACCAACACTAACACCAACCCATCATCTAAACCATGGCACTCAGTGCCTCAAACAACAATGCACTGAGAGGTTAAGTAGGCTGAAAGAGTTTGTTGCCCAACTACAGCAACAAATAATCCAGGCCCAGGCTGCAGTGTGTCTCCACAGCTTGATAGCAGCAGAGCAAAATGGCCTCCTGGGGAAATGCATGGGTTTTGTTTCTATTTTAGTGGACACCCCCCCCCCCCCCCCCCCCCCCTCCCAGAACCTTGAACATCAGGACAAAAATGCCAAAAAAAAAATCTCAGTCTCCACTGTGAAAATCCACCTACAGAACAATTTCATTTCTGGGGAGGTGATGCATTGAATAAGCAATTGCACAGGCTATGATTATTGGCCTATTTGGTGCTATGCACCATCATTTTATACATTCTCTTTCATCCACCTTTATTTTCTTTTTCTGTCATAACTCTAGGTACTAACTCAACCTTGTTGAGTATGAGTAAGGAGGAAAACCCATGCCAACGTGCCAAGTTTTGGAGGCAGACAGCACTGGGATGTGCATGCATGCACCTTGCAGCAGTGTCTATGGTTTAGAGTCTGACCACAGCCTGTGGACAGGAGGAAGTTCATTCATACTGAGACAAGTGAACATTTCTAATTCAGATGATTCTCTCCAGTGAAGCACATTTTATTCAAGAACAGAATTTAATAGGAGCCCTGTCTCTACTTCGGAGTGTGCTGTCTCAGATAAACACTATGGGAGAGTTTGCTTCAAACACTTCTTTCCTTTTTTCTTCCTGATGAGCCATAAGTTTCTGACTTTTCTGTAACACAAGGGGGTTGGTTGCTGGGCTTTTCTCTGCTAAACTGATAACATCTGCATCTAACTATTAATTACCCAAGATCTTTTATTTTTTTTTAAAGTCTCAGCAGTCATTACTCCAATTCTTAATATCAAATCCTCCCATCAGGGGTCTACTAGTTATTATTATCACTATACATGGTTTCTAAGGTGTCCACCCACATCACAGCTGATTCTGGAAGAGAGAAGCATGTGGTAAGAATTGCTTTGCCTACTCAGGAAAGCAACATTTCACTTAAAAAATGCTATGCAGTGACCAACATGGGTGAGCAAATGGCAAATCCCCCGGGGAAATTATATGGTGTTGAGATGCTTCAAGTGGATTTCCTCCCACTAGCACAGTAAGGAGTCCTGCCTGAAATGCCTTCTGAACCTGAGCTGCTTTCAAGCTGCCACTGCTTGGAAGTGATGCTCAAATAACAGCTTTGCTTAATAAAATGCTGGCTCTTTCTTTTTAAGGAGGTACAAAATGTGTTTCCAAGCAATAAGCTGGTATGTGATTTAACCACTGTTCCAGTGATTTACAGAGCACTTAATTCAGATGATTATTAAAAGAAAGAAGCCCAACAGCTGCATCAGGGCTTGAGCTAAATGCCAGTGAACTCAACTGAAAGATTGCTATCCCCTTCAGAGGACTTAAGGTCAGATGCCACAATCAAGCTATGGAGTTTAACTATTCCAAGGGCCAGTCTTCTGTTGTCAAAATGCATCTGAAAGCATATTATATCATGAGGATGTTGTGCATAAAAGCCACCACGCTATGCAGCGTAGGTGCCTTAATTAACTAAATAAAGTATCTCTAAAGGATTATAAAAACTATGGAATGATAATTGCTAAAGTGGAAGGAGAGAGGAAAAGTAGCAATAACAGGTTCTTCATGAACTGCAAAATACATTTTTCTAATTAGTTTACAAATTTCACATTATTATTGGGTTTTTCACATGTTTTATAAGGGCTTATTTCAGCCTCTATATATCATTGTTGGGGGAAAAACTCAGCTTCTTAGAGAAGCTGAAATTACCTGAAAACAGACTATTAATTACAGTACTTTTTACTCTTAAAATAAAATGTGGGCTTTAATATAAGTTTATAAATGTTAAAGAGTAAAATTGTGCAGCAGTCTCTACAGTAACTATCACATATTGACTCTGACATATGTAATATTTCTCTCTTTGCTTTGCAGATGGGGACACTGAGGCAGTGGAAATTTCTTTAATGAGAGAGGGGGCATGACAGGACAGAACAAAATATAACAGAACAGTCTTGGTCAAACAGACAGATGTCTGCAGCACAGTCAGTTCCCTGAAGTTTTTTTAACCATGATTTTAACACATTTTCCTTTTATTGTGAACAAAGAAATGGGAACATGTGCAAGGAAATCTTACTGTCTTTCAAATTATTATACAAAAGGGTATGTACAAATCTGATTAAGCTTTCTTAATTAACATTTTTCCTGCCAGTATCTTGTATAAAAATGCTAGAAACATTAGTGAGAGCTCTACAGACATCACTTTGAAACTTTGCTCACAGTGAAGCACAGGCTCAGTTCCTCCCCCTGTTTTCACTTCTGTGGATTCCCAATGCATATTTTGAACACACTTCACTCGTGCAACATTTCTTGAAGTTACCAAGAGTTCAGTGTGGGGATGAGGACAGTATTTTACAGATCCTCAGCAGCATAGGCATGAACAGCTGAACTCAGCTCTGTGATTGCTCCTATGATCTACTTGCCATGTTCCTCTGACTACACTGCATACATCTAGGAGGAAATATGGATTCCGCTAAGGAGTAACTGTGTACAATTCCTTCTTTCCCATACACAAATCCAGTGAGGAGTGGGAATAACTGCTTATTTTCTCACTGATCACTACTAGCATATTTGGAAATTCCCACTGACATGACCCAGTCTGATCTGCTAACACTGTGCTGAGAGCTCATATGAGAAAGACAGCAATAGTGCTGCCATTTTTCAGTGCTTAGAGGGAAATGGTTCATGCAGAACTGAATGAGTACTAGGAGGTCTGAATAAATGTGTGATTTATGCTGGGCTTTATTTTGGGGAATACAAACACAACACAGAACTGTAAAAAAGTGCAACACTTCTACTGGGCACAGCAAAAGTTTAAGACAGAGGTAGACCCTTGGATATCAATCCAAAATTAGCTCATGATTAGAACCTTCAGTGCCAGATCAAACCAGTAGTTTAGCAGCACACACTGGTGTTAAATGACTTTAACACCAGTGAGGGAAATCCTGCAACCAGGTTAAGTGAACACTCTGGTTAGTTGTGGCCTGACCATGAAAACCCTGAACAAACAAAGTTTTTTCCCTTATTTCAAAGAAGGATGTGAATGACAAGGATCTTCTATACTGGACTCAGTAGGAGTGACAATCTACAAGAGAACAAAACAATTTTCAGTAGCTGGATTTAATAAGTAGGCTGTTGCCTACTGCATATTGCTATTTATTTATTTTGCAAAGTTAATAAAAATATTAGGAAATAACTGGATATGGCATTTGTGCTCTACTTTCTCCCAGCACCTCGCACAAGAGCTCCCTGTTCCACATCTCGACCTGCAGATGCTATCACAGTGCCTATAAATCACAACAAGCTGACAATTACAATGCAGCAAGTGCAACTGTGGAGTTATCAGAGGAACTTTGCAAAAATAATGCAGACAGCTGTAAGCAGTAACTGACAGATACATGCGAAAAACAGCAGTGCTCAGACGAAAGCAGATGGGACAGTAGGAAGTGTTCGTACCAAAGAACACTAGCAGCAAGCGCAGAGGCTTGTTCCACTAGATGGCATCCGACACCAGCATGTCATTTTTGGGTGACCAGAAGAAAAATGAAAGCTGAACTGAACATAATAACCTCCCGACACAGCTCAGCCCAGGAAAACGGGAACTGCGGATTTTAGCTGGCTCTCTTGTGAAAACTGAAAACCACGGACAATTAAAAACAGGAGGCAAATGTGGCAAAAACTGTAGGGGTTTCTACCCTGAGTTTACCAAAAGGCTGTGAGAAAGCTGAAATAACAACAAATAAGAAGAAATTAAATCATATATTTTTGTGCAGGAATATTTGCTTTTTCTTGTACCTCTGCCTTATTTTAACTTTTAAATAATATCCTTCAAGTCTGTGTCATTGGCATATATTAGTTGTCCTATAGAGAGTCAAATCGTGCTATTCTTCCTTCTGTGTGAAGTTTACTTCCACAACAGCTCTCATGGAAAAAAGTTGCAGTCCTGCATCCTGTATAAAATAGTCTTTTTTAACTTATGTGCTAAGGATGTGCCCAAATTGGCTTGTCAAATTTATGGAGAGCTTGGAATGAAATCTAGAAAATGCTGGTACAAGCCCCTTTTGACCTCATTCACAGCCTGAATCTGGAGAGTCTGCAGAACATGACAAAAATAATTAGAAATTTCCTTTTAAAAAGCAATTTATGCTGGCACATTAATGTCACATTATTTAAAAAGTGAAGCACATATGAAATTAATTGGCTTCCTTATTAGTTAGCCTCAGCAGGGGTGTAGCAAAGGCGTGAGTGGGTACAAAGCATGAGCTGTCTGGCCATCCACAGGGAAAGTCACCCTTCCACAGCCCCTTTCCAGGAGTGAGTGCCTACAATCAGAAGGGATATTGTGGAGAAGAGCGACTTTGCTCACCAGCATTCATTGCCTCAGATGATGATTTGCAGCTACACTGAGGTGCCACTGGCACACACTGATGGGGTGTAAAGCGGATGCCTACTTGCAGAACAGGACTAATGCACGAAAAGAGTTTGTAGAAATGGCAAACATGGTGTTGCTCATTGTGAAAGGCTTTCATCGCTTCTGTTATTGTCGAGTGGAGGGCAAGGATGATGCCTGTGTGATGCAGATTTTTTCATCACCAAAGGACCTGGAATGTGAAACTGAATTGAACCTTGTTCTGTGTTAGTGTGCTTGGTCCTGCCCTCAACACTCTTCATCCATAAACAACCATGAGAACAATATTGCTGTGTTACATATGAAATACATGATGAAGAGATTTTTAACCCTTCATCCAACAGTCTCTGCTTTCAGTTGATATATTTCATCACCTGCTACCCCTGCCCTCTCTGTTCATGCACCACCCTAAAATACACACAGAACCCCAAAGCAATAACTGCCTGTATTGCAGGGAATTGGTAATGTGCAGCTCTTCCCACCACTCACATGCACTATGATCACCTGAAAGGTCAATGCAACTGTTGCTGTCCAACATGGTTCGCAATGCTTCTATATGTACCTAGACCTAACCTACTTTGCAAACCATACCCATACCAACATAAACACAGCTACCCTTCCAACACTCCTACTGCCAGTGGTTACCTGATCCAGCACTATATCAGGCTGTGGGGACACAAATACCTGACACACTTGCATGCCTTCTGGCGCCCTTTCACTCCCCAAATCTTCCCCTTATAATGGATACTTCTCGGACTCAGCCACCCCTCCAACAACCTGACCCTCTACTCAACCAAACACGGAGAACAATATGAAACACAGCTGAGTGTGCAATATAGCTGAAGCTGGGGAACAAGAAGCTGATTATCACAGACAAAGCTGATTATCACAGACATGCCATAGTAGCAAATTGCCTGGACTCCTGGGTTGTTAACTTTTAGCATTTCTGAAACATACTATGTATGATACTTGTATTTTTCCACCTTTATTTTTTTGTCTGGAAGACAACTGTGCTGTCAGTCAAATGTCTTTGCTCTTAGCCAGGTTTACTGCAGATACCAAGCTTATGCGCTCATGCTGTGTGTTCATCCTGTTGTTCAACACCATTTCAGCCCACAAGCCAATTTCAGACATATTGCCAGAAAGATGGAGTTTTCAAAAATTAAATAAGCCCTGGGGGGTGGGGGTAAAGAAAAGCAAAAACGAAGACCTGACTGAGGTAGGGAAGGAAAGGACTGAAGAAGTCTGGAATGGGTCACGTCAGGATACCAGAGTTTTGACACGGATGATGGTGAGAAATCTCCTAATTCCCTCTCCCAGCTGTACATGGAAACAACTTAACATCAAGCTCATGATTTTTTGTGGTGAGTGAATCACAAGATACAAACTGCAGGGAAGCAGGCCCCACAGGGTTCAGGGCTCACGGATTTTAAAACATGTATGTCTCTAGTACAAAGAATTTGATACAAAGAATTGTTTCTCTGTTGCTAGGTAGAAGCCAAATAGAGTTATTTCAACTTTTTTGCGTTGCTGTTTGGGGAGTTTGTTTGGTGGCATTTTATTTTTTTCTGGTTTGTGTCTGTGGGTGTATGTGTGGACAAGTGTGCTGAGACAAATCCTTGAGAAACACCTGAACATAACCAGTATTTTTATGAGGAAATAATGCTGAGAGATTTGTTTGTATCTTGTCATTGAATCTGCACTTCTCTATTGTTAAACCCACTTGTTATTGTACCAGAGAAACTGGACTGGAAAGATAGCATGGACCTCACGAATGCAGATGTTGCAATACCTGACTTCTAGGCCTTTAACCCTAAATCATCATCCCTGTGTTAAACAGTGGGGTCAGTTAAGTACTGCCCAGTGGGAAGGTTGCAGATCTAATGTACACAGGTACAAAAGGAGCTGGCTACAAAAAGCAGCAGGAACCATTGAGCACACAGACATGGCCAGGATCTTGCCTTCTCTCAGGAGAAGGCCCACAGAAGCAGAAATCAACAAAACTTTAGGATCTGCCCCAGTGTTTTCCTAAGTCAGAGATGCATTTAAAATAGTGATGGGGTGTGAAAGAGTGGATACAGACTGAAAGGGGAGGTTTAGACTGGATATAAAGAGAAACTTTCTTCCCATGAGGACAGTCAGGCAGTGGGACAGGTTCTGCAATAAGCCTGTGCAGCTCCATCCCCGCATGTTTTCAAAACCCAAATGAGTACCCTGCTTCGAGCAGGAGGTTGGAACTTAGAAGAGCCTTTCCAACCTGAGTTATCTGGTGATCCTACCATCACCCTGTGTATAAACCTGGCAGATTATTTTCAACTTTGCAGGTTTTGCCAGCTATTGCAGAGATTCGAAACACCTACTACCTGTTTAGCCATAACGTGTATAGAAACCACAGTGCAGTGAACAAGCATAGCAAATACTGAAATTACATGTTTTATAGCAATCATGTGCAACAATCTACAGAAATGGTAGAACACAACTGTATTGTCTCTTTTTACCATTCCCACACAGTTATCATCAATAAGATACATAAAAACCACAACCTGGCATCAGCTTCCTCACTTTTAGCTTTGTATTTTTTGGCAATAATTTGAGGAATTTTGCTGTACAACTTAAGCATTTCCATTTGTACTACGGAAATGTGACTCTGAAATCCCATGTATCATCATATGCTTATATGTGCCTTATTGATATGGTGATAGTCCATTCCTGACCAGTTAGTCCAGTCCTTTATATACATATTATATATAAGATATTTTTTAACGGAAAAGCACGTAGAATTTATGGGCTAAACTTTACAGAAATAACACAGGTGAGATGAGCTTAGGCTGATGGAGTTGGAGTGGTGGGTAACCTGCAGCACCACAAAGACAAAGCTGAGAAAGTGGGATTTTAAAAACTGCAACTAATCAAAGACAAAGAAGGATCCCATCAAGCTATCGATACCTATGCTAAATACTGAGGCTACCTCAGGACCTCTAGTGGATAGGGGGACCTAAATGAAATGGCATTTGTTGATGGAAGTTTATTACCTGTAATAATACATAACCTTTCATGCTACAAGCTTCAGGTAAAGCACTGTGCTTTCCTTAAGATAAGAAATGCTGTGTAAACCCTATGTGGCATCCTTGTTTCTCTGCACTTACCTCACACTCTCTGAAAAGATAAACTCCAAATTCAAAGCCTCATAGCTTCAGTATAATTGTGAGTGCATGTACCTAAGTAGCATCAGGGTCCTGGGAATAGTCTTTCTTCCTTCAGATGGGATGCTAGAAACATTTGTATCAAGGAAATCCACCAAGAGACCCAAATATGAAGGGCAATACCTCAATTCTGACCAAATTTAAGGTACTAAAACCCTCTGGATAAGTCCTCTGACAGTGCCCTGGTGAGTGGCCAACTGAGGCTCTCAGCCAGACACCGACACATCTATATTCTAGCCAAAAATTTGAAAACTGGAATATGAAATTCATGTAGTCTGACTCTCTGGGGAAGCTGAGTACAGCTCAGTGGATGCTGCAGTCGAATGCCAGACCATTGCAAAGGGTTGTCACAGGAGACCATTTGTCATGATACACATTATTTTGCAGAATTCTTAATGGCTGAGTTTTAAAATTAAGACATTGAAAAATTGCTTACCCATGAGGTATTTTGCAGAGGACATAATATGCCGTATATGAATGCTGATACACCTGCAAAGCGAAATTAAGAAACAAACAAAAACAGAGATTAGTAATTGTCACCTGTGTTAACAGTTTTTTTTTCTGCAAAAAGAAAAAATAGTCGAGTATTTATGGATATGGAGCTCTTATAAACACTTCAAAATCTGTAGTAGAAAAGAACAATACATTAATTCACCTAATGTTATATGTTCTTATCAACTCACACTCTTATTACAGTGTTTGGCAAATTGTATACACCCAGATGCTCTGTGTCATTACCATGACTACCAGGTTTTTGATCAAACTGGGGGCACATGGTCTCTGCAAGGGCTAAATATAGAACAATCATTAACGAGTACACCTAAGTCAGCTGGAGACATTCTCCATCATTATAACTAGACACGGCATGGATATAACACATCTTTCTCTGCTTTATTCACACATAAATAAAGCAACTGAGCTCAGAACATGTTATAAGACTTCTCTCAGCCAGTGAATGAAACTTTATTGATTTAGGGCATAGAGGTGACCTGACATTTGTTTGACCTGTTACTTTGTATCTTCATGTTAGTTTGCACACTTTGGATCTTGGGGAGAAGCTTGTCCGCTTGTGTGGCAAGGCATTTGAGAAGGGAGAGTTTATTACCTACATTCTAAGTAGTAAAAGGTAATACCAGAGTCAAGGTCAGTGATTTAAGAGTTGGTGGACTGATTTTCTGCCAGTGACAACTCCATCCCTAACAGGGTTTGTGGTTGCCCAAGGTGATCAATGCTGAGCAACACAAGAGTCAGGGCACCTGTGTAGCAGGTCTAAATATAAATGACTTTATACAGGCAATTCTGGCGTATTACTGTATGCTACTAAATAAATAAATGTCTCCTAGTAACCATTTCATTTGACTTTACTTAAATATTTAAACACTTGAACTTTACTAGCTCTTCTAAAGCATCCTGTCCCAAAGGACAAAGGAGGAACAAAGGAGGAAGTTCTTGAATGCTTGCTTCACCATTCAAGTTTGTCGGGTGAAAATAATTTTTTTTTTTTTTACTTCTGGCAAGAAAACATGACATGTCCTGGATGGTGCTGCCAGCTTCAGCAGTGGCCATCCCTAGCACATCACTAGCATCACAGAGAAGCACATCTTTTGGGGGCTCAGTAGAGAGGCAGATAAACACATAATATCCTGTGGATATTAAAATAAACTTATCTGTTACCATTTGAATCCAAATATTAAATCCTTATACTACTGCACAGACTCCCTGAAAAAAAGCTGCCACCAAAGTATAGAGGTGAAAACATCGGATTGCTACTTATGAAATGCAGAGACTGACATCAGATTGATAAGATTCCCTTCTTCCCTTTCATTCCTTCAATTACAGGAACAATATCAGCTTATACCCCAAAATCACACCTCCTTTTAGACATTCAGATACATAAAGGTTCCTCCAGCAAGGTGAGTCTGGTTTATTGATATCAGGTAAGGTCTAGGAACTCAAGTGACTTCACCACAAGCTGGCATTTATTTTAGTAAAGGTATCTTTTTTAGATCCACCTGTTTCAGACGATGTCAAATAAATTACCATTATCCTATTTACAGGCAGTCATGCCAAAGAACTCTTGAATCTTACAATGCTGATACTAAAGACCTATCCGATGCATATGGCCTTACATTTTATTCCAGCTTTTGTGAAGTTCTAAAATCAATAAAATTCCTTAAAGAAAATGCCCTGTAACACTAAATTTGTCTACAGAACTGAAAAACATAATAATACATTCCCATTAAATACTAAGCAACTTTTGTCTTCAAATATCCTGGCACTAGGATGTAAAAAATGATGCAGATATATAAATTGTGATCTGAGGCAATGACTGGTGTTCAAGGTAATGATCCATACTGTGTTGTCAGCTATTGGAGGCAAAGCAGAAACCAGCCTCCAAAATGAACATGGACAGCTATATTCAGGCGAAAATAGAGAAATGATGCAAGCTGCAGAGAAAAGAAACAGCCAGGGATGTTTGGAGCAGGACATCTGCTGGTGCCCCTGCTTGTAGTACATAGTCCTCACAGCAATGCTCGAGAGTTTAGAGCTGTCTTGGAGCCATCACTGGAGACTGAAGTAAAACATTTTCTTCGCTAAGAGAGCATAGGAGTGAGGAAAAAAAGTTGTGGGACATTCAAATAATTCCTTTATTTTCTGAACATCATTTGTCATGTTCTTGGGTGTTCGGCCCAGCTCTGAAATATCTCACATAGTGCCTGTCTCACAGTCTTCAAAGGCTTGTAGCTGGCAAAGTTCATTAACAGGAACAATCCTTTCTCAAATAAATCCTTAAAATCAGTAGGTTTGCTCATGTAAACAACTACTTATACGAGCAAATATTTCAGACATTTATTATTATTATATTATTTTATTATTATATATTTATTGTTATTATAGTATATTTATTATTATTATATTAATATTATTATAGATATTATTATAGCTCTTAATGACAAGAGTGCATACAGAATAAGAGTCCATCTTATACCTACTATTTCAAACCTACTTGGAAAATATACTGCAAGCAGCCAGGAATCCAAGAGAATCACAATGTCGTTCTGAGAAATGAAATGGCTGCTTTCCCCTTATATATGCAAACCAAATGAAGATGTAGTATCTTTTCAAGAGGATGACTATTCAGTCTTAATATCTCAACCAAAGTTTCTGCTAGGGTCAAGCTGAATTAGATTATCCATTTACCAGTAGGAAAATTCCACACCAGGAAAAAGTACACAAAAGAGGTTCTTCTGAAATTCAAAGCTATGCCTCAAAGGCTGGACAGTGCTTAGAAGTCAGCACTCATTGAAGCTCTCTGTTTCTGACGCTTAGCCAACAAAAACAACGGTATTAATTCTCTGTGTTCTCCTTCACTATCCAAGGGGTGTGGTAAAACTCATTGCACTGATTTGATGCTCTTAGCACTGATTTTTGGCTGCATCCCAGAAGCACGCAGCTCCTCTCAGTAGAGAGGCACATTTGAAGGTAGCAGCTTTTGGCAACGGTTTTGCTCTGTAGACCCTGGGTGCCAAGTCATCCCGCCAACATAAGTCAGAACAGGTTTGAGACTGCTCTCAAGAGTTCTAGGTATTCCCTAAATTGGGTCACGACAGCTCCCATGCCAGCTGTGACCAATGAGTGCTGTAAAAGACATTATAGTAAAACCACTGTGCCAGAAGCACTTTCCCACTGGGCTTCTCATCCCAGGTCACAGCACAGATTTTCCTTACTTTCAATCTACATTATGCTCTGCAATGTGTGCATGTTCATACTGAAATCATAAAGGGTCTAAGAGATGGATCTGTTTCCACTTAAGTCCTGGAAAAGCCATTATCTTTCTAAAAGTCAGAAAGATACAGGACTAATTATATACGACAACACTTTGTTGTGAAGCCTCTGACCTCATTGTACGTAATCTACAAAACAGACCTGTACCTGACCAAATGACAGTGGAAATGCAAACACTGCAGCACATACAGTAGCAGAGAAGAGCATCTGTCTCCCCCACAACCAAATTCTGAAGTCAGGTGTAAATTTTGGTTCCTACAACCTACAGAAACAAAATTGAAGAAGAAATTTCTGTGCCACATCACTGCAGAACAAAGTATGAAGTGAATGGTAGAGTAACATCCCCTTGAAAGCACTTGCTTCAATTCCAAGGATACAGGTTCTTGTCCAGGAGGGTTTACTTAAATAGAAAATATATGTTATTTAAGAATAAAATGGATTTGTACTCATTTATTGATGGTGACTATTCATACACTAAATTAGAATCCATAGCTCTCGTTCTTGCTCCAAAGCAATTGCACAAATACTTGATACAAGCCCAAAAAGACAGGTAGCATCCTGGTTACCTCCCTATATTTCACCTTGTTTGTCACATAGAAAAAAAAATTGGACACAGACAGCCTTGGCCTTCTTTAATGTCTTCTTAAAAGTTTGAAAGTGCCACTATTTTCAATTTGGCACTGCCTGTGCAACTCACAGAAAATTAGGAAAAGGTTTTAGATGGAAATTAAGGAGTTTTAAGGAAGAGATTATGAAATGTGTTTTCAGCCTCTTGACTGGTATGAAAGATTACATTACCTGCTGAGGATTTATCACCAGCATCAGAAAAACAGGAAGAGTTTAGTTTGCACTTCCATCTTCTATGTCGGTTTCTGTCACTCTTTGTGGGTTGACACCTCACTAGCACCAGCTGTAATCAGCATTTATTGAAAGTCTTTCTTTTATGTTCTTATGACAAGGTGCTGAATCAATACAAACAGGAGCCACATGCAGTCTTTCTTTCAACAAGGTTTATAAACAAAGAAGAGTAGAAAAAGCCTTTGGAAGAAAACTTTCCAAATCAGCCCAACTCACTCAATCTTCCAACTGGCTGTTCTATCAAAACAGCTAGGGCCCTACCACTCAGCATGTTAAAGAGTTTGTGGATCTGAGGTTACACCTAGGTGGACTTGCTGCCATGTTTATTACTTACTCGATAAAAAGAGGAATAAAACATCCTTTTCACCCATTTTCTAAATGACTCCACAGAACCACCTGTTCCTTCATGCAGTAGCGTTATTTTCATTATCTGGAAAACTCACAAAAAATCACATATAATTTTGAGTTTGAAAGAGAACAGCTACAGGGAAGAGCCGAAGTGTGAGCTGTGTTATAAAGCAGTTTGTCAGGCTTAGTACAAAATGCCTAATATTTAGTGCCTTCTTTTTCAGGAGTCACATGTTTCATCCAAAAAGTCATCCCAATACTCACAAATAAAAATCAGCACCAAATAATCATTGGAAATAAAACTGTACAATGGTTGGCTAAAGTCCGAAAATAGGAAGAATATATTTTAATGTAATTAATCATAAAACACTCAACAGTTATCTGGGTAGAAGGAAGCCTTTTTGATTCTGTAACAATAAAATGTATCTCCAAATAATAGATCTCCTCAGGATTCTTAACAGACCAAAATTGTCTCTATAATCTATTTCCTTTTATACTCTATAAAGAGACAGTAAAAAATAAAGCACAAATGGTCAGTGGAACAGGAAATGGCCAGATCCATTGAAAGAGCTTCCCACAAAGAGTCTCTAAAAAGACATTTGCTGGAAGTAGATTATATAGCCCATAGTCCTACTTGTGCTACGAGCAGACAAATCCCCAAATGCACATATGAATGTCAAACTGATTTAATAATCCCAAATATTTGTCATAATTACATACTCCACCTTTCAAAATGGTCCTGGCACCCTTAAACGGTAACTCATGCTGTGATGCAAAATATTCAGGTAAAAGACGATTTATCACTTGGCCTTTAATATCTGTGATATTTACCCAGGCTCTGAAGTTGACACATTAAGTGGGAAAAGAGAATAAAGTAGAATTCAGGAAGGTTGCTACTCTGCATTGCCAAACAGCTCACATATTTGGTGCCCTGTTACCTCATGATGGCACGGAAGGAAGGGAAAAACAAGTTCAGAAGAAAATTCATAAGCAAATATTAGCCAGAGGTTGTTTCCTTCTGCTACCTGCACATATCATGCACAGTGAAAGATGATCCAAGTCTTTACCACACTGTCATGGTGATTATTCTATTGGTTAGTCACCAACAAGCAAATACTGTGTTATCTTTACAGGGCAACTATGTCATTAATACAAATCTTCTGTTAGAGAAAAGGAAAATCCTCTGACAAAAAATACTTCACTGCCATATTTATGGTATTCTGTGGACGATTAAACAGGCCACTGTTGGTGCTTGCAGAATTTTCTGTATTTTTTTATGAAAGCCAACATCAAAAACTAGATTTTCACCTAATGAGCCAAAATCATCTGTCTTGATCAAAATTCTTTATGATAGAATTGGTTTTGTTGGAGCTGTACAACCCGAAAACTGATGTCTAATTTGAACCCTTTTGTTTTATTGAGAACACTTTCTTTTCCCATTGTATGTTGAACTGCCCCCACAAAGGGATGGAAACCCCAGTCCTGTAACTGACCACCAACTTCTCAGTAATGTTTTGTTCAGTTTCTGATATTTCGTTTTCACATTTATTTGTGATTTAGAGCCCAAGGGGTCACTTCTGGCTGAGGCATGGTTTGTGCACGGTTAGGTCTTTTAATTTTTTTTTATATCAGTGCAGACAGATTGGTCAGCAGTATTCTCCCCATCCCAACTATTTTTGCAAAGGATAACCACGGTTTTATTGTTAATAGGCACTCCATAGTAACCAGTCTGGACTTAGATTCTCCGAAAAACCACATGGTATCTATTCCTTTTGTGTCACTATGATAAAAAATTCCCCCACCAACATCCATACTGGCACTTTCCACCCTAATCTCAGCGCAGCTCAATTCCTTGCAAAAACAAAACAAATCAATAAAGTCATATAATTTAAGGTCTTTTCAGCATTTTCATCTTTCAAATTCATTATGATACTGACCTATTTTGTCTTCTTCTGAGAGAGCAAGTTCTCTTTTGTCTCTACATTGAATTATCTCTTTATACTTTATCATTTCCTGTGTATCTCTAATACAGTCTCATGCCGTGTGTCAACCTGTTTCTACAGCCCTCCAATGAACACGGCCCATTTCTCTTTCTGCCTCTAATAAATTAAGAAAACCATAATGAAAAGCAATTCAATGAGCACTTCCTGTGTATTGGTTCAGCTGGCAGCCGAATAACTGATAGCTGTTATCAAACACCAGATATGGGATGTTGTCATCCACTGCACCATATTCAGCTGATCAGCCACATGTGCAATGTGGTCACAGCCACAGAAAGTGTGCACTGAGAGTGCTGTGCCACTCCAGGATGGTTTGGCAAGCTCAGGAAAGGGAAGAGATGGGGAAAACAGGTTTGAGCAGGAAAGGTAATAAGGAGGAGTCTCTGGATCAATCGGCATTTGGTAACTGATTACTTTTGCTATAATTGCCTGTGTATTCTAGATGAATTAACTTAAATTAATGTTTGGGTAAATGGATGAAGATAAATACCTGGGGAATACACATATTACCATTGAGTAATGGGAGGTAACCATTTTTCTTGGAAAAAGGAAGGAAGGATCCTCACCCAGCAGCATAACTGGGTCTGGGCAAGGTGACACAGCAAACACTAAGCAGTCAATGTCTCAGAGAGACCCAATGGGTCAGCACCTCATCTCAGCCACACTGATGTGAATAAGCAGTTACTCCACTGATACCCAGTATCATAGGAAGTCAAGGATCAGCAACTGGGTATCTCCAGCATCAGGAAGAAACTTTAATAACTGGTTTGGAAGAAGGGAATAAAACGCTATATAAAAGGGATGGAGAGTGGAAGAACACAAGAGGCAGTGGATCATCAGGAATAGTCTTTCCATGTCTCTGTTGTTCAAATATTGTAACAATTTAATTTCTAAGACTGAAAACTAAATCATTGTAATACCAGCCTGAAGGATCCTTTCTCTACAAGCTTGTCCTTGGTGCACAGAGGAAAACTAGAACAGCTCTCCAGTCATGTAGTGCCGTGAATGTCATCACCCACATTGAAGAGGCTTCCTCTGAGCTGCAACAATCTCACATCAAGGTGACATCAAGAAGGGACAGCACACTCATGCAAAAGGGACTTGCATTTTAGAAGCATTTGTAACTCAAGCTCAAGCCAATTATAATAGGGTCATGAGCTGCAGGGAACATGCACAGTTAATATGTAAATCTCTCTGACAAACATACAGAGGGAGTGCTGGGATTAGAAGCTGATTTTCCAGGCATCAAACAAAAGGTCTGAACTAGCAAAGCCTAGGAGTTACTCCTTCGCAAATAATTTCATTTCTAGTTTGTAAAAGAACCATAAATAAAGTGCGGAGGCAACATCTCCTACAATAATAGACAGACTGCAGTGTTGTAAGATGACGCTGTTACTTCATGTTCCACAAACTGATTATCTATCTCAGTTGCTTCATGATAATAACTCTTTATTGAAAGATTTGTTTCCAACTTACACTTTTGAGAAACTTCTACTGCTGACGATGCCAAAAGGGACTTTCAAGGCTGGCTTTAGAATTTATGACTCTCTGATACGGTGGCGGTAAAGTGGATGCTCTTTTTGTTACAAATGCAGCTCCAGAACCAACTTAGGCTACAGGTATTAACATACAGCTCATGTGCCAGATCTCACCCCTAGGAGAGCGTTAATCCAATCTGCCAACTGCTGCTGCACTCTAATGCAGCTCTGCCCTGCCAAGCAATTACAAAAGCCTCCTTTTGCTCCCAAGCCACCTGTCCCTCACAGTGCTTTGCTGGCACCAGCAGCACCAGCAAGCTCATGCAGTCACTGGCTTAAAGGACGACTGCTCCATTTTTAACTGCTAAATAAAATTGCAGCTACAAGATACTTGGTAGAATTTTTACACTAGCCTTTGTACTCTTGTTGTTGCTTGTGCTCTTGTTGTTGCTTAGGTTATTGGAAACATCTGCAGTCTAGTTATTCAGAGTTATCAATAACGTGCTCATTTTGTTGTTGATTTTTTTAAAAAACTGTTATCAGTATTCACATCATATGGTACCAACTCCCAGGTTCCCCTCCCACTCTGCAGCAGGTGTAGTGTAACACTGGATGGAAATTCTCTGAGCACTGCAGTTGCCTGTTTTATAGCCCTCTTCAGAAACATGGAAATGAGAATTAAATTTTGTAGTACCAAGTTAATGTTGCGATTCTAACATACTATGCAATATATCTAAGGAAAATAAATAAAAGATAAACAAAACCTTTGCATTATTTTGTAATAAAGATAAGAATATTAAGCTAGACTTGGGCCAAATAAAAGCTTTAGAAGGAGACAACAATTATCAAAAATCCAGGAAACAAATCCATACAGACACACACAAAGCATTCTCTTGTAACATCTGTATAGAGCCATTTCCAAAGTCCATCCAGTTCACTGTTCTGTTTTGGACAGAAGCCCAAAGTTGATTCAGAAAGCAAACTAGAGTTAAATTATTTATAGTCACCCTTCCTCAAAACACTTTCCCAAGATCTCATAGTTTGTTGCTTGGAGCCACTATCTTCACAGCTGTCTACCTTGAGGGATATTCCTGCCATTGACCTCTGCAGTCATTCTTCACAAGTGCTTACCCTTTTTGCACCTACAATCTCATGTAGCAACACTCTCCTCCCAGACAACAGTGCCAAAAGCCTGCTTGGGGTAGAACTCCTCTAACCAGTATTTGGTCTCTATTTTAGCCTCAGGTTTACACCCTGGAGTGCATTGATTATAAAGGCAACCCAGGGTAGCTGACACAGAGGAGGAGTTTACGATGTTTGCATCTACAATTCGCTTGACTGATGCTCACCTTCATTGACTTTGGAGGTACAAGTCTGAGGGCTGAAGAGCAGCATGAGAAATCAATGTTTAATAATCAATACTTTTAATGAAACATTAGATAATGCCTTCTTGAAAAAAAACAACATTTCTTGAGCTGGGCAGACTGATGTGGAAAGATTCTAAACTCCTCTTTCAGGTGAAGTTTACAATCCAAATGGTGCAGCTTTGTAGCAATTAAGTGAGAACCAAGCCATGAAAATGGGCTGAATGCTTAGTATATATAATTAATCTATTCACTTTTAAATAATTCACTTTAGCAGCAGAAATTAGCAACTGCAGAACCACAGCATATGTTCTTTCTATTAAATTTACTCTTCGCGTATCAAAATTGCTTTTCCTACTATAGCAGTTGAGACGGTGAATTATACAAAGAAGTCAGTACTGTCATTGAAATCTTTTACAACGGTCATAGGCTCAGGGCACTCTTAGAATACTCAAAGAAAGGAATCCAAGACAAGATAGACGAGATGTTCCAAAAGCATTAGATAGTATAAGTTTAAGAGGACTAACATGGATGTGAAAGGAGAATGAATGTATTCAGATGTATGCCAGGGACCTTCATGCAAAAATGCTCTCTCTGTTCAGAGCAAGATTCATTTTCCATTTCTGTATGAAATCAGAAGACTGAGCAGTATCTCACACATGGATCTAATTCGCTGAAGGTAATAGTCCTTTTTTCTGCCATAAGGAAAAATAAACTAAAATCACAGAGACAGCGGGACATTTTGTATCATCCTTGTGATGCTGTGGACATCTTCCAAGGGGTAAACAAGACTGTGGTGATGATGGACATCTTTTCAGAAAGTGGAGGAAGAGCAAATAGGACAGGAAGAAACACAGAGCATCCCCTATTTCTTGTCTGCTGCACAACCCTTCACAGCACCACCATCAACAGCATTGCTGTACGAGTACTGTGGCGCATAAAAATCTGAAGGACTCATGCCTTTAAAGATCTGACTAAAACCTTCTGATTCATTTTCCTTTTCATGAAAGAGTCTTTTTTTGAGTAGAGAATAGAAGGAAAGAGAAAAGAAGATCCTATTTTCAAATTCAGGTCATTAGCTGCTCAAGGAGGAACATCAATTATTGGTTTTAACTTAGTCTTGATAAAATCAGAGATCTGCAGGCAGTTAAAGAGATAAAAGGCACTTGTTCAAGGTAAACAAAACGCCAAATGCTACTTGAATTTGGGCATGTAACTCAGCTAAAGAGGAAGAAGATTTGTATCAGAAGATTCGCATTTCTGAGTACAGGAATTTCATTGGGATGCTCTGCATAGTAAGATCTGATTTTCCAGAAGAGGGCACTAAATATATTTTTTTCCTATTTCAGTGATTAAAAATAAATAAATAAAATAGGTTGGAAATTAGAAGAATTAGATTATAAGCTCCTGCAGTCTGGGACTGCTTCCTACATTTCTGCATAGACACTAAAATTAAATTATTTCTGATTTTGCTTTTTAATGCCTTTTAAACAACTGTGTTTTTCAATTTTTGCATCCTATTCTTAATGTATTTCTTCCCTTAACATGTTCAAATAACTATCTATACCTATCACAATCCAGCCCAAAATGGGATTTTTATTGTCTCTAAAAATTTAGGAAGCAAAATTATGCTAAAACCAGGAAATTACCTCCAACATAATTGTGAAGTCTCTATATGTTGCAAGGAACCCAGTTCTTTACTTTTTTTTCAATAATTTTTATAAATCTACTTTTATTTCATTCCTATTAAAGCATGGAAGGTTCCCCTACGTTTCACTAAGATGGATTCCCACAGGAATGCAAAAAAAAAAAACCTTACCTATGTTTTATTCAAAAATAAATTGCAGATTATTTTTAAGATGCTTTGTGAATTTTGTTAGAACATCAATCTCCACCAGTCTGTCTGTTCAAATTAGACCATCTATACACGCAGAAAAGGAAGTATAATGAAAAACCTAATCTTATCCAAGTAAAGAAAAATTGGTTGTTTTTGTATCATAGTGTTTTGCCTTGAGTCTTTTTATTTTCCCTTCTCTTTTTGATGAAAATCTCATTTGCTAAAGAAAATATTTACAGAGGAAGACTGCTGATAGCTGATACTGATACATAATACACCTATGTAGTCTTGCATGACAGGCTAATTATTTCTGGCTTTTGATATTACTCTAATCTTCCCTGGAACCGTGGATTTGCTTCTCAGTTTACTGATGTATATCTGTGTCTGTGAATAAATGTAAGATACAGTTTGTAGGCTTCTGCTACATGAGGAAGGCTGTCCACCTTAGTCTGAAATATTATTTTGCACTCAGTCACATCTATTCAATTTGTGTTGAAGTCTCACAGTTCAAATCAGGAGGCTTAAAGTTTAGGTCTAACTCCAATTATCTACATTATTAAAAGAACTGCAAGAGTTTAATCCTTTGTTTTCAATAGAAAATAGTTAAAGCTCAGAAGCAGCACAGCAGCTGAAGTCAGCATACTCAGTTTTTAATGCTCTCCATTTCATGCAGTTAGCATTTTATTGCAATAATCACAGAGAACAACACTCCCTGGCATGGAGACTCAGTAAGAAATTGAGATTTGGTGCAATTTTACTGAAACGGTTGCTATAGAGGGAGCATGCATTAGCAAAACTGGAATGTAGGGACTGAGGACTGCAGGAAGACCAGCTGAGCAGAACTTCACCTCCCGGCTCAGGTAATCATATCCCATCATATCATGTTTTATCAATACATCCAGATCATCATTTCATAAGCATCGACTTTCTGCTGAAAAAATCCCCCAGAGACAGAGAGCAACAGAGCTAAAATCTGGGATTCCAATGTTATTTTATCGCTTACTCCAGGGAAGAGCTGCAGGTCACAAGTAATCATAGTGGCTACCTATGACAAAGACAGAGTCCACACCAGTTCCTTCAATGTTGGGATTATCCCACTCCTAGAGCGCCTTCTGAGGACATGATGCTAGGGTGAGCACCCACCTCTTGCATTTAAGGGGTGCAAACAGTTTTGGGTTTTTTTCTGTGGAAAATAAACACAGGAAGGCTCCATCCACCCATTCCTCTTTACTAAGATTCAGTACCTATAATTTCCCCTTTATTCCACAGAAAGTAAAGAAGTATGCAGATATGTCATTTCACTCCACATTTTTGTTGCTGCTTCTACCCAGAGTTACAATGACAAGCCCTTAACTTTCACTAGGAACCCCCTGTTGCATGGTCCAAAGAACGTAGCTACCAAAATGTCCCTGCAGGTCATGCATCTGAGCACACAACTCCACTCTGCCTCCTTGTTTAAGCTGGAATTTTTTTCTGTAATTAAACTGAGCTCTGTCAAAGCAGAAGGATTGCTGCTAAGAGCAAAGAACCATTCAGGCTACATAAAGGAACACATTTTCTACTGGAGCTTTGTGGGGATTTGAAATAAACCATGAGGCTTTTCCAAAACAAATAAAATAAAGAATAGGTTTGACCTCTTGTCTTCCCGTGTGTTAGTCCGAAAATTGGTCCTGGAAGTTACCAACATGAAATTAGTTTCTGTAGTTTCTCCTTCAAAAGGGAGCTCTAGGATTCAACTTGTCACCAATTATTGCTCCACCATCCTGTGCTGCATCCAAAAAATTCTATTCTAAACACACAATGTGACAGAAATTGGACAGAGCGATGACTGCTGAGCAGTAAGAACAAATATTCCCACCACCTGATAATATGTTTACTCAATTAAAATGGGCATCCACCCTCCCATAGCAAGGATTTTTAATTTTGCAATCATGGGCAGCAGAAAAAGAAATTGTGATCAAAAGGGCTCTGCTGTCAAAGGCACAACTGAGAACACCTGAGAAGACAGTGTTTGCACAACGCTGTAATAGAGTTTTGAAAACCCATGAATCCCTGTAGAGTTGTGTGGCAAACTTCCCTCTCTCTCTGTGCCACTGCAGATATCAAATATTAATTAGGCTGAACCAAGTACTAACACCAACATGCGACAGAAAAACTCAGTATATCGGTATGTCTGATTCAGTTCAGGTAGAAGCAGCAATATCTGTGACTCATCAGTAGAAAAATCTCCCAGTTGCTCAGATTTTATTAGCAGCTTCGGTTTATTTAATGCAAGGTGACCGTGAAGTGTAGGAGTCCTGGGTGAGCTGCACACCTTTCAATCAACCTTCTCTGATGCCTTTGAAAATCCTCTTTTGTCTATCATGTTGCTGTTCAGCCCACATTGAAAACAGCAGATTAGGGTATTTATTCATGATGGTTTTGAGATTAGAAAAGATAGGCAGTCTTTCACAAAGGTATTTTAAGCAAACTAGATCCATAATTAAAAAAAAAAAAGAGACCACAACACTGTCCTTTTGAAATAAATTACTGCCTCTGTATTTTGTCAAATAATAGCTGCTGCTTCAGCTTCAAACCTATAGTAAACTATCACCCAGAAAATTAACCTCCCTTATGTTCTCAGTATTTTCTTGTTCATACAATAATTCTGGACACATAAGCCTTAGTTTTTGTTATGTAAATGTAGCTGGAGCACTTCTGTCCTCCTTATCACTACAAATAGGATAACCATCACATTATTAAAGAAGGATATTTATTCTGCTGATCTTGGCTGTTGAAACCATATGACTCGAAACAGAACACAAGAACATGTAAGAAGAAGTAGAAAAAAAACGGTTCCCTACTTGAGCCCTGGCAACCCAGAATCACCTCACTAAAACCCCAAGTAACCCCATAAAAAAGGGGCAATTTTGAGATGTTGTAAGTATTTAACTGAAATAGAAAATGTTAGCTGACCAGCATTAGTAATATTTATTCTATGGGAAGCAACTGAAGATGTTGTTTTCATGAAAAAGACCCAATATTTAGCAAATTATCAGATTTGATGAATGGCGGGTCTACGTGGTCCCACTAGTTCATTAAAAAACTAATTTCTGCTCATTGCAGGACTGAATGACTACAGTCCTCCAGTGAATCAAGGGAATAAATTTTCCTTGAAGATACACACATGCCCAGATGTAAAACAGAAAAACATTTTAACTAATATAAGCTTTATGTTATTGGATTTTTTATCTTTTTGTGTAGGAAGTGAAACTATAGTTATGTATCTTAATAATGGGTAATTAAATATCATAAGTAAACAAAGTTACAGCCTTTTATTTAGGCTTGGAAATGTTGGGAAATAGCTTTAGTCACTAATCTTTGATAATAGCCAGCACTGCATTTATATTGTGCAGCTTTACAGTAGAGAAGGAGTTCATAAGTTTATGAGCAACGAAGTTTCAAAAATACATCCATATTAAAAAAAAAGCATACGAAAACTATAAATAAATTTTCCTATAAATAAACATGAACACCAAAAATTAGACAAATCATTAAACCAAGTAGCATTATTTTATAGTACCAGTGTTCTAACAGTGCTCACTTTATATAGTGTAAACACTGTACAGTTTCATTGTTTCTGGAAAAACATTGGCTAGGGATGAAAAAAGTAAATTGAAATGTATTTATTGCCACAGAAAGGAAACAAGTACATGCCATTCTATTTCAAACACTGGTGAATCCATTTCAATTAAGCAATAAATATCGTAGCTACAATATTAGCAGCATTACTGATGATAGTTATGACAGTGTCTAATTTTCAGAGGCATATTTATCATAATAACAGTGCTCACCTAACTCAAAAGGATGCTGTGAGGATTCATTAATATTTATACCCATTAATGTTTTGGAAACAACAAGCTTTACATCATTTTAGTTTTTACATGACTAATTAAAACAGTATGAGGTTGTAATTGAAGCCATAAGCACAAAACCTGTTCATTTCACTTAACAACCAGACCTGGACAAATAGGAAAAAATCAGTAACAACAACAATAATAATATACTGTATTCTATAAATAATGCTTTTTCACTTAATTCACTCTAAACACAAAGTCCAGTGTTTGGATTGCGTCTTTCTGAGGTCTCTTTGGTCCCACCAATCCCATGAGATCTATGGCAACAGGCAGGGTGAAAAGAAATATTAAACTCAGCACACAAACTACTAAAAAAAATAGTTGGGTCTGCTGTAATTACAACAATGATTAATTCTTTGCAGCTTTCACCATTAAAAAAACGCATTCCTTTAACTGCAAAATAGGTAATAGCGTCTGTTGTATCAGCTAAAAAAGTCTCTAAGCCCTAATTGTTGTTCAGAAGACTTAGCAGTTTGGTCCATATTAATCAGCCAGGATTTCCTGTGTGTAATTGCTCTTGACTAGCTCAAACACAGTAATGGACTGGTAAATTGGAAATGAAGAACAAATAGCTTTAAGAAGAATGTCAGCCACTTTATTTCCTCTCTTGCATTACAATGACAGCTATTCATAATAAAGGCAATTAAATATTCTCTATTCAATGTCTCACAATGTCACTCTAGAAAATCACATTTTGTCTCATTTACTTTCCTCTGGTTTTTTTTTACCACAATTACACAAACTTGACTGGCTAACTCTGACAACCACAGAAATCTACATAAGCCCATGGCATGTGGTTACCTGTCACTATTCCCACCCCACCACCCTCTCAGCTGCAGAAAAGCTGCTAAATTTAAGAGGTGTTTTGTCACTTGGCCATTTAGGCAATCCCTTTTGGAAACCACGAAGAACCCACAAATGTGACTCCAGACCAAATATCAGAGGCCTCTGTGTCTCCCTGGGAGGTATTTAGGGCGCACGGAGCTCATGCAGTGATGCTGGTGTAGCCACGTGCTGGGCAAGAATGTCTTTGACCAGACACCACCGGAGATAGCCTTGACCCTCCACGCTGTTCCCGCTGAGATGCTGTGGCTTTACCTCAATTTGTCAATGTGTTTGGGGGTTACAGAACTCTACATCCAGAGCTCCACATACGTGTTTTGGAGAAGGATGATTTGAAATAAAATTTTCTCTGAGTGTATTTATTCCCCAATGCTTTCCCAAAAGTTCACCCTGTGCTTTCAGCCTCAGTTTAGACCTTGCTATAGTGTAAAGAAACAAACAACAGAAAAATTGCAGAAGTATTTTAAAGACACAGAAGGCTGGCACCTTTTCTATGACCTTTCCAGGAAAAGAACAAATCTTCCATGCTCAAGGTTAGAAAAGCTCCCTATTAGCACAAGGCTTACCCAGAACATTGCTGTCTGAAAGATTAAACTTCTGTAAATATAAGCACTTCAAAAAAGAAAAAAGCATTTAGAATGAAACTTGGCAGCCTGACTTGCCACAATGTACCCACGCCAGTCTCACAACTGCCTGCCAAGCCTCCTGGGAGAAATATGTTTTAAGGAACATCCTTTTATTCATTATCCTTTAAGATGATCAAGCGATACAACAGGAAAACATATATTAGATGCCTTAATATCTTTGCAAAATAGGTGTATGCCAGTTCAGGGCTGTGTCATTCCAACGTGTCAGTGCCATTACCCAACACTGAACAGAGAAGCTTCTGTGCAAATAAATAGAAAAACCTTGGAAGGTATTACCGTCAGGAAATGTCTTTGTAGCATATTTCTTAAGAATATTTTGCTTCACTGGAATGATATACTATGCTTTTCTATTTTGATTTTTATTCCTAATCAGTATTAAAAATAGAGGCTGAATCCATTCATATTAGAATTCAGATAAATGATTAATTCATATTATTTATATTAAGATATTATATATTTATGCAGCACAACTGTATTGTGTAAAAAATGACGGAACTATCTACACTCATGAACAATTGCACTTTTAAATGACAGAAAATTAAACAAGGCTTCTGACACTTATAAAACAAGTATGCCATAGTTTTAAGAAGTCCCTTTTTTGAAATTATTTGTACGATTAAACTTCAAGTAAACGTCCTTTGCCAATACATTTCCTGAAATTTCCTTTTGACTTTGCAACAAGGACAACTGCCCAAGGCTTTGCTAATCAATTTTTGTGCTGCAGAAAACAGCGTAATTTGATTTTTTTCAATGCAGAAACGCAGAAAATGTGAAAAGATAACTAATGCACAATTATTTGTAGCCACTGTCTGCATACCAAGAGGGAAGAAAGCTGAACAAGTAATTTAACAGTTATTGCACCTTTAATAAACAAAGAGCCACCCATCATATCTTAAGGATACAATATTCAAGAACAAATCTTATTATTCCTTTATTAGTATGCTGCCTCTTAAAAAAATATCATGTATCCTTTATAATCATGGATCTTATACAAAAAAAAGAAGGGCATTTACTTTTGTTTTATTTCAAAGAACTATTTCAGGAACTCTTGCTATCATGATCTCACATATGAATACTCGAACAATTTGCAATGCTGTTTTACACTGAACACACATCTAGTCATATCCTAAACTATTTTCCTTTCTGGAAGAGGATGTGATGTGAGGAAAGGAGCACCTGACTGTGTGCTGCTCTCTTCTCCAGCCATACATCTCAAATATGACAAACCTAATGTTTTACCTGTAGCTCAAAACCAGAAATCTGCAAGCACTGAAATGCAAAGAGCAGGATGCAGAGGAAACACGTCCAGTCCACCGCTTTCTACTCCCCTCCTCTCCCTTCTTCCTTGCCTACATCAAGTGTTCCTCTGCAGCCTGAACACAAAGTCTGGGCTGCAAAAGACCCCATAACTTTGCTTCTGACAGATCTTCCGAGTGTGCAGTTCTGCTGGTGGATAAAGGTTGAGAATAAAAAGTGAATTTCTTACTACTTCTTTTTAGAAATGACATTTTTTCTCTCATTAAAATTTCTGTTATTATAGACATCTTTCTCTTTTCTCAGAGGAACTGAGGAAGCCCTCTCTCCTCAGGGCTTTTCCAGTTTGCACAATGCATACGAAGTATCGGCACAGGGCTTCCACAGCCAAAGGCCAATTTCCACTAAAAGAACTGAATTTTACAAAACACCTCTGGCATACAAGGCAGGGGGACTTTAAGGTAAAGGCTTTGCTTGCTCAGTGGCCATTAACTTAACACTTCCACATCCATCTCTGAATGGAACTCTGCTAAGCTTCAGGTAAGCAACAGTTTCCCAGGAAAAAGTCATTATGAATTATCCCTAAACTTTCTGGTACAGTTTTATTTGAACTTTTTCAAACACCCAGCATGGTTCTTCTGACTTTTATAGCACTGGGAGTAAGGAATAACTCCAAAGACGACAGCAGACAAATCAGATGAGCAACAGAGCCACAACCTCTAATACCTAAAGGATCAACAAATTTCCTTTGGTTAGCAGCTGAAACTTGATTTATTTTGTTGAAGAAAAATTACAGCTGCTAGTGAACGAATTATTTTCATTTTGAGGAACTGGTGCAATTCTAGATTATGAAAACAGAATGTATGGGGCTTATAGTTTATCCAAGCAGCAGAGTGTAGCCATAACTCAAATATTTCAGGTTTTATACCAGCAGAATTTAAAAAGAAAATAAATATTATTCATGCCCACGAACTGCATCCCATCTGCCTGATTCTTTACTGGTCATTTAAAAATTACTGATTACACTTTTCTCTTTTGAAGTTTGGTAGAAAAGTCACACTAATCTAAAACTTAGTAGTTACCCAATGGTGATTTCTTGCAAACGATTTATAACTAACCCTCTGAAGAAAAGGATTTATAATGAAAGTGATAGCTCAACCCTAACTGCAGCACTGGGAATGGTGACACTGTAATTAATGTATTATTTCGGTTGTGGGAGACACTGAGAGTTGCTTTTTGTTCCTGAAAAAAAATTTACAGTGTTACTGAAAAAGTCACACATGAAAAAAAAAAAATCACACAGAAGAGGAATAGAAATTCTTGTAGCAAAGACATGTCCTTGCAATCCCCCTCCCAAAGACTATAAAATCCTGGCAATTACAGTGTTTCCTCTATGGTATAATTTATACTTTTCTCCTCTACTAGGTGGCAGTATGACACGCTCTCTGAATATCTGAGGAGTTTTCTTTGTTTCACTGGAAGCAATTAATTTAAAATATCAGCTTACTTGCACAGAAGTGGGGGGAAACAAAAAGCGCCAGCCACTGGCTGAGTATTTCGAAACCAAATCTATTTACTTACTGGTTCAACATCAAAAGCAAAAAGTGCATATTCCCGGTCAGGTGACACTTCATATCGAATAGCCTTTAAGGAGACCTAGAAAATAAATGAGACATTGAAATAAATATTTTGCAGTTTTCAAGCCAGTAACATCTAGAACTAATGGTGATCATCTTTCTAACAATAAAGAATAGTGCCAGACTCAGTGTCCTGAAAAATAACACATCTCTTTTCAAAACCCAGAAATGTTAAGTGGGCAGTTATACACTCCCATAAGAGAAAGCACAACTGCATGGGGACTCAGAGCAGGCAGATATCTCAAAAAATCAGAATTGTCCTTACAAACTTACTGAAGAGTGCCTGGTGAGACACTTGTGGGCAGCAGGTAGTAGAAAATCCTGTTACTTGACAACTTATTAATTCTCTCTCATTCCCTACATTCACTAGCCAAAGTGCTGAGGATAACAATAAATAAATTTGTTGAAGCAAATTATTAGAAAGAGACACCACTACCTGTCCCAATTAATACAACACTGAGGAATTCTATTCCATTTTCCCCAATCAAAGAAGAGTTTGACATGCTGTGGTGATACAGCTTTCCAGGTGCACCCTGACCTGGCTTCTGCAAAAAGCTGCGCTCTAAGTCTCACTAACAAGCAGAGATGACAAAATATCTCAGATTTGTCAGGAATTACCATTTTCCTGCTCCACTTATCATTTGTATAATGAAAACATCCCTTCTCTTTTCCACTATGTTTCAATATAATAGATTGCTGGCACATCAGGGTCAAAGAGAGGTGTCACTAACACACTGCTCATCCACTGCCTTTTAAATCTCATTCTCTCACCTAACAAACTCGATGCAAGTCCTCGAGAGATACTGGAAGGGGGAATTTGGTCTTTAGGAAAAGGTACAGCATCTCCCTGGGAGAGTCCTCCCCAAGACTAGCGAGGCTGGAGGTGTGTGGAGAGCCCAGGTAACAGCCAAAGGCAGAGAGGACTGATCATAGAATCGCAGAACAGGTCATGTTGGAAGGGACCTTTGAAGGTAATATAGTCCAAGCACCCGGCAACGAGCAGGGACATCTTCAATTGGATTTCTCAGAGCCCCATCTGACCTGACCTTGAATGTTTCCAGGGATGGGGCACCTACCACCTCTCTGGGAAACATAATGGGTTGATGGGCCAATGTGGATCAGGATGAGGGGTACCAAGGGAGTGTGAGAACCAGCAGTGTTAGCATGAAGACAGTTTTTCTTTACTGATATATTAGTAATATGGACATTAAAAGAAGCTAGACTGTTCCTTTACCCTTAGCAGAAAAGGGTCATGCTTGGTAAAAGAGGATTACCTATGTGATATAACAAAGGTCAAAGTTAAATGGCAGCATGAGAAGCTTAAGGCTGGGTCCTGCAATAATAACTCAGTGACAAATGGTTTGTCTCATTAAAAAAGAATTAATACTCTAGTTGAGCTTTGTGTGAATTGTATACTCATATTGCAAAATAAAACCAACCTGGAATTTGTTTTTACAGATTTCCTGTAGATTTACTTCTATCTTTTGAGCTCCTAAAACTGTTCTCTGCAGATCTTGGGTCATTAAGATAAGACTCTATTAGTCATCCTCCACTTTTGTAGTTTTGCACCGATACAGTACAACAGAAATACCTCAAGTCAACCAAAACCTTAGGCAGACACTACATAAACAACATTTTCGCCAGGACTACATGATTCATATATCATTGTCGGAGCAAACTTAAATGGGTTTTATTTTGGAAGTTATATTTTTACAGGAAATATGGGAAACTCTCTGACATTTAATGTACTAAATTTTCACATGATGCTAGCTTCATCTACTACAAAAAACAATGCTTTCATCATTATTAATAATATCCTGTATCAGCTTTGAATTTATTTTATTTTCATTCATTTTAATAACTACCCACTAACTTCTTTTCCCAGTCATTTCTTAGAGTTTCTCTTGTGTGCAACTCCAATTTCATTCATCAGCACTATTCATTAAGAACATTGAAATTACATTTCAACCATTAGACAAGGAAAATTAGGAAATCTACAAATTAAAAAAATAAGTATTTCCATGGAGGAATGTAGAGAATGCTACCAACAGACAGTAAATTGTATCAATTGTCTTTTTTATTAAGCATGCAAAGATGAGAATAACATATCTTTCAATTATGTATGATATGCAAGACTAGCTTCAAATATGTATATGAGACTTCCTTGTAGTATGAAAGAAAGTGAGCTTTCAGAACAATACCAAAAAAACTGGAGTTCAATTTCACATTATCAGTCATTGTGTAACCCATAACACCATTGGTGTATTCTTTCTCCTTGACAGTACAAGAAGTTGAAAGCCAAGTCATTTTCTGCTTTACTGATCCAACTGCAAGAGAAGTGTGAAATTCTGCTACTCATTATAGAAAATACTTACAATTTTTTTGTTTTCTATTAATACTATCGAATTGTTAGTTTCAACATTCCTCAGAATCACTGTGCCATTCCGGTTTCTATAAATGAATTCAGTATCTGCAAGGAGGAAAAGAAACAAACATTAAGGAAACTTGAAATCATCTGTTTGTGTTAAACCTAATTATGGGCTTGAACCAAAACGACTGCTGGGAACTTTCTCTAAAGAACACAGGTTATTTTTGTTTTAACGCAGTCATTGCTGTGACGGTGAAGTGGCTTCCAAAATAGCCATTATAAAACATGGTTATTGTTTGTCATGTGTTTATTCTGCCACACTTTCCCAGAACTGGATGCAAGAGGGATGCTCTGTTTTGAATATACACATGCAACTTGCCAAACTATTAGTGTAGAAAAAAACAAAGTTGAAAAACATTCTTTACTCTTAAAGGTTTACAAGATCCTCAGTCCCTGTTGGATTTTAATAAGCCAGATGCCTAGAAAATACCTGAAAGTTAAAGGTAAATCACCATCAAACACAGTAGATTCTGAAGCCTAATATTGTACAAATCTTCCAACTCTGCTATTTGTTCCGTAAACTAACAGCAGAAAGAGAGGCATGCAAAGTAATTGCCATTTTCACACGGAACAAGAAAACCCAGCTTGTTCCTATTGCACTTCAGGAGTAGCCCAGCACTCAGAACATCTGGACAAGGACAAGAATGCCCCATGAGGGCTGCTGCAGAGTACCTCTCAAAGCTACTTGACAGAAAGGATAGGGTAGAGATACTAAAGAAACTCCAAATAATATTTGGATTACAGGTCAAAGGTTCAGGATGAAAAAACATTATAACAATGAAGGGTTGTGATCTTGTCAGATGTCATAAACTGAATTTCAAGTCTGATCAATGCTTATGTGCACTGCCCCAAGCACATTGTCCTTAAAAGATTCAGCAATTCTCCTTGGCACAGGAGTAGTAGAGCTACTGTTTGGTGTTTTTTCCAACCTTCCTAAATTATGATTGAGAATTAATGAATCCTACGAAACTTCTGCCTCCAGTTTCAGCTCAGGAAAAAATTTCTCATTGTCTACCCTCACTGTGGCTACCATGGTGCACCCCAAATGTGTTAAGGACACAGGTTAAACATTATCCATGTATTTTCCTGGGATTAATCAAAGGTGAGTTTAAATGCTACATGATTTGTACAAGCAGAGACCCAACTCATTGTAACCAGAAATAGGCGTGTGCTGCTCAGCTAGGGGTAACCTGCTGAAGACAACACTGAGTACTGAGACCCAGTTCCTTCAAAATCTTGATGTACTGACCTAGTATGCGTCTTACTTACCCATGTTCCAGTCATTTTTTTTTTTTTATTTCTAAACAGGTGATGACATTCCTCACAGTCATTAACCATCCTTGTAAAATGCTCTGGAAATGCAAACATAAAGCTTCTACGCTCTTCTTATCATAGAAATAGAGACTCACAGAATCATAGAATGGTTTGGGTTGGAAAGGATCATGAAGGTCATCTGGTCCAACCCCCTGTAGCGAGCAGAAACATCTTCAGCTCAATATAGTTGCTCAGACCGCTTTTCAACCTGACCTGGAATGTTTCCAGGGATGGGGCATCTACCACTTTTCTGAACAACCTGTTCCAGTGTTTCAGCACCCTCAGAGTAAAAAATTTCTTGCTAATATCTAGCCTAAAACTCTCCTCTTTTAGCTTACAAACAATTACCCCTTGTCCTATTGCTACAGGTCCTGATAAAAAGCTTTACCCCATATTTCTTATAAGCCCTCTTTAAGTATTGAAAGGCCACAATAAGGTCTCCTCAGACTCTTCTCTTCTCCAAGCTGAACAACCCCAGCTCTCTCAGCTGGAGTTGTTCCAGCCCACTGATCATTTTTTTGGCCATTATTTACAATAAAAATAGTAATCTCCCACATATAAAAGCTTTACATAAAAGCACAGGAAGAAAATATCCTTTTTCAGATTGAGAAGAATCAGATTCTGTAAGGTCAAACCACTACTGCAATGTGGATGATCCTCTCCAGACAACAAGATTTTAGATACTTAAGATTCTCTGTGTCAAAACCACAACAGCAGCCCTTCAGGCTCACAGGCAAAGTTCTGAAAATACTCTTTCTTTTAATTATGGAATGAATTTTATAAACATCTTTGGTCCTGAATAAAAAAAATGCAGGATCTGAATTAGATTAAGACTTGCATTTGAAACAAGAATAGTGAAGAGAGTTTCTGTTTGGATTTGACAGTATTAAATTTTATGATTAGTTCTGGAGTGCTGGCCAAAGGCATGGCATTTTCATAAGTACACCTGAATACATTCAGGATTTTAAAACACTGTTTCACATTATTTATGACTGAACAAAATACGATTCTTCAACCTGGAAAAGAACTGCTTGATTAGAACTAGGACAGAAGTCAAAAAAGTCATAAGCAGCATGGAGAGGATAAATAATGAATGCTTACTGCCTGCCTTTTCCAAAATAAATATTAGGAGTCAGTGACAGGTTCAGCACAAATTAAAGGGATTATTTCTCCACACAGAAGGTAAAACAGCCGTGCAAGTCACAGTCCCAGAGCGTAGCAGGCACTAGGACGTATATAGCTCCAAACAAGTATCAGAAAAATGGAAGAGAAGTCCATTGAAGGTTAGGGAACTTGAGGGGAGACACTTTTCAGAAAGCCCTTGAACCTGATATTGAGAGGGACTAGAAGCAGTACCCCGAATCATCATCTTGAGAAATTTACCCGCTTTTAAATATCTTCCCTAAACATTTACTCTTGTCTTGGACCAGACACGAGACACAATGGGGTTTGATCCACAGCTTCAATCTTCAGCTTCTGTGTCCAGATACTGAAGAAATGCCTTTATGCCAACAATATAGGAAACCATAAATTAAAAGGTAGAAATGCTCCCTACACACCTTGTCCATTTATATTCTTCAACCATTAAGGCTGAAGTATCATTTGCTACATGAAAGTACACAATCCAAATTCTTATTTTCAGATATTCCAGAAATAACAGGAATAATGAAGCTGAGAGACTATTACCTAATTATCAGACATTTCGAGAAAGATTACTGCTTCAATAATCACCCTATGTCAACAACACAGAATGTTTTCTAATTACATACTAAGTTCTAGAAAGAAAAATCACATTTTAAGTACGGTTAGCAAAGCATTTGGATAATTTTAAGCCTCTGAGTATATTTCCTAATTACAGAAATATCTAGCAATGAAACAAGGCTCAAAGTTCAGTACACAGGTAAAGTAGCTTATTAATCTAATGAGTGTGTGGAACTGTTAATATTTGATAGCTGTTTCTTGAGTAGTGCATGAACTGATGGAAGATACATTATTTCCCATAATTACATTGATACTAAACTTTTATTGTTCCCTATGTTCCAAGAAAACTATAACACTTAACAAACAGCAAAACTTTAAGATGATTACATAAAAGTTGCTCCATAGTTGGAACTAGAAGATGACTTTTCCATTATTTTTTAAAGTGTAACAAGTTTAAAATCAGGTCCTAATCTGCTGCATGTACTTCTGGTAAGAATAAGGAAGAATAAATGAAGCAGCGCTGATTTGTTAGGGCTGTAAATCTTGCTATTATATTCAATACAAGCCATCAACACAGCATCTGAATTAATGAAGAGAAAATTGGTCTGCTTAAGAGAAGAACAAATTGATCTCCATTATTTCCTAAGGAAAACACTGTGAGGTTTAGCTGGTCTGTAAGTCGTATTATTCCTCAAAAGAATCAATGAATAATATTGCTGGACTCCTGCTTTGAAATGTGTGATTTGTTCCAGTGCAAAAGCATTTACTTACATGGGACATACCTCAATCAAAGACAAAAAGCAACCTCTGTCTGTAATGAATTCTGTCCAGTGAGCTGATGAGAATTTGTAGCCTGATTTATAGCTGTCACCACAGCTGATTAAGGTCATCGCTGCATCTCATTTTTTATACCTGCCTTTCTTTGGGGCTGGTGTTCAGTGTAAATGATGCTGAAAATTGTAACTTTCAAGCATAAAGCCATTTATTTCATTATATAATGGATTTCTTCAACAGCAGAGTTCACTTCTCCAACTCCTCCCCCCTTTCAACTTCTAAAAAATTGTCTGTTTTGTAGAATATATTATGTGTCTGTGAGTGTAGACACAGATATGTAGCCACGTTTACAAAAGTGACTGATTACAAAAAACAGTCATTACTAGAAATAATGGAGCAGCCTTAGTGCTGTACAGAGTCAGCGCAGAGGAATGGGGGAGCCTTGGCAGAAATATTTAAAAGCCTGTTAAGCAGAACGAGTGAAATCAGGCAACCTAACACCAGTGATATATTTGTAGTGTCAGAGTTTCCCAGCTTCTCTGTACACATCTTTCTTAAATGCAGTCAGGAAATACGCACACAGAGAAAACAGATCTAGCGACAGGGAGCTCACATTCCTTGCTGTCGCTGAGCCCGCACCAGGAACAGCACACATGTGGGTTTGCTCAGCCTGGCAGCTGCCTGCTGGCCTCTTGTCTAGGGTGAAACAAGACTTGGGATTTCTCCTAAGAGGATAATATATTAAGCACTATGGCCCCAATGCAGGTTTTGCATTTTCAGGCTTGCTACCTGGCCCAAGTTTTTACTACCAGAAAAGACACGGGGTCTCTGGAAACCTGCCCATGGGTGCTGACGTGATGCTGAACATGAACTGGCAGTTGGAACTCAGGAAAAAGATCCTGAGGGCATCGCTGATATAATTTGACCTTGAATCATCAGCTCAACATGTTGAATACCATCAGGACAGCAAGACATGGATCATTTGCCATAATATAAAACAATGGAGTAGAAAAAATTCACAGACAACTGATAAACTTGACAGATATTACAGGAAATAGGCAGGATATACTGTCTATTACCACTAATGCAGTGCTGCCTCATTATGGACCACTAAAAGGGGCCAGGCTCAAGTCCAGCATAGCATCAGCTATTGCTGTGGTTAGAGACCCAACACTGGGCTAGAGGAGTACTTGTTAGAGCCAACACTGCTTCTTTTTACATTGCTATGTGTCTGGGCACCAGACTAAATAGCTCATCACAGTAGACAAGAAGGTCTGGGACAATTCTGCCTCTAGAAGGAGTGAGTTTCAGTGCTGGCACTGCAATGTAGCTGAAGAAATTGCATCCATCTACAGGAACACAGATTTGCATTAGCATCAGTGCTTACAAATTTATGGCTATACAACTTCTGGGATGAGACTAAGTACACCCTATCAGAGAAGAGAGACTGGTTTATGAGAAAATAGCAGGACTCGCATGTTTTTGAGGAGAGTTTCCATTATTTGTCAGAAGTTATGGAAAGCAGAACTTTGTGATAAAATATGGGAAGCAATAAGAGTTTAAATCCAGCTCTAATACATGAAATTGTAATTTTCTATCAGTTTAGGTACTGACAAACAAAACTCAGAAAAAAAAGCTACAGAATTCACATGCAGAGTGTCAGTAGAAACTGAAACTGGAAGGCAGAAAGTAGTATCAAGACTGTTAGGACAGCTCCAGCCATTTAGAGCCACAGACTTAGAAGAAAAAGCATCTTCTCAACTCCTGCATTTTCAGATCAACAGATGTGAAAGATAATTGAATGAGTCTCAGTCTGACGAAAGTCAGTATCAGGGGAATTATCTTATTCAGTTCCTAAGATTAAGGGAGATTGGTAAATAAAGGAAACTTAAGTCCTGAAGTTGCACTGAACCATTTCAGATAAATGAGACTCCAAATACCAGCACAACCAGCAAGGCTGGCAAACAAACTATGCTAAGAGAGAATACAGCAGCACACCCCGCGGGAGTGAGACAGCATCACCCCCAGGAACCAAAGACACATTACACTGCTAAGATGGAGCTCTGTTCTGGCACAGCAAACGTCACGGCACAGTGAGAAGATGACTGGACACTCATCCCTGCTACTGTAGGAAGGTCCTTGCCAGACCTGACACAGAGCAGGCAGTTAGCATCTGCTGGGCTTTACCGTGGGGTTAGAAACCCTCAAAGAGTCCTCTGAACTTTGTAAGAAGTAAAAACAGGGCATCCTCTATCAACCCCATGAAGCCAATTACTGCAGCCTGATGTTATCACTCCCTCTCTTCCAGAAAAGAAAAGCTGTTGTGGGGTTTTTAATGACCCAAAGCAGTGAGTACTTCAGATTTTTATCTAACATCTGAAGGATGAGCCTTCAACCAGCCCTGCAGCTCTGTCTGCCTCAGTTCAGGGCATCGCTAGGCACTCAGTCGTCTGAGGCACCCTTTGCTGATGCGACTGCAATGCCTGAGCAAGCCCGGGGTTTCTTGGAGTCTTCCCAGGCAGGTAACAACTGGTTAGCACTTACCATCTAACAAGATAAGGGGCAGGAAGGTTGCAACAGTAGAACAGATGTATTTTCGGACACAGCTGGTATTTTCAGACTGGCATGTAGTATGGTCGTAATCATTTGGAAAAATACATGAGGATGAGGCAGTGAAATCAAAATTTAAAAAAAAAATCTTCTTGTTTAGTATCCCAAGTTTTCAGAAGGGCCAAGTAAGCCCCCATATAGTGGATGGAGACCACAGGTGGAGAAAGGAGTGGGTGTGCTCCTTGCGTGGTCTTGGGAGTCTCACAGCCCCCACTCCCAGCACACACACATCAGGGCCAAAGAGAAGAATCTGGGTGGAGAAGCAGACGTGGACTAACCACACCAGACCTGCAGCACACAGGGGAAAAAATACTGGCTTGTAGTAGTTACCCAGGTTTACAGGATTGGGGGAGGCTGCCAGTTTACACTGAATTACAGTATGCCTCTGTGGGAGACATCACAACCAAGCCGGGTACCCAGACAGGCTGTGGGCTCAGCAGCAGGGAGTTTTCTCTGCTGTGACTATCGACATTCGCACCCAAAAGCCAGCCCACGCGCTGCAGAGTCCCGAAGGAGAGAGCAGCCCATTGGAGCCAGGCAAAGCACCAGGCACGTATGCTTAGTACAGTCATTTATACAGCTCATGTGAGCATCTTGCATGGAAAGTAAAGTGTGGGGGACTCAGGATTTCATGTAAAAAAGTGCTTTCTCAGTGACACAGGAGAGGGAATAGGACAAGCTGAGGTTAGCAGGCTGCTGTGCATGGGACCAAGATCTTACAAAGCCCCTTAATCCTGCCAGATGCAGCACAAGCACAGGCCTGCCTTCTTCAGAGACTGGTTTTGAGAGAGAGAGCCTGAGGTTTTGGGAAACATTGGAAACAGAGAGGAAATAGAACAGGGTAAATTCACAGAGGAAATAAAAACTGGCAGAAAAAAAACAGCAAACATTATCAAGAAGCACTAAAGAAGAGTTAAAAAAGGTTGAGCATGATATGAGCAGGAAGGATGAGCACAGACAGGCTTTGAGAAATACTTTGCTTTCATAAAAGGGGAAATTGTGTCTTATTTAGTAGGCCTGCAGAATTACTGACACACTTAGAACAATATCTGCCTAACTGGCATCAAAATACCTTTGCATGACAAGAAGAGTTATCTCCCTAGGATCAGCACTCCCTGGGCAGGTATAGTTTACTCCTTTGAAAAGCACATGGAACAGATGTTCAACAAATGGTAGGACCATGTAAGCTCACCAACCACTGTAAAACTTAACCACACAGGAAAGAACATAAAATAAAAGCACAATTAGATCCTGATGAAAAAGTATTCAGGTGTCCAGACAAATGCAATCCCAAATTCAGGGGGAAAAGAAGATTATTGTGATGATGCATTTAATACTATGATCTGTTGTTCTTTCAAGATATGCTTCAGTGTATCTATTTAATGTTTATGGCGTGTACTCATAGACTGTGAAATTCCCTCCCAAAAGCAGAAGCCAAGACTGTTTTGATACCAAGCTGCTTCCCAGAGAGAAAAAGCACGGAAGGCTTCCCATCCCCTGCCCCTTTGTGCTGCTTAAGTTGGCTCTGGGTTAGCAGAAAGAAAGGGAGGGAAGGAGCAGGAGTGGTGAACAACAATAAAAACTCATTTCCATATCCACAGCCTTATCCAGTCCTCAGTGAGACCTTGTCCTTTGCATTGATCCCTATAGATCTTGACACTTGTAACTCATCACAGCCTTCTGCTTTTTGTCTTCAATCCACCTGCCCTCCACGAGCAACTACTTTATCTTCAGTCTTGCTACTCTGCAGTGCAGGAATAAGTAAGAGTCTGTTATACTTTGTGGTGCTGATGCAAGGGAGTAACAGGGGATGGAGAACAGCTTGCCTTTAACAACATTGCTACAGCCTTTAATTCCAGGAGACGACTGAGATTCCATTTTTATCTTTCTAGCATTATGTGTCATTATCCTTTTACTGTTTCCACTATTTTTTTTCATGAGAGGCTGAAAGGAAAACTTCTTTAATAGGTGATTTACCATAATTTAGTTAAATGCTGTATAACACATTGCGTTGGTAACATGATAGAATGCGCTTTATTGTGCAAGAAGTGGTTTTAATCATTCATCACCTCAATGCAATTGCGCTTGGTGCACCAATATAGCACTTTCACAGTAGTACTCGTAAAATAAACCACAATTATAGCTCAGGAAAATTCCCATATCAACATGCTTCTCTAGAAGGCTTGTAAATTAACTTGTCAAAAGCTTGAAGAAAGCTGAGTCTTGGGAAAACTTAAAAGATAAGAATCAGTAATGCCAGTCTGTTTCTCTTTTTTGTAGAGTCCCAAATCTTTAAAGATCCACACTCAAAAAAGCTTATTCAATCTCATTGAGAGAAGATCTCTGCACGAAGCCCCAAATCCAGGCAGAGAACACCTTTGAAATTTCAGTTGTGAATTTGAAGCCAGGTACAATTCTGCTGTTGCCTCTCATTTGTGAGACTGAACTCCACTTCAAAGAGACTCAATCTGGGAACTCAGATCATGGCTTAGTGGTATAGGCATGAAAAGCTGAAGTCCATGTGAGAAACAGAGAACTCGTTTCAACTTCAAATAACTACTTTTCCCTGCTTCTACCCTCTTTTAGAACATATGGAGGTTAAAAAAAGAGAAACCGCAATGAGGAAAAAAATGAATGAGAAATTCTCTGGAGTAATCCATTCTGGCATCCAGGGGCAAACCACCTTTATTACAAAACTACTGCAAAATCCTAACAACAACAGCAAAAACATGCATTTAGTTACTTGCTGCCCTCTGTTTATCTCTCTGTAATGACCGATAGCAGCATGGGGACTTTGTAGCACACAGAGCTGACTTTGGTGTATTCCAGAGCTAAGAAATCTTCCTCAAAAATTCTCTGCAAACTTCTTTGCTGGTTCAGTTGTGCTCATGCTCTTCAAACCTATATGTTATAGCAGGGAAAGTAGGATGACCCTTAGGTCACCCATGTCTGGAGAGCTGGAGATACAAGATTACACTCATTTCTTTGACATCCTGCAGAAGCTTCCCACATTCAGCACAGGCCAAAAGCAATTTACCCCCCAAAAACTAATTTCTCAGCAAATGGTCCCTTATGGCTTTATCCACCCCCACAATGTGGCCAGCATGGGTGGTGCAGCCCCAAATACAAAGGGCACAGACTTTATCTGCAGTATAAACCCTCCTGGGCTTTTGACCTAGTAGTTGCTAGCTCTATGAGAGATCAAACTACCATTTCTGCTTGGTCATTTCCACCTTGACTGCTCTGGGTAGGTACACTTGCTCTAAGCACTACCTGGTTGGCCCTCACACCAGCGCAGCATCACTTAGCGACCTCTCTCTTCTCTGCCAAACACACAAGGTCTTATCTGCTTCGTTGAGTTCAGTTTCACACAGCGGAATGCATAACCCGAGGTTTTAACACACAGATGTAATAATACAGTTGACATTGAGAAAAAAAAGGAATCCATGAATAAATTTTCATTAAAATGTGACCTCATAGCTTGCTTTCTTAATTCCTATGTGCATTTCTCTACCTCATTCTCTTTGCCCTCAAACAAATTACGCTTGTTAGCGGTCATGATGGAGAGAAAGAACACAAAGTGGTTGTTTTTCCTTTTCATTACTATTACTGTGGGCAGAGTACAGAAATTTCAGTACAAACTGAATGAGATCTTTGTATATTAACAAGCAATTTTTCTGTATATACTGCTGGATAGCTTTAACTATCTGTGTGTGCAATATTTCATGATCCCTTTTATGACACTCGATAATTTCAGATGTATCTGGCAAAGTCTGACTGTGCTGAGGTCCAACTGTAAAAGGGGCTTGGCAGACCTACAGCCAACACCCTGTGCTCAGGCATTTGAAAATCAAGACAAATAAAACATGAAATCTAACATCCTATACGTTTTGGCTGCCAGTGTGTGATTACTGGTTTTGGACTGGTCACAAGAGGGCACCATATTACAGAGCCGATGGAAACTTAAAACATTTGCAAAGAATAATTAATAAATAACTGGATGTGATGTTAATCAACGGACCTGGCAAGGAACAGCATCTGGAGCGAAGCTCAGAGTCCCCACACCTAACTGCAAAGGAACTTGTACTAGAAGGAGCAGTATGCAAGTATACAACCCCATCATTTTTAAACTAACTGATGAGGAAATGATAAAATTAGTGTCAGCTAAGTACATAGAATCATAAAATTACATGAGTTGGAAGGGACCCAAAAGGATCATCGAGTCCAACTCTTATCCCTACATAGGAGACTTCCAACATTCACACTATGTGACTAAGGGGATTGTCCAAATGCTTCTCAAATGCATCGCTTTCCTTTAGCATCTCATACCAGTTTGCCTGCAATGACTGGGCCAGGTCCTGCAGGGAGCCCCATAGCAAATCCCAGAAATGATTCCTGAACTTCTTATTTCACTTGTCCTTTTTACTGTTCCTCTCTATACCAAGGAACAAATATTGCGCATCGTTTACTGCCTCATGTGATGTTGGTTTTGAATCAGCAGTGGTTTGCTGCTAAGAAGGCACACATGCTGATGCAGGTGCTGAAGCAAAAGAGCTGATATGAACACCTGGTTTAAATGCAATAGATGAAAAATTGTTACACCAAAAGAATGACTGTTCCTTTCTTGAATCCTGGTCAACCTTTTGCCCCAAAATATCTTCCCAATGGGTTATCAAATGGTTAACAAGTTTCATCAGCTGGTATTAAAACTAAAGAATGCCATTATACAATGAAAAGAACTTGACTTCTTCACATTTTTCTTTATTTTCTACATACTTCTATAATTTCTTTGTTACTCAGGGCAATTCTTCTTTCAATCATGCATTTCCGTGCTTCTGTCGTGGCCTTTATCTGCTCTAGACCTTGTCTATTGCCACTACAATCTACCTTTTTCTGGATGGAGCATCTCAGACTCACTGTAGCAATCAAGGTGTTAACGTCCTTCAAACTGGATAAAAATGTGCTATTTTCAGGATTGCCTAATATTGTTTCCCCTAAAAAAGTCGATTGCAACAGAAGAGTGATTATGTTTTCTCATTTTCCTGCCCTTAGAGAAGGAAAGTAAATATGAAATATGGAATTCTAATAAACCCTTTAATGTTTTTCATACTCATACTATTCTGGCTTCATAATGTAGCTATATTAGCCATTCTGTGTCCATTAGGAAAAAAAAATCAGGAATACTAGAGTTATTGGTATATAACTCTACTTCTAAAAATATATTGCTTTCTGAAACATTAGAAAAGAAATAAAGAAAGAAGAAATGTTAAATGTTAATTTGTTTTAAGGCCATATCTTATGAGAGCTACCCAGTTTGGTATCAGCTAAATGCTTCAAGGAAGAACTTAATAGTATGCTTTCATAAATGCTGAAATTAAAACCTGGAAGGAAAACATGGAACACGTGGAAAAAACCTATCTATATGCATAAATGCTTGGTGATATTTTTAAATAAAAAAAGGTTTAAGGCTTTTTTTATGTCACAATTCCCAGCCTGCTCTCCCACTGGGAAGGAGAATAAGGACGTAAAAGACATCTCCAAATAATTAGTAAGGGTCCTGACTTATTCACAATTCTTCCAAGAAAAGTCTTGTAAAATGAGTCAGTCCATCAACTGAAGCAATAATAAACAGCAGTGAAAACAGCTTCAAATAGCCCAGCTTAGTGCATTAACCCTATTACAGTGCAGATGGGCCAGCTCAGTCCTCGCTGGCTCCAGTCTCTGCTGATGCTGCCAGCTGGGTAAGCAACCAGCTCCAGCTGCAAGAATAGGTTTTGGGTGTGGGTGCTCCTGTCCACTGGAAAATAGGAAAACTAACTGCTGAGCAGAGAATAAGGGTTTATGAGTGGGATAATATATTAGACTATTCGAAAAATTTCTGGACGCTTTGTCCACGCAGAATTTGCGGATTTTATATGTTAGCCAAAGTCTTGCTAGCTCTTCTCAGCCCACCTGAACATACCTCAGCACTCAGATATTTCTATAGTGCCTTGCAGACAAGGCCAACACCTCCAAGCAGCACCTGGACTGACTTACTTTGCACAATTTACTACATTGAATGCAACTGCAATGAGCCCAAAGTTTCTTTGAACTGCTGGATTTACCACCCCTGTAATGCACAGTTAAACTTTTACAAGGTCCAGTGCCTGCCCAAACAATCATCATTCATCCAGCAGATCCAAAATTTTACTCTTTAGGGGAAATTGCTTCTGAGCTGAAACTTTTTTATCCATTTCTGGGTTTGAGATATTGAAGTTTCCCACTGTCTTTTTACTAGACTTTGTTTCCTTTTACCATCCATGCCATTTTCATCTACCTCCCCCTGAAAACTGAATATGTTTTGAAGCTGATTACCAAGATTTTTTTTTTTAATGATTAAAAATCTTAAGCATTGACAAAACAGGCAGAAGGCCTAAAATACCTTGACTTCTTTTTTTTTAAAAAAAACCCCATATTTTTCTAAAGAAATTAAGAATTAGATTATTTTAATTTACCTTCCAAATATATTTAGCTTCTGGAGGACAGTTGAGATATAATTCCAATTAATTCCTTTAAGAACAACGAACCCAAAAGTTTTCTTTCATTCTCTTTTTGAATTAAAGAAGTAATTTTGTAAGTCACCTGTTCCCAGAGGCTCAGACTTCTCAGTGAAGTAGCAAGATGCAACTCTGGCACTAAATCCAGCAGGCAGTATTGTGATGGTAAATTCTGCCCAGCCATACAGAAACCTGGTTACATGGTCAGCTCTTTCTCTCCATCACTCAAATGTTCTAGGGAATTGATTCCTGTTCTCCTTTGCCTTGCACTTGGTTTTCGTTCTTCCGTTTCTTCGCTCTTGTCTTACCTTGAGTTCTCATCCCACTAAAAGCATGAGACTAGAAGTGGCTTTTAAGAGGTGTTATACTCGGATAATCAGGGATTGTTTCTCAGCATGCAAGGCCACTTCTGTCTCGGGATCACTTACAGGATCACCTTATTTTCTATCAGAGATTATTCCTCATTACTGGCAATAGAAAGAGATGACAGCAAGGTACTCCCATTTTTAAAATAAGGAGCATATGTATAGGCTCAGTGCTGGTTTCACATAAGGCTATGAAAGTCCTGCTGGGGACATATATTGTATGATTTTACGGCATCGTGGTCACTCGTGGTATAATTTCCTACTGGGACTTACAGATTTTAACTCTAACACAGTGCAAAATTGTCTGGCTTTTCACTGGGGTCAAACAATTTCCATTACATGCATGCACTTGCATTAAAGTGCCATGAAGCTTAAATAATTTGAACATATTTGAGAAACCAATCCTGATACTCCCATGTAATTCTTGTATGTAGTTCCTATCACAGCATCTCTAAAATAATATATTAGAGACAGAAAACATTCAAGAAATGGCAAGGATGATCCAGAGTACTGATTTAAGGGCCATCAAGCAAAGCAAACAGGAACAAGATCCCAATTAAGCAAAAGGAAGCAACTCCTCATGCAAGAGGTCTTAGGCCAGTGAAACTAGTTGACGAAGGACAGGAAGGATGTAAGAGGCTCTGAAGGACTCTTAGCAAGTGATTAGGAAGAGAAATATATTTCAGGTTACTGAATAGAGAACTTACAAGAGGATCTGGTAATTCCCTAACCTAAAAAGCGTGTGAGGCTCGCAGGGATCTTACTCACCCTTGTGCACACACAGATCACTTCCCGAGGAAACAGATTTCAGGCTGGGCAAACCTTTGGTATCTTCCACTCTTAATTGGATTTTTACTGGTGTGAGATTTGTATATCTACATCTTAAAGTATGATTATATTCCCTTGATCAGTAGTAATTATCTAATTCTACATTTCTTTTAATGAATTATAGAAATCTGATACTATTTCTTATAAGAAGCAGTACATTTCTTTTCTTACATGTTCAACAGCTTAATACAGTCAGGAGATCCAAACTCACCAGAGACTTTCTTTCTTAGATAAGTAAATCTTTGCCTGCTAAATTTTCAATTACAAATACCTGATATAAAGTTTAATCATTAGGAATACAGATTTCCCAAACTACTATATCTCAGCATAAATTTATTTAATGTTCATTAAAAGGCACAAGTGGAAGAATATGTACTGCTCTGATTAATCCTTGGTAAGCACTGCATGTTCAACAAGTACCCAAGAGCAGTAGAGCAAGCTCAGGGAAAGCTACTGAGTTAGGAAAACGTGCTTTGCACCAAGTTAAAATCTTCAACAAGGAATCAAAGCTGGGCAGGGTAGTGGGAAAACTGGAAAACTGTCTTAGTTTAAAAGAAAAAAAAAAAGAAAAGGGAAATAAGTTGTGTACAGAATAGAGGGCACCTAAAGGTGGCTTATGTCAAAAGGCATATAGTTATTGGGAAATCATTTTCAAAGGTACCAGCAATGTGTTATAATTGGGATCAGCTGCTTAACAAGAGGCCCAAACACCCTGAAGACTTCTCTTTTCTCCATCATCCCTTTACATTCCTCCCTTGAATGTGCTTCTCGCCTGACATATCCTTCAATTACACACCTCATTTCTTCCTTCTGATTTTCCCTAGATGCTCATCTCCTGCATAGTCCTTCCCCAAAACTTTCCCACCCTTACAGTAGAATGATTTTCAGGAAAACCTTCAGCAAGTTCATGCAAACCCTCAATCTTGATCTTATTTACCTACAGTTCAAAACTGAATTCCCCACCCATCTGCCCAGATTTTCTTAACAGTGCTGGACCTAAATGAAATATTTCTTACTCTCTCTCCCAAAGCAAGCCTCAGTATGGTGAGACACTGCCAGCCTCCTGGGCAAGGGAGGAGATCAGCACTCTCTGCTGTGTCTGGCTTGGTCCATCACCCAGGACTATGGATTTCCTTATTTCTCTCCCTCCTATTTCCTGTGTTATAACTCCTCTGAAGAGGCAAAGGAAAAAACAATTTTATCTTAGTACCAATTCAACTAGTCGAGTTGCAATTATGACTATCCTTCTAAAGGCTTATTGAAGACAACTTTGGTCACAGCGACACCCCCTTCACCGGGGACAGGGGACAGCTGGGAGCTCATGCTTTGCAGGTGTCAACCAGGGAAGAACAGCTATCAGTGTCACACTGTACCTCTAGTTGTTCACCTGGATTTTTAACTAACACCCACTGAGAGAACACCTAATCCTTCTCTCAGTTAAAGCCCTGCAAAACTAGTGCCTTTCCTTCAGCTCCAAGAGCAGTGGGTTTTGATTTCAAACCACTTTGAAACAGATGAAAAAAAGATATTCTTTTATAACTGGCTTCAAACTGTTAAGCACATAGGCTGAACTGCCGTGTGCATTTCTTTTCTTTCTGCAGCAGAAACACCACTGATGTGAATTGAATCTTCAGAAGTCCCTCATGGATGCAGTTGCTCCCAATGGCAACGTGCTATTTCCTTCCCATTTCCATTCCTGCTGTTCTTTTTCTTTTTTTAATCAAAAGTCTCCCCCACCCTGTGAACTGGGTGCCGTTACAGTATGTTTGCCTGGCTGGCAGGGTAAAAGGACCCAGCACCGCATTTAGCAGCTTTGCATTAGCCAACAGCCATACAAAGCAGGAAAATACCGCTGTGCACCTTGGTGTGACATAAAGCAACAGTGGCAAGGAGCAAAAAGGACAACGTCTACCTAATTCCCATGGATTTTTACATCAAATTGGCAAACAAATTTAGCACATGAAGGAGCCCAAGCGGTCCTAGTTTTCACACCTCTTACAGCTTCGAATTACTCCCTGAAGCCGTTCCCCACTAGCAGACCTGGCCACAGCAGGAGGCACCCTCTCATTTATGAGTTACTTTGAGAGAAAAGCACTGATTTTGGTGGAGCTGGGCTTGAAAGGAGAATAGGGAATCTGGTTTTGCTAATGGCTATAAAATGTTAGGAAAGCAGCTTGCTGGTTCAACCTGTAAGAGCGTCACCATTGCATTGCCCATGGCAGGAAGTCTATTTTCCCTGCTCTTTTTAAAAAAAATCAGTGGGAACAGAAATAGATGTTAGTAGAACCCAGACAAGAAGGAGAATTGAACTCCAAGAACATCTTTTACCTCTTCTAGCCATCTTTGATTCACCGATTGATCACTTTGATATTACCCTTGCAACTGAATTTCTTTTCCGGCTCTTCACCTTAGGCCATTAAGCCATTTTTCAGGTGACACCACAGTATTGACTTTCAGGCTCATTTCCACCCTTAGCACAACTCCAGCATCTGCTCCTTCTTATACACCCACGAGATTCTCCCTGCTCGCCTGGGCTTCTCCCTCGAGTGACTCTGCAGCCTTCTCCGTGCAGCATCACATAATCGCTCACTGCCTTTCATCTCACTTCTCCCAGGTGACCTTCATGCCACTCTTCACTCAACCTGGCAAGATGCAGACATATACAAAATACAAGAACTATAAAGCTGTCACATTGAGTGTCTGAGAATTTTTTGACTGCATGTGGATATTTAGATGCCCAGTAGCTAAAGCCATATTTATATGAGGCTTTAAGCAACCTGAGACAGTGGAAGGTGTCCCTGCCCATGGCAGGGGCATTGGGACTGGATGATCATTAAGGTCCCTTCCAACAGATGCTATGATTTGGTACCTCAAGAGGACATTTGACCCAGAGGCTCAGTAGCAACTGGTGACACACAAGGGAAAGAGTTCAGTAGGCTCTGGAAAAATAAGATTACCTATGGAGGCTTCTAAATATAGAGTTAGGTACATATGAAAATATTGACTTCCTCAAGACATCAAACTACTCAAAACCCTGACAAACAAAACTCCATATTTGACCATTACAGTGTTACTTCTGCTTTTCGATTGTGCAATATTTTTCACAAACAGAACTTTGCCCAGTATATTTCTCCCTCTAAATTCTAAAGTTGCTGTACTCACCAAAGAAAGATTTCCTCAGTCAGACCGCAGCATGTGTGCCCCACCACCACCCCAGCATCACAGAGAAACTGAGGACTGAGGTGCTGCTAAGGCCAAGGTATAGAGCTCTTCCCGAGCTTGCTCCTGTAGATTGTATTAATTTTTAAAGAGACAGACTGATTTCTCAATTCATTCTCTCTAGGAGTAATGAACAAAACAGCTACATAGCAGAAATGCTTTTCTCCATGGCCTAATACAGTATGTTAAAAAGACCTTAATTCCCAGATTCCCTGTATTTAGTGAACTGATTACCGTCACTACTAAACCCAGGCAATTGCCCAGCAACTGAAAGGTCAATTTCTTTTCAGTGTTTTCAGAGTACACATACACACTACTCTCTGAAGATGATGACCCAGGATTAGGTCTAAAATTCAAAATTATGATTCAAATGGTTTAAGTTTTTTCTCTATTTTTTTTCTCATTGTAGTAGTTATGACAGAGCATAAACTCTGCTTTTGCAACATAGCGTGTCATTTCATGAAGGCATTTAGATTAAGAATAGCAATCAACTGCCTATAAAGAATAGGCACACTTTCCCTGACACCAACACTACCTAAAAACTCACTACGTGCTTACTTAACTAGCATCCACATCCTCATGAATGACAACAGAGGGCTTCTGAATCCCCATGTGGAGCTGCGCAAGCAGCACTGCCACATGTTTTCATGAAGTGCTAGACCAGAAGAGCCTCCTTTAGTCTTCCCTCTGTATTTTCCTCTGGCCCACACAGCATCTTCCCTTAGAGCTATGTCTTTACCTCAGCATAAGGTCACCGTTACAGCTCCTTTGGGTTGTGGTTGAAAGTTCACTGAAACCTTAAATACCATGAACCATCTGAAAAGCTAGAGTGCTCATAAAAATATTGCATAAAGAAACAGCCATGAGATAAGATATAAGGTTTGGCACACCAGAACTAGGAGCAGGGCAAGCTTTCTTCGAGCCATTGAGACCAGTAAACCCACTCAATCTGAGCCTTTTAAACATAAATTTAAAATATATTGAAATGATTAACTAGTATGGCTGTTTAGAAAGGTGGGCAATGAAGCAAACACTCCAACAAACTAACTCCATTTTCTTTATGTCAGATTTCCAATAACAAAACCACCTGTGAGCAGTTTCTAGCTTATATTAATTTAATGTAAGCTGAGAACCTGAGTGAGTGAGAGTACCTGTGCTCAATGAGGTGTAGCTCATTTCCCAGCAGATGCCAAACACACAAGGTAACACTGCAAACAGCACTGCCCAAAGGAAGGGACTTTTTTCCTCTGAACAAACTTTTCTTTCATGCCAACAACCCACTTTGCCAAAGGAAAGGTTCCTGCTGCCTTACAATTTGGAAGGTCACTTGGAAGTGGTGAATCTTTTGGTCCATGGACAAGCAGCCTGGAGAAGCCTTCACTCCTTCTAACCATGTTAGAGCTGTCTAGCTGAGTAATTTTAGTCTTAAAGGCTGTTAAAGCAGCACCTTAATGCAAACCTTTTTCACAATGAAAAACATTAGCACTTACAAAGTTCTTAATATCTATGCAAAGCAAACTATAAATAATTCATTTGCTCCACACGAATCTGCATCATTTGAAATGCATCAATGCTTTTATCAATACAATGCAATGGATTTACACTGCAGAGAACACACTTGGGGGCATTTGGGCTATCCAAGTATTGTTGATCTGAGCATTATTAGTAAAGGTAAACTGAAATAAATTACCTCAGTTACTACATGATGATTTTTTTCAGCACGGTAAATAAAACTTATTAGTTCTAGGTCATTAAATTCAATATTAGAATTTAAAAAGAGCCTAGAGATTCTATGATGTTATTAGGATAACATGCAACAAAACATATGCACTTCAGTATTAAAGATAAAAGAATTACTCTATTACATTTAGATATTAGTTATTAATGCATTTTCCAGAAAGACTTTTAAGATAAGAGCCTAGCTGCTGTTCTGAGGTGCAAGCCAGGCACACAGTGGTTCTGACTCTCACTGAGCAGCAGCCTTCCAAATCACTAAGCCATTTCCGAAAATGCCATTCAGACCCTTTTGCTAATTTATCCGCTATTCCTCTTTGGACAAGAAATTTGCCATTGTTCCAGGTGAAGCAAGTGGGCAGAGACCTCAGAAAGCAGGGCTTGATTTTCAGATTTTATTAAAGTCAAAGTTCTAAGACCCCAAACACGTCCTTTGTTGTTCTGTGACTCTCAGTGCTTCAATATATTGTGCTCTTCATTCCTACCTTTATTCTTCTCAGTTGGCTACAACCTCTGCAAGGACTGTCTCGCCGTGTGTGACCGGCATCTAGCACAAAGGAGATGCACTCCTAGTTGCAGCCTCCAGTCACTAACATACACTCACTGCTATATATACTCTGCAAGATGCCAACAGCAAGGCTGGAAAAGCATCCTCCAAGGAGTAAGCAATGATGGCATGTTGCATCCAATCATTCACAATAACTATGGGCAGCAATAACTATTACAGTCTGCTATTATGTTTTTCTAATGACAACAGTAGCCAAGCAGTTTCAGTGTGGGCAAAATGTATTTGCCCTTTAGTACAAAGAGAGATGATAAGCACAATCTTCACAAGCGGTGTATATGATTCAGTCTCTCCTGCTTACTTTGACACTGGGTGCCATGCTGCCTCCCTGTGAAAAAGGAGTGCTCCTGAGATGCTGGCTGTAGGATTCATAGCTGGTAGGAATCTATGCAGTTCCATAGGGCCATAAAGACAGCATTCATAACCAAACTGGCTTCTCAGACCAGGTCCAGGTAATGACTATTAATTATTGTTTTCAGAACAAATCAGTTGGCTGAGCTGCTCTTCAGCATGAAATGCAGGTACCTTTCTTTATCCCATTTTTTGTCCACCATTACTGCAGCATCCCAGTGAGCTGTTCAGAAACCTGAACTAAAATCCCGTGGGAGAGGAATTACAGCAAAAGCTTAATAATTGTGAAGCCTAATCACAAAGTAATGTGGAGTTTGAGAGCAGAACTGCTAAGCAGTTAGAGACTAGACTAACAAGTGGGCCATCTGTCATCCGCAAGAAGGCTAACGAAAGGCTGGCACAGGACACTTCTGACAGGGTGTGGAGGAGGATATGCAAACGAGGAAATGTCCAAATACAACATTTAAGGTACACACTACAAAATGAGCTGCTAATTGGAGCTTGTATGCACACTTAGCATATGGATAATATAATTATAGTTGTGCAGTAAAGGGAAGCTCACAACAGAGGTTGGTAATAGAACAACGCTGAGTGTGATGCACTGAGCATTGAGCAGAAGAGCACAGGAGGAGGCATGAGATGGATGGGACTGGAACAGAGACACCGCTTTGATTCTTTGCACTCAGACTGCAGGGTAGGGGGATGCCATTTGATCACTCACACAATCTCAAATTTCCTATAGTACATTGCTATTTAACCACTATACTATACCATATATACTACACTATATCACTTCACATCGTGTTGTTCTGAAGAGTGAAACATTCACACCTTCACATTTACTTACAGGGTAAATCTAAGTGACAGCAGTCCCTGGAACTAGGACTAGAAATAAACACTGGAGCAGTCAGTTCTGGTCTATGAACATGTTACCCCCCTCCAGAGAGCTCTTAACTGAGTTAGTGACAACAATAACCAGGGCAATAGAGGACAACAGCTAATTAAATAAGATATACTTCATCCTCCCTAAGCCACTGGACAAAAATACATACTGAAATTTGAAATTCAGTGGCATCACAGAAATTCTAAGAGGCTGAAAGTTCCATCTTTGGCACATATCATACTCTGTACAAACAAATTTAATTTCTTCTTTTTAATTGGAATTGCAAACATATCTGCTAACCAGCCACAAAGTGTGACTGAAAGCTTAGAGAAAGCTTGTAATCTTTACGCTGAAAGCATAGGTATGTCAGCTTTAAAACTGGTTATCTTCCCCCTAACACACCCAGCTCCCTTGAAATCAATGGAATGACAGAGCTATCGATCAGAAATACATTATTTTTCCACCTGCCCATTGCAAACCAGGAAAATGCTTAAACATCAGTTCTCCCCATCAGTTTCTGTGAGCTTTCAGCATACAATTAGGTGTCAACCTGAACAGAAACTCTCACTCTTCTCTCTCTCCCTATACCTATATACAAAAAATTTAAACACTTGCTCCAAGACACATTCAAGTCAAAGGAAAGATCTTGCTCCTTCAGAGGGTTTGAATAAGCCCCTCATTTATTGGGAAGAACACAGGTATTTTACTGATGATTCAAACACTCCTAAAAAGAAGCCCGCTTCATCTTTGACAAAGATACCAAACTACCTTCTTGTGCAATAATGAAGAGAGAAAGGAATGAAATCGAACCAAGAGGATGGAATTTTGCAGATCTCTGAATGACTATGATATTGTGATTAATATAACAATGGGAAGAAGGACAGGTAAGAGTAAACAAACATTGTGCAGATTCCCCAACAAATGTCAACTCATTTCTTGAGTTGACATGGAATTTAAACACGCAATTTTTTGATAAACCCTTTTTTCTGCTAAGGAATTCCAACATTCTTGTTATATTAAGTTTTGATGGTTTGGCTTTAGTGTTTTCAGAGCCTTTCATTTGCATAAACTGAGAATACGAGAACACTAGAAATGAGTCCTTGGTAATCAGGCTACTTGTATTTCATATTGCTTGTAAGGGACTTTAATCAAGATTTCACCATTTAGTCAGCTAAAGAAAGCTGTGAAAAGCAATTGTAATGCAGAAAAGTAATTAATGTTGTAAAATGGCCTTGGGTCCTTGGATGAATGACATCGCAGATTAGCGTTTTGCGCTTAAATGTGAATTCACCCTTGGGTTAATCTACAGAATAGATTTCATAAAATTTCACTATCACTATCAGCGGTATTGGTAGCACAGCAACAGAAGAAGTTCTTCTAAAATACCTATGCATATTTGCACAATACTACTTTGTGCTTTGTCCCTTACAGAAACAATATTTTGGTAATTTCAGATCAGTCAAGACCAATGTTGGAATCGCTGACAGTACATAAAACATTCAAGACTGGAGTCACCACTATGCGATCATAATTGGAAAAGCACTGGAAATATTGTTTTTTTTAAAGATGACCACAGTTTTATGGAAAAATATGTCTTACATCCATGTAAAGCTATACTCATCAGAAGAGGTCATTTTATACATAGCTCCATGACAATAATTCTTTCTCTGTTCCTGTGAAACTTTATTTAATTCATTAACATTCCCTTATATTTTCACAAATAAGGAAATATCATAGAATCATGGAATTTTAGAATAGTTTGGGTAGGAAGGGACAACTAAATGTCATTTAGTCCAATCCCCCTGCAGTGAGCAGAGATATCTTTAACTAGATTAGGTTGCTCAGAGTCCTATCCAACTTGACCTTGAATATTTTCAGTGCCGGAGCACTTACCATCACTCTGGGCAACTGTGTTTCACCACCCTCACAGCAAAAAAAAAAAATCTTCCTTTTATCTTGTCTAAATCTACTGTCTTTTAATTTAAAACCATTCCCCTTTGTTCCATTGCAGGAGGCCCTGCTAAAAAGTCGATACCCTTCTTTCTTACAAGCCCACCTTAAGAACTGAAAGGCTGTAATAAGGTCTACCCAGAGCCACCTTCTCTCTAGGCTGAACAACCGCAACTTTCTCAGCTTCACAGAAGAGGTGTTCCATACCTTTGATCATTTTTGTGGCCCTCCTTTGGAGTCACTCCAACAGGTCCAGGGTTTTCCTGTGCTGAGGACTCCACAGCTGAACACAGTACTCCAGGTGGGGGGTCTCAGCAAAATGGAGCAGAGGAGCAGAAACACCTCTCTTAACCTGCTGGCCATGTTTCTTTTAATGCATTCTAGGATATGATTGGTTTTCTGGGCTGCAAGTGCACATTGCTGACTCATGTCCAGCTTTTTGTCCACCAGTAACCCCGAGTCCTTCTCCAAAGGGCTTCTCTCAATCCTTTCATCAGCCAACCTGCAATGATACTGGGGGTTTCCCTTACCCGAGTGCAGGATGTTGCATTTGGCCTTGCTGAACTTCATGAGGTTCACATGGGCTCATTTCTTGAGCTTGTCAGGATCCCTGTGGATAGCATCCCATTCCTCAAGCACGTTGACTGCACCACTCAGCTTGGCATCATCAGTAAACTTGCTGAGGTACACTTGATTCCACTATCTATCACTGATATCAAGTAGTACTGCATAGTAGTAAGGGTCTCAATACACCACTTATCCCAAATGCCCTAATGAAGATCATAATGAAGGAAGATCAGTTTAAAAAAAACCCAAATGCTAGACAAATAACTCTGAATTGCAAAGCAGCTAATATTTCCACTATTCTTAATCCCAGAGAGTAGATATGGGAAGTACAATTGCCCCAGAGTATGCAACCTGTAAACAGGCTCCTGCTCATTGGCAGGTGTGTTTGTGAAGGTGCCCATGGTCTGCAATTGATTTCCCCTGTCAATGCATTGGTGGGAGAAATCAGAGACAGCTGTGCTGAGTGCAGCTGGGGAACGTGTTAATTCAGCACTGCCCTTTAACATTCTCTTTTTCATTACAGGTATAAAAAATTGTTCCCAATGGGCATAAAAGACAAGGAAAGCCAGACATGAGGAGGGATTCGATCCAGTTCCCCATTAAATTCAAAAGAAAAAACTAGTAACTTGAGTGATAATAGGAGCTGGATTGAAATCTACACGAATGACATACTACAGATCATCTTATTCTTGCCAAAGCTTGCTCCTACTGAAGCAATTTCCAGCGAGAGCTGGAATCTACATTCCCCAAACAGTTCTACTCCAGCAAATACTACATGTATTAATTCAGGTATTATTTGGTTTTCCCTTGACCAGAAAATATAAGGCAGCAGAGGATAAAAGGAGTACATAGCTTGTGTGAAATCACCAGCACAGCTGCTGCTGGACCACTCTTTGCCTGTTGCTCAGCAACGCTTCACCTGTCTGCTGGGAAAAAATGTTTTGATGAGGGAATATAAATCTGAAGTTTTGTTTATGGTAAAATAATGACTGATTGTGCTCCAACCAGTAATTCCAACAACGTGTTACATCACCTGCTGAATGCTACAAGCTTTTTGGGACAAAGGCTGACATTTTCAATGGTTAGCTATGAGCCCACAAAGCATAGGTTTTTCCATATTTATCAGGAAGGAAGGCGGAATTGGAATTTGAGGATTGAATTTTTGGGTGTGTTTCTGAGCAAGCAGCTCTAGCTGCCCTTGCTTAGGCAGGGAGCTGGACAAGATGACCTCCTGAGGTCTCTTCCAACCCCAACTACTCCTTGATTCTGTAATTTCAAGAGCAAAAGGAATAAATAAAAAAAAAAAAAAAAAAAAAAAAAAAAAGAGATGTCCAGAGAGCAAGGAAGTGAAGTAAAGACACTGCAACACGTTCATGCCTCACTCACCAGTTATCCATTTAGCCTCTGGGTCATGAATTTTGAAATCATCACTGAAGAGATCTTCCACTGTTATCTTCTTCTTCTGAGACAAGCTGTTATCTTCAGCTGTAAAAGATTAAAAAAAAATGCCTTTACTTATACTTTGAAATGTATCTGAAGTACAGCAACTATGAACAGTACCACGTCATTTCTCATTCAGAAATGGTCCACATTAAGCTTTCTGTAATACATAAACCCCTTCCCACTGTCAGTGTTATAAAAGGACAACACAGTTTTTCCTCAAAGAGAAAACTCCTGGTTATCTATGCCTGGATTTGGCAACTACAAAAAGACCAAGATATGGTCCAAACCATACATTTTTGGACATAGCCTGATCAAAAAAAATATTAAAAGTCATGAAAACACACTTATAGATGTCATAGTGCTATATAAAGCTGACTATTATGGAGAATATTAAAGTTGCTTAGCACTAAGACCATTCTGAAATCATTAGCTACATTTTTAAAAAATAATTAAAAGTGACCAAGTTTTTAAAGTTAATATCTGTATTTCCTTAAAAAACGTCATGCAGAACCACAGTTGGAAAATTATTTAGCCTTATAAGACAGACTGCTTCAGTAATTCACAAAAGATTTCCACTTTGCTTCAGCAGTATTTTTGGAAAATCTATGAGACATAACCTTAAATAACAAGGTGTTGAATAGTTGGCCCATACTAATTTTAATTTTTAGTGAAAATACATACAGTTTCATTTGCAAACATTTAAACCTGTACAGCTTTTACATTGAAGAACATAGAAACATGAAATGTCCTGAGTTGGAAGGGACCCTTTAAGAACATCAACTCCAAATCCTGTCCCTGCACAGGACAACTCCAAAACTTACACGTGAACATGAGTTCTGGTTTAAGACACTGTAAAAATCAACTTATAATAGACAGTGTTTGTTATTTATTTATTTCAGTCTTCCTAACTCTACTCTGCAGCACTTTGCTTTCCCCACAAAGAAATACTCTGTACGTCTTCCTCTGCTCTCCTTTCTCATTCTGCATGATTCAGTCATAGGATGCCAACAGACTTCCGGCAAAAAGTAGCTTCTAAAGAAAGCACAGAACTAATTTCTGTCTGCACATGTTAAAAGGAAATCTGTCTCATCTAGGATGCACCAAGACTAAACACACGAATCAAACTAAATAAAGCCAAGGAACAGATTTAACCATCTGAAGTTTGCCACAACTAGCATCTTCTGTGCCAAAATTACATGGAGGCTCCTGGGCCTGATATGTTTATGTTGGTTGAATCAATAGGTTCTTGGGTCTTACAGAGGACAGAACCATACACTAGGTATTCAGTTAATATGAAAATGGATTTTCAGTTTCTCAAAGAAAAAACTGAAACCAACAATTTTGAGTAATATATTCTTTCTTTTCTTTTTTTTCCAACAGCATTTTTTTCTGTTATGACAAGTAGTCATCTTTTATGAATAATTTGTTTCCAACATTCAATTTTTTTCTGAAAAAATATTTTCATGGAAACCTTTCAGTCATTTTAAATGCTTTTACTCTTTAATGGAACATGTGAGGCTGCATTATGAGTCTTTCCACAGCAGGCATGTTGCTTCAGCACCTCTCCTCACTACAGTACCCTCATGCCTTAGATCTATTTGTATCATGCAGCCTTAGCTATCTTTAACATTGTTTAGCACTAAACTTGTTACACTGAACACACTGGTGATTATAAACAGCAGAAACAGACTCTCTGAAGCCATTTATTAGAGGAAATAGGTCTTCTTTCCTACACTAAATTGAAGCTCCAGAGCTACCTGAGACCACTTAAAATCACCTATGAACAACATCTTGTTCAACTCAAAGTTGTTTCAGCATGAACTGTCATTTTTACCAAATTACAGGATATTCTTCAGTTTGCTTATTTTTTCCAAGTCTGATTGATGTTTCAATCATACTGCTTAATGTGGCTTCCAAATACCAAGACACATTAATAAAAGTCCTCAGTCAAATCCATGTGTCAGTTCTTCTGCATAATTTTATTTATTAAAATGGAAAATATAGGTCAGAGGAACTCCAGAAAGCTTTCCCAATTCGTTTCTACGATAGTACAAGGTTCCAGCACCAGATACCCTAGGAGATGAGGTATTGCAGAGCAGGAGGCCGGAGTCCACATACAGCCCTGTGCAACAGCTGGTGTAACCTCCCTGCAGTGAGCAGATACATCTTGAACTCGATCCGGTTTCTCAGAGCCCCATCCAACCTGACCATGAATGTTTCCAGGAATGGGGCATCCACCACCTGTCTGGGCAACCTGTGCTAGTGTTTCACCACCCTCAGAGTAGAAAATTTCTTGCTAATACCTAGTCTAGAACTCTCCTCTTTTAGTTTAAAAGTTGTTACCCTTTGTCCTATTGCTACAGGCCCTGATAAAAAGTTTTTCCCCGTCTTTCTTATAAACCCCGTTACAGCATTGAAAAGCCACAATAGGTCCAACAGCTGCAATAGGTCCTATAACGAACCGTGGACAACATTAATTTCAGCCATAGAGTTGGGAAGAAAATAAATGACTAAACAATCTAAACATTGACTAAACATTGACTAAACAGTCAATGATTTTTTTAGGATAGATTTACTGACCTCTCATTTCACACATAGCTAAGCTAATCATTAAGAGTGCAGTCTCTGAGCATGTCTTAGAGTGTCTAAACCAGCTGGCAGACACAAGTTGTGTAAACACCCAGCTGCAGAGACCTTGAGGCCTCTTTGGGTTTATGGTAGGAGTGTATCAAGCATGTGCCACCACATTTCTGTGAACTCGTTTCCCAGATGGAACCTCCAATCAGGATCTAACAGCACAGCAGCAGAGTCGTACAGGTGGCACAAGGACTCATGTTTCCAGCGACAGATCACAAATCCACCATCCAAAAGGCAAAGACACATGCTGAGAGAACCAATTGAAAACCATCTCAGTTTTAATTTTTATATAATGCTAAAGATACGATGGGAATTCCCTGCTTTAGTCAGGTATGCATCCATCTGCACCTCATCCTTGAAGTCAGCACTGAATTGATAAAATCTTGCACTCCAGAACACAAACATAACAAAGATCTTTCAAAGTCCCAGAAAACTCAGAACAGAAGGGACAAAGGCCATGAACTGACCTCCCTGCTTATTCTGCCTCTGCAGTACCAATCCTTTCTTTCAAGCTTCCTCTTAGCTCCAGCAATGCTCAGAGGCTGCTTGATGGTTAGAAGGTTTCAGTCATCTTTGGATGCCCACTTCTCTTTCTGTCATCCCAGGGATCAATGTCAGATGGTGTTCTCCTACACCTCTTGGGCTACCATACACTGCAAGCGTGTGAATGAGCGTGTATTCATAAACATCCACCTCTCAGCATACCAGGGACTCAGCTCCCCCCTCAGCATACTGGCTCTTTCCCAAACAAAACCAAGGCCATTTTCATTCAGAAGACCTCCCTATACCCAAAAGGCAATGTCCAGACAAAGCAAACTGGCAGCCTCTTTCCCTTCTGTAAAATTCCACTTCTTTTCAATGGCATATAATATATATATTTACATGTAACAATTGTGAACAAACAAACACTCCAGCACAGCTGGTCATAGGATATTTTCTTGCTCTTCCCAACTAGCAAGAGTCATGCTAAGCGTAATAAAACTGATGTATTTGGCTGTCTGACAGCATGCTATGAACTAATACTACGCATTGATTACCTCAGTACCATCTCTGAAAAATGTTTCCTATGAATTTTGTAAAAAATTTTAATGTTGAATTAGGTGTACTTTTTTCCAGCTAAAGGTCAGATCTGAAAGGATCAAACTTGATGTATATTACCAAAAAGCTTTAAATATCCAGAACAAATGTGCATAAAGTCCTTGTTTGCCTCCATTTTCAAACACAGGGAGCTAGAAAGCACCCTATTCCTCAGCAAAATATCTAACGGAATTTTGGGGAGGTTTTTAAATAAAAATTTCTTTAGGATTGTGTCCTCTCTTCAGCTTTAATGTGCATGTGCATACATGTGTATCTATAAACATTTGCACGTTTACACAAATGCAACACTGCTAGGACAAGACCCACACAGGTGCCATATGCTGTGACAAGTGAACAATGGTATTGTAATTACAATGTCTGCTGAATGCAAAGAGCACTGTTACTGGTCATGAGCTAATCATAAAGCAGGGTGAATGACCTGCCTCTGAGTAACACAAACCAGTAGGGATTTCACCCTTTCTGAAGCTGAATCCAGATGTAAAACCTTTAAATGTTTGGGCTGATTTGCAAAAGAATCTTGAAGAGATACATAAAGTCTTCTTCCCCTCACTTATTTAATACCTTAATAAGCATCTGTTCTGCTAAGCAAACCTCCCTATCTTCCACTTTATCACTCATTCTTGGTTTTGCAGGAGACTACCCTAATTTTCACAGCATTAGGATATACCACCATCATGATGCAAAATGGACTAGAAGCCTAAATGCTGCGCTATATCCATACATGTCCCAAATTACTCTCTATTGGGAAGGGATAGGATAGGATGGGACAGGATGATGTTCAGCGCTGAGTTTAGAGCACTTCTGCATTGCATGCCTAGGTGCTGCACTCCAAAACAGGCTTTCAAAGCAACAGCAATATACTTAGAGAAGAATGGTTTCCCAGTCATGGAATAGGCCAAGATAGACAGGTACGAGTAAGGAATTCAGAGATAAAATCCAAAAAGGATATTTGTACAGTGTCAGTCTGGAGTCCAACATTATCACCAGAGGGAAGACTTTAAAAATTTGAAGTATTTGCAAGCACTATGCTTTGCTGCGACAAACTGCATCTCCTCATTTGATATATTTCCAGTGAAGAGGTTTGGGTGTTCCTTTTTTTTTCTGATGCCACTCTCACATTTGGCAGCAGCTCCCCAGCCCATGAACATCCACAAAACTACTACTCCTCCTTTCCTGATCCTGCTGTCCCTTCCTCACTCTTGTTCAAAAAGCCACCACTTATTTTTCAATTTGACTATCAAATGATAAACTTTTTTTCTTCCAGTGAACTATTCTATGACAGGCAAATGCAAAGTCTGCTTTTCTTTCTGGACAGGCTTCTCTGTCTTCCCCACTCCTACGTTGTTGTGATGTGCTATCCCCAGTCAGGATTAGCAATGTAATAATTCTTACATTTGTCAAGCCAGTTTCAATGTCTCACTTAGCACTGACTGGTAGGAAACAGCCGTGAAATTAGCCTCCTTTTACCTTGTACCATAGTGTGTCCTCATAACAAGCTGCAGGGCCAGTGACCCAAAAGAAGAGTAAACTTGGCTGCTGCCAAGCCCCAGCAGCAACCTAAGCTTTCTGATTTTACCCTTGTCAGAGTCTCACCATGAAGCAGTCCAAATCCATAATAAAACCAGAAGTACTACTAAGCTCAGAGCTCTTGTATACGCATGGAGGACACAGTTCTGAAACACTGGCAGGGGAAAAAAAACAACCCAAACCCGGTTTACCAGCATTTCAGGTAATTAGAAACCTCAAAAAAAAAACGAACGGAAATTTTAGCATAGAAAATGTCTTTGTCTATTCCCAAGTTTTAAGCATAGAGTCTCTCAACAGTGCCATTGGGAGTTGTTGCTAAGTACATACCAATAACTGTGATTCATGTGTATTTGTGTGTGCACATATATTCCAAACAGATAAAGTTGTGTATGTACATATAAATACACTCGTGAATTTTATTTACAACTTAATGTGGGTATTTCACATTCCCACTTCATACTACACAAAATAGAATGTCATAATAGCCTATATTTACTTGTGTTTTCCTAAATTAGAACAGATAAACTAGGTCTCAATGCTCAGTATACCTTTTCTACCTAGGCACTTACCTGGACAATAGCAATAGAGTATCTGTAGTCATAATAGTCATTAGTGGATGTTATGTGTGATTTTGTCTATGAAGAAGCAGGAGTAGTGTTCAGGAGAAGTCCTAAATGAGGTCTATAGTAGAGCCCAGAACTGAAGTCAGAGCTCCTAAATCCTCAACAGCTATCATTCTGACCATCCTTATAGAGAAATGATTACTACAGGTTTTTCCTTGTAAAATGAAAGACTTATGACTTTGACTGTGTTTAAGACTGTACAGGTATATTTATGCTTCTCCCCATGTATCCACATATATGGAATCCTGCTCTTCGATGGAAGTGGCATCCCTGTTCTCATCTATACAGTGCAAGTCACTGACAGCTTCTTAAAGATCACAAGTGTGGATTTATGAATCTAGGATTTAAACTTCAACATTAATTTTTTATAATTCTGGACTGCATTTCCATAAAATAGAAGGTGACACTTCCACACCTAATGAGTAAGGCATGATGTTTGTCACTGCAAGTAAGCGGCAACTGATATGAGTACAGACCACATACCATGCCCTGGAACATCTTACAGATTAACTGCACTGTCCAGAGTTGTTAATTCTGAACCCTAGTGAAAGTAACTTTAAAACATGATCTTTAATTAAGTTTAACCTTAATTAATTTAATTACTTAATTACTCTGACACAACAATGTGCTACTTACACCAAAAACTTCAGGATAGCATGAAATAAACAGAACATGGCCTGACAATAAATAACAAAACAGATAGCACAGCGATTGTTTCATTCATTTTCACATTAACTGAGTGAAGTCCTTTATTTTTTGATTTGTCAGTGTCTCCAAGCTACCACACAGCAGGACTGTGGGATAAGAATTGTGCCAGGGAAGATGGCCTAAGTCTGCTGAACTGTAGTTCATTTCACATGCGATGAGCTTGGAATTTCCACTCCACAACTTCCATCTCATTTTTCCACTTCACTGTCCTGAGCTCTTCCATTTCCTATGGTTTCATTTCTCCCTTGCTTCCATACCCCTCCTCAGCTCTGTCTTGCTGTCTCTTAGAATCACTTGCATATACTCATTCAGGAAGGAGCCACTTTTTTCTCCTCTACATTCCTCTACAGGGGACCTTCTGCCTTCTTCTGTGTTTTGTAGTGGTTCACCCTTTCTGACACTTAATTATCTTTTCTGTGTCTCTTCTCTTATTACTCTCATTCATTTGTCTTTTCCTATTCAGGTCATAATCTTCTCAGAGCTGCAAAAGCACATTATTCCCACTCTATAAGTAGTCATGGAAATGTAAAGGTCTGTATAAATATGTAATAATCAATAATCATAATGACACACACTAAAATTGAAGCCTACCACCTCAGCAGCTACTGTAAGAGAAGTAATTTACAGAGGTTGTGAGAGACTTCTCAAACTTAGTAAGGGGATTAACTTAAAGAATCCCTTATCGGGAAGTTACTAATTATGTGCTGTGGTTAATTGCTATCTGACACATAGTTACCTGGATTTCTTTTGTAAAGTTGAAACACTATGGTCTGATGTAAAATTCAATACAGTTGAACAGGATGGGATAAGTACCTAAGCATATGCATCTAATGCCATTGTAGATGCTCTAGGATATGCTGTCCAACTGGTGGCTGCTGTTCCATGTGGGCATGAGCTTTAGGAATTCCTGTGTCTGAGATGACTGTCCTGGTTTCAGTTGGGATAGCATTGATTTTCTTCCTAGTAACTGGTACAGTGCTATGTTTTAGATATAGGATAAGAATAATGTTGATAACACACTGATGTTCTAGTTCTTGTTGAGCAGTGCTTACACTAAGTCAAGGACTCTTCAGCTTCTCATACCTGCCCTGTCAGTGAGCAGGCTGGGGGAGCACAAGAAACTGGGAGAGGACGCAGCCAGATGGCTGACCCAAACTGGCCAAAGGGATATTCCGGACCATATGACGTCATGCTCAGTGCATGAACAAGGGGGACTTGTCCAGGGTGGTGGTGCCTGCTTCTTGGGAACTGGCAGGGCATCACTCAGCAGACAGTGAGCAATTGTTTTCACCTGCACCACTCGTTTTTCTTGGGTTTTATTTCCTTCTCTTTTGTTATTTACCTTTCATCACTATTATTACTCTTATTATTATTACTTATAATAATAATTTAATTTTAATTATTAAACTGTTCTTATTTTAACCCTCAAGTCTTCTCACTTTAGCCTTCTAATTCTAGTTGCTGACTGGGGTTAAACCAAGACACTGCCCTATGTAGATGTCTCTCATACCCTAGCAGATCTAAAGTGGCACTCCTCACCTATGTTTACGCAACCAAGTCTCACCTTTGTACCTTCAGCTCAATAGCATTGAACTTTGAATCAAAATGTAAAAGTCTAAAACAATCTGCCTTAGAATGGCCTTGAACTCAGCGTCACATCAAGCTGAAGAACAGGAAGGATGATTCCTTTGCTGTTGATTTTGTAGCCAGTTTGCAATCCCTTTATCCTTGGAAGTGTAAAATTACAGAAAAAAACCCAGAATGGAAGTGAGTTAAAGGTTATAAATACCTGGTGTCAGTAGTATAACAGAGGTGACAATCAAGGAGCAGATAACGAGAATAACAAGTAAGGCAATTGCAATTCCTTTCCAGTTTCTTTGTGGAGGATTACTCCCCACCAGCTCCTAGAAACACCAAAGGAAAATGAACATTTAGAAAAGGCACTTCGACAAGGAAACAAACAGCAGAATCCAAAAAGCAATGTATTTCCACAGAACTACACTAGGCACCCTGTGACCACTGTGGGTGAAGCCCGTAAGCCAAAGACAATTCATGTCGTTATAATATATTGTGGTATTTTTTTGAACTCATTTCAAGTCAGATTATACAATGAATAAACGCAATGCGCCCATAGGGTGTGCGGTAGTGTAACCCACACTTCCCACCACCTCCCTGGATACAGGCACCAGCTGCCCACACCAGCACTCACCCAAACTCACTTATCAAAAGCCGATTTCCCACCAAGCCTCAATATGTCGGGGAATAAAGAGCTTTACAGTAACTTTCAAGAGACTTTTATAATAAGATGCCAGAAAAGCATACAGGAAGATAAATAATTCACAAGGACATGTATGGAGATAAATTCAATACAGATATCACTATGGCAAACTTTTCTGCCTTGCTAGAAAACACCACACCTTCTCATGCCACCTTTCATGTCTTCCTAGGTTGGTAGGTCTAAGGGTATGAAGACAGTCTTCACATCTAGCACATATGTTAAATTTAATCATATCCTTAAAAATTCAGAATAAAAGCTGCATTACTATTCACTGATTAACTTGGACTTCACTGTGTTTGTACCATATGTTCTGTCTACGATGTATAGAGCACCCCTGCTCTTGAGATGGAGGTTTTCTATGAAGTGCTGTGTTAACATTCAGAAGATTGTAAATATTTACTGCACTTTATCCTTTTCATGCTTTTTTTGTTGGATTCCCTTTAGCAATGTGCATTAAATGTTATTTCATGCACACATTGAAACATCCCCAGGAACTGTATGAAATATCAGTGCACTTCACATTCCTGGAAGGCTGAATTCACTCAAGGGATCTGGCCTCACAGCCAGAAAAATTCTGGATGCTTCTCCTCGTTGACCTCAACAAGTTAAAAATTTTGCCTCATTTCCTTTATCATGAGGGATGGTGACTCTAAGATAGACCCGCTGGTATGTCTTTAAAAGATTCTTCTTTTTCTTTTTTAATCTTTCAGGAAAACAAACCCCTTCATAATAGACTAAATTCTTCTGCAGTTCAGAGAGTTTATTTCACTTGCTATAACTTTTTTTTATACACAGCAACGTGACCTGAATCGGGAGGTCAGGCAACCTCACAGTTTGGATTTCAGAAAATACTGGAAAATATTTTTCAACTTTTTCCATATCAAGAACACATTTCACAGAAAAAGATAATGTTGAGACTCTCTTCCTATATGCTTAGGGATCCATTCACTACAAAGGCTTTAAATCTGCAATGGAAAGCCAGGTTTGAGGCACTAAACATCTGAGATAGTATCTGAATTTCATTATTTATTCTGGTTCTGGAGAAGACATGATGATTCTTCTCCTTCTGGTAAAGAAGAGCAGAAGTTAGCACCTCCTCTCCTCCCCTCCTTGCTTTCCCCCCCATTTAAACCTGGCTTTCCATTTGAATTGAAAGATAATTAGAAGGAATACATTTATATTTTATTATTCTTGCTGAAGGAAAATCTGAAAAATAGCTCAGGAGCCTTGAGAAATGCAGTTTTTTCCAATAAGCAAACAGAAAGAATATAAATATTTGCATTTTTATAGTGTCCTCACTCTAAGTAGGAATGCAAATGTTAATTGCTTTAGTCTTCTAGCACCTGTTTTAGGAAGCTCATTCAGTCCCCATTTTTCAGGTAATGCAAATAGACTCAAAAGAGAGTCTGGGCTCTCCCAGGGTCACAGACAATTTGAAAAATAAGGCCAGGAAAAGAATTCAGATCTTCATAGTACGTGGCAGAAATATTGCTCCTTTAACATCAGGGCACAGTGGGACCTAGAGGGATTACAGGAGAACCGGAAAGCAGCAGCCAAGAAACCACAGTGCTTCTATCCAGCCAAGCTGCTTCTATCCAGCCAAACCACAGTGCTTCTATCAACCAAGTGTGTGAAGAACAGAGGTAAGAAACAGGCAGCGCTACAGGACTGACAGCAATAGTCACATTCCTGAAAATTATCTAATAACTCCCTCCCATTTGAATTGTCAGGGTTTTTAAAATTGAAAAAAAAATAGTTCATAGACTTGAATTAGTCCTACAAGCCCAAATGTAGTTCAAAAGCTTAATAAAACCTATCATTAAGTGAGGCTTTCCCATCAATGGGTCCCAGCGTGACAGAAATCCACACATGTGCCTAAGCTTTCAGGATATCAGTTCTTCCACTGAATCCATTATCACATCATAATCTCATTAATTCTTCAGTCATCCAATCGATACTCGAGCAAAATCACAAAGACGATTGGGATTTTCTAATGTATCAAGAGGAGTAAAACTATTCATAAACAGAACTTCAGAGTTTAATACACAACAAGAAAGCAGAAAGGAATGTTTACTACTTATTTTCAAAATTCCATCATGAAATTTCCCCTGATAAAAAGCAAGAAGAGATAAATGATATTTCAAAGAAAGGTAAACAGCTTTATTCAGCACGGGATTAGAAAGTAGCTTCTTTGTTCCTCTTGGTCATTTGAAGTCTTTTTAAATGGAATCACTTACACTAAATCAGCTGCACACACACCACAGTATATACATGCTAGCATCTTTCCTATCTGTATTTCTGTTGATTCTAGAGGGTTGTCGTGAGATTACTGTGAACAGCTTTTATTTCCAGGAGATTACAGCCTCACTACCAGCCCATGATCCCTCAAGACCCTTTGCAGTCAGCTCCCACTCTTTAACGAGAGTTCCCACAAGTGGTTATCAGCTGCCTATTCACATTGCTCAGGAAAGCCTCTGTTTGGGACTGAAGCCAGGAAGGTGTTTAATTAAGCCCTAGGCAGGTACGGATTCAAGCACATAATAATGTTTTTGAAGTGTCTCCTCAAAGGGTTTATTTCCAACGCAGAGCAAAACTATAATTTGACCATTCTTGAAAGATCTCAGCTTGCAGATGTAAATACAGAAATCTAAGCCAACCAGCAAGAAGATACCCTTTGTGAACCACAACTGTTAATCCTGAAGATACTACTTTGTTTTTAATACTGAAATCTGAGCATATTGCAGAAATGGAAATAAACTAAGCACACACAATTTCTGCTCTGACAAAATTACTCTACTGAAAATAACATAAAGGGAAACATTAAACAAAGTCACTCATTGGTAGGAGTCACCTACTCTGCTTCTCATGAAGAACTAACACAATGCCCACATGACCTCTGCAAGTAAGCTAAAGCCCTTCAGCCCAGTTTTTCCTCCTCCTTTCATTTTCTGTTTCTTTCCCACCCCCTTCTTTGCCTTGCATAAAACCTTAATTGTTTTTGCATTAGGAAAGTAAAGCAGATGTTACCACAGGTTTTAAGATAAGCACACTTCATTGAAGCTGCATATTAAAATCTTACCACTTTCATCTTCATTTATGTTTGAAAAAATAACGCTACCCACCTATGAAGTTGACTTTGAAGCTACAAATTCAGACATCTACAGTATTTTAAGACTCTAAAATATAGATCTGTGATGACATATTTTCCTGCCTGTGAAAGAATCACTGTACTGACATGTTATGGTTGAAGGCTGGATGTGCTCCAGTCCAAGATGCTGTCAACAAAATTATTTCTGGCATGTTTATTTGAAACCTGCCAAAAGTCTGCCAGCACGGAGGCTACATTACAATAATATCATGGCTTCTAAAAACAAAGATTCATCAAGCACATTTTTTTTAAATTACTAGCCATGTCTATATTGCTAAATGAAAGAAAGACAATATAGACATCACTTGCCAAGTATTGGTATTATTTAATTAAAGCTATATAACCTGGAATGAAATTCTGACATATCAATAGTGAGATGGTCATTGTGAGACTCAGTCTTTTTCAACAGAGTTGCTACTTCCATGCAATAACAATAAAACCTAGGTGTGTTATACTGGAAAATATACATTCCAGACACACGATGTACATGAGGGCCTTTGTTGAAGCAGGGTGTAAGCCAGCATAATTCAGAAAGAAAGGGGGTGGGGGGGAAATCAAACCCAAGAAATGAAGTATGAAACAAAAGCTGGTGGAAGATATTTTTTCAGCTTCAGAGGTGGCAGGATGGGGTTTATAGCAATGTTTTCTATGGTTTCCATAACTGCCATCCTTGCAAGCTCTGCTTCTTGCTGTTGGGTGTTTTTTTTATATTTCCTTCTGAATTTTAACTAAATAACCTGAAATATTACATACTTAAACACAGTAAATGAAAAAAATCTTCTAGAAATCTTGTCAACACACAGTTAATTGAGGAATACGCACTCTACCTTCACCTCAGGCTACCTTGTTCTTAATTAAAACTTTTGCCTGATGACATAACATACTAAGCACAATGTCTCTGGCAGTCAGCTGACCAGTTTCAGAACATGGCCCAGAATACAAACTTTTCTGAGGAATTAAGGTATAGGAAAGCTATTGACCCTGGCAAAAACTCACGACATTCATTGGAAAAATAATCTTGCTGTTAATTAGTTCTTTATAATACAAAATTGTTGCATAGTTCTATTATTAACCTTCTGTTGTAAAAAAAATATAAATATTAATTGCAATTATAATGGCCGTAAACTAGATGCATTGATGTGGTTACAGCAGGAGGTTTGCTGAGACCTATGGTTATGTGGCTGATCAATACTGCCTTACTGTGTTATCACATTCCTCCACTTGCCTATATCCTCCCATGCCTTAAATTTAGAACAGACGATCTTCATGGACAGAAATGCCTCATTCACTAAACAACTTAGGCAGTATCATAATACAGATGAACAATAATAAGCATGCGACTGCTCCCTTCTAATCTCTGAATTCAAGCTGAGTTACTTTTGTCTGGGGCTTTTTTATTTATTTTCTTTCCTTTCTTCTTCCTCCCCACTCACTCCCTCCCCTCCTGCTGCTGCAGACCACCCCGAGCTTTGCTCCAGCTGAAGTATGATGCTGAATAACAATCAGTTTGCAGATAGGCTTAGAGAGCCTGAGCCTGAGGCTACAGTAAACTCAGTGGTACAGATGATAAAGGTGACACTTCAGAGTGAGAGGAATAAAAACTTTGTCTGTTTTCACAAATGAGGCATGGCATGTATGTGAGTTTTTCCTATAAAATCCCAACAGAAAGATTCAGAGGGATAAAACCATTCTGCCTGTTGTGGTGATGAAAGATAGCTACACTATTTCTTCATCTTCTGTTGATAAAAATGCTTTTACTAATAGGAAGCAATGGCTTAATAACAGTTAACATCTTTACTGTCTACTCTCCAGCACTGTGAGAAAAACCTTTCATCCTGCACACAATGCAACACACTATCTTGCCCTGCATTTCTGGGAGGCTCTTTTATGAATGCCCTAAAGCCACTCCTTTTGGTCCTGTAGCTCCATCTCTTCTCATAGTATTCTGCGAAGAGTACATATGCAAATGCTTTGAGATTGGGCATTAGTGGAACATTTGAGAGCAAGTGAGGAAAAGGCTGCATGTGTAACACAGACCTTTGAAAAAATAAACCTTGCATGTTTTATGCTTTGATAGAGCTTTCAGTCTTACATCTTTCTATTACAGAAGCAGTAGGAGAAAATGAATGCCATCGGCACCTTACACCTAAATGTTAGCTTTAATAGATGATGGGTCTTCTACAGTTTTAGTGCAGAAGGCACCACATCCTTAGCTAGCGTTGACTGACAAATCACTGGCTCCACTGGAGCAAGGCCAATATGTGTCAGCTACAAATAAAACCTGGTGCTACTTCTAAACACCAACAAAAAAACCCTGTAAAAATATCTAAATGCAGTAATATCAGGGATCCTTAGCCAATATTGTAATGTGGAAATGGATAATTAATAACTTCTCATCATTTTTATAAGCATTATGATGAAACAGTTTTGGATCTACTCCAGACCTAGTAGCACTAAAAGATTAGTTTAGCATCTCTATATTTTGAACTGGATACAAAAGTCATGTGAGATGCACAGTATAGTAACCACACTGCCACAACGTCTTATAGCCTTATAACGTATAAATAAGCAGCGTTGCCCTTTGAAGCAGCCCCAAATTATTCCTAGTGCTTAGGGGAAAAGAGATTATATGGAATTTCCAAAACAAGAGAGAAGTTTTAGTGGGTGAATATGTCTGGCTATACCAAACACTGAAATAAAAAAATCAAAGAAATCCTGTTGATTTTACAGGCCCCGAAGCATGTTCTCAAGGTGAAAAAAATCTCAGGATGTCAACACCAGCACTAAGAGTGGCTCCAACCAAAAGCATGGCCATCTTCTGAGTCACGCCCAGAAACAAACAGACGATGTTGTACATAGGTATGACACATGACATATGCAATTAGAGATTCTTTTAGCCAAGAACTGTGATGGTCTTGATTTAATTTCATCTTATTAAACTTCCTCATTTTCTGACCATCAGTATGGTTCACTCATCTGGTATAACCTAGACAGTTTTATAGCACCTGGCGCAGGGGACCAAGTATCCTCACAGGGGCCCTTAGCTGCTGCTATAATTCAAGTGATAACTGAAGATCCATTCCCAATACTGACAGAGCCCATAAAATCAACAGCATTACTTTGATTTTATTTCAGTGTTTGATATAAGCACACACATTGATCCACTAAAACAGAACCAAATCATGTCCATGGGTGAAATATCTGCCATGGCACCAGTAAAACTTGACGCTTGGAATTTTATTTCATAAAAGTCTGTGTTTTCATCAGACTCATGAAAATCCAGCTAGCCCAAATGCCACAGATCACATCACTGATCCCAGGGCCCCCGTATGCCACAGTATTTGCTTAGTTCCAGCTTTTCTGTGATAATACTCTGACAGCCTGGCTTCAAACCAGACACAACACACACAAGTCTTGCAACAGTTAATACCTATGCAGAAAACTTGTGCAAAAGGTGAAGTTGCCAAGCCATGCCAGCATGACATCTTTCTATTCTATTTTTTTGGAGAATTGCTATCTCAATAAATGGGAAAAGAAGGTTCTCTGCAAGATTTGAGAGCTTAGCGAACCCACCTTGCAGCTTTGTCATCTCCCCTAATTCCAACAAAATGCCATTCTGTTTACATTTGTGAAAAGACAATTACAATTTCTAGTGAAACTATTTTTTTTAAAAAAAAGCAAGTAGCATTCAATTTATGACTGTACACCAAGGAAGAATTTCTGATAAGGGAAGTACTGAAGTGTTTAATCTCCCTGGAAGACAGCATTAGAAATTCTGTTTAATATTATATTTTACTAACTCCTAGGCATTTTTTTCCCGTAATCTAGTCTGTAAACAATTTCTTTTTAAATGGTACAAGAAAGAAAACAGGAGGTGAACAAAATTTAATTCCTAAATGATTTGTTTGGCAACATCGTGAGAAAGAGCCGTGAAGATAGCTGAGTCTTGAGGTCGCAGTAATGCAGAGTCAGTGGGAAGAGGAATATATGGTGTGTACAGCATGGGGGAAGAAAACAGGTTTATCAATTTCATTTTGCACTCTCCCGAGGTGTCTATCAATCTCAGGATGCAGAAATTGTACTGCATGCTAAGAAAGTAAAAATTACCTTGTCAGGTTACTCGCAAACATTCTGTGATACGGTAATTATTATATGAATTCAAGTGTGAACTTGAATCATATAATCAGCTAGGGGCCAGGGGAGGGTCACTCCTCCATTGGGCCACACACGTAACTCTCACGCAGCAAAACTTCATGCATGTGTGGGGAAATTAAAAAAAACCCAAAAAACAGAAAGGAAGAGAGAAGCACCCTCACTACAACCCATCATGCCAACCACCATCTGCCATCACTATCTGACACATCAGCTGTTTTCTGTTCAAAGTAAGTTTCTTTCATCATCACTTCTTACAGGATGATTTTGAATTGGAGGTTTCAGATGAGATCCCCGGCTGGCATGAGGGCTGAGAAGTCACATCTCCTGCCGGTCCCGTGGTCATGGGAGCATTTGGACAAACCAGGTTAGAGATAGGATTGACCGCTGAGTCCTGGAGTTAAACGGGGAAGTGAGGGACACGGACAGAGCAATTGGCAAGCAGATGGCATGGGACAGAACTGCAGGGATGAGGAGGCTGCAGTGACAATTCAGAGCATTTTTGAGGGAGAAAATATCTAACCAAAGCCTATAATATTCTGCGTAGGGAAGTGGTGGAGTCACCATCCCTGGAGGTGTTCAGAAAACATGTAGCCATGGCACTCAGGACAGGGCTTAGTAGGCATGGTGGTGTTGGGCTGACAGTTGGACTTGATGATCATTAAGGTTGGAAAAGACCTCAATGATTCTACGATAATAATGGGATTTCAAAAATAATGAAAATTACCCCAAACTCTGTGATGAGATGCAACATATATAGTTCTTAACTTACTGAACCAAGAAAAATGTCCAAACTAACAAACATGAGATGATAATCTTTGTGTGCTCACTATGACACTCTCTGAATTTAGGAAAGAATCAGTAAATATTACATATGTCTATCCCCTGTGGGACTAGAGTGATGTGTTTTATATGGAAATCGAGTTCAGCAGGAAAAAAAACCCCAAAAAACCACAACCTCAAATAAACCAGTAGGATCTCAAAAGAGAAAAAAATCCTCCCCATTTCAAGCCAGAATCCACCCTTATTGACATCAATAATAACATTTTTAACAGCATGTCTGAGTCCTTTAACCTATTCCATATAATATAAATAAATCAGACTATGTTGTTGGATTTCTCAAGCATCTGAGTATCCTGTTAAAATCAAAGCCTAGAGTAAGAGGTGTGCAAAATGCAAACTTGAGCTTGCATCATTACTCATGCGGAATAAAGAGCAAGGGATGCAACACTGAAAGGATGGTTGTATCTTTCATTTTAATAATGTTGATGCCATTTCTTTCTGGCTAGCAGCAACTGTGCTGACTTCTACAAGCACAACCTGGTTACTGAGGCAGGGAGGAGAGTCCACAGGCTGCAAGACTGTCCTCAGAATAGCTGGGGAATCCACGTAACATCTCAGTTCTCGTAAAGGGATTTGCTCAGGATTTTCTCAGATATTTTTGAGCCAGAAACCACTTCACGGTTATCCCGATTTGATGTTCACGAAATTTAAAAAAAAAGAAAAGTCTTAATTCCCCTTGGTCCTTTTCCAGCTCTAGCTTAGGAAAACTGCAGTTTGAAGAATTACAGCTCTTCGAAGCCTACTCGGGCTGTTGGCATGAAATGCCAGCGAGCTGGCTCAGCACCGAGTGCTGCTGTCAGGCAAAGTGACTCCAAGGTCTTCAAAGGTTTACGAGTCTTATGCTTGGCCTGTTTTAATTGATTTCTATTTTTACTAGCGTTCTCATTGTAAAGTTCTTTGTAATGTGCTAAGTCATTTATTTTCATTTTGAAAACTTTCTGGGTGGCAGTAAACACAATCAACTAAGAGTAAGTCATTTTTCCTTGGGAAAGCAAGATGCCAACTTTCCAATCCTGAGCTGTGTTAACTGTGACACAATACTACAGGAGCATGACTCCTTGTATGAAAGAACACTTTTCTTGCTCATTTCTTGTTCAAAAGAAATATCCTTAATTCAAAACAATCCTGAGACTCAATAAGTGAATTACAGAATGGAACTGAGACATCCACATTCCCACTGAAAAAAAAAAACGCAAACCCCACTGACATACATACAAACTGCAATTTTTCCTCCTAGATCTATTTCACAAGGATCACTACCACCCAGCAGCACAGCCACTGCACTATCACAAGCATTTTTAATCTCTCTGCATAATTCTTGTTAGCATATTAACAGCTCTGACAAAAGCACCTCCTCTCCTGAATCATGCTGCTGGTTTATGTCTGTTTTTCACCGGCTTCAAGTCGTAAAGTTTCTGCTGTAATCAAAATGTTCTGTTTAACTTTGTAACTCTTATTTCTGACGTCAAAAGTGAAAGTGTGGTTCAGAAATGTCCCCCTTTATATCTGAAACTGAAGTTAAATATAGGAATATCATATTGATTTAAGCATGCTGTCGGATATGAGAAGAGGAAAATCACCCAAGCAGACATTATGACTTGTGCATGGCAGTTTCATTGCATCCCATATTAAAATGCTCCAGAGACAGGAAGGAAAAAGGCAAGTGTCCAAGAAAGAAGTTCCTTCTCCACATCACATCACCCTGTTATTCTTTCAAGAAGCAATGTTCGGCATCTGAAATTAAGAGGCATTAGACTCAGCAGAGAGAGAGACATCTCAACATTTTCCTGCTTTGCTCAGTGGAGGTTCAGATCAACTCCTGATCTAAATACACCTAAAAAGGTCTTCTGTCTTCATTTCCCTGCCCACTTCTCTCACTTTGCAAACTTAAAGGCATCCTAAACTCATACGATGCTGCAAAAGCCCTTCCAGAAAAGGCTTCCTTACTAAATACCTCATCTAGTCACCTCATGAGGTTCTGCCACCATCACACTGCACCACGCACAGGTCAAGGTCCTCAGTGGTGTTTAGATCCTTAATTCCCTGTGGTTTCACCAGGAGTCAGGCACAGAAACACCCTTGAGGGCCTGGGCCTTGCTGCCTCTCTTCTCCTTTTCTAAGTTCAAAGACATAACTCTTCCAAAACTAATAAAACAGTTCAGAAGTGACCAGATATGTAGCTGTGGGAGAAGACAAACAATGGGAGCTGGAGCACTGGCAGCTTTAGAGAGAGAAGAGCATCAGCACAGCCTGGATTTCATTTGCCCTGCGAAAAAATCTCTCCAGAGCAGAATGGGAACTCTACCTATTAATACGTTCTGCATATCTGTCTCTGTAATAAGCAGCGTTACAGAGATCATTTTTCTTTGACACACACCATAAGGGAATGAAAAGGTTAATGTAGTGTATGTGACTGCATTTTTAAAAATCAATTTAAGGGAATTTTCTCTCCTGTAAATTAGGCTCTGGCAGCAAGGGAAACCATCAAAATGAAATTAACAAAAGGAACAAAAGAATTTAATTTTAAACTATGTTGTGATTATATTACTCATACAGACAAAAAAAAAATCAGCAACATGCATTTAATTTTTACCTTCTTTGATTACAAAAAAGGCTATTATCAGTGAAAGATAATGTTGAATCATAATTAGAAGCAGGACTCTCTCTTCATACCAGCCTGCAAAACTCAACGTTTTCTGTAATGCAATATTAAGTAATTTGGGTTAGAAATCCCATTTGTCAGCTCTCCTAACATTCACCAGATTGTAACCCTTCTACCTCCAGTTGCACACACTTTGGTAAACTCCAATGAAGCAGGGTTTGTATTCTGAACTCCAGATTTCCCATTCAGCAAGACCTTAAATTGGCCTAGTTGCAGCTGAACACTTGAAGAAATTTAAGGGCAAAAATGATGAAGCTACTGGACTCATGGCATCTGCACAGAAGATTCGAACCAAAGTTTTCAGGTTTCCATGCATTTTAACTGGGAGGAAAGTGAACCTCAGCTGTATTACTGTTTTTTCAGGAGGGTAAAGCAATTCCTATAACTTCATGGCATTGTCACAGGCTCTCAATTCCCCATTATCTGACTTGCAAACTATGGACTCCATTCTGCCTCACAACAACTATACACAGGGTAACCTCTTTACCTGGAGAGGACACTTAGCAGCACAGTGACATTCACCCTCAATACAATGCTACAATAAGAGCATGTCATTGAGCTGAGAAAGCTCCACACAATGTTTCCCCAAACTATCACCAGTCATAGCTCTTGTGCTTTTCTCAAGTGACATTTGCTGTCACCAGACTCCAGAATTGAAAGGTGGCAAGGAGGACAGAAAGATTTTATGATATGTTCTGCATCAGTGCAGTAAAGAAAGAATATGACACAATGGGTCTGTTCTCATATGTCAGCCACTGTGCTGGTTGCCGGAAGATATCAGCAGCATAAGGAAGGGACAGGTCGTATAAGACACTCAAGATAAGTCAGTAGCGTTATTTTCCTTACAGTTCATTGACATAAACACCTGTATTTGCTCCCCTTATGAATTCAACAGCCTTTCTCTGGTCCATCACTAAAGCCTCCCTGTATAGAGAGCAGATTATTGTCATTGTAAAGAATCTCAGTTATTTAATGATGACATGCATCTCCAACCATTTCCGAGTGCTGCCTTGAGCAAGAGAGGCCAAGGCTCTTCTGCTCTTGGCATTTTCCTCCCCTTAAGTGTCCTCCCCATTACTGATCATGCCCCACGCTGCCTTCTCTGTCTCTCCATGATATTGTGGGATTTTCTACATCTCTCTCCAGAAATTCTTCACCTGTTGGTAAATTATGTCAAGACTATGTGATAATGTATTACTACAGACTTTTATAGCTGACCAGGCTGTTATAGGCCATTTACCCCCTCCTCTTGCAACTGGTTTGAGCTATTAATGAAGAGAATGCCAAGCACTAATCTTTCAGCTGCCAGGATAAAACAAAATGTCAAACTCCTCCTGGAAACTGAAAGCAAACAAACATGATACTAAAATATTCGCAGTCATTTTTGTCACATTTTATTTGAACAAAGAAAATGAGAGATGCAGGATAAAAAAAAACCCAACGAAAACAAAATTTAAACAATTAGACTTGTACAGATTCATTCACTATATTATATTGCTATAGCAGAGGAGCATGTATGTGTACACACACACTGTCCCATTCTTTTTTCCATTTCTTGGCATGGAAAAGCACAGACTAACCCCCTACACACCCACACACTTAGTTTTATATCAGAAATCAGTTCTTTTTTACTCATTAATTTCACCTCCTCTGAAATGTGAAACAAAGTGCCCTTTTGTAAGCTGAGCGGAGCTGGATCTTGGCTCCTCTGAAGAAACAGCTCACAAGTTGATGGCTGCAGCCCCTTCTCCACTGGGTAGGAGCAAGCAACAGTGGTGAAGTGCAGCAGAGTTCCATTGTTGCAGCTAATCCCCTCCCCATATGGTGAGAGACTGACTGTAGTGAATAATTAATGAAAAATATGTCTGATCAGAAGTTCAAAAGAATCAGAGGAATTGTAGAAGTAAAACTGAGCAGTTTTCTTTTTCTTTTCCCTTTCCTTTCTTTTTTTCCCCCATGGTTTTCTTCAGGCTCACAGGAAAAAACAAAAAAAACCCCTAAATCTGAAAGCACCCCCCCGTTGCCATGTCTAATCCTGAGAGTACGTTGGCTGTTGGTGTGATGTATCTGCCCTGTAGCTCCGGTAGCTCACTAGGGCACCTTGAGCTGTGCTGTATTTGAAACACGGATATCAGTGCTTCCATACCTGCCTGAGAAACTGGGATAAATGCTGGGGCAGTCAGCCTGGGCTGAGCTTCAGGCTCGTGCAGTCAATGCCCTTGGGACCCCAGTGAGCTAATTTAAAGCTAGGACTGTGATAGTAACTGCAAAGCAGGCATGTTCTCATTTACTTTTTAGTAGGACAAGGATGGAGGAGTAAAAAAAAAAAAAGTATGTTTTACAACCTCTCCTTGTTAACAAGAAATATGTTAAGGCTGTGCCTTAGGGCCCAACACCCCAACACTTTTTGTAGTCTTGGAATAGAAAAGAAAAAGCAATGCTTTCTTGTACATAGTATTTTCCCTTTGTAAAATACTGCCATTATAGTCTTACAATGTAAAATGGAAATGCAATATTATTTTCAGGAAACCTCATAGCAAAGTAATTGCTACAAACTACAAACATCAGATTTCTTTTTTTCATTTTCTTGGTATAAATTTAACAAAAATAATCAGAATCTAACTCATTCCCTTACATAACGCTTTGTGAGGGACTCTTAAAATTCACATCAACAGTATCTCATTCCCAGGTTTCCCTTAATTTGCATTTTGTTTAATAGCTTCATCACTATTTATTTGTGATTTTGGCATTTTTTTTCCCCTTCCTGAGAGAGAGAAAAGCTCTCCTGGGTAATAGGACAAAGAGCTGGAATCTGTCTGCGTCTGTTGCACTTCTGTAAAAAAATATATTAACAAATACCCTTGCAGGGAATAAGCCCAGTTCTACTTTTTCCCTGGAGTTTGGTAACGTGATTCCAGTGATGCCAAACAGTCCAGATGCAAGTACCATGTGAGGAGGTACTCTCAGCGCAAGTTACACAGTCACTCAGCATATCCCCTTTGTAGGCTGAAGACATGAAGTGTAAAATAATCAATCTTCCAAGGTCCTAACAAGCCCCTGTGTAACAGGCTGTACCATGCAGTCAGCGTCTAGAGCAATAAAAAATGTCTGGCACAGATTGAAAAGACAGCAAGAGACTTGTATCAAATTTCTTTGTCAAATTACAGGAGGTACTTAACCTTTGTCCTATAACTTTCCAAGGGAAATGAGAACATTTGCCATCCAGGCAGGAAGTCATTATCCTCCATGGGAATGAAAGATGTCTTGATAATCCTGATCCTTTGACACCAAGACTTCTGAATGCAAATGCCCTCATAAGACAAAGCTATGAAATGTCAATGCTTGGGTTCATGCTGATTGTGGACTTCCCAAGAGCCTCCACTATTCTACAACATCCACACTTTACACACCTCTTAATTACAACTCAACCAATTTTTCACTGGCATTAAACCTTGCATTAGGAATTTGAATTCCTAAAGCAGCAAATGCATCTGTTGCAGAAAAAAAATGTGTAACAGCCTAAATGAGAGAAATGGATGAAGCCAGCTTGTTTTGTATAGACTTTTTTATGTTTTTACTAGTTCCATCTTCTTATTTTGAACTAATCCCTCTCCCATTTAGTCAGTCACTCCATGGCAGAAGTGAGTAACAGGCATGATGGGAGCCCATGGTACAGATCCAGTTTTTGAGACAGTAACTGCCAATTTATTAACCTCACTTAGTGGTGACACTACCCCCCTTAAACCGCAGCTTCCTACCTCCTCACTGCTTTGTAGCTTTTGCTGCTGCTGTTTTCCCCGTAATTTTTCTTTTCACAGCATGAGGAGATGGGACACCCTCACTCAAGGAACCAATTTGTGGGGAAAATAGGGGGTTTAGTAGGTCATCTAAACAAGATATTTGGGTAATTACAACAAAAGCAGGGCTAGGTTGTTAAAAGCCATTTAGATGCCTGATTGTCCTCAGTTTCCTTGTAGGAGAGGCTTCCAAATATCTGTAAAAAAAATTGATGCCCCAATTCCTAAACACCTCTCCATTTCAGATAGCACCCTTTAAAGGCCATATTCCCATGGGTTCCTTGCTTATATACAACAGAAAATAATCTCCCATGGAGGTTTTGAGGAAGGGGAGTAGTTTTGGAAGCTTAGTACTATTGCACAAGAGGTTTGCTTGCCAGGGCAAAAAGCAAGGGTGCAGGTAGCATTATTTCTGCTCTGTGTGAGAGGCCACACCAGACTCCCCGCTCTCACTTGCCAGTGATGTCTCCTCTGAAGTCATAGCCAGATAACAAAACATTTGCTCCTGCACTGCATCTGGCCTTGCATCCATGCCCACAGGCAGCACACCTGTGGTGAGAGCAGCAAGGGGAAGGTAAGGGTAGTTACAACTAATTAACTGTCACCACCTCAACCAGCTCTTCTTCATTGCCTTGTCAGGATTGGAGCATTTGAGCTCAGCTTGAAGAGTACTGTCGGATATGCTATTCCTTATCTGCTGTTCAGCAGAGGTAGATGTGATCTCAACATATTTTATTAGCTCCTGTTAATGCTGCATGAATGGATAATGCTGCATGGCAGCTCCAGCTAACCATTTTCATTATCAATTATTCTCCCCTCTGCAACAAAAATCCAATTTCTCTCTGCTGTTGCTGGGATGAGCATAGCAGTCACAGCAAAGTGCTTCAGCATCTTTCACAGACCCTGATTTGGAAAGACCACTGCCATAAGTGGACACATGATCAGCAAGAGGCGGAGATGCTCAGTCTGCCTGTTAATGGGGCTGTGCTCAGAATCACCCTCTGGAAAAATGCTTCCCATGTCCATTAGGGATGGCATTTACCTTAGTCCAGATGGCATGCATCACCCTCTGTGCACCATTTAAGCTCTAAGCTCAGAGGGACAGTGTGTGCTGTATGGGGATGATGTGTGCAATTCTTCTGAGTTGCAATTGTCATCTATGTGTACATGCTGGCAATTTTTTTTCCTTTTAAGGGAATGCAGGCAACTAAGCAAAAGAACAGAAAAAAATACTACTTCCACAAAGTAAAACTTAACTCTAATAGCTGTTTTCTGTTTGTATTTTATTCAGTAACTGCATGCCCTAGAGTATTGCTGATTTATTTAATCTAAATATAAATTAAACACTATTTTGGGTGCAGCTCCTAAAATCAGTACCTGTATTTAATACTTGCCTAAATCCTTTTGAAACTAATTAAGAGATGCTGCTGTCAGTTATTGTATGACACTACATTATGGCTGCTCTGCCTCCTTCCCAAGAGGATGGTCTCCTCCATCCTCAGGGAAAATATTGCCAGGAAAAGGCAATGGTTACCTTTGGCCTCACATGCCTCATAGAATTGCTTAGCTGCAGATGAACTCCGGAAAGCATTTAATGGAATGCCTTTATGTATTATGAAAGCCATTTAAACTCAAGTTCAATTCCCATGGACTTCACTGGGATGGATAGGTGAGTGCTTAAGCACTTCTTATAGAGTTTGGTACATGATTTACCAAAGTAAACATTTGTTCTGCAGAGGAAGAGCAAAGATACAATGTAGGTGTCTATAAAAGGGGTATCCTTTCCCTGGCAGGAAGATACCTGCCCTGTGCACAAACTCCTGCATCACCTCCCCAAAGCACCCCGCCCTCTCTGCAAACAGTGTGGAGAGCTAAGCCCAGCATATGGATGTCTGTCTGAGTGGATCTGGCCCTTAATCAGGAAAGGGAATTAAGTATTATGGTGCTTCACATGCTAATGACTCAAGAATATAAATTATATTTGACAAAACATATTAAAAGTCTCATAAAACTTCATCAATATGGCAGAATATATCCTGTGTTTTCCTGTTTTTTAATCACTTTAATAAATCAGATAAAAATGATGCCTCAGAGTAACCATTACAAGAGAAGATTATCAGGAGTGTAAAAATAAGAAAAACAGCCTGCTACTGCGTACCTCAGAAGACAAAACACAAAGAGATGTTTACAAGCTTGGCTCAGAAAACAGAAATTCTAATTAAGTTTCAGTGTGATTGATACTGTGAATTTAACCACTCCATTATGCAAGACAAACCAATGAAACAATGATACGTTTCCTTGTCTTACTTTAGCCTGCATCTCAACGGTGCTTATAAATAGTTAAGCAGCTATATCAGAATTCATCAGTTTTTAGAGAAAAATTAAACTTCAACACTGCTATCTATGATATAATGACTTACAAATCAGCCCATAATTAATCTTGATATTAACTGCATACCCTTGTGGTATATGATTTATCATGGGTTATTAATCTAATTTCTTCTAGGGGTATTACTTCATGCACATACAATCTAATAACTTTCAATGCAGTAGCAGGTGCTACTTCATAACAAAGACAATAATATTTTTGGAAAAAACACTTCTATACCAATGGATCACACTCTATTTTCACTTCTCTAATGGACTTGATAGTGATTTAAAATTAAACTTGAAACATAGATTACATACTTCCATCTTCATCCTGACTGCCTTTTTCATCACATTTCAGACCGTACTTTTCTTATTTCAAAACCATGTTGTATACCTCCAGTTTCACATACCTACAGCCCTATTGAATGGATGCTTATTCAGGGAGGATAACATCCTTTGCTGTTTTCTCTGCTCGGACTGTGAGTTCTTTGAGAGGTTTAAGCATTTCAACCAGCAGCTCATTCAATTTAATTAACAACTCTCTTCTGGTCGATGTTGAAACCTGATGTAGGATACAAACACTAGTTTCATTTTAGTATGTAGCTCTAAATTGTCTTTCTCACTACATGAACTCTGGCTACTTCAAGACAGGTGGTTACTTAGTCGTCAAAGCAGCTATCAAGAGACAGAGTCCCTGAGATAGCCAGACAGGTTCTTACTTGTCTTACTTGTTTCCAGACAGAGCTAAAAGTCAAAGCCCAGCACACATCAAATAATTTCAAAAACGCCTAGAAATAAATTAAAAATATTCCTGCAGCAACCAAGAGAACATATGAGGGAACAAAATGTAATGACCACAATTGACATAACTATTCAAAAAGAAAACTTCATATACTAACCACACTTCCTTATTCTTCTCTCAGACTAATAGACACCTCTAAATTCAGCCAGCCTCCCAGTGAGGTAATGGGATGATTGGATATGTTGGCAGTTATCATAAGAAATGCTACATCTTCTAAAGATAATGGCAATGTTTAGATTGGCACGGTATGAGGAGGGTGGGATGCAGGCAACAGACATATAATCTTAACGAATAAAAGGGAATTTACCAGTAATGACTATCACTCTGCCAATAACTAGATTTTCAGATTCTCAGCAGTCTTGACAGTGGATATCAAAAGTTCCCATCAAAACTGTGACCTCCCTGTGATGTAATTTGTAGTAATATTACATGAAAAGAACTTAATTAAAGAAGCACTGTTGACCCTAACACCTCTGTTAAGCAAATCACTGTTGACAACCTGAAACATTGTAATATCTTTAGTGTACCTCTGAGACAGCCAGCAGCTGAAAGCCATGATGCTCTCTAAAATTGTTAAGGTGATTCTCTCAACCCTGTCCGTAAGGCAGTGCTTTTGGAGTCTTTCTCTAACCACAACGTCAGAGAGTTAATTTGTTAAAGTGGATCAAATTCATGTGAAATAGGATATGTTTCAAGAAGCTCTATCTTCTGCTACCCAATCCTGTCTCAAGACAATGTTCTGCAGCAGATTCACACCTAAAATTGCAGTACACTGACCACAGTAAAAAACGACTATGGCCACCATACGCTAACTGGTTAAAATAAGATTGTTGCATAGATGTGATGAAAACCTCCCTTGAAACAGGCAACGAGCCACCACAGGGATGTAAAAGTTAGCAGCAGTCAGTCCAGCACCAAAGTCCAAGCAGGTGGCACAACGTGCCACAGCGAGCAATGCACATCAATCCCCAGCTCAGCTGCATGTGCTCACACACAGAAATCAGACTCTGTGGTCCAAAGTTACTCTTTCAGGTGAAAACTCACTAGCTTTCCAAATTGCAAGGATATTCATAAAGTCACAAGCCAGACCCATGCTAAGATAACAGCTGTTTGTACATGACGCCCTTAGCAAGCAGCTTGCCATGCTGTCACTGCAAATAACAGAAAACTGCTTTAGTTTGGTTTTCCATAATCATTCCCAGCTATGCCTTGGAGTTTAAAGATCTAATCCTGTTTGTAAAAGTCAATTAGGCTCCATAAAAAAAATAATTAATTGTTGAAGTTTTAGATAAACAGATCTAAGCTAAGAATAAAGCTACTTCACTCCTCCACTAAATTTAAAAATTAAAGAAAAATCAATATACTGCATCATATTCCTGTAAAATGTTATCTTCAGTATAGTTTGTTTTCTCATTTCTATGTGGAGTTAAAATTTGTCCAGTTTTCAGCAACTGCTATTATGGTGTAAGCATTAAATAAAAATAGAAAAAATATTCACCTTCCATACTAGCATATTTCATTTTACCATGGGTGGTCAAGTAACGCCTTGACTTTTTGGAGTGGCTCAGGAGACAGAAGGCCTGGGTCTGACTCAAGCATGTGTGCACCTGCCTTTTATTAGCTCAGCTACAGCCCTGCACTAACAAAGAATGGCTGTCAGCTGGTCATTATTTCTGCACAGCACAGCCCTGCACTGTGCATCTCTGGTTAGTGATTTTGGCCCCACATTACATATACTGGCTACCATTGTCCCAGACATTTAGAGAAGAAGAATAAAAATGGGTAAAATAAGAAAATAGCAAATTAAAAAAAAATAATCAGGTTTTCAGTCCCTTTGCTCCAGTATCAAAATTAAGAGTTTTTTTCCTTTTTTTTTTTTCTTAATTGAAGAACTACCTAATCTTTCTGGAAATGACAGACATCTAATACAATAGTGCAACAACAATTTTAATTTATTATCAAGTGAAAATTAGTCAGGCTATTTTTATCTTTGCTTTCCTCACTTTTTTTGCTTATAGGGATATCTCGAGGGGAACAGAGAGGAAGTTTTGGTGGAAGGAGAGAGCATTGCAGTTTGCAAGTGTTCTTCTGACTGGTGCTATCTTAAAAACTCTGAGTGTAGAAATGGCCCAACTGAGTTTTGCTCTCTCTTCTAAAGCAGATTCTAGCAAGCTTGCAACATTAATATATGTTAATTTTATCCCACTGTGTCTACAAAGTGATTTTCAAAATCCTGTTAATTTAATAAAGAACTTAGGTATTCAGCACTTGAAAAAACACTGCCAAGATGGACATCTTCAGATAGATTTAGGTATTTAACCTGAAGAGTCAACATTTGCAGTTCTCCAGCAGGATTACTCAGGCAAACTTCTACACTGTCGAATGTGCTGCATGGTGTGCTAAACTAGATCCTTGCCTTGTCTGTACAGATACACCTATATTAACTAATGAAACATGCCCTTGCCCAGGTAGTAGGACTCAATTGTCCATAACATAGCACCTCCTTGGCACAGCTTTTAGTCATGCCACAAGCAAAGCAAATGAACCCCAGAGGTAATTTTTGAGTTCAGTGCAGGACCATCAAGTGGCCAACTTGATCTGCAGCATAAAAGAGATGAACAATATAGAGGTGTCAGAGCACGTTCTGCCACTGAACAGGCCATTACGGGGTTTAGTTTATTGGTATAGATGTAATGTTTCTGCAAACTCAGGGAAGAATTCTTAATGAGCCAGGAAGAAAAGAAGCAGCTCTTTTATATGTATATTGTATTGAACATTTGTTGTTCTCCCATACGATTCTGGGATGCACGCTTTTCTAGAATCAATGTGGACTTTATTCCAAGAACAATCTGATAAATTCCTTAACAACTGACAAGAAAATCTTGGGGAAAAGAAGCAAAACATGCCTTTTTTCCTCTCAAATATTTAATAGCTGTAACCTATAAAGAATTGCTGAAGATCTGCCAACATTTTCAATGATTTTCAAAGTCATACTATTTTTACTTGCTCCAGAACTGCTGATATCAGCAAGCATGCCCTTCTAAATAATTTATTGGTATTTCTACATAAATTAGGTACTTAAAGGTGAAGATGCCATGAACCTTGTGGAGGCTGAGTGCTCACTACATGGACTATAATTCATCAACCCAACAGACAGATTTCCAAACTGGCTTCAACCCCAGCAGGCTCACTGCCTGGAAATACTTCAAGGACTCCAGAGACTCCAATATGCTATTGAAATGTCACTTGTAGTAAAAGCACATTCTATGTAGAAATAAATCACCCTAAGATAAGGTATAAACCTCAGATAGTTGTAAATAGATCATTTAAATCACATGTTAGTTACAGCTCAGAAAAATAAGCAATGCCAAAAATATGTTTACTTCAGCTAAGGACAATGTATTATAAAAGAAGGGGCAGTTTACAAGGCACAGCCATCAGCTAAAACACTTATCTACGTTAAGTTTAAATTCTTTAGTAACACTCTTTAGTCCTGCCTATCAGTTTTTAAGGTCACCATGGGCTTTTTTTTCCCTCAAAAATTACATAATAGTGGATGACTGGTTTGCAGGATTTGGTCGTTAAGTTGGTATTTTACCCTTAACTACTTATACTTATAAAGACTCCCTGACAGGTAAGAAGGAAACAAACTGAAGAAGATGATGAATGATATTTCAAGAAGAAAGCTGATGATGAGAAACCTGCAAAGAAAACATACTGCACTAGAAAGGAGCAGTCCAAAATCTTAAATACCCCAAAATTTTTTTGAGATGAAAGAGAAAAGAATTGTCAAATAAGTTTCCCATTCTGTCTACAGAATTGCTGCAGCCAAGGCTGTGTGGCTATTGTTAGGATGGATCCATTGTTTGGATGGATCCATGAAATGTATTAATTTGAGGTGGTAAGAAAAGTCAGTGACGAATGAAATGTTAAAGGGCACGGAAAGATGATAGAATCAGCATTTTCATCAGTATCCATGAGAGAAGGAGTGGTAAAGTTACTACTTGAGATAAAAGAGAAAAAGACAGAACAAAAGTGGGAATAAGCAGGGCAACACAAATATCTAAAGGGATTAATTTACAAACAGTAAAACCAGCCAAAATATCATCAGCACTTCAAACCAGTTATGGAAATAACACTGATGGCCTAAAAGTAAGAGAAAACCTGAATTACAGCAGGCGAAGTGGGAAAGAAGCTGCTGACACCAGAGACAGCAAGTCAGTGTCAGCAAAGGTTATATCTCCCTGTTTCTGCGTGACAAACCACAGCTTGCCAAGGGATGGGAAAGGAGTGCTCAGCCTCTGCGTACGAACACAGGTGCAAGTGCAAGAAGTCCTGTTTGAATACAAACAACGGTTTGCATTTTTTAAACAGGCTGATGTTCTCATTGTTGGGAATCTGCAGGAATGGAAACAAAGGAAGATGCCAACACAGTGATCTTATCAGCTATTATCCAAAATACTCTTTGCAAGTAGCATGTTTTTTTATCTAATTCACAGCATGAACTCAGACTATGTGGGGGTCCAAATAAAATGAATAAATTAAGTGGATTATGATCAATGAAACAAGGGAATTTCTAGAATAACATAATTTTTGGATCCTGGCATTTTTTTTCCAATTTATTCTTGAAATGTCTGCCTTGACAATTAATTAAAAATATTTCATTGCCCATCCTTATGCAGTTACTTCCCCCCCCCAAAAAAAAAGGCAGAAGATTAGACACTTCTTTATTTGCTATAAAGTGTGAGGTTTGCCTTGCTCCCCAGCTCTATGTTCTGTTCAGTATTTGTCTTTTACTCTGATTAAAAAACTCTCTTAGCTCTACCTGGTTTTGAGGCTAAATAGAAAATAAGGTATAGCATCATCTTCCCTGTGAGAAGAGATGCAGTGAATTACTTAATCAGAATTCAGTCACCATAGCAATTTAAACCACACCTGACTTCCAACCTTGCTACTTGCCATTCCTAACATTACTACCTGTTTAAGATGAGACACTCAGAGGAAATGGAGTTCTGCTCTCACATTTACACAACACCATTACTTTATCTTAACGACTAACACGCCCTGTTTAATAAAGCCCTGGCATCAACTTTATTACATCCTGCATAGCTAATGATTTGGTAGTCACCTAATGCATTAATCTTGATTCATGACTCACTTGAAATATTTATATAGTACTAAATGCTTAAGTGAAGGTCAGTTGGACGCAAAACTTCAAAGAATAAATTGCAACATCTTGTCTTGCCTCTAGTGGTACTCTCAGCAGTGTGAAATCATCCCCCAACTCCTGGGCTAGCCCTGATTGTGTCCCCACACATCTCACCTGCTCTCCCCCGATAAAGAGAGAACCAGGGACTCTCATGCAGACATGCCGGGTCTGCTCCTACACGTAGCTGCAAATTATACCCACAAAGAACTGAAATTTCTTAATTCTGCACCCACCCCACATACATTAAAAGTGTCCAAGGCTCTAATCTCAAGCAACTGACATTTCCTAAACACAGAGGAACAGCATCACTTGAGAATGCCTAAGAAACAATCATAAAAGGCCTATAAATCATGTGATGGATGAAGCTGAAGCCCCTGTTAGTAGGATACTAACAAATCTATGATCACAAAGTGTTGATATAGACAAGTTTAGATTTGCTCATTCAGAAGCACATCAAAAGATACATGGAATCAGTTGGAAAGCACAGAATGGTACCTCCAGTATCAGCAGGTACCAGTGACCCTGGCAGGCAGGTAGAAGCTGGGTTTAAGAGCTGGTTCAGCAACAGTGGGCAGAGAAATGAGCCATATGGTAACAAACATAAAATTTTATTACTGAAGGAAGAACTTTATTTTCACTGATTTTTGCACTCATGAGGGAACATACACAAACGCTTTCAGCTAGTTTCATCATAATGCCTCTGACATTAAAAGTACATGCTGGCCCACAAAATTCAACTCATAGGACATGATGCGAACAATATGGGATTTAGAATACAAGCAGAGGGATGAAACCTTTGAAGAAAATAGATGGGCTTTTCTCTAAATATGAAAGGACTACACTGAATCCCGGCCATAACTGATCCTGCAGACCTATTCCCAAGCTACATAAAGTAGTGCAGAAAATATAATGCCAGAGGCTGCTAAGCCTGTAACCAGCTTTTTGCCACTTTTCCAGTATAACCTCAAAGCATGTAGGAAACATCAGTACTGCTTCTAGCCACACTCGTTTTATGTGCTACTTCTGAATGTGTTATGCAGTTTTCTACTGGAGCATTTCAGCACGGGTGGCTGGCTGCATGATGATGTTGAGGATTAAAGGTATAAAAGGTGGGGTCGGTGAGGAAGAATCCTATTGAACCCTCTTCTTCTTCTCTACACTTTGTCCTCTTTGAAGCTGTTTTTTGTTCCTCATGCACTGTCTAGTGTCATGAATCACGGAACAGAAGGAACAGTTGAATCAATAAAGTGTTTAATTGCTAAAATTCATTCCACAACCACAAAATCACAGTGAAGTGACCACACTACCTGTCACTGAAAGATGCATTATGAAGGAGAAAAAGGTTTGAGTGTCATTAGCCCAACAATAATAAAATAGCCCACAAAAATTGAAAATACGACCCAATGAGAACATATAAACATAAAACAGTGTTTCCCCAAGATGGAATCATATTGCATTACAGATAATTTCATATAAAGTGGTTTAAAATGGCAAGCTGTATTTGTATTTTAAGGTTCGGAGACATATTTATTATGTGCAGCCAGTTTACTCTACTGCATCATGAGTTCAAGGAAGAATGTAGCTTCCATCAAATTGAATTGCATTAAGTGGTCAGTGCACACTAAGAAGGACAGAGTCTATTGCTCTCAAGTAAAGGATCTACCTGGAAACATATGTCAGACCATGAATTTCTAAATATTAGACATTGTGTAATATAGCAATTATTAAAATTAATCTATTGCTGTTCTTATCTTTTTTTTATGCCATGCTTACTTGAATACTTACTTACTGTGCTATGAAGATATATGTAAAGAGCCCAGCAAAACAATCTGCCTCAGCACTTCTGTTATAATTAAATGCAGTCACATGTTGGCACAAGTAATGACCACCATCTGCTCAAATCCATGGCTACTATGTCCTTCACCACAAATCACAGATCTCCACATGTCCAGCAAAATACCCATTACCAGATGATTCTCCAAAGCACCACATGAATAATCTGAATATCCAAAATGTTTGTTACAGATGAGTGCTAATGTATTTGGTCTCTAAAAATGCTGGCCCAGTTTTGGATCATTTAGTACTAGCAAAATTAAATGCTTAAAAGAAAATATACTAAATGACTTGAGCTGCAAAGTAAGGTCTCAGGAATTAGAGAAAGCCAAGTGTTATGTTGCCTCTTCAGGCTGTAAATACTCAGGTGCAACATCATACCCTGGCCACAGAGTATCCTTGCCTAAGACTGTATCTATCTTGTTTATTTCATAAAGTTCATTTCATAGTGTGTGCATGCTCAATGCAACCATTTCACAGATTATTTTTATTCCATTTGAATCTCTTTCCTTTTTACTACTTACCATTCCAATCTTGTTACATTTAAAGATTATTATCTCCCTTGAAAGTTTTCCATTAGAATTTCTACACCTTCAGACAGATGAAGTCAGAGTGCTTCATGAAGTCTAGACTCCCTCTGCTCACATGGTGGATTTGCAAGAACATATTCTGCAGCAGACAGCCTCCAGCGCAAAGCTCAGCCCTTCAGCATTGCTTCAAGACTAGGATTGTTGTGCATCCCAGCCTGCTAGAAAATACCTGGATACCATCTCTTCTGAAACACACAATCATTATATTATAGCTATCAATGTTGATAGGCCACTTAGCGGCTGTGAAGGTAGGTGAAGATAAACTACCTGTGAGCCTGCTTTTCAACTAGCAGTATGGGTATAATCTAGGGTATTCTTCAGTTTAAAATCCTTGAGCTTTATTCCTTTAAGGAATTTTTCTTCCTAACACTTTTTTTTAAGAAAGTGAGAATTAGTGTCTTCTTTAGAAAAATATGGAATGAACACCTAGACAGATAAATGTCCAGATTTATTTTTGAGATGTCTAAAATAACATTCACTATGTCCTTCTCAGTTTCTGCAAACTTGAAGACAACTTATTTCACTATGCAACCTTGGCTTAATCTCTGAAGTCATCAAGGCTGGAAACTGAATAGGATAGAGGTTCCAGTGAAAAAAAACATCTGGGGGATGACCATGTAATTGAAGACTGTGCAAGGTTATCTGTATACACAAGAGAGTCTTTATATTTGCATGCAGCTTGACTCTGCTGATCAATCTACAGGCCACATCTAAGAGGGCATTGCTGATGTATGAGAGTGTCTCCTATGATCCTAATTCTTCTTTTATTTTTATAGACCTTCGATGAATAGAGCAAGATTTCTTAGTAGTTCTTTCATGCATAGCAAGGGGAAGTGCAATGGCCACAAGTTGCAACACAGGGATTTATGAGTAAATTTAAAAAAAAAAAATTCAAAATACAAATGATAAAGCATTGGAACATGTCATCCCCATCATCAAAGAGTTACGGCACAATGCCCTGAGTAAGTTGATGTAACTGCAATCTAGCTCTGCTTGGAGCACGTTTGGACTAGGCTACTGCAGCAGTACCTGCGATCTAAGCTTTTTTGTGTCTTTCCTTCTGTGATATCTCCTCACAGCTTATCCTGCATAGTGGGGTGTAGAGACTTCTCCCCACTGCAGCATGGACATGTTCATTGTTCCAAATGAGAAATAAATAAATGGAACATATTTCTAATCCTCTTCATTTTGAAGATACCATTTGCACAATTACAGAATCACAAAATCACAGAATGGTAGGAGTTGGACAGGACCTCTGGAGATCATCGAGTTCAACCTCCCTGCTAAAGCAGGGTCACCTATTGCAGGTCGCACAGGAACACATCCAGGTATGTTTTGAATATCTCCAAAGAAGGAGACTCCCTAACCTCTCTGGGTAGCTTTCTCTAGTGCTCTGTCCCTCTCTAAGTAAAGAAGTTCTTCCTCATGTTCAGGTGGAATTTCTTGTGCTTCAGTTTGTGGCCATTGCCCCATCTCTCGTTGCTGGGCACCACTGAAAAGAGTCAAGCCCCATCCTCCTGACACTCACCCTTTAGATATTTATAAGCATTGATAAGTTGATGTATAAATACTCATATATGATTATGAGGTTATATAGATCATTTATGCACAATCCCTTCTAGGTCTCCCCATAACTGAATAAGAATCACACAAGTGTATACTACCAGTGAGATGCCACAATTTGTCTGAGGACATTGGATCATTGTTACTAGAAACAGTAGTGAGCTATATTCTGTCTGACATAAGTAAATTCAAGGGAATGAAATACAAAGTTCCAAATTATAGTATCATTCATTTAGAATTTCTGGTAGTCGGAAAAGACAGATGGTCTAGCAAATGGCTGTAATCATCATACGGGTACAGCTTAACTCCTAATACATGTTAAAACAGCAATATTTGCAGAAATATCAACCTGCAGATGTGAATGGGGTCTTCTGATTGGGCAGGTTCAGTGAAATGCATCGGTAAAATTTCAGGGGACTTTTCCTTTATATGTTCTTCACTTTCAAAAAGTAGTTTAACAAAAAAACCCTCAAACATGACAAAGAATAACTGATTTATCATTAGTAATAATGAATATGTCAAGCACAGACTCGGTGATTCTTAATTTGAAACAACTCTTCTTTGAGACAGTTGGAAGATCTTCCAGGGTATGAAAAACACAAGACCAACGCATACATCAGTAAATGATGCTGGAAAGATATATCTTGTTAACTTACAAAGGCCTGAGTTCAATCTCTGTTTCTGAGGCCAAATGCCACAGCTTCCCTTCAAAACAGGATGTTCATGTTTGGACAGGGCAAGGGCCACCTTGTTTCCCAGACTGTGCCTGTGATACTCCCTGGAGAGCACTGATTGTCATGAACCAAAAATGTGTTGAGGAGCTGCTAATGGGAGCAGTAAGGCCAGTGCTCAGGCCTACGTCCAGCCCTGCTGTCAGCTCACCTGTTCATAGATGTGCCACAGTGCATAGGTATATGAATAAGCCTGGGAGGCAGATTTTGCTGCCCTACAATACAAATAGACTTCACTTGTGCATAGTGTTACGTGTATCAAGGTTTTATGAATTAAATACAAATACCAAAATGATTCAGGACGCTCTAAAAGCATTACTTGAGTTTATCAGCTAACAACTCTTACAGCAAATAATCTGACTTTGCCCTCAAAACAGGACCTCTGTACCATGCTGTTTTAAAAGAGAGGAGTTTCTGGAAGCACACACTGTTTCCAGAAGAAAAAAACAAGAAGTTAATCCTGACATGATTTATTATCCCCTTCATCTCACGCAATAACTCTGTTGTTGCTTGTGTCATGGCCTGATCTTGTAGTCCTTTCTTTTCCAAATCACACTGTTTTCAGCAAAGAGAGGAAGGGCTGCAGAATTAGGTTCTGACCTCCAACCGATATTCTCCTCAAAGGAGAATGATGCATTCTGCCTGCTCAGAATTGTCATGATAGCAGGTGGTGTAGGGAAATTTGATATTTCTTTGGTAAAATAGGTTGTTATATTTCTTCAGTTTTTCATTTAATGACAAGTAGAGAATTTCCTTCTCACAGTCTTATTGGATTCAGAAAGTCACCCACAAATAGAGCATACAGGGACGGGATGCAGAGTATCTGTGGAAAGTTCCATACGACACATGTAGATGGGATTAATCTACTCATTCCCTAGATTACAGTTTCACAGAAATCTGCTAAAAACACATTTATTTGGCAGTAAATAAGATGAATAATTCCAAAGGGTAGCTGCACATAAATTCTGGAGTGAAATTTTTGGCACATTTCTAATTGTCATATGAAAAAAAATAACATATTCTCTCAACACATTTTTCCTAATTAAATGCAAAATATTACATTACTCCTACTACTCTTATGAGTGGAAATGAAGGCTATTTCAATTTAGCTATCAGAGGCAGCATATGGTTCCCTGATTATTAGTATACTGTGCAGCAGAAGCTCGGGACAGATGACTTCAGGAGAGGATCTCACCATGTCTCCTACTGAGACCCACACAGATGCTCTGAATCCCGACTTGAAAACTGTTCTTCACGGAATTCTGTGAAGGTGATGTGGCCCTAAATTAACAACTAGAGGATTATGGTTTGTTTTGTGGGTTTTTTTTATAAGTTCTCTAAATATGTTATCACATACATTTCAAACAAATTTTGTATGAAAATCAAGACGTTAAAGCCATTAGAAGCTGATGGTTTGTCAGCAATCTTTGTTTGCCTCTAACCTGTTTATAGCAAAAGGTTATTACAAACACCCAATACCAAAAGTCACATGGGATATATTTGGCAGAAGATGAACTAAGGTCTTTTGTGTTCCAAGCCATTAGCGACACTGACTCTCCACATAGGACTTCTAACACTGAAAAGAAGACTAAGAGAAATTATGTAAAAAATCCTTTGGTGCCAGCTCTGAACAATGAAAAAAACCCTCCTTTAAAATAGCACACAATGTAAGATATTCTAGTAAAGTAACATTTAAAAACATCCTACAAGAGCATTACTGCGCAAATCTAGCACAGAACAGACATGTTTTAGTAGTGCAGTGGGAATTTATTGTTGCTGCCTTTATCTGTACACACAAGAAGAGCTCTGTCATTCTGTCCACATAATAGGATGCAAAATATGCCATTTTATTAATTGCTTAACATCTACCAAACAGCACAAGATTTCCCACGTGGGCAAACACATGCTATGAGAGAGAGAAAAAAAAAAAACATAACAAGATAAATGACAATTTAAAATGTAATATTTCTCAGCACTGGACATAAAAGAAATTCAGTAAGAATGCAGTTGGTTGAACACCATCACTTGCCCTGACTGTGAGCCCTTCTTTATGCATGAGGATTTTATAGTCTAATGAGTATGCACAGAGCATTCCCACTGATTCACCACTACAGAGAAGGGATTTGGCTGGGATTTCATCCAGAAAACAGCAAAGAAAACAGCCAAAAACAGGTATGGGAGAAGCTCTGCTGTGCTCCAGATCTCTACCTTCCCTCGTAATAGAACTACCTCATATGACTGCAGCTATTTTCCCTGCCTTGTGGTACATAAACCCTCTATAAAGCATGTTTTCCTTACTAAGTTCTCTCAAACCCAAGGAAAATATGCTGCAAGCCAGGGCTCTTCCTTGCAATTTTCATACACTGAACTCCTCTCCTCTGCACAGGAGACTCAAACATCTGGCCAAAAAAAGACAGAGAAGTACCAATCTCTACTTGTTTTTTTTTGATAACTGAGCATTTCTAACCCTTCAGTGATCAAAGTCACACTCATACGTACACCAAATTATATTACTAGAAAAGCCATGAGTATTTTCAAACAGAAAACGTAAAATTTATTATTATTCTGGATTTGACCTTCCCAATACATTCATTTCAAGGGTTTTTTTGTTGTAGTGTTGGTAGTAGCTGTGTGTTGGCAGGATTTTATTGACATGGGTCAGAAACAGAAGTAACAGAGAGCTGATAAGAAACAGGCCACATAGGGACTGGTGAGAAGACAAAGATTTTATTGTTTTCCCATTTTCATGAACATATGTCAGCCTAGCAACACACTAGGCCACTGACTAATCAGTGCCAAAGCCAAGATTTAGGATCATGAGATCCATATACTGAGTATGGTTATGGTAACAATCCTGAGAAACTGGCTACTCCTGCGAATTTTTAAGTCAAACGCAATCTTTTCAGCTCAGGGATATTCGTATCTTTCCAGCTTCTGCAGCTTAAAGAGTGCCAGCACTGATAGTCTTGCAGGACACAAATCTTAGATGTTATTTAAACACATCAGTTTAGGTGAAAACAGAAGCAAGATATGGCAACAATATGAGCAGCTCTATCTGCCAGAAATATTTTGTATCTAAACCTCAAATTCTCTAGAGAAATCCCCCGACTCAAAGAAACAGCAAACTGCCGTATAATTCATCTTCATAATCTTGATGTGTGATTTTTATCACTGATATATGACCACACTCCTGGCTTGTATTGTAGCCTGATTCCTGTTAAAGGTATCCACTTGGCCTTGTTGAGGTATAATGCAATAAAGTAATCTTTTCCTGTGTTTCCTTTTGAAGTCAGTGCAGAACTTAACAGCACTCTCCTGGTAGAAAGTTAAAAGCTAGACCTTACGTTTGTCTCAGTGTAAATCTAACATAATAACAATAATTTTAATGACATTATATGTGGTTATATCTAGACAAAGCTATATTTGGTGCTGTAAGCCCTTCTCCACATATAACTTGAATCAGGGAAAGTGGTTTTAGAAAATACAGCTGCACATTTGTCCTTTTTTTATGGTCTCCTGTAGCTATCTGCTACTGACCGCTGTCCAAGACAAGGCACTGGACTAGATGGATCTTCTGTCTGACCTCCTAAGGTCATTCTCATGTTTTTTTTGTAGAGCAAAAATCTCCAGAAGTGCATCTAGCCTACTCATTTAGCCTGCAGACCTACACCTCAGAATCCATTTCTTTAATTACATAAAATATTTGGGTAACCTTGTCTAAGTGGAGATTGTAAATAATGCACTGTTTAATACATTTTAAAAAATCACCTAGTATCGAATAAACCATTTTATCTAACTTGGTTAATTTGAAATCAATATTATAAGTAATTCCCTACTTCATTTGTCTTTTGAAGTGGTGGAACAAAATATCCTGTATCAGTTCAACCCTATAGGACTCTATGAAACACTGGAGCTGTACTCCTGTTTCCCCCTGCTAAGTAATATTAATCAGCAGGAGGTTTCCTTGCTTTTAAGAATGCTTTATAGAAGCAATTCATGTCAAAAGAAAAAAGTTTCACAACTTCATTCGTCTGATCTAGTGTCTGATTTGATTTTTAAATCATTAGTCAACCTGTATCGTACTAGCTTCACTTTAGCTGAATCATAAGGAATTGTTCTTCCTGCATCTCTGTGAAATACTGAAGTGCTCCTGGGCTCACTTTGTTTGAAGGTGACTCAAGGTACAGAGACTAACAGGAAAAAAAAATCACAGAGCCAATTGCTCCAGTGAAGGAAGAGTCTAAGCTGCCACTCTACCAGTGGCACCTAGTACAGCACCCAGGTCTCCAGTCAGTATCACAACCACCAGCTGTAGTCTCCCTCACACGTATGGAAAAAAAAACCCTCTCAGATTTATAATACAGTGCATATTTTACACGCCAGCAAGGACAGCAAGCTTACTGGAAAAGCTGGTTGTCATGAGCCCTTGTCACTCTCGTCTGCTAATGACCCAAAAGCTGAGGGATCATCAGAAATCATGGTCACACTTAATAGATTTTCCTAATTATGGGTCAACCAGACATATGACCAGGGGCAACAGTCATGGCTGAATGCTCCCAAACATAGAGCACATTGCAAAAAGACCAGTTGCTACAGGAGTTAATTCTTTCTCCTACAGCAAAGAGCTGCTGTGCAAACCTTCAATTCCCTGGACTATCCAGTCCAAACATACTACAGATCATTATTTTTTAAAACCTTTTCCAAAGAAGCATTTCTGTTATCTGCCTGTCTTGCAGCAGAACAGCTTTCTTACCCCACGGTACCTGCCCTGTGAAATGGGAATCAAGACAGGCTGGAAAAGTCCATTTCCCACTTCTACCCTGAGAGCAGTTTTAAGGGTGTTCAGTGCTTAACTAGGGGCACTGGTCCCTGGTTTGGTGCAATGCCAGGCAAGATTGTAAGTGAAGATCAGTGAAGAGTAAAGCGGTCAGAAGGCCGTAGAAAAAATAGTTAGAAAATGTATATCCCCATGGAGATATCAGAAGGATTTAATGATTTAAAACTTCCTTTTCAGAGTCTTCCAATTCCCATGACTCTTATTTAGTTTAGTTAGAGCTGTGGGCATGCAGATTTACTCATCAGTAATAATAATAACTCCTTATAATTCTTTAATGTTCCTGTTCCTTTAGCCGTGTGATTAATTAAAAAAATACTTGTTTTTAGAAAGAAAAAAGGCTTTTGTGGTGCAAGGAAAGTTTGTTACGATGATTTGAATGACCCCTTAGAGATTCAGAAAACCTAAAGATAATTCAAGACAATAGTTTAAAATTCCTGCTTTCTGAGGCAATCATGATTTATAAACCCCTGAGGTTGAAATCTCTGTAATGACCAAAATCCCTTTGTTGCTTTAGCTGACGGGCACAGGAAACATGTATTGGAACCTCAAGGAAACTGCCAGTAAACACTGCACTGGACTGGACTTTCTTCGGTGGGGCAAAAATACATGAAAAACCTCACATGCAAAAACATCAGTTCCCCACACTGTCACTGCATTCTCCTGGTGTGCTGAATGTGGTGCAAGGGATGATGTTCAAGCCATCTCTCACTATGAAGCATTTCTCCAATGCCCGCTCAGATCACTGACCCAGTAGCTGGACTTCTCAGGAGCCCTCTGGAAATTGTAATGCACTGCCCACAGGCACAAATAGGACAAGTGAAAAAAAAAGTGTGCATTTGCATGACTTGTAGATTTTGGAAGCTTTGTCTTTAACATTGTGCTGCTGGCAAAGTCACACCAGCAGGAGTGACAAAATCAGAACACATCCCTGATTAATACAGTTTGCCTCATTGCCTTTACTATACCCCCAGTGACAACAGCCAGATGTGGGGCTATCAATGAGGTGCAAGTCTGAACCCAGACTGCATTTAGAAACAGATTCCTCCCTCCTTTGAAATTCCTACCTGTATACCTGAAACCTCTCTGTGATCATTTCCATCTTCCCATAACAGATGCCCCTGTAACACATTAGCCTCTGCAGGCTTACATATTAAAATAGTTCAAAGAAAATTCTACATGACTTGGTGTTTAATCATCTCATTTAATAAGAATGAAAAACATAGTATTAAAACACCCCCACCCCACACACACACATATTTTGTTTATTTCCCTGATTGGAAAACGATTGTTAGCAAATGGTACTACCCTGCTGAATTTAACAGCATACTAAGTTCCTTCATTACTGACAAATACAGAGCATATTTGTTATAGCAGTGTTAAAAATGATTACAACAAGAACACTAGCTCTTCTCTGAGAATTACTGGGAATCCTGTGCCCTTTTCACAAGTGAGATCTCCAGAGAAATTAGTTTGTACTTTACCCAGTTTAAAATATGAAGATGAGCTGCAGCAGGCAGCAATAGCAGCAGTCAAATGCTGTTCTTCCCACACCAGTCCCTCTAAATTCAAAGAGGATGCACAGGAAACACAGAACAATGAAGTCCATTTTTGAAAACACATCATCTCAATACAGAGCATCACTTATAAATTTTTTGCCAGTAGCTAATTTTGAAGGAATTACGAGAAGCAAACTGGGGACAGAACGGCATCCCAAATATCACATTTGATTATTAACTTTTTTGAGACAAAAAGAGATCAAATTCAAAGCTGAAAACAACTGAAAGATAATAATATTAGTCAAGAGTCCTCTTTGATCAATATCCTTAATTTAGTTTCCATTCTAGAGGGAATGTCAAGTATTAAAAACCAGACTATGTGTAAGAAGTTATGACATAATAGTTATTTGGTATACAAAAAATCCTGTGCTCAACGTCTGAAAAATAGAGCTTTGTTCCTTCCTAATGTAGACCCATGCAAACCTCCATAAGGTCATTTTTGGATATCTGGTCTGTCTTGTTTGTTTTCTGCATAAGCTATGATATTTTCACCATGCCAGATTCCCCTCTTTGGCCTGTTTGCACTATGTGTGCTGATAAAATATAGGGGCTTGTGAGCTCTTCCAAGGGAATAGACTAAGAATTTGGATACCCAATTGAAACTATAATATTTCTGGACAGAGAAAAAGCATTTGCTATGTCTTGTGCTAAGAAAGCATCTAGGAACTTATAAAAGATAATGTAAAAGTCATCTTCCCAGTAAAAAGAGCAGAATCAGCTAACAGGCATATATTTTCATGTTTCAGCTTCCAAATTCATCTGGGGGAAAGAATGTGGCAAGAGGTTCATTTGAAGAAATATTTCTAGCACTTTGGAGCCGGTCAAAATTTTGGAAACAGAAGAGTTCAATCTCACACAATGTAGTCACTGAAACCAACACTTCTAATGGGAATTTGCTAGTTTTGATGAAATGAAAAATGTTTTGAATTGTCTGAAACTGAGAGAGACAATGGGGAAAAAAAAAGCCAACAGTAAAGAGACAAAATATAACCGGGTGACCGAGACCAACAACTCAGAAGTAGGTCAGAATAATTTACAAATTTCAGAGCCGAGAGCTGAACTTGGCCACTCTTTTCCCAGGTGAGCGTCTTTTTACTCCACATGGACAATCTGTTCTCTGAGAACAATTAATATTTAATTGTTTATGCAGCTGCAACAAGAAAGACTAAAAGAAATCCAGCCCAGTGCAGCTAACTGCTGAGGTGGGAGAATGCCAAATGCCCTCATTCCTCTGCTGTTAGAGCTTGCAACTCTGCTTTCTTTTTTCCCAAGAACTTACTCAGTCCTCAGGTTTTCACCCGCACAAAAAGGGAACAAAGAGAATATCCTAAATAGAAAAAACAAACACAAACAAAACAGCCCAAACAGGCCACAAAACTGAACATTTTTGTTAGACAGAAATATTTCTTCCCACATATAGCCACAAATAAAAAGCGTGGAGCAACTTTGGTCCCTCTATGGACTCTCTGAGTTGGTGAAATTCTCCCCGTACCTGCTTTTAGGAAAAGATCCAGTTATTCCCTCCCATTTGAAGACATCTTACAGCAGGCTCTGTGCTGGTAGCATTTATACCCAGAGCCCAGGTGTATTTGCCAACAACACACTTTTCTCTCCAAAGATTACAAATCAAGGTTAGTATAAGTTATCAAATCGGTCAAAGACTGTCAAATCTTAATGGAAGAAACAAGCGCAATGACTGAATAAATTAAAAAAAAATACAAGGAAAAACATCTGTGATGAAGTCTGATTTACCCAAGCCTTTTACGGAGGTCACTCTTATCCCATCCCCTTTGAGATGGGGCAGTTGTTCTCTCCTTTCTTTTTCAGCTCATCAAACCTGCCCTTTTGAAATCCCACCCCAGGTCACTGTTACTGTCTGTGTTATCTTAGCCTGGTTAAAACTCTTCTGCAGAGCGTCCACAGCTGTGTATCAAAGCAGATGGCTCTAAGTTGTCTGATATCCCATCTATCAGGAGGTGTGATGCTACCATCTAGCACAGTCCTCCCTCCCATTCTGGATTATTTTTTATTACCAAATTAAATAATACGCGCCCTGATGAAATCTGTGCTGTAGTTATTCAACACATTGCACAGATTACTTCTCACAAATGCTTCTCCTGCCATCCTCATTCACCAGTGAACCACAAGCTGAAACAGCACAAGTGTGGATAACAAGTTCTGCAGAAGTTGTTCAATACAATGAAGTTACAAAGGGATCTGTGGGATTTGAATCATTCCCAGATCTACCACAGTGCTAAATACCAGTTGCCTATTGCCAAGTCGGCCATTTCAGCAATGGGGCACTTTCAGATGAACCAACCAGTGATATTTCAGCAAGAAATGTGAGCTATGTGAGGAAATTCTATATGGCAGAAACTAGAAACTGACCTGTGCAGAGTTTAAATCTGTACCACATAACAAAACAGTGGCTTATCTTCTGGCACTGCAATGGCCAATGTACAAGAGCATCATTTATTGACCTATACAGAGCTGTGACACAATTAATGGCAATTTGGTTCCAACAAAAGTGCATGTGATTGACCCTACTTCATTAGTTTGGAGATTATTCTACAAACTGAGAGCAAAGTGCTGTGATTTAACAGATGAACTACAATAGCTGCTTCATTTAATCTTACTTCAATTCCGACAAACCCAGCTACCTTTCAGAGATAATATATTAATGAAACAGCCTCTATACAAGTATTGGTCCAAGATTAAAGAAATTAAGTATTTTTTTCTCTGGATTTATATTTCAAATAGATCTCCAAGTGCTTAACTTTATTGATTCAAGCAATGGGTATAAGATTAGACAGACAGATGTAGCATTTCAACTGATCTACATTCGTGACACCACACAAAAACATTCAAACAGTATTTTAGCTTTAATCTCAGATATCTTACTCTGCAATAAATTCTTTTTCTAACCTAGAACATCAGCTTATGGAGCTGCAGCTGGAATAATGATATGGAGGACAGCAGGAAACCTTTGCTAATGACAGACAGCCTAAATACCTTTCAACTGTAGGTTCTGACAGAAAAATAAATAAAGCGCTTTTCCTAGCCTCCTGCACTTTTATGTGTTGTAGGCACAGACAAACCCTTGTGTGGCCTCTGTGAAGCACTGAAACTGCAAAGTAGCCTCTACATTGGCTTGAGTGAGCCAGAACTCCAGTCTCAAGGTGCAGAACCAAAGTGGACCTAGAGCCAGCCAAAACCTGAGAGGTAGAACACCATATTAATAATGGCAACAGCAAAAAAGAGTTTCTGACAAAATATTTGATTAATAGAAAATTGATTTTTTTTTCCTTGTGTTGTTTTCAAAATGAGTCTGCTCTCGTCTCTTTTCAGAGGTATAACAGCCACAAACCAAGACAGACAACAATGTTTTAAATTTGGTTCAAAGCTATTAACTTTTTCCCAGCCCTTGGGGAAGAACCATTTTTCATTTTTGTTTGGAACTGCTGTAGAAAGAAAAAATGATGATTTGCACAGCACCATGAATGTGACAGCCTGGGGAGTGGGAAGGAGCAGAAGCATATCTGTGGTCCTATGGCTTTCCCATACCCTGTAGATGCAGCTAGACAGTATGGGGGGAAAAAAAAGCATGCAGTCCATAGTGGAAGAAAACCTAATAATTATATCTTGTATTTTCAACACACAAAAAGGAAATTAGGCAACTAATGAACTTACCTAGCTCCCCTAAGCATTGTTATAATCCCAGTTAGACCAGAAGAGAGACCAAGAAAACTGTTGGCCCTTCTGGTTCTGGCTCTCAGCTGGGATAGCTCAGTATGTCCAAAGAAGTCAGAGCTGGTTTGTACTCATTGAGAATCTCACCCAATATTATTAACTCTATTTAAAAATATTCCATTTTTAACATTATCTGTGTATTTTAAAGGAAATTAAAGTCTAGCTCAGACCATGAAGTAGCCTAGTGATACAAAATCCACTACTGGACATAATCTGAATTAGAAAACCTATCACTCACCCTGACTTGTCATTGATCACACCTCCTTTAGAAACTTGAAAGAGCTGAGAAGAACAGTTTATGCTGAATAGACTTCCAGAAACCTCCAGCAGCGAAAACCAGCATCAGTTCTTTCAGGGCTCTGGCTCCTGCAAGGAGTGGGAGGAGGAGGAGAACTGGCTGGCACAGACTGAAGTGTGCTGTTGCTGCAAAGGCTACCCAGCTTCACCTACCTTCTCCTTAGGTTTTGTGAAGATTCTCATCATTTCTGCCTTCAGCATTCATTCAGCATATCTTGCTGGGTAGTCTTGCTATGCTGTTTATTTTCTAAGGGATGATTCAAGCACATGACTAGCCCTCAGGTTATTTGAGTCAAAGCAAAGGGCAGATTAGAACCTCAGAGGAATTAGGTTAAAAAAAGGCACTTGAAAATGAGTTTTGAAAGACATGCTAGCTTTTCTCAGACCCTCACACCTCCTTCTACTGTTGCAATAGCCAGAGGGAGATTGTTCTGCTCTTTACCTAGGAAGCTGAAGGATTTAATCGTACCTCAATTCTTGCATCAGAAGTGTATAAAGCTTGCTCAGGGTCTGTTGTTTTCTGTAGCTTCGCTTTTACAGTCCTGTCATACATCTTTCTTATCTTCTTGTTCAGGTTTTCATTTAAAAAAAGAAAAATGTTTTTATTATTTTTTCTCTTTTTCTTCTTTTGAAGATAATGTGTTTCCTGAAGAGAAGTTCAGCCTGTGTCAATTAATTAAGCCGTCAAGTCTCCTTTTGTTTTCTATTGTGAATTTTAAAGATATAGCCTGGATAGTCTTGAATCAATGATTATATCAGAACTATTTTTTATTCTAATGCAGGCAGTAGCCCATCGCTAATTTCCAGCACAGAATCACCAGTCATTTCAATACAGATCGGCTTTAATAGACTGAATCATTGGCTGCTTTTGTCTCCTACATAAAAGAAGAATCAGCCTCAGTAATCCAAGCTAAGTCTCAACAGTAGGAGGAAAAAAACCCCACCAATCTCCTTCGCAGTGCCAAAAACCCCACATGCCCACTGTATAAAGACAGCACTGTTAAAATCCATTTAGTCAATGCCTATTACCTAAAGATCTTCTAATCTGATTAGATATTTTACCAGCACTTTGATAATGATCAAAAGAAAAGCATATTTCACCCCCTTCAATTACCATGGAATTGTCCCTAAATTGCCACAGAAAAATTTACCTGGCACTTTCAGTCATTTTGCATTTTGTACCTTTTACAGTCTAAAAATGTTCAGATACAGATTCTCCTATGAGAAAAAAGACTTTTTTTTCATCTGATCCCATAACACCCTTTATTATAAGATGTTCAAAAACTGCAGGTTTGCCTTACTCGAAGATCTCCGCTTTTCTATATTCAGATTAAAATTTTTGCTATAAATGACAGCTTTGCTGTTTTCCAATTACACTGGCATTTAAAGACATCGCCACAGGACAGACAGATGTGTCCACTTCTGAGTGTCATCCTGGTGCAAAATATTCAGTAGCAGAGAAAGGTTCACAACCTTATTTCTCAAATACATTTCCAAGTATCATCCTACTACCTGACACCCTTAAGTTCAGCAACAGGGCGTAGGAAAGGACACGAACCCCAGCCCATGGCCAGAGAGAAAGTACCATCTACCCCTGGGTTGGCTGTTTTTTAATGAAAGGCCTGTAATCTCTGAAATCTGGGACAATAATTTTGGAAATCATTGATTCACACAGTATTCAGGAAAATAAGAGAAATTAAAGCTTCTTATTTCAAAAGCAATTGCTACATCTCTCAGTGTTAGTGAAAGGATCACGTTATCAGGACTTTGTACCAGAAATGAAAACTCAGTTGTTCCTGGCAAGGTAAGTTATTGCTATTCACAGAGACGTGCTAAGTTCTTCTCTTTTCTTGGGGAAAATTCAAGTGTTTTTAACACATTCTGTTGTCATAATCAGAGAATCAGGTGAAATTCAAGCTACAAGAAAGCAAGGCCAGGCATCAAAGAGTGCAGTAAGCCACTGATCCAGCTTGGGACTGTGGCACAAAGGACAGGCAGTTTCCTCCACCTTCCATCAACTCTTCTGGAATTAGCTCTTCTGGGAAAATAAGTATTTGCTACTGCGGTACTTAGCGGTTGCCTACCTGGCAGACTGGAGAAATTGAGGACAAAAAGATTAGAAGCTCTGCAACACTGAGCAAGTAAAAGGTGTTACGCAAGCAATGGATTATTTACCATTTTTCTATGTCTTAGATTTTCAAACAATTTTGGCAGGTAGAAGTTTGAGTTTCACTACATTTACAAAAGTAATCAGTGACAAATATTTCCTAGTAAGCTACTATTGTATAATTCCAGTCCTATTTACACAGAATCTAGGTTGTATTAACAGTACTGGGCAAAACCAAGCTGGCATAAGAGCATTGATTCACCTTATTGTTCACGGACTTCTAGAGAGAAAAGGAATTGCAATGCAGGAATGAAATACGAGCACACTCTGCCCTCTAAATAGGCAAAAAAACTCTTCTGTTGGGCTAAATTACCAAAGGAGGCATCAGTATTTCAGCCTTTCAGAATTATGTCAATTGTTATCTATAGACCAGATAAAGCAGGGATGCAATTTTAACACAATTCCTGTGTAAGATGCAATTAAGTACCACAGAAGAGCAGACAAAAGAGTTTCTTTGGTACCTAATGACAAAAAACATTTGGGCTTCTCTCTACTGAATATGAGCAACTGACCCAACAGTTGCTGAAAAAATAGAACTAAATGGGTGGATTTTAAATATGATCAAATATCAAAGGAAACTGCTGCAGGGAAATATGGTTGTGGAAAAGAAACCAGAACATTTCTTTAAAGGATGTTGAGCTCACCTTCTGCTCATTACAATAAAATGAATGAGATAGGTCTTCTCATCCCAAAATGAAGACAAACACTGTGGCCTGAAAATCTGCCGTTGCAACGCACTCGCAATGTTTTGTACATATGACACAGGTTTCTACCGCACTGCTATTTTTATTGCTAAAGGCTCTAGACAAAACTGCTTTCACAATATCAGGCACTGCAATCAATGCAAGACTCCAGCTTAAAGACAGTTAAGAGTTGTAGTTGAACTGCACAAAATGACTGAATATGGCAAAAAAAGGAAGAAAGAACAAATGCAACAGAAATGGAATAACACACTCCCACAGATGCGCAACCTGACCATTTTCAAATTCAGGGTCAATTTTTTTACAGAATTAAGAAATGAGGTCATTAGTTTGTAAGATAGTATGACTTCTTTTTTGTGAAATTAGTGTTAAAGGACAGAAAACTACAAGGACTAAAATATTTTACTTTTCTACGTAGACACTTTCAAATACCTACTTGCGATTCTCATTAAATTCTGAATATGGAAAGGTTCACTCAAAGGCTAACTGTCCAGCTTTGTGACCTAATAGTCGTGATTTATGACACCTCTGCTGAAGGGGCTAAAGGGTGACAAACAGCATAGCTGCTTCACAGTTGTAAATTCTTCTTGAGGATTTTGGCCCCATCAAGAACTCAAACTACGCAAACCATTGAATAGTCATCAGGCGAGACTCTGGTCACTGTGGATTCTCCAATTAATTTTATAAGAGTGGAATATAGAAGAAATGGCAGAAAGTTCAAGCCACAGAAATAACTAAGCTATTTTTGCTGCAATTTTTTTGCATAGACCTTCAAAATGATGTGATTTCATAGAAATAGTCAGGGATATAATCAGCTGAACTGACATAAATGTTTTACCAGTTTCTCTGTACAGGAAGAAATTGATTTACAGCAGTACAAATTTTCTAAGAGGCATACGCAGATTGTGTCATGAGTTCACTTAGTAGGTAACTAATACTATAATCCTTGGGCACACTAGGGCGGTATTAAGGGTCTAATTCAAAACAGGATTTCTTTGGAGAACTTGCTGAACACTTTTTATTAGTTTTCTTATTTGATTTGGTACAAGCCAAGCACGACAGTACATGTCTACCAGGAGAATATCCATCCACTTTTACTCCAAGGCAAAACAGAGAAAGAGGATCACATAGAGAGCTGCTTTGATATCCTTCCAGTTCCTATTTGAATGATGAAACTTACCTCAGTTTTTCACTCCCTTTTTCTCATGGGAGAGCAATTTCAGGAGAGAGCTACCAGTAGTCTTGTTGTAAACATTTAAATTGCATGTCTTATCCTTACAAGACTGGCAAGATTTGAAGGTCTTAATATCTTTTATAAAGCAATTGATACAGTCTTGGCTGAAACAGAGGCAGAAAACTTCAATCTAAGTACAAACTGGGACATGATGTTCTAAGCTTCGTTTAGTTATGTTAATCAGCTAAAAAGCTTCAGAGAAGAGCATCATGAAGGGTAACCAAGGAAAGAGATGATAAGGCTCATTTCCTTATCAGTAGGATGGAAGGTGGAACAGAAAGGGTTTATCAAGAGGGAAGGCTTATAAAAAAATGTAATTCAACATAAAAATGAATCGGTTGTGTCTGTATTTCTAATATCCAGCAAAGTTATTTATTTTATCCCAAATTGCCTCCCTCAAAGTTATTTTGTGCATCTCCCTTGAGAACCATGCTCAGTAAGTCAGAGATAAAGTATTTGTTCACAATAAATGTTCTTTGAGTACAGGCTTTTCTGTCCTTTTCCAATTATCAGCACAGAAGTATTTTGGTGCAAAGTCACTGTTTGTTTCACTCACATAACTCCAGGAGGGTATTTTGTATGTTAGAGAAAGTGTATCACACTCTAAGGCTTCCATCTGTAGAGCTCACTTGTGATTTGGCTGTCAAGAACAATTTTTTCCTGATGGCTTTGGAGATATTGTAGCAGTTTTTTGTATTTGTTTTTCTGAAACAACCTGCTTCTATAAAGTTTCTGATAACCAGTTTTGTGAGGTTTGGAAGAGTTGTTTAAAAGACAGAAGGGAGAGAACCAGCATATGTTATTTTTCCAATGCAGGAGGTAACCATGGAGTGATTTTCTGGATCTCATAGGGGGCAGTAGCACAAAGCCCCTAGCCATTTCCTTGTAGTGTTCTTAAGTGTGTTGTTCAGGTGGATATTCAAAGATGTGATTACTTCCACAGGAAATAATCTTATTGCATGAAAGTTGTACTTAGATGGTTGAGATGGGCTATGTGCATTTTCCTGTCAGTGCAGATGCTGTGATGTCTAACTACATCATGAGCATGGGGTGTTTCGAATAATAGCTTGTTGTGTAGAGGTAAAAGCGAAGGTTTGTGAATTTTCTGTGAAGAATACTTTATAGATTGCTCTTCTTGCTGTTGGACACGATACTTACAGAGTTTCCTTGGTATACGAATATGCTTAAGACAATTTGATGTAGGATAAGGCAGTTAATGAATTTCTGCTAAAAAAGACAGCGAAAAGACTTACTACCTGTCAGACTGGAGAATTACATGTGCTGCTCCTTTCAATCACGTCAGTAAGCGGGTATATACTTGTCTGCTGTCCCTATTGAAAATTCACTCTGGATGTCCAGCTGTGATTTTATGTTGCTTTAGGAAACCCTATCAGCTATTAAAGTCCATTTGCTCCAGGGATTTCATTATGCGAATATTTCAAAATCCATTTGTCAATGAATAGCAGAATCACCAGTCCTTTCTTGGAGGTCAGTTCACACTGCATGTTTGTTGCTTTTCTAGTGACAGTTGAATGACAAACCAGTGCAAGCAGAACTATTTGAAGTAATAGGAAACAAACCTATTTCTATGCTAATACGTTTGAGACACACTGCTTCTCTGACAATATCATAATGCTGGAGTTTATAAAATGTCTATACAATATTTGTTCTCCTCCTGTTTTAATAAACAACAATTCATTATTCTAATTTCGTCCTTCATTCTCTGTAACCTTTGCAGAAAGAAAAAAAAAGCTCATAAATATCAGTGGTAATAAATTAGCACAGAGAACTAGACATATTTACATGGACATAGACTTCATATCAAAACACTAATTACTGCAGGCAAATTTAGTTTTCCCTTTAATCAGATTTTACAGGTAATTAGCAGTCAACTAAGATTAATTACAATTCATTTTGTGTTAATGTCATCTTTTGGTCGCAGAAAGTTTACACAGTATTTTATTTGCTAGATGTAAAAGCTAATTCTTACATAGACATACCAAGGTTATGTAAACAGGTTTTTAGTTCAATACACACCTTTTACTTGTCTTAGAAATACACTTGTGCATGAGATACCTGTTGGGCTTCCAGAGAGGTATATAAGGTCTCTCGTAAGTCATCTAAAACTACCATAAAGCTGTAAGGTGTTCCACCCAGCCATTATTCAGCTGTAGTTAAAAGGGTTATCAGACCTATTAAATTCAGTACACTCAGTGTGAGACCACACTTTTGTAACCCACCCTGTTCTTTTCTTCTCTCACAATGTTTCCCCAGTGCCAGATGCAGCTACTGATATGTCCTTCGTCTGTTTTGCACTGTGAGGATAGGATCTGCCACATATTCAGAGAAGCTCAGCTAGCTGGTGGGCTTTCCATTTTTATCTTAGTATTACAGTCCTTCCAGTCAAGCAACCCTGTGCATCCAAATATTTCACACCATGGAGAAAAAGGACCTGTCCCAGGCAAGCCTAGGGATATCGTCTCGGAGCCGCCCTTAGGGCAGGGTGGGGATCTCATTGAGACATCAAAACCACAAAGTAAGGATGGAGATTTATGGTCAAATCTGGCTCTAGGAAAGATCATAGAAAGCTCAAAATTTAATTCTTTTGCAAAAATGCAAGGTAAGACCTTGAGAAGGCAGTAATTCTTGACATAGAACCAAGTTGCACCATGCCAAAATGTTCTTGCTTTGTTTCCTACTTAGACCTAAATCCATCATTTTGGCTTGCTTTCCTCTCTCCTGTTGCAATCCACACGCTGTAGCTCCTCAGAAGTCTCATACAGGAGAATCATTGCCTGAAAGCCTTGTCCTCCCTGAGTGAACCAACCTGATTCAGCAAAGCTCAAATACAGCCACTAGCTTCTGTCCCCTCCCAGGCCACTTTACAGAGACGTATGAAGTCCCTGTCCTGCTTCAAGCCCTACCACATCAAATAATTGAGCTCATATTACAGATGTTATTCTATACAAACCAATGCACCTCTTGACCTGTCACTGTTCAGGAATGTGAAAATGGAAACGAGTTTTTAGGCCTTATCACAAACAGTACCGATCAGAGCTGCTACTGAAACCAGAAAGTTTAGAAAAATCACATCTGAAAACCTGCTCAGAAAGCAAGGTGTAAAGGTCACACACAAAGCTCAGGGAAGGCTCATGGGCTGCAGCACCTCAGGAGGTTTCAGGGCTTAACTCTAAACATCCTGCTTCCCAGGAGGAGGGCATTTGAAAACAGTATTTTGGGTATTCCTCAGCTATTCAGAGCTGAGAAAAGGTCTATCAAATAAACGACAGAAGCTGAAAGATGGAAAACATCCAGTAAAAACAATGCCTCTGTTCAAGTGAAAAGCTTGGCCCTGAGCAAAACTTACTGGTAAGAAATTCCTGTTAAAAGATAGATCCTTAGTGGAGCACCACTGGCCCAGTTTCACACAGGTTTGGTCTCATTCAGATCCCAACACACAGCACTTCTTTCTTGGCTGCCTCTAAGCCTTCATAGACGTGGAAAACTCTGGGATGTAGGTGATACCAAGACTGTGCAAACATGGGGACTCATTGTCCCCATGGATGATGGCGAAAGGTACAATGGAGGAGGAGCAGGAATATGCTAAACTGGTCTGTCCTCCTATCACATGCAACTTGTGTTAAATCTGTGCTTGTGTCAAGTGAGAAAATACTGACTGATCGGTTTTAATATTACTCTCTAAAACAAAAAGTTTTATATGTCATAATCTGGCCTAGACAAGCAAAAAGACAGAAACCACTCTAGGAAATCATAGACATTTTCCTCTTTTATTTTTTTTTCTCACTGCCCTCTTCTTATCTACCTCAACAAAACAAACCCAAAAAACAACCAGAGGCACATGAATCAAAAATGAAGAAGAGGACATAATTTACCTTGACTGTTCAATGTATCGAACTGTGTAGAGCACACTGAAACTGCTTAGCCTGAATGAAGAAATAAATCCAATCAAGAACTGAATAAGTGGAAGTATTTCATCAAGCTCACTTGAGGCAAGAAAGCAGAAACACACATAAGTTGTGCACACTGCTAAGCTCTCATCTGCAGTTACAAAAGTTAGAAAATGCATTTCTGATTGTGAGACCAGAGTTTGAGGAACCACAGAGCCTCCTTCCCAAGAGCATGGAAAACTCTTTTTCATCATATCAATTCCCTCCTGCTCAAGTGGAAAGTCTATTGCAAACATCTGTCCCAGACAAAAGCAACTCAAACACCCTCAGACCATCAGAGAATGGAGGATGCTTATCAGGCCTTATGCTAGGGTGACATGGTCTTTGAGTTGACTGTACAACTGCAAGAATATAATTCTTGAGTCATGACAGAATTGAAAGATAAAACCTATAGGCACTATATTTTTAACTTCTTAGGATGAGTCATTTGGTGGTGAAATAATTTAATAATACTATGCACTGATAACCTGTTTTCATCTAGTAATTTCAAAACACTACAATACTTGGCAAATCCTAACTTACATTACCCCTGTGAACTAAAAGCTACTCTACAGAGTTTTCTTAAGGAAAAAAATGAAAAAAGGTCCAGGGTGAAAAGTGATTTTACCAAGGCTACACTAATAATCAGTGACAAAATTGGAAACAGTAATAGGAACATTGACAGTCCAATTTTCATATATTAATCTTGACAGAGTACTTCTCTCTCTGCAGCAGTGTTGCAGAGGTGAGACCAGCTGTAGCGGTCAGATCTCCTAATAGAAATAGTTCTATTAAAAGAAAAAAACTAAACTAATGAAAATTAATTCTGCCTGCACATCAACTCAATGTCTGCATTCTTGTAATTAGAGCCTTCGAACTACTTTGTTTACCTATCATACATCTAGAAAACTAAAGGAAGAATATCACTATCACTATCTGGCACCAGAGCAGTTCTCCAGCTCCACATTGGCTTCTGGAACAGCTATCTGACTAAGAGGTCTGCGCGTGTCCCTGCATTGCATTATCACGCGAGACATTGAGGTCCCACAAGGCTAGATCAGACATGACTAGTTGGTGTGAGCCCAGGACAAACATTCATCAATTTGCAAAATTCCTCTTCTCTTATTAAAGTAGAAGTTTGTAGAAGAATGAGTTTTCCTTTGCAGCATTTTTGTGCTCCACACTACTCTTTTATTTAACTGGAGAATGAGAGCTCTAACAAGTTTAATATCAACTTAATATTAGGAGGATATTTTTCCTGTCCCTTTCATCACACAACATGGTGATCCATGCAGTAATACAGGAGTGAACCAGGTGACACAGGAAAACTAAACCTACCATGCCCACTCAAGAAAATTGAACTGTCGAGGCCAATACAGATGGATCTGTTGCACTTACTCCTGCACAATTCCCACTTGAGGACACGGACAGACCTGACCTGTTTTTAATGGTTCCATCTATTGAAGTGTTCAAGGGACCGCCCACATTGCTGCAGAGTAGTTATTACACTACCATAATGTGGTTTCAAGGGATTTTTAGCTGAAGTTGTGGCATGTGTGAAACTAAAGTACCATTGAAATGAAACTGGGGCTTATGCTCACATCTTGGTGTTTGCACAGCTCCTTGCACCAGTTCTGCCTGGGGCCTTTGAGCATTACCACAGAATTAATATCAATGCTCCCTACAGACAGCAAGTTCATTAACCTCAGTCAAGAAGTGAAGTGAGTTCAGTAGACAATGGAAAGACCAAAAGACCAATTAAGTGAGACCTTATACATCATTCATGGAGACTTCCACCAGAATTCAATAAAAAAGTTCTGCTTCAACAAGCTAAGAAAATCATTTATCAAGAGGAAATTAAAAAATGAGATAACTTGCAGTACTTGTATATGATAAACTATTTAAAAGTATTGTTGCAGTTTATGTAATACTTCATATGCCATCAAGGATACAGAACTTAATTTACATTAAATGAGTTCTTAATACATACTATGTAAACTTAAAAATCAGCAAGGATTTATAACAAATGAGTTATTATCTATCTTCACAGAGAAACTTAATTCTTTTCCCTTTAAATATTGCTCCATAAGTACAGCTCTCTAAATTCTTTATTCTTTAAAATCTCTGAGGCTGTAGTTTATATTTCTCCAAACAGCACATTGGCGCACACCAGCAGTGGCTTTTATCTGTTCTACAGGCTTCTTATCTTCCATCCAATCCAGAGCACCAATACTCTCCATTGTTGTACTCTTTCTCTGACTTAATTTGTACCCTTTTGGTGCAATGTTCATATCCTTTCCCAATCTCTCCTTATGACAGAAGTGCCTTCAGGAGCAGTCAAAACCTTCTCCCTGACTCTGAGGCACTTGTACCTATTCTGAATCCCTAGGAAGCACTGCAACAAGCTCTATAATTAAAATTCGTTGCAAACATAGTGGGATTTGGAATATATTTCAACAACCAACTCATGTCCTATATCAATAAGAGCAATGAATTAGAAGTCTGCAAATACATAACTGCCTACAAGTAGAAGAAAATCTTGATCTTTCATGTAAAACTAGATGAGTAGGAGAGCAAGTTAGTTAACCTAAGTAACTGCAGGCATCTAATTTTGAGCTACACTTTCAGAAGCTTTTGAGTGGTCTCATCCTCTGACTCCAGAGGAACAAGCATTTCATGAGGTATGACTCACTGGATAATAGCTTGGCTCATGGATTTCCTAACTATAATGTCTGGTTCGGGCCACTACAGGTCCACTTCTTACCAGGAGGCAGCTCACAATACAGCCCCCAAAAGGTAACATAGATTCCAATGCTAGCAAGCAGGAAAGCAAATAAAATAGAGAAAAATAGCAACAAATTGAAAATTCAAATTCAGCCTGAACTTTATTTTCTTAAGCAATTCTGCACAAGAAGGTCTGGAATTCTTTTCTCAAGAGTATGTAATCCTCGAACAAGAAAAGGCAAAGTTATTTGTCTACAGAAATGCACAGGACATTCACAGAAGCAGATGCTTACATGGTGCTGGCTTGGTTCTCATTCATTAACCAGCATTAAAAAAATAAAACAAAATAAACCCTTACAAGAGCCCACTGAGAGCTTGACTCCCTATCAAGTTTCCAACATATTAAGTGCAGATAGAAATATCTACAGTGCTTTCTTAAGGCTACTATTCTCAGTAGGTAGCTGCTTTAGCTGTTGCTTTCAAGTAGTAAAATCTTTTGTGAGGACAGAATATAAGCCTAGTATAACTTTTCTCTTACAATCTAGTTCACATCATGGAAAGTCTGCACATAACCCCTTTTGGTTCAATATTTGTAAGAAGTGCCAGTCCAACTTTCTGCAATCATTAAGGAAAATACCAGGCTAGAATTTCCTTCTTCAGCAACAATACACAGTAGGAAACCATGCAGCATGACCTAAAGTGATTAACAAGATTTTCATGAAATAGGGCACTGAAAAAATTCTCCTTGTACTTTCAAACTTCAGTCAAGTAATATCAAACTAAACCAAACTACAAAGTGAACCTTAGATTCCATATTGAGGATTATAACAATGCTCTAGCTGAATGGGTACCCTATTTCCATGTGTCAATAACACTTCAGTCCTCAGAGAGATGCGTATGGGCTCCATAGACAACTACACGAAACCCAGAACAAAAAGAACACTTTGACAACAGCACATTTCAGTATAAAGAGCTTAGAGAGCAGGGAGGATTAGATCAGAAGAAATATTGGCCCTGTATGGGCTAGTTTAAAACTCACAAACTGAGTGACTACTTGAAATAATTTATTATTATTATTTACTTCAATAAAAAAATAGATACTGCAGGCTCACCAAAGGAATATTTTGGTATATTTAGGCTGTTAGGCCATTTCCATAATTTCATTTCCAATTTTATGATGAAAGTTAAGGACTAATCTCAGGTCAGAGACATGTCCTTATTAATCTGTTTTCTGGGAAAGTAGTTAGGTGTGTTTGTCTTCATGTATTAAGGTTAATATTACTGCCATTTAAGGTTAAGAGGTGTCCCTTTGTTTGCTTTTGGTAAACTGGGATATAATTTCATCCTTCATAATGCTGATTTGCTTGATCAAGAGACGAATCAGCAACTGAGAGCGACACCAAAAAAAAGGTTTTCAAAGAGATGACACAGGGCAGTCATAACTAGTAACTATTTTGCAGAAGGGAAGAATAAAATGCCAGCAGTTAAAACTGAGAGCATCACCACCAGGACAAAAAAATAAATAAAAAGATCTCATTTAAAATGTGCTGGGGGGAAAGAAATACTCTTCAACTAAATTCAGCACACAGAGATGCAAAATATCATTCTCACACCCACCTAACCATAACCCATTTGCTACAGTCAGCTCAGTGAGTGCCATGAGGCCAACACCTGCTGCCATGGTGAAAGAAACCCATGCTCCCATAGTCAGAGTTTCCCTCTTGAATTAAAATGCAGTTTGCAAAGGAGCCTTATACCTGGACAAACCTACTAAAAAATCAGTAAATAAGCAGCAGAATATTAAAAATAGATGTCCCACCCAAATAGCAAAGTACTGAGAACAAGTTTAAATAATTACCTAAATTAATAACACTGAAAGTTCTCTATGCAGAAAAAAAAAAATCTTCTGTATAATGCACAGGATTATGAAATCAGAGCTAATATTTTCATAAAGCTGCATGCAAAACATATAAGTAACTGCATATGCATGCACACACATACATTGACACATACATTACCCTGAACTCTTTCACAGACCAAGGCATTTTATCTCCACACTTATGCTTTTTTTCCTGAAAAACAAAGACTTAAAATGGTTGCTTCCTATTCCATTATTGTTTTTTATCCTCTACTTAATACAGGTCCTTCTGTTGCATGGTGACTATGATAAATAGACAGTTCATGAAATTATTAGGCTTTATATAGCTATATGTATTATAATGTCTTTCAATGAATACCTACAATTTTCAGTAAAGGAAGATTTTGGGATAGATCCAATAGCCTAGACTCTCTTTTAATAAAATAAGATAGCACAATTGACTTTCTGTAGTCCTTTAAATAAGAAATCAAAATCTAGAATTCCTGGTGTCTCATATTTCTAAAGAAGCAGTACATGCAAGTATAGTTATATCTAGGCATAAAATAAACGGGCTTGTATGCTGAGTTTACATGACCATTTAAAATAAGGTTTGCTTTTCCTGCAGTGTATTGGTTCCCTTGGGTTGCACACAGCAGGGAAACCTTTTACAAAGGAATGTAAACCGTGATACCTCAGTGATGATATAGGATTTAAAACCCCACTACTGTAAATTTTATGGTCCTCTCTTCAGCACTTCATACAGGGAGGAAAGTCACAGAAAACAAAATACATTTTCATGGGCACTTCTAACACTGAGTGAATATTTACAAACAAATTCTCAGCTGAATGTCATTGTTTGATCTGTCATTGTTGTATGAACAATTTTTAATTAAAATATACATCCTCTAAACTTAATGAATTTACTTTCATGACTCAGGGGTGCAGAATTTGCCCATAAATGTGACACAGCCAGTAATATAAAGGCCTCAGTAAGTAGCAAGCGCAATAACAACTTATACTTTATTCATTACAGATACATAATTAATATGTTTATATAACTAGAAAGTGAACCAAGTGCAAAAGATATGGATTTAAAAAAAAGGGGCACCGAGAAGCTTTGTATTTAATAAATGCATTTGTCTACAACTTAAATCATGTATATTCTTCACACAATTTGAAACATTTAGCTTCCTGGTGACACTTTTATCTGCCTCTGAAGTAGCTCTAAGTTCTTGGTCTCAACTGCATTTGAAAGAAATCAGAAGCATTGCCATGCATACGGAATCACAATAATGCATATGAAAACAGATATCCTCACTCTACCATGTTCGTCTGCTTGGGAATAGCAGTCCACCAAGACAACAATATTTGTTTTTGAACAAATTCTCTCTTTAATTGGAATTATTCCACACTTGATATTACTCTTTACTGTCCTTAATTATCTTATCAGTTATTACTTGCTCTTCTTTCCCCTTAGTACCTCCTTTCTACTCCTCTCTTCTGCATGGCCCATGCTGTCTTTCAGACAACAGCCCTTTGGGGGCCACAACTGCGCTTACTATTATTTTAATTTATGTCCAGTATAGTAGAGCTTAAATTGCTCTTAGCCTTCAGGTGGTATTTCAATATGCATCCTAATATACAATAATAAAATGTCTGTGTTGGATGAGAGTATCCTGAATATTTTACAAAAATCAACAGGAATACAGATCCTCCCCTAAACTGCATATGACTTCAGATTCCAGTTCAGCAGCCTTGTCTCCAGGAGTACATCCTGTGAGTATACATGAATCATAGACGAGGATTAGTGCCATTGCAACAGTTTTTGCTCAGAGGCACATTTTCCTCCATGTAGAGTCCTAGTGAAGACCACATGGTGCTACTTGGGTACAGACAACCAGTCTGACAGCAGCCAGCTACAGCAAAAAGGTCTGGGGCCGTGAGCTCTCCCAACGAGTAATGGTTGACTTGCTGGTTCTGGGCACTGAAGTCCTGAATTTTCAGGAGCAAAGGGACTGATACACTGACTTCTGCACACTCATCTGAAAGCCAATGTTAGTCTTCATTTCGACTAGAAACCTCAGGCACAGGTTATAATTTGTTATGTGGATGGTACAAGCAAATCTGACATATAAGCAAAACTTTACGTATTAAGAGAAAAACAAGAAGTTATTCTTTTTTTTTTTAAAAAAAAAAAAAAGAAGCTGCTACAAAGAGCACTAAAGAGTTTATGATAGGGAAAAAAAAACAACTTAAGAAAACCTATGTATCTCCAGTGTGTCTCTCTTACAAAAATGTGGGGAGATGAGCAGACTGATGGAGAAGAAAATTATGAACATGAAGAAAAGCTAAACATTTCAGCTATAAATCTCAAATGGCTATAATTCTGTTTGGGAATTTTGATTTATGAAGCTCTAAAGCTGTTTCCCTATTCAGACCTTCATAGGAAAGAAACCCATTACTTTTGCTAATAAATATAACATTACCCAACATACAAAAACCGTACATACATGCAATTCCAGCTGGAAGCCATTAGTCAGGGTGGAGTCCTTCAAGCAAATTACATTCTTTCAGGTGAAGATTTACAAAGCTGTTGAGTCCTTACTACATGAGTTTTCTCTCTAATGTGTCTGAGACAGAAAAGCTATCAGACTCATACTTCATTTTTGGTGACATATACCCTTTGGAATTACTAAAGCCACCCAGGATTTAGAGCCCACTTCCCATGCTGCAATATTCCTGTCACTAAGCACTATGAAATCTGAGTTTCTTTGCTTAAGTAAACCTTCCGGGACAAGTTCTGAAACTTGCAGGAATCCTGAGGATTGCAGACAAACGGAACAATACTTTGCTCAGAACTTCAAACTTCACCTTTTAGACACTTTTCAACATTGACTGAACACTTGCCTAAGTAGAGTTTATGAATTATGGGTAGCTTCTGCCCCTTGAAAGCTACAGTTCCTGAAAATGGAGTATTAAATCTTTTCCAATCTACACAGAAAGGATCAGGAAACTTTACAGTTGTGATCTGGACAGAGTTACAATTCAAGTCAGAAAACTGGCCATGGAAGAGGAAACTACTACATATGCTGATCAGCCAACCGCAGGACAGCCAGACCATGCAACTGTCGAATTCATCCTCCATGTGTTCCCCCTCCAGAGACATAAATTTGAGTTTCTTTATTCCTATGCAGTCAATAATTTTCATAGTTGGACATAATACTTTTGAGATCACTGCCCACTGTGTCACATTTGGCTTGACTCCACAGTTATTGGCAGAGATGGACAGAAAGGAGAAAGAATGAACAAAGAAGCATCCTTCCAAATCAAACCTAGAGGTGTTTTTCAATTAAAAGTTTTTTTCTATCAATATGCAAAGACTTTGTCCTACCAGAATATTTAGTTTTACATACGCACTATATGCACTAATCTCACCAATAAATATCCCACTTTTGTTTGTCATATTCCAACCCATCTATATGAATGACTGTGGTATATTTTTCCTCAGTTTCTGTATTTCCTGCTGCACTTCCAAATAAAAAGTAGTTCTGGAATTTGGGGTTTTGAAATTGCACTAGAATTACTTTTATGATGCTCTCTGATTGTGTGTTGTCTTACATCTAGTTTCAATGAAAGCAACGGAGACGTGGCTTCTATATGAATTACAGCAAGTAGGTACAGTATCTTTTAGAAATTATTGCTGCCTTTCCTGAGCCATACAAACCAATTTATCCTATCGTTCTTGCAAAATGCAAAAATTCTGCTTCCTAGAGGACTGCATAAATAACAAATATTTTAAACTTAATTCATAATCATTTAGTCTATTCTGCCTACATTTCATTGAACCAATAGGTCTTAAATTCTGTGGATCATATATGCAATGTTTAGTTTCTGATAGATATAGAATATAAAATTATTTTTGCATACTAAAACTTGAACACGGAAGGTAATCCTCATTGTAATTTTTTCAGGTAGACAAGAAATACTCTATAAATGCTGAGCACCTTGCTTTCATTTCAATGGAAGTTGAAATAACATCCATATATATTTTATAAAAACATTTGTTATATTTAAGTTATTCATAAATGCATAAATTATTATTTGAGATGAGGTATATAGAACTTAAAATGAAACTACAGTTATAGGATACAAAGGACATGAGGAAAGACAACTCATGTAAGCTCTTCCAAAAGAACATTAGCTGGAACAGTCTCCTAAGAAACTAAATGCTGCCTATTTATTGTGGATCTGTAGGATTCCACAGAAGGCAAATAACATCAGCTGTTAGAGAGCATTGCGGGAAAGCAGGAAGAAATGAAAGGGCACTAAAAAAAAGAATATAACTAAAACGAAAACAATAGGATTCTGTTCCCTAATCATAGATGTCACATACCATTTTGGATGTCATAGGGCAGCCTGCTTGGCTTCACTCAAGTTTTCTGTAAATGGCAGAGGTCAATGCTATGCAAATGTCTTGGACAGCTAAAGGCATGAAAATAGAGGTTGACATTTACATTTAAATAATTGAATACCATTCCTAATGCTAGGAAAAAACAATCCCCATAATTATATCTGAAGTCATTTGCAGACACAACGAAGAACTGTTGGGAAATGACTGCTTCTGTGCAATGTCATTTTGGCATAACTTTAAGATTTGAATTAAGATCAAAGTATAAACATGTCTGACAAAAACACTGTCTTTCAATGAAACTAAGTTCTAGTTCTCAGAAATAAGAAAGGCTTTATATTATACAATTAGTAATTATCACAGAATTCAGTCTTCAGTCTAGTTCCTACTAGAATACTCTCATATAATTCTATATTTATGTGTGTTTATAGGCCCTTTCCTATAACTATGCAGAAAAAATGTAATTGATTTTTCAGCAATTTAAATATACCCTAGGTCCATTAAACAAATCATATAATTTAATAATGTGTCTACTGATATCCCTGCTTATAACCAGCAGTGAAATTTCTCAACATTTACCTTGCCTTTGTATGGTAGGCATGTTAAGAAAAATGCAAGTTTAATGCATGAGGATGTTTTTCGGGTTCATTGGCTGAAGAGGTTGAAGTGAGTAATGGCTGTTTCATATAATTTCAAATAGAATGCCTTTATCAGAAATAGAGCATTTCTTCCAACACAGCACTTCAAAGAACATTCCCAAGTCACTGCAAGACCATTCCTACACGAATTTCCAATGTCCTATTGTTACTGTAAGCAAATCCACGCTTTGTATAATAATGGCTTCTCCTGTGCAATAATGTTAAGCTTAAAATACCTATCAAGGTTCATGCAGTGCTGAGCAGCTATATTTCTGTTTACAGGTATCAAATAAAAATATTAAATACCACATATTTTCTAATATTAGTAATAAAAGTGAACAGATAGAAACAGTTCATTGAAATGCAGTGAACTATTAATCAGTCATACACATAAAAAGCTGCAAAATAGCACTATAATAAAAGGCTGTCACTAAACATAACTAGAATTCTGCTTATCAAGAGACTTCAATAATGTCTTTGATGCATCTAAGCTAAAAGCAGGACACAAGAAGCATTTTTTTGCGAAAGGTTCATAATGTTTACACAAGAGAAAATGCCTCTGAGGCACTCATTCCTGCACATTGCCAATAGAGAAATCCACACGATAACTGCAGACACGCAAATTTCAGACACCAACAGTCTATTTCTTTTTCCTCGGGAGTAGACATGGCCCCAGTGGACACAAAAAGAATGTCTCATGCAAATTCACCATCAAAAAGGTGTTTGAGGAGGAAACCACATGAAGGCAATGTAGTTACCAACAGAGCAGACAGTAGTAGATGCAGCAATAGCAAATGTGTAATTTAAGACTAACTGAAGAGCTTCCTTAGTTTTGGCATGCTTTAAGCAAAACCAAGCCCAGAGTTCTTTACTAGAAGATACCAGTAAGTAGACTGCAGACATTTTCCTACATATTATTGGCATTTTGAGGTTAAGAAAAGAGCAAGGAGGGATAAAAGCATGGAACAATATTAAATCACAGCTGTGTTGTTCAGGGAAATACTAAAGAAGTCCTGATTTTGACTCACGAATTCCAGAATCCCTTCCTTTTAGTACTCAGAGAATTTCTCAGACATCACATCTTTTAATAATTTGGATATCAGATGAAGAACAATCTAGCCTGTGGCTAAATTCTGGAAAATATATATCATCTAGAGCAGATTCCTAAGAAATACAATTTTACTGAAATAGAACTGCAAAAGTTCATGGAAAATAAATAACATGGACTATTAGAAAGTGTTGTAAGTTCCTGGGAAAGAAACCAAGAGCCACAAAAAAAAAATCAATACAACTAAAAGGATAACAGTGTTTCAGGTAGTAGGGCTTAGTGTCTGCAAATATCACTTGCCTTGTAGGTATTTTGTAAATAATACTAATATTTCAGGAAGCCTGATATACAGTTACTGATGACACTACATTCTCTTCCTATTTGTAATCCCTGTTCAAAGAATTATAAATTATTTTTCATTTTGGTTTTTTTTTAAAATGGTTTGGTTCTAAGTGTTTTTAGTCATGATTTGGAGAAGGTTACAATTGGAGTACTCAAACCAATTGCTACAGACATGACAGGCCATCTCTTATTCACTTAAACAAAATATAACCAATGATGGACCCATTTTTTATTCATCATGGGAGAAATAGCATCTGTATTTTAGTCACTTGCACAGAGGAGCAGTGGCTCATGCAGAAAAAGAGGAACTGTGTAAAGACTAGGATAGTCCATGTCCTTCAGTGGACTGATCTGCAAAAATGGAACAGCCCAAGGGATCCATGAACCTTCTAGAAGCTGATCGAAATCATTGCCTATGAATTTCTCCCAAGAGTCACCCTGCCACAATGATGAATAATGCTGTTCCTATTCAGCTGAGGAATACTTTCTCTGTACAGCTCTAGAAAAACAAATGAAGTCTCCGAAGAAATGGAATATGGAAATACATTAGTCATTAACTTCACTATTAAATAGTTCTTTGTAGTGCACACCATAATTCCATTTCTAGTGAAATCTCATTTTCATACATTTTCTTTATCTTATAGAAATTTCATGGGATAAAAGACCTAATCATCTCCCTTGCCAAATCAGCAAGGTTGGAGCAAGGGACTGATTTTTTTTCCCCCTGGAGGAACAGACAGCAATCTCATGGTTGCCCACAAAAACAACAGGTGCGCACTAGCACACAGATTTTGGTCTCAGTCTTTCAGTAATGCAAGGTTGTTCCTTTTAAGATTAAATCCTGAAGTGTGGTAGATAGAGGAATGAGATTTCAAGCTACCAAATCACAGGCTTCCAGAAGCTGACTCATCTCTTACATATGGGCTTATGTGAGTGCACACCATGTGAAATCCCTACTTCCCTTAAGAATACATTTGACACATATTAGAGATTTAGTCATAATTTCCTGTTCTGTAAGAGAATGGAATTTATTATTCATATGATTAATTCATATCTAACACTTAAAATCTCATCATTATATGGACTGCTTCTATCTCATTAGGATTTCAGAATTTTTCTTTTTCCAATAATAAATACAATAAAAAAGAAACAATACTGAGATGTGATTTAAAACAAATTTAAAACAGAGAGTTCAGTAGTCATAAACCAGAAAGAGATGAGATACTAGGAGAGAAGGAATAATGAAAACTCTGGTTTTGAACTCCCCTCTGAATTGTGCTGCCAAAACCACTGCAGGCAATAAGCAATGCAGTCTCTCTTATGAGCCACCAGCCAGCCAGGCTTATTGAGCTGTATGTTAAACTTCCCTCTGGAATACAACAATAGGAGAAGAGATTCCATTTGCAAGAGTACCATTTCTCCATTTCAGCGTCCTACTGAAGAAACCACTGATTTTTAAAAAGTCATCTCTTTTAGGATGAGCACATCATTCATTTCTGTTCATTGATTCCTGGTATATAATGTGTTCAACATATAACCCTGTACTTTAGAATCCTTATCAAACCCTAGGCATAAAGTGGCCTTTCTATTATCTTTTTACTTCTTTGTGTTTCACTGTTTGTGCTCATCATCAGCATGATATCTTGCCTTACTCTTAGATCTTCATGTCATTGGAAATAGAGACTGTCATAATAACCAGAGCTTCTAGATATCATTGCAATATTAGTAAATACATAATAATCTAAAAATAGGAGCTAAATTTGGTGGCTGAGAGAGAACACAGCGTGTTGGAAAGTCAACTGCATTAGAAAAATTAGACAAAAATTCACACAATGATTTCCTAGGAAAGATAGTATCTTCATCTAGTCTAGCCACTTCTAGATGTGATTGGTTCCAAAACAGAACATTCTTCTGTGATGTACATCTCGGTACCTGCCATTCCTGTGCTACCAAAATATTATTATTGCTCTTTAATATAACAACTCACCATGGTAGGTAGAACCCATGAAACCACGGACACAGATAAGCGTGCTAGACTAGTGGGCTTCCATGGTGAAGTCCTGACAGATGTTTTCCAAAGCACTACCTTAGTTTGTGGAAGTGAACAGCTTCCTGGAGTTGGGAGAGGTATTTCATTTCAATTGCAAGCTCACCTGAAGTCACACTGTGAGGAATATTTCTATTTGCCTCTGTAACTTCTAAGGAAATAATGTTTTCCCTGTGAGTTTCCATAAATTGTAGCAGTTAAAATGTTTCTTCTTTACTGCTAGGAAAATGTGCAGGATAAAGGAGCCTATGCCAAGGTTACAGTAGAAAATTATGCTGGGGGCGGGAGGAATGCACTGTAACATTGTCTTCAGTACACTCCAATTTTCAAAGTCCAAAAGAGACATAGTAGGAGTCACGAGTAAAGCTGATGAAAAAATTTCTCTTTTGCAGAGGAAAACAATTATTTGCTACTAACATAAGACATTGTCTATGTAAAAGCAATTAGAAAAGTTTTAAGAGTGTGGAGAAAAAGAAACAAGGCAAAATCTCAGCATGCAGACTGGACGACTGTCTGCAAAGGAGAGGAGCATTTAATTAACCCTGCTAAAATTACAGTTCTGACCCAAAACTTCTGGATTATGCTATGCTAGTGACTCTGCTAAAGATTTCTTGCCTGTCTTGAGGAAGCCTCTCCTCTTCTACAGCGAGAGCAAAACAAGTTCAGCTCCCTGCATACCAGATTCTGCCTCCTCTCATGTAAGAATAAGAATAGTCCATTTGTCAACTGAAAATGCCAAATTTTCATGGCTGTGTCTGATATGAACCTGACACAATAAGGTTTTGATCTCTGATGCTTGCCGTAATATAAATAATACTAAAACTTGCCACCGGGTCATTTAAATACCACTTGGTATATGTCAGCTAAAACAACCAGTAGGTTACCTCAAGGATTCTGATATTCAGAATCAGGTCAATGAAATTCTGCATTCAAGGTTAATAAGAGAAATTGTGCATACTCCTGTTATGCACTAGCAAACAACAATAAACAGTGCCAGTACCTAATTTTAGTTTCTCACATACAAGGTTGTTGTTAATAGAGAAAGCTAAGAGCCCTTAGGTATGACGAACTTCACTCAGTTCAAGCATTAAGTACTGCATTTTTTCCTAATGTATTTCTTAGACAATTTGCAACATGAGTCCTTGTTTGTGTTTTGAAAGTACTCAGCATTGGCCTAACTCTGCTCCCACTAAAGCCATCTATAAAGTCCTGTTATCTTTACTGGAAACATTGAGACAGGACAGAGCCAAGTGCTTTTGAAAGTCTCATCTGTATTCAGCAATAACAGACCAAATCTAGGTTCACATGCAAGCAGTAGGTTGAGAAATGTCATATTTAAGCCTCAAGGTCCACAAGCTGTAATTCACTCCCTTGTGCATACGTATTGTGGTAGAGTCTACACTTTCAGCTGCCTCAGACGTTGCACGAAGTGGCTGGTGCTCACACCTAATGAGGCCTCTTCAATATGTCATTTGATCCTCAACATTGTGTGTGCAGCTTTATTTGCAGCATACAATCTTGACCTGCTTTAAAGGCAGAGTTACCAAGTTTCTCATAGTGTTTTTTTTGGAGCTCATCACGACAATACGTGAGTGCTTCAAATATTCACCATTCTCTCTTCACAGTACCTCTATGTGGTGAAGATATCCCATTGCACAGATGGGGAGCTGAGTCAGAGAAGGATTAAGGTCAAACATTTTGCTAATTTAAGGTGTCCAATTTCAGATGCCTGAGATCAGATTTTTTTTCAGAGTAATTATCATAACCTTATATAGTGAAGTATAGATCCTATCTAGTTCAATTATAGTTAGAAATGTCTAGCACTTCTGAAAATCAGAAAAAAAGAATAGTTTAGAATCCAGAGTCCTATGGAGCAATTATGTCCAGCTGAGTTTTGGAAAATAATGGGACAAATGAGAACTATGGAATGTGTGAAAAATTTTGCTAAGAGGATCATTCAGCATCTCCACATAGAAATTACTGCACAAGGGAGTGAGGGGCTCCATGATAGCATTTAATCTCCTCAGCTACCAGACTACCTTTCTGTCTCAGTCCCTATACCATTTCTGATACCCTCAACAACTCAGCCCAAGTCTTAGACGGTAAATTCATCAAAATTACACTCCAAAATCCTGATAATCCATAATTCACCCTAATATCAAAGGGTGCTTTACAGAACCCCCTTAAATTAGACATATGGGCTTTTTTTTCAGGTTTTCTACCATTTGGCTGAAGTCTTATTTGCTTTTTTCTATGGGTAGGAGAGCCTGTTTTTCAGTGGGTGACTATGCCCATTTACATGTGCGCATTTGTAGGTATTGCTTGATAATACATAGATGGAATGAAAATAAAAGGAATATCTTGGGCAGTTTTCCTTGTTATGAACCTTTAAAAAGAAGTCAGTTAGTCAAACAACCAAAATTAAATGTATTGTAAATAAATTTTAAACTGAACTATTATACCAAGCAGGGAGAGTAAGTTGAAATTCTTAGAAGTAAAGGACCATCTTACTGAATTGAAAATTATTTCTTGAAAACAGCTTTTATTGCAGTCAACCCAACCAAGTGTCAGAATCCTTGTCTTTTGGAAAATGCAGGACTGTTCAGCCAGCTCTATGCCACTAACCCTGCTAGAGACACAAGTAAGGGGAAAAAACAATTGGACGATTTCAAGACAGAAACTGTCTATAGTTTCAGAAGCAGAACTGACAGAAAGAAGAGGAAACAGAGGGTGATGATTTATTTTACTGGTGACTTCTCTTTTCAACATACGTATTTTTAACATGCTACTACATCTATTTTCAACAGAAAGCTCCATTTCCTCTAGCCTCCACACTTTCTCTAGGCCTTCCTTTTCCTCAGTAGTTGTAGCTTTGCACTTGCTTTGCCATGCTATGAAAACCAGAAAGAGAGAAATTTCAGGGATTTTCCTGAAAAACCCCATCATACTTCTTTTTCCCAGGCCAGCGACCCATGGTCACAGGACTATCTGCCTAATAGGACAGCTAAAAGCAGCTCTGTTCATGTGTCCCTCATGCTTTTCCTTTTTGCCCACTAAGAATTGACATATACTCTGCCCCTCAAGGGAAGCGAATTCATTTGCAGCTTATAAAACACTACTGTTACTGCCGAGTGAGGACAGGAGATAATGAATTTTCTAGGAGAAAAGCTAGTTTGGTGGAAAAAGCATTGAAGACTTGGGAGGCAAGGGTTAAGCGCCAGGTCTGAGACAGAGCTGCTTCATCTCTTTGTGACTCTGTCCTCTCTCTGTGAAAAGGAGAAGCACAAATTTAAGGTAAGTGTGCAGCCTGTGATAGTTAGGAAGACTAAGCAGGTAACCAAAATGGTCTGTTCAGGCTTCATAAGCTATGCCAGAATCCCTACCGCTGAGGTTAAATTCGTTAACAACTGTGAGGCACTCAGATACAGGAGAAGGTTATATCTGTGCATCCAATAGACAGTTCTGGAGCTTATTTTCTCCTGTTGCTGCAAAGCATTCACCCACAGCTTTTGATTTTTTTGACACAAAAGAGCAGATACCATGAAATTCTTCTTCCATCAGGAACAAATATCAAACCACTTCAAATTTAAAACCATCTGCAGGGGAAGGGCATTATTCTTTACTCCAGAGATGAGACATTTTTTGACAGTGTTGTACCAGTCTGCTTTTTCCTTCCAAAATCAGTTGGCTAATCTACTAAGGTCAGTAGAAATCCAGTGGAAGCTAGAAAATGTTGCCTCTCAAAAGGAAGAAGTACTGTCCAACACCTTTTCCGGAAGCACCTTCGCCTTAAGGCAGTGATTTCTTGCTCTCAGGTTCAGAGTTCAATGGGTGCTGGCAGGCACAAGGATTCATTTGATGATTTTCATGGTGGGGAAGTATGTCTGTGTATCTGTGTGTGTATGAAAAAATATTCATAGTGCACACAGGTTCTCCTGATGAAGTCTGGTTTAGGAATACTTACTTTAAATGGCTGTCAAACCTATAGAGATGCCCATAAAGATTCAAAGACCCAAGGGCATTTGATCTTATTTAAAAGAACTGAAACCTGAGTAATTGAATGAATGAATGAATGAATGAATCATTAACATTTTCAAAAATGTTTAAGCCATGTAGCATACATCTACACCTTGCAACAAACTGTCTGAAGACAGTGTTGACCCAAACTGATGGTCCCCACAGCACCGATGTTGCATCACATAAGCTGGAAGGCTGAAACACAGGAGCAATTTAGCCCTGGGGCAAGTCGTTACATTCTTGTATCAACTTGTCTTTCTGCCACATGTGGGTAATTCAGTTTACCTACATCACTGAGATATCAGAAAGACTACTTTTAAAAGCAATTTGAAGACATAAAGCATAAAGGACATATTAGGTATTATTATTACATGTGGAAAGCATCATTTTAGCAACACACACCTTTTTGTAAAGAGGCTGTATTTAAATAACATAACCCTATAATTACATTTCATTATAATTAATAGTATAAATAGTTATTTAAGAGCATCTTCTGTCCAGAGGTCTTTCAGTATGTGTTAGATTCCAATTAAGAAAGAAACCAAAATATATCCTATCACTAAATTGGCAATTCAGTCCCATTACTATCTCTTGGATGCAAACAAAAAGACGAAATTCAACAGGACTATTTAATGCCCTAAAATCAGAGAAATTGGTTACTTTTCCTCTCAATACTGGACAGCAGACTACCCCCAGGTCCTCAAAATTAAATATCGTAATTTGGCTAGACAGCAGTTCAAATACATTTGTTTTAAGTATGCTAACTTTTCAGGTTTTTTCAAAAGGAAACAGAGGGGAAAATAAATGGCCAGCAGAAAGCTTTCAAAAAACCCCATCCTTTTTAACACGCAAGAAAAGTGAGCCTTCAAAGCTTGTGCATAAGCACCTATATAATTGGTTGGATTTTCAAGAACACGGAGCTTTCAGCAGTCCCCAGTGAGACCAACAAAGGCTTCTGGATGCTCAACAATTTATCACGACTCAACAATTTCCCTCCTGGGCATTATTTACCAACTACGTGGAATATGGAAAGCTAAAACATTTGAAACTGTCATTTTTGTTTGGACTTGAATGCCTAAATCTATTAGGCTCCCCTAAAACACCCTCAAGTATTTCCACACATTTTATTCCAGGATCTCACAACACCATCCTCCCTCAACTTAATTTAAATGAACACTGCATGCTAGGACTGGTAAATGTTACATAAGCTAATTATTAATTAGTCTCTTTCTCCATTCAGATTTTACTTGCCTGTCAATAAAAGACACTAGATTATTGCCTGGCCAAAATATGCATTATTTCCAGTTCTCTAATACCACTGAAAAGCAGACAGCAGTTCAAATTGCCAGCAATAATTTATTGTGTAGAATCAAAATTCTGCAAGTAACCTCTTCTCATCTGTTTCTTTCAACATCTCCCACAGCTATTTGATCTTTTTCCTGGCTTTTCATGTTAACTGGTCATCTCCTGCCAAATCCCAGTTATTGAAATAAGACTCTGCAGCTTGTTCAGTTGATATAGCTGTGTTTCATGCACAGAGTACATTTCACAACAAACAGGACTGCACCTTTCAGCAGCATTACTGAGACAAAACTCAGGAAGCCATTTGTCCCAAACGCTCTAAAAAAAACCCAAGAGCCACCTCATTTTTTTAAAGCTGAGTATGTGGCCAAAGTTTAAATCACTGCTCAGCTCATAAAAAGAGTAAAGGGCTATCAGGCACTGAAATCTGCTGCTAAAAATGGATGGGAACCTTCAGTGCCACCCTCAGCCATCTGCCTCTGTTACAGTGTCAGACCATGCTGCAACCAAGGCACCAGGAGGATGAATGTCGCAGCAAGGGAGAGGGAGGCAGTTGCTTCCCATATTCTGACCTCTCTACAAATCACCTCCCAGGCAGGGACGAGGAAATCAGAAAAAGTAGCAACAGCAGTAGCTACTTCTGCAAAAATCTTTCTTCCCTTAAATCCATAATTCCTGCAAGAGTCACAGGTGGATTTTCTTTCAGGTTGGTTTGTTTTTTTGGATTTTTTTATTTAGTTACTTAGTTATTAAAGAAAGCTCTTCACCTTCTCCTGCTTACTGGAATTTCACAAAACAGTCATCAATGATTATATTAGTCTGCTTGCTTAAGCTAATAGGTTTAACACATGGTTTTGGGGTACTCTCCTGTCCCTCCCAGGATATGAAAGCAAAAGGAAAATGTAATGGCAGTTAAGATTTGCAAAGACAAATAGCACAATTGGGCAAGCCAATGCCACATCCTTTTCAGACAGACTTAGGTCTTCAGTTATGCACACTGTCAACAGAACCAGTCTTGAAGAAACCTTTAGTTGAAGATGATCTATTTCTGAGTTAGTTGTATTATACATATTGATGAATAATATAAATGCTCGTCAACATTTTTTGGCATGGGGCCATGAACAAATCTTCATTTGGTAACTGAAAGCTTAGATGATGGAAAGAAACTCTACGGAAACTGCCAAGACAATAAAAAGTAATGAAGAATAAACATCCAAGTGCCACCAAAATTCAGCCTCCTTAGAGTAACTGTCATCTCTTGTTTTATTCCGAAGTTTCAGAAATAAAAATAAATAAAAATTATACATTACACCCGATGAGCAGCCAACCACACATAAAAGTAAAAACAGTACTCAGTGAATAGCTTGCCACAAGTTATTTCCTTTATCTTCACAAAAGCAGTTTCTCTTTGACTGACACAAAACTTTCATTCAAAAAAAATAGGTCAGTGAATATGAGACACTATGTTTCTGGCAACTTACAGGCATTTCTGACCAAAAACATAAGAGCCTGGATAGAACAGATTGAAACATAACATAGAACATGGTTTATCACTTTACCCCTACACAATGACACCTCAGAGAAAGGGCACACTCATGTTGCTTCATTATGATCTCTCATTAACTTCTTCCACAAAACACTAGCACATCTATTCTTCTTTGTAGGATTACGCACAACTTGTGTAACACAGTAGACAGTGGCACAACAACTTAGCTGAAGAAAGAATTGATTCTTGCTCAAACTCTTACATAGAGGTCAAGGAAAAGATGACAAAGAAGGGGAAAAAAAGCAAAGAGAAATAAGCTTCACTTTCAGTAAGAGGACTAGAAGTAGCATAAGCACAAAGTATCCCTCTAGGATTCATTTAGGCTTACATTTTTAGCCTCAAGTACATATATCTTTTCTCATGTGAATTTTACCACCTTGTTGAGCTCAATTTCTTCATATCTTTGTGTACATAGAACAGTGTTTCCAAAATATTTCATAATAGAAGTAGCAAACAGCCAAGCTCTCTTTTCTTTCCTAGAGAAAGAAGAAGGAAAGCTTTCTGATCCCACAATTTTTGAGATATTAATTAGTGTAATTAACTCCAGTTGTATAACAAATCAGGACAAGGAGTTTCAGTTTTCAGATATTTTACACCTTCAAAGTTAAACCAAAACCTTACAGCATGTTTTAGCAGCATAAAACATTTTTTTAGAACAATGACAGTTTTTTTGGTTTGGTAATTCCCCATCCCATAAAATCTTTATTTCAGTCTTCTCTGGGTTTCTATTTTAATGTAGATGCACAAAAAATTATAAGTAAAACTAGGTTTATGGTCCAAACATGTTCAACATGGAGATTTGACAGGTCTCGCCAAAATATTTTGAGTCAATTTGAGGCAATTTAATGGGAATATGTCTTTATGGATGAAATGCATTTTACAGAAAAAAACCCAACCAAACAAACCACCCTATGTATCATAGTTTCAAACAGCTCTAATTTACAGCAGGGTTTACACTGAAGACTTAAAATCAGGGCTTAGCCTGTGACAGTGCCCATGTGCATTGGTCACTGTAGTCTTTCTGCAATCCACAACAGGATGCTGAAGAGGAAAATAAATTGCTGCCTTCTGGCATGACATACAAGATGACAATTTATTTACTGACCCATCCAAATGCTAAGAGCACTATAACTGACTGAAAGGATCTCAAATTTATAGGACCTTACAGGAATTTATAGGAAGAACACTATCTGGCATGGAGGTTTGAGAGTGGATCTACTTGGTCCCCAAGTGCATTATAGTCACCTCCCACCTCAAGGTCAGGAGAAGACCAGCGTGAACAGTATTTCCTCAGAAGCAAGAGGATGAGAGCCAACGGGTGCTAAAATAAATCTGCTAAAAAAAAAGATTTGATGACCAGGCCCACAACCTTATTCCAGCATGTAAACTTGGCCTGATTTATAGTCTGGTCCTAATCCTGAAGTCCATTTGCAGACAGAGTTCCATCAGAGTTCACACATCAGAGGCCCTAAGAGAAATCTGACTTCCCATCATGACAGAAATGTACAAGGAGAGCCATTTACAATATTCAGCTTTTCTATTATAAAACGCACGTGAAAAAAGGATGGGCAAGATGGAATAAAACTGTTAGTTGTAAGTTTGTTGCTCTTTTAGATTTAGAGTCTAAGTTTTCTACATAAGAGTTTTGAGATCAGTGAAAGATACTATAGGGGCCAGCTTAAGGGTTGGTGAAGTCAATAAATTTACTCTCAATTTGACCACTTGCTCCAACACCTCTTCATCATATTTCCGATACATGCCATTTCCAGAATTCCTTAAAGTTTTCTGTTTTAACAGTGATAGTCTATCAACATACAGCCCAGTAACAATGCTGAATTCCTCAACATGTTTGACTGAAAGATTCCTACTGGATAAGAACGCAGTCTCCTAATCTCCCAAAAAGGCATTGGAAAATGCAGCATGTAAACAAGGAAAAAACCCAATGAAAATATCATCTATTTTCTTATTATGAACCTTAACGACATTATGGGAAGGAAGGTAAGATTTCTCAAGCAGATGAGTAGTAACTGAAGCTAGCTAGTCCTACCAAGAGATGCCCACTTGAATAAAAAAGGACTGGAAAGCCTTCAGCAAAGAAAGTCAAAACATTTACTGATATTTCACTAACGAACAAACTTTATTTGCTAAGTACTTCCCAGGGCTATTTCAATAAATTTCTCCTTGGATTTTGTTGTTCCATACATTCAAAACTGCTGTTTGTTTTATATGGCTGGTTTAGCTTGGAGTATTGGAATAAAACTTCTAATTATAGCATGACTGGAAACAGCAAAGTCAAGCATCAATATAATCCATGTAAACCCATGTATTATAACTGACGAGGAAAATACTATGGAAAATAATTCAATTCAATACAACTGAAGCCTCCAATGATTAAGCTCACAAAGATTAATCTCAAATACTTGTTAGTTTCAATGGATCAGCATTATCAGCAGTTTGTAAATTAACTTTTACATCAAAGGTATTGGACATGAAATTATAAAAAGAAGGCTGCTAGTATTATTAGATTTTCCTATGCACTATGTAAAGTGCCAGGATTTTTTAAGTAGAAGAAACAAAGTTTAGATAGAAATTTCCTGCTACAAAAAGCAGTCAATACTTTGTACACACAGTGCAATCGCATCTACAGAATCTGAAAATTCGGAAATAAAAGCCCAGAAGTATCTTTATCCTTCCCCTCCTTAAGCAATTCCTCCATTTTATCTAATTCCACTGTATCTCAGAATAACAAGCCAGAAGTTTTTGCTTACTACCTCCTTCAAGCTATATCTTCTGTTTTGCCATAGAACATTTTGCAGAACTAAAATCCCATGACTTTTTGTCTTTTCTCTCTCTCATTTTAATACAAGCTAAGTTGCAATATATTTTCTGTGTACATCCTTGACTTTCCCTCTGCCATCAGTCACAAAATGTTGTCCATGCCTTTGAAAATAACCTGTTTGCTCCTGGCCATGAAAACAGAAAGATAAAAGTGTAAGGCTGTCAGCATACTTAAGGCTGGTTGCAACTTAATGTACCATTCATTAATTACTACAACCACATTAAGACTAAGCATCAGACCCCTTTAAGCCCTACACAAAAAGAGTTGAGAGGTTGGTCACAGTGTGTGGTTAAGCTAAATTAAAGACCCAAAATACATTCCATATAATATGCGCCTCTTTACATTCACTCCCAATCAATTGCATGTTTATTACGGTATCTCTGACAAGTTAAATTAACAATAAATTAATGTCTAAGCTGTGATTTCACTTTTGACAATAGTATACTACAACTAAGTCTTAAATATCTGCATTTAACTATTTGGCTACAGACATAAGTGAAGGTAATGGAGGCAAAAACTGCAGACTAATTGCTTCTGATGGAGGCATATTATCTCCAATTTCAAGCTCAGTAGCAGTTAAGCGGCAATATAAACTACTTTAATCAAAGCATTGTGAATCTTCATATAACAATTGCTTTTATTTTTATCTCTTAGTTTTTATAAACAACAAAAAGCAACTGCCATTTGCTTTCAGTCTCTTCCTCTTCTCCTTTCTAATGGATATTTGCATGATCATTTCAAGTTTAAGCTTAGCTTAACACTGCCTAAGAAATTGCTTCAGCCTGTCTCATCCTTCTATGCCATGAGACACAGAGCTTGGTTCCCCACTTAGCTTAGACTTGTGTAGTCACACCTGTAAAATGGATACAAATGAGGGCATGAGGCTTTCCCCACACAGGGATGGTGTCAGTGCCTATGCCCACCAAAGAGCGGTAAGGGACACACAAAGTTTGAGGCAGCAACCAAGGGATGGTCTAGACGCTCCTTGCTCTCTTGGTTACTCATTAGGATCCTATCAACTAATTGTTTCCATAACAGTACATGGCAATTCTGACCAAAACTGGCCCATCCTCTGCTCATGATTATCTGCAATTCAGCTTTTTGAAGACGGTCATGGAGACAGGGAAATGTCTTCGAACAGCACTCCTCACTTGCATGGATGCAGGGAGGTTACCCTATCGGAAAGCCTGCCTTTCACGAAGACCATTGAGTAAAGAGACACAGCCATGATACCGGCACTGCAGGGCTATTTAAAAAGACAAATTCTCAGAACAGAGTCCCTGTTACATCTCTGTGACCAGACGTTGTCCAGTAGACAAGGCAGGGTACTTCTGAAAAGACACAGGGTATCTTAGAGCTGGCAAAAATATAGCTATCTTTGCGGCTTTGCTCGGGGCAGGCAGGCAAATGGTTACTAAAATGTTACAGGAAGGGGATAGCGAGACAAAGCACTGCCTAAGGCCACATCATGAATGTTCAGCAAAAGCAAGAGAAGAGGCAGTGCAGCTAGTCTTTCTCTCGCAGCTCATTCCTCTTTTGGTGCCACATCATGCACCTACTGCATGGAGAGCAGCCACTGACTCTCACTGTGAGCCCTTAGGAAGGTTGCAAAGCTTTCTGAGATCTTCCATTGAATGCATTCCTGTAAATGACAAGTGTCATTGCTGCTCTGTACAACTTGGCTGTTGTACAGAGAGCCATCACCCTAACCATAACCCTGTACAACATGGCTATAGCTGATTTTTCCTCCTTCCCCTGTCTCATTGCTACTGCTGACACCTCCCTGTGGAATGGGGAAGGTTGCTGCCATGTGCACCCTGCATCCTTATGAACAAGCTGCCTATATGCAGTTTCTTCCTCTACAGGCCTCTTGCACCACCAAATCTAATCATATTTGTGCTGTAATTTCCATAACTCCTCCAGACAGTTAATAGTTACTCTCTAGCCCACTCATCTTCTCCCCTATCATTTTCCTTGATTTGTGGAGGATTTTCACAAATGGTGGTGGGAAGTAGCCACATCCTCTCCACTTCGATCATACTTAAGAGCTCTCTCCACAGCTTCCACAATTTTTGTCAGGATTTTCTCTATATATAACAGATCTTGGGCTTCAGCTTTGGCTCATAGCTTCTTCCTGACTTTTGGGAAGATGCTCTCCATCAACCTCCTGGGCCCTGAAGTTCTGGCTTCCACTTCGGAAAAGGTTTTGTTTTCACCCATGAACACACATATCTCTGGCTTGCCATCGCTCCATTTACTTTTCCATATCATCTTTATGGCTCCTAATTACACCACAGTATTCCTACTGGAAAAAGAATGAGCTACTTCTACTCAGAAAAGGTCTTTCTGCATTATTCTACTGTTTTACCTCAAAGTCTAAAATTGCTTCAAGTTCACAAAGTGTTAGAATCAGATACAATCCCAAAATTCTACATATTTTTCTTTCTCTCATTTGCAAGTTTGCTTATAACTACCTGAAGTCCTACTAGGATTTACCTTTATCTTGATCTTCTTTTCTGCTGAAATTCTTAGTCATATCTAAGTCTTCAGAATGAGTTTTACCTTTCCAGTTTTCTCCTACGACCCTTTCCTTAAATTCTCTAAATGTCAAGGAGTACATCTCTCTGATATCTCAGGTACTTACTCGTGCAGCCTGAGTTATGACAGTATCTCAGAACCTCATATTTCCTGTACTTATCCTCAGAAGACCCCCAGGTCTTTTTTTTTTTTTTTTTTTCTCCAACTTAAGGTGACAACAGACTATCTCAGGACAAAAACAGCTGCTGACAGCCACCGGGAACCTATATCTAATACTCTTGCTCAAAGCCGTGAGAGATGTCTGCAGCAGAAGAAGCACTAAGTTCCACACTCCAATTATTGAATCATTAGTCAAAGCCACCTGATAATCTCCCTCAAACTTTGCCCTTTTATCAGACACTGACATTAACTCATCTCTCCATACTCAATCACCTTTGTCAATTTCAAATGTAGATCCCTCTCCAAATTTCTGTTTAACAAAGGTTTTGCAAAGTTGCTGAACACACGCCTCTCACTTCTGCAGTTTGTTCTTTTTCCATATTTGCAGCACTCCTTTGGAGAAAGAGTGTTCTCAGCTTTCCTGTTCTGTTGCTGTCACTCTCCTTTCTCTGAATCTATTTGAATCCCACTTAAGAATTAAAGAAAGAAGGCTGGAAAGACAAAAGAAACAATGATAGTAAGGAAAAAAGAAAGGACAAAAGAAAAAATAGGAGTGAAAAACTTACAGAACTACATAAATAATAGATATTATCATGCTTTGCATAATTGAAAAAGTGCTATCTTCTCTCACATCATCCAAATTGACCATGATTCACCACAACTTAATGCATGATAAAGACCACAAAGAAGTAGCATTAAATGCATAAGAACTGAAAGTCGGTAAAACGATTGTTCATGAAATAACTGTAGCAATGCATAGCACTGCTAATGGACCACAACTGGAATGAAGCATCAGATGTTCTAAGATAAGAGTTAAAAAAAATCTAAGACTTTTTTCTTGTGGAGTTCAAACACAGTCTCATGTCCCCTAGAAAACTGGTAAACTTCAGAGACAAATAATTTTGCCTTGTTCCACGAGCAAAAGACAGACTTAATGAGAAAGACTGCAATCCAAAGTCCCTCTGCCAGGAATGCAGGGAGCAGCAGTCAACCAACACTGTCCCAAGGACAAGAGGCAGAGCACATCTCAGTTGACCTGTCAAGATACAGCCAGAGTGCAAAGCATACACTAACTCAAGTGGCACCCTATGAAAGTATCTTAACCACTAGAAGCTATGTGCTTAGAAGATCAACTACCATAATGCAGTCTTGACAAATCTGAGGCCTTCCAGAAGCACCTTCATTTCAAAAAAAAGTTTATCTATAGTCGGGTACTTTTGAGACTTCAGTTCTATGCCAAACGGGCTCATTTCCATCTCTGCCTCCCCCTTCCCATTGCTTAGCTGCCTGTATTACTCATGGCAAATTAACAGCTTGAAAAGACTGCCAGTTTGATGTAATTTCATGTTCTTGAATACAGTGTTCTCAGGAGCACTACTATGGAAATTTAATCTCATGAGAAACAGATCACATACCATTAATAGAATGAAACACAAATGTTCTCTATGACTTCCCAAGGAAAGAATGTGTTGAGTCTAAGATACATAATTTACAGAGTTGTTATCAAGAAAAAATAGTATTGTCTCGTATCAACAATTTTATTTTTTTTAGATTGTGCTCTTAAGCAACTAACACTAAGTAGTTCCACTAAAACTGAAAAAATCCCTTGTTTTCTATGCAAGTCAGAGTCAGGTTTCTCCTCTTTCTGTTTTCTTTGCCATACACTTTCCAAAAGCAGACATTGCTCCGTGGTTTCCACACAACTGTAATGATCAGAGCCAGAATACTGCAGCAAGTCAGCAAGAATGAAGGATTCTCACAAGCAGGGACTCACCTTTGGGATATGACAGTTTTCAAATCCAGTCAAGAATGTAGGAGCTCTGCTATCACAAGTCACTGAGATAATACACTAAATTAGCCCATCTCCTGGGAGACTCACTCCCACCTGTTCATCAGCTCCAGGCCAAATTCTTATCAGCCCACTGTAGAATCTGACTAGCACAGAGGTATGTCACAGTGCTCCTCAATTCCTCTGCATGGATTTTATGCCACTGGGGGTGCTGCGGTGGAGAGTCTGCCTGTACCAGCTAATGGCACCATAAATCAGGGCCTTCTTGTACTACAGTCAAAGCTCAGTCTGTTCCAAACATAAAGTTACAATGCATAATCTCACACCTTGCTAAGAAGCCAGAAGATTCAGTAGTGGCTCCTTGTGGTCTAGTATACACCAGGGATGGTACTGACAAATAGAAGAGAAAGTCCCTTCCCTGTTTTGAAAGACAAAGTTCAGAACTTATAACACATGCCTGAATGCTGTACAGTACAGCCTGTTTACAACATGAGGGGATCCTGCACTCTTTGTAGCCAATTTGTATTGCTCATATGATGTAAGGAGACTTCAGTGCCACAGAGAATCAGGACTGTTACAATATTTCAGATAAAGCATGTTAAACTAACCAAGGCATTTGGCACCCAAGGACGATGATTTTCTGGACAGCACCCAGGTGAGGAGGACAGATCTGGAATGATTTTAAGTCACACCACCCAGGAAAAAAACGAACAGGTTAGAATATCTTCAGATACAGAAACACAGCTCACATGAATTTACATATATTTAACTACATGCCCTTATTCCTGCTAAAGATGTGTTTCGCATCTGGTATTTTTGTTAAATTCAGAACTGCACTACTATAAATCTGTCAGTTGTCCCCATCTACCGTGCTCTAACTCACATCTTATAGTGGCCTGAGAGAATAAAACTGGCTTCTTTTTGGATGAAGCTAATTGAGAAGATGCTGTTCAACCACTAATGGACATTCCCACCTGTCTGGAACTAGCTTGAAATCTGTCAAGAATATGTATTTGAGACCTCAATATCATCTCTCTTACTCTCATGGAGTGGGTCCACATTATTTCCCAATATAAGCACACCCAAATTTTTTAATTTCATCTACTCTGAAAATGAAGTAACTGCATAGGACTCAGCTGGAGTCCTCAGGTTGAAGATAGTTATGACCTCGAAGGAAGGCAGCAGGGCACATGGGGACTGACAACCTTTGCTACAGTAATCCCAGAATTACCTGAAATACAACTATGTAGGGAAAAGCCTGCATAATGCACCTAAAGTCCATCCTTTTTTTATTTTCTCACAGTATATTAGATACTCCAACTGTACTCACTCTTCAACATACTACAGCCTATTTCTGTGAAGTACAGAGTGGCAGAGGAACATTAGGAGCATGAAATATTAATCTTTCCATAATTTCATTCCTGAGTTTGGCCTAGGTTTTGCAAGTTAAATGTGTTCTCTCACCACTTGAAGACACCTATTATTTGGAATTCCATCGGTTCTTTAAAATTCAAAATTGATTTTACCTTAATGACAGCTAACAGGTAGAACTATATTATTGATCTGACTCCAGTTCTTTATGGACCCCCTTTCATTAAAAGGCAGTTCTCAAGATATTTCGCATCCTTACTTGATTTTTGGTCTTTTACATGGAGCTGCATGCAAACAATCATTGATAACCTTGTCTAGGGCATGGGTGCATTTTGGAGCAGGATCTCACTCCCTGTAAGTCCATGAGAGTTCTTCTCTATTCAGCGAAAGAAAAAGGAATATTTATTCTGAGTGTTCAAGTACCCAACTAACAAATCGACCCTCTAAATACGTTTTATAAAAGGTGTTCTTTGAGAATCTGTAATCCTGTTATCCTTTATATGCTGACTCATTTTTTAAAATACTTAAAAGACTCATTTTAGTATTTTGACTTTTACCAAATTTTCATAAAAAAACAGCCTCCCTACTTTTATGCATGACTATAGAGCTATTTGCATTCCCAAAGGCCATTAAATGTAACAAGAATTGGGCTAAACAAAGATAACAAATTTACAGGCTCATGTTCAAACACAAAGATCTTCAGCTGGTGCAAATTACCAAAGCACATTGACCCAATATTTGACCTGTTGTTGCTATTTTCTTCTCCTTTTTAAATGAAAAAGTGGTTTTAATGGTATATTCACACATTCAGACAATTCCTAAGACAAAGAACAAGATTCACTAGTCCTCTTGAGCCAGATCCCACATCTATTAGTGTCTGCAGGTTGTTCCATGCACTTCTGAGCACTGGGTCTAGCAAAAAGCCAACTGTAATCATTGTACACTGCACGGTATCCAACTCCAACCATTTAAATAAGAAACCATAGCTATGTCAAAAGCACCTAAGCGTACAGAGGCAACTACTTTCAACTGACATCTTGATCAAGCAATCACAACTTGACAGTAAGAGACAGTATTACATACCACTTACAGAATGTTTTCTGTGCATGATGCCCAAAAGATTCAAAGTTCAGAGAAGCAAGAAGATAAATGATTAAAATTCTGTATAGTTTAACCAGTGTACGGGTGGGCAATGCTTCTTATCAGAAAGAAACTACTGGAAACAAACATGCGTAATTAACAAAGAAAAGGATGCTTATTGCCTGTCTTCGAGCAGGTAAGGCAGTGTACTGCTTATCTCTACATGCCAATAATTTCCTAATTATTATAATTTTTTAAAAGATCAAAACAGAACATGCCTTCATTGGCATATAGACACATGGGTCTGAATTAGATTTTTAAACTCATGCCCGCAGACCTTCTGCAGATGTTTTCAAACTTTCATCACCCCGTCTTTTCGTGCTCAGCTTCTGTTTGAGTTAGCACGGTACGATAAACTTAAGCCAACTGTGACACTTGCTAACCTCTGAATCCAGAGAATGTCACAGCAAGGAATACAGAAAAGGGACAGTCACACAACCTCTCACGACAGCAGCAGCTGCTTCTGAAAAAGACTCAGTCCTCTACAGTCAGACTAGCACTTTGCCTTCAATTGTCCCTTCAATCATCAGCTACAATTTTCAGTTTCTTGATCAGTTTTAAAAGAGAAAAAAACCTCACCAATTCTTGATATACACAAGCCTGAAAATAGAATTTCATCTTTAAATAGAATTTGGATAGAGAATTTTTTTTTCAGTTATGACCTGTTTTAAATAAAATAAGAGTTTAGATCTGTGTTTGGTGTTAAAAGATAGAAGTGCACTCAAATCAGTGGACATAGATTGGATTTGACTCCCACTGCTATGTCATTTTAGTAATTATGTATTGTGGAAAAAACAAACAAAAAAATGGATTGAGCAAAGTGGCTTACAGTCTCAAACATTAATATTTATCAATATCATTGATATTTATATATGCCTGATATTTCTATTTCATGCTTACACCGGGGCAGAGCTGAGAGAACATATACTCTCAGAATATTGAAGCATACCAGATGGGTATATATGCAACTCAATCAGTTACAGAATGTATTCAATCAAGACTATGCACAACCCCAAAGGCCTGTTCAGTGCGTTTTATACTTCTTATGGGGAGAGAGAAGTACCAAAAACAAGGCATGCCAGTAGCAAAATGGTATTAGGCAGGTAAAACTACTTGGAACAAAAACATTGCTCCTTCACAAAAAGCAATTGACTTAGGCTTCTTTACTTGAAAAACCCAACACTTTTACACAGCTTTAAAAAGGAGGAGGAAAAAGCCCCCCAGCAATCTTTTTTTTCAAAAAAGGCACTTATATGCCCTGCCTCCCAGAAACACAGCTACACAAATTTTAATCTGCAGCAAACAGTGACAAGTACATATATTCCAAAAGCAACGAACAGAGAAGCAAAAAAGCCTGACAGACATAAGGTTAGATGAAGGTACAGTTCCTTCACTCTCAGTACCAAAGTAGTTTTCTTCTTGTTTTAACTGAACCACTGAGCCTGTTTTGTCCGTTAGTAAAATGTCACCCTGAAAATGCAGATTATGGGATGCTACTTGTGGTGCCTAGTGTCTTCCCATGCTTTTCCCTTCCCTAATTCCTTAAAATAAAGCACCAATTAAAAAAAGAAGAAAAACAATGTGCAAGGGTCTCAGCCTACCAAGCCAAGAAGAACTATTTTAAGACTTAATTTGTGTCCTGAGAGATCTATTCAAATTATGCTCCCATGCTGTTCTAACAGAAGATTAAAGTGGTGAACATCCAGTGTCTTAAGGAGGTGACAAAAACTGAAGAAGTGAAGCGGTCCCCACAGGCATGGGGCTGAGCATGGGGAGGGGAAGCTGGTGCCAGGGAGTAGAGAGCTGCTGATCTGCCAGTGCACTAGGAGCCCTTGCCATCCTCAGCTGGGGCTCAGAGACTGCGACTAGACTTTCCCTTATGCCACCACTTTTTAACTATTCCTATCTTTTACAGCCAAGGTTATGTCCCTTTTTCCTGCCACCCACTGCTTTTTTCACAGGGAAAGTTGACTTCATTCTGTCCTCATAAGTGCAGTCAGACAGGAACACCCTCTAAAAAGCAGACATGACAGAGAAAATTAAGTAAGTCTTTAACTTTCTACCTCTATAGAAATGCAGCACCTACCAAGAAGAAGAAAATGAATCAAGTTCAGCTATGGTGTGAACACTGCAAATTTCTCCAAAGTCAATGGGAGTTATACCTACTTACAGCTTCTTTTTGCCTCCCCTCCCCATCACTGCTTACACATGCACAGCCTGAGCACACGCTGTACTCTGAAGTGTCCCTATAAGAAAATGTCAGACAAAAAAAAGCCCCTGAAAGTGCATAAAAAAGTAAGAAGCTGAAACCCACTTCTGCAATTTTATATCCATCTGCAGAGGGGCTGTTTAAAAGCCTTACCCCCTTACTCAAGTGAGAAGGGGCCTCTGTCCCAACATTCTGATCCTGCTCCCCCACCTCATAAGGAACAAATTACAGAACAAACCTCTCTAGCTTTAAGCAAGAGGTTCGGGTTGTTAAAAATAGCACAATTTCAGCTTCTCCCCAACGCCCCAGCTTCCACATACACCGAGAAAGCAGACCTTGAACCCAGCTGCACAGTACTTCCCTGCTGCCACTGACTGGTGACTCAGTTGGCAATTTTAGGAATGCAAAACAAGATTAAAAAAAATATTAATCATACAAGAAACACAGAGTTATACAATGCAAATCTGTATTTGTTTGAAATTGAGGAAAATAAGCATTACCTGTTCTTGCTGTTGGGCTTGTTTCCCTGATGCATTTTGCTCCTTGGCTGTAGTCATGCTCACCTATTTGTGCCCACTGCAGTGGCAAACAGGATTTTACAGAGTGTGTGTGTGTGTGTAAGCTTGTCTGTGTGTGTTCAGACATGCACGCGCGCACACACACACAAAGACTGAAGGGATAAGGATGAGTAATTAGTCCATCACTTAATCACCAGCTGAGAAATTTCCCACCCCCTCAAAAAGAAATAAATAAAAAAGCACTAGTCTAGCTGTCTTCCCTCTTGAGCCTCTAAAATAAAAGCAGAGGCAGGAGCAGAGAGAAGGATGCTGTGGGGGCTTCTTCAATTAGCAACAGCCTCTGCAATCGTCACAGAAACAATGATAACTGCTTGGCAACCAGCAACTGGCAGCTCAGAGCCGGGAAGCAGCGATGTGGTCCTTGCTCTCCACCTCCACGGCGGCAGCCCGCGCGCTGCGCATGCACCCGCTGCTCGTAGCACAATGTGCTGCTCGCTGATGATGTGCAGAGCCAGAGCTCGGCAGTCATCTCCCCTCCCACAGCTGGGGTGGAGGGGGGCTACAGGCACCTGCACTCAGGAATTAAATCCTGCATCCCCAGCAAAGGGAGTCTGATGGATGCAGAGTTTCTGGCAGATGCACCCTCAGCTTCTTCCAACTTGCGGAGGTTTCAAAGCCATGGTGGTCACTGTCTATGAGGAAAATTGTGCCAAGGACAGCCTCTGTCCTGCTGCTGGGGCAGTTTTGGAGGATGTAGCATGTACTCCCAGGGAAGCAGTTACCCAATAAGAGGATGCAGACAGCACCTGGGGAGCTGCTTGGCTCACTGCCAAAGGCAGCACATTCACCATGGTAAAGCATGTCCCCAGCCACCCCCTGTCCCTCCCTGATGTGATGTGGACCACTTTGCATTTCTGTCATGCTTGCTGCCTCCTGCACACTTGTGGCTGCCATGTAGGTCACATTCAGGGTGACACACCAGCATGCCCTGCCTATTTCTCTCTGTGCTACCTTAGCTCGCTCCCTGTGGACTCCTTGCCATAACAGAGATCTCCCCAACAGGGCAAAGCTGTCAAACAAGCCTTCCTGGCCCACTTGTCCACCGTGCTGAGCATCAGGCACAAAGCAAGTACCACTCTCCAGTCACCCTCAGGGGACCTTATACAGTCAGACAGAACTTAGAGTAGTATGAAGGTGGTTCAATATTTGCTCAGAACTGATGCAAGCCCTAGTTCACCTCAACGTCAGGTGACATGAAACTGCCATGTTGCTGCTTTACCTCTCTTCACCTCCTTCCCAGAGCACTGGATTGGGCCCAGAGCTTGCCTCTGAGCTGTAGCACTGCAGAGAAAAGCTACATGTTTTTTCACTCACGTGGTACTGGGATCTCTGCTGAGTCTGCAGAAAACCAGCTAAAGAAAGGGAACATCAGAGTGTTTATCTGACAAGAAAGTGATTATACCACATTTGATGCTCCAGTTTTACAGTACAGATTTGTCATGCAAGGTCACATTCACCAGGAGCATACCTCAGCTGGAGGAAATCTCTCCTTACACCAAGGATGAATTTGATCCTCGGTTCAGGGATGGATCAATGGCAGGCTAAATTTTCCTAGAGATTATCTACCAGCTACCACTAAGACTTTCTAAGTATTTCTGCATTTTCACCATTACATATCACATCAGTTCATAGAAACTATGACATGAAAGAACTGCAACATGGAATTTTGCTGGTAGGAAACTGGACTGGACAAACTTGCCTGGCCTCAGGCACCAGGACTCAGGCAATAGCTCATTAAAAAAAAGGTGAATAGCACCTCTCTAACAATAAGCAATAATTTACATGTAAATCTAACAACCTGTCTCAGCCTCTTTCTGGGTTATACTATGACACAGTCTCAGCTTACATTGCAATTTCATCTCTTTAGTCTCAATAGTTTTAGTCACAATATTTTGCTATAAAGTGAGGTTATTCTTGCTCATACATTTTCCCCTGGCCATCAGAACAGAATTGCTTTCAAGATCTTATATAAGTGCATCAGTTTGAATTTTCCAATTGGCTTGCTCTGTTTGTCTACCTGCTGTGGGTAGGAATGAATGCTTGCTTTACTCCACACTTCTGTTATTTTTCTTTCCAAGAGTAATTCAAACTAAACAAAACTGTATTTTGGTGGAGTATATATATATATTTCCTTGCAGTATATCCCGGAAATTTCTGAAAACAGATCCCTCTCACTACATAGACCATTCACCGTGTCACTGATCCCTCAGTACTTACTCTAGCAATCATTGAATACTGCACTGCTTTTGAATATTGCACTTATTGAAAACAAATATATTTGTACCTGTCTGTTTACCCTTGCATCATCTCCTCTTATGTATTAAATTCATTCACAGTTAACAATTTAAGACACGCATTTTTCAGTAGCTCTGGAAATAGCAAATCTGCCTTAGAATGTAATTTTTTTTCCAATAAGCTTGTTGTTGGACACATAAGAAGTTAATTGTACTAATTAGTCCAGCAGTTAGCTACGCAAATGCATATGGTTTAGCCTCATTACATAGGTGCATTATGATGCTGACTGTTATCACAGACCATCCCAATGTTTTGGCACAGCTTCCTGTGTTATTGAAACGTCTTGGTCTCTCAGCGTGGCAGTACCTCTCTGTCACCCCTGACCTGCGCAGGGCAGTTCATTCCCTCTGAGGCCATGAGTCCATGCTCACTGCCAGGAGGAGGTGGAGCAGGGGACAGTCACATCCTTCAGCTGTCAGTCACCTTTCTTCCTTAGTCAAAGGGGCTCAGAGGTTGTCAGACACCTCCTGGGGAGACACTAGTGGAGGAAGCAGTGGCCATTGCCATTCAGAAACACTCATTACTGACAGGCACAGAATAATCTGCTCACATATTAGCAGGGCTGAGGCCATCCATTCTGACCTCTCTGCTATGTTTGGGTACCAACTTTATTGCTTGGCTGAGTCATCACTAATGAAAGATTAATACATCCCTATCACAGGACAAGAATTAGTATCTGCCAACCTCAGCAGCTGCCCAGGCAGAAGGATTTATACAGACAGCCCCATTTAGGGTGTTGCAGGAGGCACAGACACGTAAAGGCAAAGGAAATGTGACATTCCCAATCACCCTGCCCTAAAGAATCCCAGCTGATCACAGAGATACAGGCAAGCACATTGTTCCTCCCTGCCAGGTTTGAAGATGTCTCAGGCTGTTCATGACCTACCACCCATCATTCACAACAGGTCTCAGGTCTGTCTCTACTGGCTGTCTGGGCTATGCACAGGGTCTGTCTCCAGACTCACTCCCTGCCACACAAGCTGCACTCACACCACGAGCATCCTCCATTAAGCTCTGTAGTCCACAGCATGCCACCATTGGGACAGCTCAGGAGCACCATAACTAGCGCAAACATCTTCCTCTGTTAACCAAGATACATGTTCAAAATGCCAACTACAACCACGTGGATGGCATACTCACACTTGACATCACTTAGCTCCTCCAGCACCATGGCAGGACAGACAGCCATTTCCCTCCCATAAGGAGAGGAACCAGTGACAGGCAAAAAAAATTATTCCCAGCTTCTCAACTCATTTCACCCACAGTGCTTATTTCAACAAAATCATGCTGTGCTGCAGTCAGACAGATAATATTTAATTACCTTGTAACAAATTAGTCACACATGTCCTAGAGCCTTTCCTGTTAGAAGGGAAGTGCTTCATTCTCCTGAGATTGGCAGGAACAGGATTGTGTTCTGGGATCATTCTCAAAACGCTCCTAGGAGTTCTTGGAGTACATCTCTACCACCACCACAAAGCTCTCTCATGCTCAAATACTGTTGCAGACCTGGAAAATTATGCTACAATGGCTCTGGAAGACAAGATGGGCTAAAACTTTAAAAAAGTCATCACCATGAAGACCTTTGGACTTTTAGGAGTTAAAGAATAGAAAACCACACATTATAACTACGTATTACAGCAATGAATGCTAGGGACAGAAGCAGTTTGTTATTGCTCTCAAACATTTTTAAGCTGATCAGTTCACTAAGACCATCCTTAAACCTGCACCTCCATGTAGGCAGAGTTCTCTGCTGTCCATGGATGCAGAGCAGCCCCTTCATGGGAAATAGGAATGGGCTCTCAGGAGGCAATGCAGAGCATTCCTATCCCCTGAATGTTACAGAGGCTGGATCCAACAGCAGCCTGTGCTCATAGGGAGCCCTCCAGTGCATGTGTCTGTTCAAGGGAGTATAAACTAAGCAAGGGTAGTAATAAGCCTGAGGCAGCAGTGAGTATGGTTATTGGATGCAGAAACTTTCTGCTCCTTTGAAAGCTGGAGTTCTGGCTGTACCACACCGGGCTGTTTATTCCTCCTTCATTACCATATTCAAAGAAGTTGAAGCCAGTGGGCAGAATGGGTAGAAATGAATTCTACTTGATTAACTATACCTTTACACAGTCTGCTAATGTTCTCCCCTCTCCAGATAAAGATCAAATACCATGGAGAGCTACACAACAGCCACACAATCTGCTTTTGCACAGCCAGTCTCTCTGAGTTTCACACTTGCTAACAGTTCCCATTGGTTTGGTTGATTTGCTTTCAGTTCAGGGAGGACACAAAGCCCAGGAAAGCTCATACTCTGGCAATCTGTGATAACAAAAACCTACTCACAGGTTGGTTACAAAGCAAACGTCCTATGGGCACAGTTTTTAGGATACAGTGATAACGGAGGTAGCAGATGTTAGCAAGATAACTCAGGAAAAAAGACTGCCAGCACAGACTTACACTGTAAGGAAGGTGAGATGAGCTTGTAAAACTGTTGTAGCCATGTATTTTAGCATTCAGTCATTTTATAGGTGACCGATGTAGCTTGGATCAAGACCAATCCAAAGGATGCAAGAGGAACAGCGCTCAGTAGCACTGGTGCTGCTTTTCAGGAGTGGGGACACAGGCTGACAGGTCTCAGCAGCTTCTGCAGCAGGTATCTGAGAAAAAGACCCATCTGACCCACGCTCTTCCAGTAACATACTCTTAGAGAGTAAATTAATTTGATCTCCAAGGATGATTTAATACATTTGCAGCTGCCCTACACCCCCACCAATCCAGCTTTCCTGGAGAATTTCAAAGAATTAACAAGAGGGAAATGTCTGCACAAACCAGGCTGTCCATGGCACCATCGTGGCATTGGTGACCAATTTACTCTTCCCACTCCCAATGCCAATATCTCATTCACACAAAAATCAATGGCACAGCTCCTCTTCGTTCTGGACTTATATGGTCCAGATGCAGTGAGTCAGAGGGATTTGTTCTCCTCCACTGCAGATCCTGCTGGAATTCAAGTGCTCCTCATATAGGAGATGCCTGAGCAGAACAGAGAGCTGAAAAGCCATGAGGGTTGTAATGTTAAAAATTGTCTTTACAGGTCTTTATGCTTTTAGATGCTGCTAAAGCAGCCAGACATACTGGCTGTTCATTATGGAGGTGTTTGTTCTGTGCTCATTTGAATAAGCATCGGAGTGGGAGAATTTAATTTTGTTTTGTTCTGAAAGCACAATTTGTGCCCTGCCCCTCTCCAAGAATGTGACAACACTAATATCACATTATTGCACAGCAACGTTCCCAGTCAGAATTGGAAATTGGAAACACTTAGATGGTAAATCAGCTGATATCAGCTGTACTCCTACAAAGGCTGCAGAGCATCTCTGTTGCTTACACACCATCTCCAGTGCTGCTTCTCAACCATTTCCCTATTAGAAGGACAAACAAATCATTTAATCTTGTTACAAATGAACCCTTACCTTTTGGTAAGACTTTTCAACTTGTCAAAGGGCATCCCAAAGAATATCTTTTTATAAAGGAGGGAAATGCTTTGGCATTTAAAGACATATATTAATTAGCTTTATTCTGCACCAGCCCTGCTGCTGTTGCACATCTCCAGTTGCCTCCAACATGTTGGTTCTGCCAAGGGTTAGCTATGGGAGAGTCTTTATGTCCCGACTAATTATCAGAGGCTCCATTGAGGACCTCTGTGGCTTGAGGATCCACTCGGATGATTTTCCATATTTCAAAGGTTCTCTGAACACACTAGAGGTAATAATAGATTATGAATATAGTTGCAGATGAAAATATATCTCATTTCCATTACCCACGATGAAAATCATTAAGAAACCAATTTGGTATGGTATTTTCATTTAACAGATCAAATACAGCTTATCTAGTCAATGCCATTAATCGGTTATTTGCATGAATATCTGTTCGTACAGGGGACAGACTTCAGAATGTTCCTACAAACTTAAGCACTCCTGCTATGTGAGACAACAGATACGTGCAGCGGAGGACACAGAGACAACGGGAATTGCAAGAACAACTTGTGGATCTGTATAACAGTCCCTTTGTGGTGCTACCATTTGTACTATTTGTGCATTACTGAAGCCTCACTAAGTTGCCTTTTTTTTTAACTTGAACATCAGAGGTTGGTTTAAAATGATTATAATATTTTTATTTGAAGCACTATATCCTACAACATCCTGTTTTTTCACTGCTGCTCCAAGTTCCAGGACCCCACAGTTCATGGTAAACAAATCAGAAAACACCGAGATGCAAGCTGTGAAGAAGTCTGCTCACTTATATGCAGATAAGAGCTGTTTTGCATAGCACTTTCCTGCCTAAACTGGAGCATGACTCTGAGAAATACAACAGGTACTTTTGCCCTTCTCACTTCTGGATTATGTATCCACTTTGGTTTGCTTACCCTAAAGATCAAGCAAGTACATTGACAGTCAGACTTTTTTATTTAGGTAAGTGGATTAAATTTTTTCAAAAAACATTACTTTTGATCCACTGTGGGGATTTTTTTTTTTTTTTGTGCCAGCATATATATTTTAATACATCATTTTAGCCTCAAAGGTTCATGATTAGAAATGCCATAGTTGTGTTATCACTGCAAGGAATACAGACCATACCGCTGTCTTCTTTTCCTCCCCTCTGCCTGTTCCTGCTGGTGCGACCTTGGCAGCTGCAATGCAACAGATGCCTCTTTCTCGCTTGTTTATCTGTGTAAGAGAGACTTCTGAGGCACCAACTTCAGTGCCAGCTGTGAATTGTCTCCAAATTGGTTTTTCAAAGTTTGCCTTCTCACAGTCTGGCTTAGTATTTTTGCTCCCCATGATCTTAGGGATCAATCTTCTCTGACATTTCCCGCCCTCTCCTCTAGTTATTTCTGGGTGGTAGCTGAATCCCTTCCTCATTGATTCAGTATGGGCTCTTTTTGATTTTTGTTTTAGGAGTGGAAGGATTTCTTTCTTTGCTCCTACCTTTTTTTCTCTTTATTTAAACATAAGTTTTCCAGAACAGCAACAATATATATTTTGAAACTCCAATACCCAGGTCAGAAATTGTATAAGAGGCCACCAGTGATGAGACAACAGAATAACAAAATAACCTCCCCAAACTACCGTCAAACAGAGAATTCCCATCTTCAAATCAGCTGTAAACATATCAGGCTATTTAGCAGCCTACTGCTTGGAAAAGGGAGAGCCTCATCTCCATTTTTAGCTGCAACAGTGATTTATAGGATGAATAAATGATCTGCATATAAGATGATGACTGGTTTAAATGTAAATGTTGTGAAAGACATCTTATGTAAGCACATACAATTGCCTGAGAGATCCTCGTACGTAAAAGCCACAGCTGGAGCAAGTGGCTTTTTAAGCATTTGTTTTATGAAGTACATTTTTCATTGCAATGGTTGTTATTTTTCATTTACTTTTATATCAGCTTTAACCAAAAAAAAGGAAAGAAAATACTTGAACTTACAACATGATCTGTACTCTTTCAATAGCAAGGTTATGAGAAATACTGACACTATTAAAGTAGCTAAATGCACGTAACATACATTCATCTTAACGGTACCATATTTAGTTGGAATTTACACAACCACAGCTTATGAGGTCTCACAAGTGATGCAGGCATAAGGATGAAATGTCCTCAGTTTATGGAGCTAAAACCTGACAGGTCACAGTGTTGTATTGTGTAGGCTGGGCAAGGCTGAGTCTGGCTTTATACAGCGGAGAGGATCTCCTTGGGACTGCTACCACTTACAGCAAAGGGTGTGACCACTGGACCCTGAAGAGAGGTGACTCACAGAACACCATAGTAGCCTGATGACAGCTTCTCACAAATGTTCCCGAACAACATCAAGAGGGGAAAAGGTGTCAGCTCTGCCCCCTGCACTAGTATTTACACTGTTTACTGCCCCCCCAAAAGCAGCACTGGAGCTAGATGGCTTGTGGTGGTCACCTATGCTGTCCTACTCTCAATTATGTGATGACTGCAAGTATTCATATACTAGTGTATTTTTTTTCTCAAGTGTTTCTAGATCTCTTTGGATGAAATCTGTTATGGTAAACATATGTTGCTGCATTCCTACTAGCTTTATGGTAGATGAGCTTTTCCACCAGCCCCAAAAAGCCTTTTCAAGAGTCTGAACAATGAAAACACTGCAGAAACGTGTCTTCTCTAAAAGGCACAAAGGGATCCAAGGCTCTTCCTATGTGCTTTATGTCTTTATTTATGGAGAAGGTAAACCCAAAGTATCTTCAGATTCACGTAGTCAAGTCTTTAAAGACATAATGTGGACAAAGTCTACTTCCCTAGTTGGATTAAACAAATAATGCACAGATTTATGTCACTTCAAGCACTCTCTGTGCCTCAATACTTCCCCAACATTCACCTTTCTGGATCGCAGGTCTTGCACAGTACATGCACAAGCAGAGGACAGCTAAAACTTGTTGCCATTATTTTGAATACCCTCTAGTGGAAACGCTATCTATGGAAAACAGGCCAACTGGAAAAGCCTATCCCTAACACAGAGGTAAAAGTATATCTATTTTAATAAAGAGAAAGAAGGGGTAAAACAGAGCTGACTTATTAGCAGTAGAAGGTCAATAATCTGCCTTCCTTGTGATGAAGCAAACAGAAACCAGAATATTGCCTTGCTCTACTATTTAAAAATTGACTGGTAGCTTTGATGCGCCACTTGGAGCACCTTTGAGAGGCTTCATTTTCACTTTGAGAGGCAAGTGACAGGTGCTTTTTGAAAGTGTGCTAGTGCTATTTCTTTATTTTAGCTGCCTCAGTAGGGTGCTCTTCAATTCAACTGTCATCAAAACCAGATGACTCTGTAAAGAAAACGGAAATCTTACTGCATGACGGGGAAAGACATTATAACACATAACCACCTGGATACAAACTTAAATAGAATAAGTAATTCAAGTAATGTAACAGCAAGGTCCTGTTCCCATCCATTTACTTGATCTTTTTGTAACACAGGGGAACTGATGAAAAAGAGATGCAGAACATCTATATATCCTATACTTCTTACAGAAACCTTCTGCAGAACAGTACGGCTCTGAGCATATCATAAGACTGCTAAAAGAGGATAAGATATCCTTTACTTAGCGTTGATAACATTCAGTAATTACAAAGACATAGTAGGTATTCAGCAACACCACCTCAGGCACTTAGGCAGAGCTGGAGCAGAGGCAGCTTGCACAGTATCTGGTCTGAGGGAAGCAAAGGAGGTGTGAAAGCCCTCACATCTTTTCTTGGAATGACAAAGAGTGCTTCAGCTTTGCCTCTGCCTGTCCCTACTGGAAGCTAGAACAAGGCTTTAAAAGGCTGAGACTGGTAGGGGCATAAGAGCAGAAGCAGCAGGACTGGGATATCCAAAATGCACAAGGAGCAAAAAAAATTCCTTGCCAGGGTTCAAGACTACTCCCTCTGTCTTTTAATGCAAAATGTTTGTTCCTTTGAATTCCAACAGCCAGGCACAGGAAAGGTGGAGCTGTAAGAGTCAGCGACACTAATTTGGGTACATATAATTGCTCTGGGTGTCTTGAGTGCCGCCATAGGGTCCCCACAGTGGTAAGCAGCATTCATGAAATGACTGATAAATGCTACTTAACACTTAGTGATTCAAGATGACTTTGAGATTGTCCTACTACAGTTTGCAGGGCTTCCCTAGTTTTTGTGAATATGACTAAAATACACGGCTGCCTCCCCAAAACATTACACAGCTACTTACTGTGATGTACTTAATCATACCCTCTTCCACACAGCCCCAATCAACAAACACATTCGTTCTATAGCACTGACAAGTGATTTTTTCTCCAATAGCACATATTTACCATATTATTGTTTGATAAGGTATCTATGACCTTTCCATTTTAGAATATTCTAAAGACGGCAAAGTAGAAATAGGGAAGAAAACATTCCAAAGTAGCCTGCAACTGAATAAATGAGCATATCTCTGAATTATTCCATAAAAAAAAAAATCTCTGTAATTTCCTTTAATTTAGAAAATAGCACAAGGATTGTAATTTGAGCTATCTGGAGAGCAATAGAAAGTTCCATAATATTGCTATGCAACTCCTAAAAAGCCTAGGAGCTAAAAAAAATCTATGAAAGAATGTGCTTTTTTTTCCCCCCTGAATATATATCCTATATGAAAACCATGTGAGTATGAAATTTGAGCTCAGGTCTGATAAAGTGTAACAGACAGAACCATATGCTTATCATAAATAAGTAATGCATGTGTTATTCATACACCTCACAAACCTACGTATGTAATGGTACATTAAATGTCCATCAAACATACACATATAAAAGTCAGATCACATATCCATCATAGATATAAGTGATACATGCATTTGCCTACATATGCTGTAGTAAAACAGCAATATCCAAAGAGACAAAAGCTGAACCCAGTCCTGCTTCCAGCTGTCAGCCAAGGGCTTGCCTGCTATTTCTACCGATGGTCTTCTTATAGGAAAAGGTGCATAAGGACTTAAAACCTTCTGGCTAAATGTCAGTCGGAGACAATAGCAGATAAATACCATATGATCAGATGAGGCTTTGTTGTAAATAATGTGTTCTGGAAAACCCTTGATCTTTGCCCGGCTCTGCAATGTGTTATTATCAGGAAGTCTCACCTTCATACTTGAACTCATACTAGAAAAAAGAAGTTCCAATAGCCATCATTGTATGCTCTGTTGAGCAGATCAGGTCTTTTACAACTAGATGGGACAGTTTTCATCACACCTGAGAACACTATGAGCATTTTATTGCAAATATTACCCAAAGACAGTCTGTTGGACATATTTTCTAAGGATAATAAGGCAGCTAAGGGCTTATATTTATTCATGGAAACAGCAGTCCTTTTATTTCTATTGGTCTACTCTATAGATCAAGACTTCTGGTGTGGGAAGTGGCTGCAGAATGGGACATTTAGAAGCCTAAGCTGCAAGTGCCTGGAATAGCAGAAATAGAAACTTGCCAGATTGATGGGAAAAGCATACACATTCATGCTTGCCTGTAAATCTCAGCTCAGCATGAAAGGGAAACTATCATACAAAGCTTTAACAGACAGGATTCTTCAGCAGTACTTTACCTGATCACTTTGCCCCTTCCAGTAGTCAGAGAAAAGTCAAAGGAAATTGCAAAATTCTAACCAACAGATCAGGCTTCTATTTATGTCTGGAAATAAAGTTGTGAGACAAGCTTTCCATAACAGATGAATAGATTTTCAACATTTTTTCTCCTTCATAGATGCCAGAGACAGGCTGCATGTGATTAAAAGTTACAAAAATAGCATGTCACCTGTAGTCATGAAAGGATGCTTTAAATTGGTATTTTCTTCAAACTGTTTTCAGTTTCAGCAGAATGATGTATACCTGATTCAATAGTTCATCTTACCAATTACGTACTAGCCTGAGATTGTTGGTTTACCCACATGGCAGTTGTAAGAAGGCAAATAAATATTCATTTATAGTCCATTCAGCATTACATTTTAGTGCTTCCTTATCATCATTAGGATGACATGAATTGTAATAAAAGTGAATTTCTTTGTATCTCATTGCTATATAAACTCTGTGGTATCATTTTCTTTAGTACAGACTTTAGCAATACAGGAGATTCAAGCAGCTCCCTCAGAGAAACCTGTTTCAAATTTTATCGCCAATAGAATTATGTCACTTTAACAGAAGTTAACACAAACACAGATGGTAGAATAAATCCTTATGATACATGAAGGCCTTTGCTGAAAGAATTGGAGTCCACACTGTGCTGTGGAGCACAGTACCAGAACCCTTCTTCACTTCGATTTTCCTTCCATGAATAAAAAGGGGTAGTTAATTTACCTGGGACAAATTATTTTCTGGCAGACAGAAACTTAGGGATATTCATCAGATTTGCACTGTAATTGGGGTTTTATATTTCTATAATGAAAGATACTTGATTGCTTTAAAAGGCTGATAAAGCCTTCATCCTGGCAAAACCTACGTACCCTCTTCTCCCAAGCCCTAAAGCTCCTTGACAATACTCTGGCTCTGGAAAGTGGCTATAAGTGGCTGTAAGTGCAATGCACATCAATTTTAAAGCCTTTTTACATTGGCAGAGAAGTGCAATGCAGACACACTATAAATGAAAATCCATTTTTTTGTGAAGTCAAAACCAAACAACATCTATTTATAAAACAGGTCTCTAGTATATAGCTGTATGCAATCAACATAGTCAATATATTAGAAATTCATTGTTTTTATTTTTAAATTACTTGTATTACAGTAACACCCAGGAGCTACAGAGCCCAGGGTTCCCTTGCTTCGTGTGAGAGATATTTTCAACAGAACAACAGACCTTGCCAAAAATAATTTACAGTCCCCAAAAGAATAGTCTGGCTATATCTGCTCAGCATGCTACTGTCTATTCCTAAAGAGCCCATTTTTTATATTAGTGAGTTTCTCTGTCCACATAGGACAGAAAATTCTTTTTCCAGTGCTCGCTTCTGAGGAACCCTCTCTCTCAAAAGAGTCTTTCTGTGTGTGTGGCACTATATCTCTCCCTATCCTTTCATAGACTGTTTCAAAGTACACTTCCTAGACACAGAAAGCTCAAATGGTTCACATCATCATTCAATAACTTCCATTTCTGTTACATCTCCATTTGGGTTGAGCAAAGATTTAAAAGGTACAGTTCTCTGCAGAAGTTTCCATCCTCTGTCAGTCCTCCATTGCCAGTTGAGGTTTGATGCATCTTCCCCAGAACTCAGTGTTGTGTTTCTACTTGCAGTGCTGAGCTTGGACACCAAGGCCACACCCTTGCTGGGGGGGTGGGACCTGTGCTTTGCCCTGCAGCTCTGTGTTATAGAAATGTTCAGTTTTGATTACCTCCTGATATGCAACACAAAGTACAGGACTTTTTTTTCATTTTGTGCATTGCACATCTAAATAGTTACTCAAGAATAAGACTCCTGATCCATATATAGTGGCACATGATGGTGTATTTACAGTCCTGAATCCATTACAGTTAATATTGCACTATTTATACTCATCTGCCATAAACCTAATACTGTTGTTACGGTTGTCCCACTTAATGCACTCCAGGAAAGTTCTTCAAGCCAGTATCAATTACATTTGCAAATAAAGTAATGCTTTGGATTAAACAAAGTGGAAGCCTTCTTCCTCCGAGAAATTTAGAACTTTGTATCTGCATCTATTCCAAGAGAATCTTGTGTTTTATTCAACTAATTACCACAGAAGATTAAAATGATCCAGGAAACATTAAACAAAAACATCGATTCTACAATAATAACATCGGATGAGCCATGAACTGCTACCAATAACATAATCATGATGCATCAAACTCGATTACAACTTCAAAATAGTCCTTTAATTTCACAGTAATTATTTAATGTTATTTTCAACTCAACCTTCTTGTCACTGACATTTGCACAAAGCTGTCTCTAATTTAAAGGCTGATATGTTATGACCTCAGTCTAGATACCTGGCACATAAACTATGAGGTAACATGAATCCTCTAGAATAATATGTATGCTCTTCCTCTTCAACATTCCTCTTTGCAAGACTAAGTCCTGCAGGCACATCGAGCTAGATGCTTTGCACCAAATTCAGATACCCACATTTCTTATGATTTTGCAACCCTACAGCTCCCTGGTAATTTTCTTGATTGGCCAGTCTAAGCCTGACTGAAGTAAGGAAAGGTTTCAAAAGGAATGTCTTTGACTTACTTCTCTTCTCTATTAAAAAAAGCCAAACAAACAACAATCAATCAAAGCCCAAACACAGAGGCCTGAAAATGAGATACCAGGAGAAAGACCTTCCAACCTAATTCATTGTTCCATCATGGACAGTTGATATAACAAGAACTTTTTGCAATACAGTGTCATATAATGGGTGCAATTTTATCAGACATACCATTCCAGTCTCTGTACGTTGGTTTAAAAGGCAATACCATTTCTCATTAGATCCACAGCAGAGCTCTTAAAATGTCACTTTTCCCTTACAAATCAGGAGTCTTTCCAGCAGCCTTCTTTATAATGATGTTTATTATCAGCATCAATTTCCATTTCACCATTCACCTCAGAGGAACAGCAGATGCCTTTCAACATTTACAAGGCAAACCAACAGTAATTGCTTTACCCACTACAAAAAACATCATCAGTGCTGGTGTGAAGCAAGGCAGCTTTTCCCAAATCCCAGCAACTCCTAATGGTGCATTAGTCAGCAATTTGTGAGACCCCACCTGGAGGATTGTGTCTAGTTCTGAAATTCCCAGCATAAGAAGAATATGGAACTGCTGGAGCAGGCCCAGAGGAGGGCTATGAAGATGATCAATGGGCTGGAGAATCTCTGCTACGAGGACAGGCTGAGAGAGTCGGGCTTGTTCAGCCTAGAGAAGACAAGGCTCCGGGGAGGCCTTATAGCAGCCTTCCAGTACCCGAAGGGCCTACAGGAAAGCTGGGAAGGGACTTTTTACAAGGGCTTGTAGTGATAGGATGAGGGAGAACAGCTTTAAACTGGAAAGAGGGAGATTTAGGTTGGACATTAGGAAGAAATTCTTCACCATGAGGGTGGTGAGACACTGGCACAGTTGCCCAGGGAAGTTGTGGATGGTCCTTCTCTGGAGGTGTTCGAGGCCAGGTTGGATGGGGTCTTGAGCAGCCTGGACTGGTGGAAGGTGTCCCTGCCTATGGCGGGGGTGTTGGAACTGGATGAGCTTTAAGGTCCCTTCCAACTCAAACCATTCTATGATTCTGTAACTAAGGGATAGCACTGGCTATCAACCTTTTACCCAGGGTCAAAATACATTTGCAAAGAGGGCAAGTATTTACAATAAAGGATAGTGTGGACAGGCACATCTGGAGAGGTTGCTAGAAGGTGTGACTAAATCTTCAGGACAGAATGATATACGGAGCCTTCTTCAAAATCCTCACTCAATGAGGCAGGCGAGAATACCACATTCCATTAGAAAGAAGAAAACAATCAATTTCTGGCCTTCTTGAAGAAAGGGAAAAGCTTCACTTCATTAACATAAAAAGTGCAAAACCCAGAAGAGAGATAAAGAAGCCCCAAAACACATTCCTTTTTAAAATACCAATGTTCTTTATCATTACTTTAAATGCCTTCACTCTTTTTTTCTGTTTTTTTTTTCTTGAACATTCAGGTCTGACAGTACAGAAGCTCATCCACCCAAACATTTAGCAAACTTGACAATACTTAGCTCTAATAGCTTCAAAGCCTGAGAAAGCACAGGAACATCATCATTTCATGCATCAGATGTGTTTAAGAACAGATACAAAGCAGTGCTCACAAGCTGTAACAGAAACAATATTGTCCCAGCACTAAAGGCATGGAATGGAAAAATCACAGAAATATTACCCATTCTGAAGTTTCATGAAAAAAAGCAATCAAAAGTGAACAAGATTTTGGTCATGCTGCTTTTCCTGGAGAGACTTTAAAAGAAATATAACAGTTTGACACAGGCAATGAAATTATACATTTTCTCCTCAGCTTGAAGAAGGACACCCGACCAAAATTGAATTTAACCTAGTTTTCAGTATTTAAAATTTAAAGGTATTTTCTATTTTCATAGTTTTGCTACTATTATCTGTGATAAAGCAATACTAATTTGAAACAGTGCATTAATCTGTCAAATATTGTAATAAAATTGGAGCCTGTAAGACAGTAACCTTACAGGTGGAATCATTTCTGAATGGAGGATATCTTTGAATCAGGAGGCAAGAAGAAACACAAAATATTTTACATTGGATTGAACTGATGATCAGTTTAGTACAGCTTAAAGTAGGACAGTCAGAATCAGCCAGAGAAAAGCATAAAAAGATTTTCATCGACCTGCTTAAAGGCACAAATTTTCCATGCTAAAAGATATTAATTATTCCTTCCAAAAGCTCTTCTTATACATGTTTAAAGTTTATGCTTTTAATTGTGAATGCTTTTACATTCATGAAAACACAGAAGTACAGAGAAGACCTGACTAGAAGATAAAAGTGCGTAAACTGTCTATAAAAAATAATTAATTCTAAAAGAGTAAAAAATAAGAAGGACACTGTGTTTTCAGTTTAGCTTTTATCTTCATCTCTAATACCTAAAATTTGGCTTAAGCCATGGAGTTAGTCAAACTAACTTGTGTTACTGATAATCAAAACAGCAGCAATATTCTTAGATTTAATGTCGGTTTCTATATTATTCCCAAACCTGGAAAAATTCTTCTCTCAACATCTTCTTGTGGCAACAAGCTCCATGTGTAAAAATAATGTCCTTTTATTCAATTTGAACTAAAATACTGGAAATTAAGGTCTTCCACTTGTTCAGAAGGTTTTGGTTTCCCTTCTCTGGATCATATCTTGCAGCAGAATTTCAATGATACAGAGAAGTATTTGGGGAAAGTAAGGAAAAACTATATGACAAGAAATGTTATTGCTCTGGTCTCTTCCTCCCTGCAGCTTCTAGTGCATCTTTTCAAAAATGGCCATGGTCCATCTGCACGTGAAGAAGACGAAAATATGTTCTGATCATATTTTTAGTCTATCCCCTTTCTTTGTCCTCCTCTACTGTGAGAGAAAGAGGCTCCAGACTCCCAGGTGGCTTGGCCCTATGTGCCATCCACATCTCTTCCTTCTCCTGCCCTATGGTTATTTGGCACATCCCCAGTCAGAAACGCATCTCTTAGTCACTGAATGCTGAATGACTCTTTAGTTTTCTCTGTTCAACAACTTAGTATTTCCTCCTACGGGACACCCTTCATTTCCACCCAGCTCCTTCAGACTTCAGCACCTCAAACACTTACCCCCCTCATCCCAGGGTCTTCCAATCCCCCAGACTTGCCATAGGTCCATTTATTCCATCTCTCTTCTAAAACCATGCTCCACGTCCCAGCCTTCCTCATAATCCTACAGACAGGCAGCAGTGCGACACATCTCTCCACAGTGCCCTCAGTTCCTCATCCATCACTTTTAATTCTCATGTATAGGGTAATACTGGGGATGATGATTCCTGGCAGGACAACCACCTTTCATGGTCTAGATCTGGCCCAAAGGTTAACAGCTGAAGAGCCCTCTATCACAGTTGTCATCCTTGCAGACTCCTTTCCAAATCTAAATAACAGCAATATCTAACAATTTGCCCATGTGTTAGATTTGCTCAAGCCTCAAACATAGTGATCAGCAATCTCCAAGCCCAGCACCGCATGCAATACTGCCAATGAAACTACAGTGCTTACTTATATAATTACATTATAATTACCCTCTGTATTATTCTCTATCACATTTTTTATGCATTTTAACATCTTGTTTGCATTTTGTTGATTCCTTTTTTTCTGAATCCTGCTAAGCTCTTGGTCTTAGTGATGTATTGGGGTGATGTAGCTCCACAGGTGCACTGTCATCCAAGCAATTACTGTTGTCCGTTACCAACTAATTTTCATTGTCTATAGAAAAACTCAAGGTCACACTATTCCACTACAGTTTTGGGTTGATCACTGAAAAGAATACGCCACTAATAATTACTATTTAAATGCTAGAACAGATGAATAGCAAACCCATTAACAGTGGTTCAGCTATGAAGATTATGCTAGAGGAGGAGATTACCACAATGCAAGATCCCTAAGGGCGCTGAGTACTTACAATTCCTATTTGCATTTCTGCTGGGTCAGTATATGAGGGCTGTTATGGTATGGCAGAGTGCAGAGAATTGCAGCAGAGGCATGCATAAAAGGTATGCTCCCTTTACACCATGGACAGTGTCATCGTCAGACTACAGCCCCATCTGCTTTGAATAAAAAACTCACCTGCAAGAAACCTGTTACAGCTTGTTCTGTCTGCAAAAGAATATAAAATGCCCTGAGAAAAAAATGTAGGTACTCAAAAGCAGAGTAAAAAAAAAAAAAAGGTTGTCCCTCCAGTCCACATCTACTATCTCAGGACATGGCTGCATTGATGTAACAATTGATGTAACCAACCTCAACTTCTGCCACTTTGAAATGTGAGGAAGCAAGAAGAATGTCACACACAGGATGGGGATACACAGCTGCCCACTGCAATTGCTTCTGAGGGCTCCCGTCTCCAAACAAGTGTGGGAATCATCCCTGGGAAAGGAGCCCAGCACAGAGAGAAATGTTGGAACTCTCATACTGCATCCTTCATCTTCTGTTAAATATTTCATGACATGACATTCAGCTGTGCTTGAAACAATCTAGTTTTCTATCATTAATACTTCTGAGGTCAATCTTCAACTCTGACAGAGCCAAGCTCCTTTAAATATGGAATTGTGCCTGAAGGGCAGCCTTCACCAATGGTGGACTAAAGATTTTCCAGACATGCACAGCTTTAAATGACCTGTCATGGTCCTGCCCCTTACTGAAGCTGAACTGTGGCATAAGGAAGACAAGATTTCCCCCTTTTTCCTCTACAATATTTTAAGTCTAATGCTCAGAATAATGCAAATATTACACAAGGATCTGTAAGAGCCCACCTAGTACTAATAGATAGCAGACAATGCATGTTTGCTCTCCAGCTCTCTGTTATCCCTCTGCAATGTTACTGACACTATTTGTTCTTCTTCCTGAGGTAATTTTTAATCATTTTCAGGAGATAATGTGCATTTATTAAGTAGATCAATACTTTGCATGCTACACTTTCAGGGAAGTCAGATAAATCATAGGCTTTACTTGACATTTGTCTTCTGGTGCAATAATGTGTTCCAGAAACTCAAGTAAATTTATAAGCCAAGAACTCCCTTTTCCTGAGCCCAAGCAAACAATCCTCTATCATGTGCTTGCAGAAGTGAAATATATTTCTGCCTTATCAGTTGTATTCTTACCAAAGAATTGCATTGACACTTGATTTTTTCATACGTGTTGTTTACATATAGCAACAGTGTTATCCCCTCTTTCCCCAGTCCTCTTGTATCACTCCATTCTTGGAGATGGATCAAAAAAATCTCAGCCAAAATTTTGAATTATGCTTGCTTCTCCCATCTAAGTCTGGGATGTAAGCTATTTGAACCCAGTGCCTTGTCAACTTTTAACAGCTCTAATTGCCTAACTATCTGTTCTGGCAAAATCATAAAACCTTTTTAGCATTTTGTATTGTCCTAGTTAAATGTATTCTAGTCTCTGAAGTGACCTTCAGCTTTTTCTCTTAATACCTATGGCAGAGAATACACGGAGGCTATTCACAATGACAACCCCATTTGTCACTCCCTATTCATGTCTCTTAATGCCCTCATTGCCCTCCGCATTGCTACATTGTTTCTGCAATATTTAAGGACATTGCTGCTGTTTATCCATATTCCACTCACCGTATAACTGGCTCAGCTCAATTTTTAGATGCCTTTTTCTTCTCTTTATGCACATTTTACTTTTTCTTAAGTTTTTCTCACAATAATGATGTGACGAGACTGACAGCTGCATTGAACAAAGAGCCTAAAATTTTTTTAAAGAAAAGCCACAATTAAACACTCCCTCACTCTCTTTATACGTCTGCAGATGAGCACATACACATTCATTTCAGAGCTGGTTTTGGATGTATTGCAATTTAGATAGGTAATTTTCTTTATACAAACCTCCAGCACATTGGGACACTCATAAGGGGAAAAGAAGAAATAATTTTAAATAAAAACCTGTGAATCTTTATACTGAAATCTTTGATGTTCTGATATGTCTGATCATTGTAGTTGTCTCTACTTGCAGACAGGACTCAAGGGCTGAAACACTGGAGGGAACCTGCTCTCAGCAGAAACTCTTAGGGCCAGACTCTCATTTACATTAAGCTTCCTCCAGTGCTACCCTTGTCAGAGCAACAAGGTGGATTTAAAATAAATTAAAATAAGAATGACATCTTTGACATATCTTCTATGACATCTTTCCCAGCAAAACAGCTTTTCCCTATTGTTTTTTCCCCATATGTTAAACTGACTTTTCTAAGCATTGAGCTAAACTACACATCACAGGTGATCAGTTCAAGTCTCTTATTGCTGGTGCTGGTTTCTCCATTCTTAACTGCATTTGATGACACATTTTCCTTTTTACCGTGTCACCTCTGTTTTCCCTGCTGACGCCTATATCCATAGGTTAGTCAGCCAATACAAATTCTTTTAATTCAGTTTCACCGACCAGTTCCCCTTCATATTCACTACTATTTTTTTTTGTATATTCAAACATCTCCTTGGTAGTAAAGCACACAGACCAGCAGTGGTCAAACAAGAGGAAGAGATCCCCATGTCCCACATGTGTGTGGCCTGTTCCTTGAAGAGTCCAAACACGGTCAGCTTTTTGGGAGTAATATCATATGCCAAACACAAGTCTCCTTTTCTTATAAAAGGCTTCCAACTAGGCCATGTTTTTTAAGCACATTCCCTTCCTCCACTTCATCAAAATGCATTGATCTGTGTTATGCAGAGATGAAGTTAACTCCATTATCTGTGAGTGTTTATCATCTCTGTGTCTCTTTGTAGTCTTTTTCTTCTTTGCCTATTACTCAGTTCCTCCCTATATAGCATCACACACAAATTCATTAACAGGTTGTTTACTCCCTCTTTAGGACCATTAAATGAAGATGCTAAATGAGACCTGATACAGACAGCTGCAATAAGCGTTTCCTTGTAAATAGAGTCTTTGCCATTTATCACAAACTTTGTACTAATTTTAGGTTCATTCAGAGTTATTTACATTGGCACAATTCCTACAAGGTTCCAGATTCAGAATTGGACCATTATTTTATCCTGATGGTAGTCATAGAAAGAGGCCCATACCACAAACCCAAGAGTTCTTCTAGATGTTAAACTGATGCTCCCTTGAAATCAGTAAGAAAAGCTGAATAAATCTATGGAATCATTAATGGCACAAAACAAAACAAGTGATCCTTGGTTCTCTCCAGAGGCAGAGAGGTTGTGTATAGCTGGACTCAACCCTGGGCTGCTGAAGGACACAAATCAATTGGAGAGAGTCCAGAAGAGACTCACAGATTTCCAAAAATACATCACATATGAGGAAACACTTGAAAGAATTCAGATGGTTTAATTTAGGGAGGCAGAGGCCAAAAAGAAGTAACATCTCTCATGAACAGCCTGGGTATAATTAAACTTGCTTTCAGACAAAATGGTGAACTAGATGACCTCTAGATATCCCTTCCAATCCTATTTTCTCCAGTGCTTTGATTGCATAGTTTGCCTGCCCAAACCTCTTACAAACAGCAGCTGTCACAGCCAGAAGCCCTGTAGCTCTGAGCCTCTCATTTTAAACCCAAAACACTTCCACTGCTGCTTCAGTGTTACAACTCCCACTGTATCCTATGGCTTATGTTGTAGATGTTCAATCTCCTGTCAAATCTTCATTTCAATGGTAGGAAATTTAGTAAGTGCTCTAATTTAAAGGACAAGGGCTGGAACTACTGCCCCTCACAACACTGGAACCAAGACGAAGATCCTCCCACTGGGCTTCAGAGAGTGTCTCAGTTCTGGATGCTCCACCGAGACATCCACATCACAGCAGGGAGACAGTCAAAGCCAGTAAATCACTTCTGGAAAGGAATCTCAGTGGCCCATCGAGGACAGGGAAGTTGTTTGCAGTGCTGCTGTCTGTTCTACGATTCAATCTGTCCTTCACTGAGGCAGGACACATGTCAAGTCACGCTGCACTTGTGTTACTGGCATTTTTAACACTTCTAACCCTCTCTTGCCCTGTCTAATGAAGAGGTGTCACGATACTCAGCATAATGTACTACCAGAGATCACTCGCCTCAAAGAACTTGCTTCTAGTCTGTTTCTGCTAATATTTAGAGACAAATATTTTCACCCCTTATTTTTCCTTAACAAACAAGGCCATGTATAATTCTCCACTGATCCCTCCTTATCTGTCACAATGGGTACTAGTCCCAACAACCCCATCCTAGCCACTCACAGCATGCTGATGAAGGAATATCTACCATTCTACATCTATCCCTTCTCCAAAACAAGTGGTTTTTATTCTTTCTTGGATTTGTTAATTTGTACAATCTATTTACAGTTATAAATACTTTAACTGCAGTACATCTGGCATTTTCTTTCACAGTCATGTCCATAAACCTCAGATTAAATTGGCTGCTTAATTAATTTGCACTCTGAGCGCCTGTCTCTCTTTGCTTTCCTTGGAGCAATGCTCCTGCTCTGGTTTGTGCTTCCTGCAGCACTCATCACCTCCTTCTCTGCTTCCTCAGGGATATTAATTGATCCTTTTCTCATGTATAGCCTTTTCTGTATGGGCTGCATACAGCTGTACAAAACTTCTCATATCTAGAAAAAATGTCAGCATGGGCATTTGCTGGGGGAAATTTGGTTTTAATCAGACACTTTATGTAACTTAATGTGTATCTCCTGTTTGATCATTGAAAGGGAAGAACTACTTGTGTTTGCTTTAGAAACCTCTGTTCAGCAGCAAGTAGCATAATCCAGCCCAGAGAGGAGAAGTACCTCTTGGTGAAACAAACAGAATCTTTTCTTTGATCACAGGAGATTCATATAATCTTTTCCCCCATTCCCTCTGCTCATTTACCTACAAAACACACTCTTATCCTCACTCCCTCTGGCTCCTTGCAGCTCTCCTCTTGCCCTGACTCTCTGCTGAACCTCATTCGTCTGTTGTCCCCAGGCCAGGCAGGTCACCCCACATTTCCAAGGAAAAGAGGAGACTATTGCCAGTTCATCCTTCTGCCGAACAGCTCGTCTCCTGTGGACCCAGACAGTCCATTGCCTCCTCCACTTTCTGCACCTGGGAAGGCAGACAGACCCATAAGGCTCCAGGGGATTCATTCACTGTATATATTTTCTACAACACCCTACTTGCTCATAACGACTGTATAGGTCCCCTCCACTACCAAAAGAGAGATGAGAAGAGTATATACACAAAAGCTGACTGTGTCAAACCTCAAGCAGAACATCATTTCCTATGGTCTCCTTTTTTACTTGCAGCCAGGCATTACTGGCTCTGAGAGCCAGTGGGGCATCAGTAAACGAAGTTGGATTAGCAATTAGTACCTGTGAGCAGAAACCCACATATAGGAAAACATTAGCACTGAGTATTTGCAGACATAGGTAATGGATACAGGGTACTCTGACAGAAAATGAGGAGAAGGCAAGGTATATATATAGGTCCTTTTGCTTGAAAAAAAAACCCAAGAAAATCCAAACTAAATCATCCTTACTTTTTCTTCACCCAACAATACGGAAAATAAGGCCTATTCCTATTCTAACCCATCGCTTCCACCTGGAGAGGCAGAGTCCCTGGGGCCTGCCAGACCACAATGCTGCACATCCACCACATTGCTAAGGTCCATGGGGAGCAGGATCAGCTCCCACAAACCACAAGGTGGACTGACCAGACTTCCCACAGCCTTGAAACCTCCAGATCAGCTCCTGCCAGAGCCTCACATGACATTCACAAGTTACCCAGGACTCTCATTTTGTAACCAAAGGAAACACTATGAAAGAAATCACATTTGATATTCAAAGGCAATGCTAGGACTATGGAGAATTTGGCAATGGCCCTTATTCCATAGTATATATATGTAGTTATTTAAATAGACACAATTAATATGTGAATTTTTCTGTAGTGGTTGGTTGACTTCTGCTACAGACTGCTTGTAAATCTATATACAACTGTCTCACTAAGCCACTGAATGTTCCATCTTTACACATTTCTACTGCATCCATGGCTACAATCCGGCTGTTCTCTGTACGAGGTATTGCTTTAATGAAATGCTAATACTCAGACACAGCTGAGCAAGTGTCTGAGTAATCAGGCAGCAAAACCAAGCAATGAGTTAAGAGAACAGATTATTCAGATCCCAGAATCCAGTATCCAGAAACCTATTTACTAGATTTTATTTTTCCCCAGTAAAACCACTGTGCTTTGTAAATCTCTTTAAGTTAAAGGAATTGAAACAAATAAAAGAACCAAACCCAGCCTTGAATATAGTTGGGCTATGTATTAGATAAAATCAATTTGCACAGAGTGTGAGAAATGAAGAATGGGATTATAACAGATTATTTTAGTACAAGCTTTTGATGTTTTGTGTAAATGTTTTGGATATATTTTTTTTTTCAAGAAAAATGTGTAATGACAACTGCTGAAAATCTATGAAATGCAGTACTTACGAGCACTATGTGCTGCCTTGAAGTTGTGAGTGAAACTGCATGTAGAGGATAAATATATGTTTAGCAGCAGGAGAACTACTAACAGAAGAAACAGCACTAAAATATTCCTATTTTAACACTTTAACGCTACAAATCCCAGGTGAAATCTCACTACAGCAGGCATAAAACTCAAAAAGAAAGAAGTGTGGAGCAGGAAAAAAATGGTTGTGTATTAATAAAGTGTTAATCATCATGTCCAGAGTAGAGTACTACAGACAGAAGTATTCAACCACATAAATCCTGGAAAATATCATTATCACTCAGAAAATTTCATTACCCCTTACATCTGACCAGCAACTTTGTTGTCAATCATCTATGAGTATCCGAGTGTCGTCCAGTGCAGGGAAAAATACTTCAACATTCAGAAATGCAAATAGGGAAGGAAATACCCACAAGTTTTTACATTAACAGGAGAAATCCCTCCTCCTCACCAGCATCCTGTCGAGAAAAGTCTCCTTCTGAATCAAGCAGCTCAATACACTAAAACCTTTCCAGGTTCCTGATAACCTCAACCTGATCCTACCATCCTGGCCTCTCTGGAGTGTCTGTTTGGAGATAAAAACAGGCTACATACTGCATCTTCTCTTTTCCAAGGCAGACTAAATGGAAATCGTTTAAAAAAATCCAGGTGATATGAAGGGGACAGAGCCTTTAAACACCCTGACATTACTGTTCATTATATAAAACAGTGAAAAATGCAGTACTTGCTTTCTTTTTAACCTCAGTTTGAGTGCTCTTCATTTAAAATCTCATCAGCATAACCATCTTTTTTTTAAAAAAAAGAGAAAACTAGTGCATAGCGATCACTTATGGTCACTAGACGGCCTTTGCTTTATCTTTGCTTAGTCATGACTATAGTTGTCACTATATGAATTGCATAGACAAGTTAGGTTATTCTCATTACTACATATGACAGCTAATAATACAAATACTGCTTCAGGTCCTAATGATATCTCTGCTGTGGATTCTAAGAAATTACTTGTCTTATTAGGTGACAGGAGTGGTTTCTTGAGTTCGGTTTCCATATAAAAAACTAAACACATGAACAGAGCAAAGAAAAATGTTATTTATAATCCTAAATATCATACCACTCCCCAAAGTGACAAGATCAATATTGCAGCTTGGCACTTGCTACTGTGACAGATGGTGCTATTAAAATACCAAACATATCTTTTCTGTAGGCGAAAAAAAATCATAAGCGAGGACATTATAGGCTGTCCTCATCCAATTTGCATTTTAGGTTACTAAAAAAATGGTAAAAAAAAAGGTAGAAAATACTCATGTGTTCCTCTTTCAAATATAACAATACACTAAAAAGGACTATTATACCCTTTTTGGAACAGGGAAGTGAGGGATGCTCGCAGCAGCCTAAAGACTGTCAGAAAAGAGTTTTCATTATGTTCCCAACTGTATTTTGCATTAATTTCACCAGCGCTCTTTCATTTTTAATAAACGTCTATACCAGAACAGATGAGGTTGGGAAGATTACTGATATCTTTGTGAACAGTTCCATTTTATCTGCTGGGAGACTTTTGCAAAATGCACCTGAGAAAAGCTCGGGTAAGAGTCAGTTGTTTCCTAATTCTCCAGATATTTTAAATGAAGATTAGTTTAGATACTTCCTATGGGTCAGCACTCACAGAGCTCATTGTGCTGCTGAAGATCTTCCCAGCTGAAAACCTCTAGGTTGAAAGCCATCTGCAAGTAGTTTGGCAATTGAGATTACTCAATTTTTCCCCATTTTTATTTCTACCTATTAAGATTTCCAATTTGTTTTAATTACCTCCCCTCACCCCCATCCCTTGTGTTTAATTCTGCATTGTAAATTTCTCAGCCTTGTAACAATTGGGTTTGCTCTAGTTATTTATTTGTCTACTTATTTAGACACTCAGAAGAAGAGGAAGTATTAGATGTTGAATGTGGAATTTTTTGTATTCATCACAGCTCTGCAGAAGATTTTCTGTGTAAACCCAGAGCTGACATTTCCTTTCTCATACTCTTTTAAAATGGTAACTTTGCTGAAGCAAGTTCTGTTCACTATGTTGTTTTCACTTCCAACAAATTCTGGGCATGTAGGTGATTCAGAAATACCTTTTTTTTTTTTTTAATAAATGAGAATTGGCTGGAAAAGTAAGACGTTTAAAGTGGGAGAAAAACAAAAATCTTCCCATTGAGAACTGTTTATCTTCTGCAAGCACCTTCCAAATGACGTCTTTGAGGCAAAGCATGGCAGACCCAATGCAGAGTTTCCAATGTTTGCATTAATAAGTAAAAATATTTCTTCTTGCCTGCTACTGGTTCCCAGGTGCAACAGCCCTTTCTTTGTAGCCTCACTGACACTGCCCAATTTCTGTTGTTATTTCTGTGGGGTAGAGCACCCACTTGCTTTTGCTGATCTGAGGGCTTTTCTGCTGCTAAAGTTACACCAGCCCTGGGCTGGGGCACCAGCCCCAGATTAAACACACTGACTCCACATTACGAGTGTTCCATAAGCTATGCTCCTAATGGTAAAATGAAACAATGGCTGTACTTGAACAAGGCCACAGTCTTGATGTTGAATTTCTATTATGTCACAAACAAAACCACCTCCCATGACAGGTGCCTGTGTGTCGGCAAACCGAGCATCTTGACCAAAGGGGAGCCTTTTGGAGGACAAAGCCAACACAACTGGACAATTCAAATCACTATCTACAGGACATGTGCCTGCTCTCCACAATGTCCACCCAATCAAATGCTGGATTCCTTAAAACAAGGTTTTCAGTGCAGGTACAGTAGCACTGGACAGGTCTGGGTAAAAATATCGAAGTTTAGAGACGGCTGCTGATGGTAGTTTCCCTGGTTTCCCCACAGGAGGAACTAGATGGAGAAGATGTTGTAAAGGCTTGGAAACTGGACAGTGAATGCTGGCAATAGCTGATGGTCCTTTCATGTAAGACAAGAATTGTAGTCTCTGGACTAATAAAGGAGAAGAGGTTACCCATAATGAATGCAGATTTTTTTTTTTTAGAACACTATAATCTAAAGGGAATTTCTAATGCAGCAGAATCTAAGAAATAATAAAAATTCACAATAATGAAATACAAAGTTCAATATAAAGTGTACAGACATTACATGGGATACAAAGCATGCATCAAAAGATCCCACTGCAGCTGCTGAATATATCAGGTCAGAATCTGTAACTTCGTTCAAAAAATTGAGGTAGAAGTTCCCTAGATAACCCAGGATACAAAGAGGCGCTGGTTGATAAGAACTAATTCTGTCTAATGTAAAGTACAAAGTTTGACTGTTTTAACATGCCTTTTAGCTGATACTTAACTCAGGCTGCAAACCTGTTCTGGAACTGAAAAACAACGTGCTGTATGCCAGTTGCTCCAGTGACAGGGTAAACTGCCAACTGTCGTGTCTAACAGAGGTTTAAAACAGAGGTAGCTAAATCTAAAAAAAAAAAAAATAAATAAACAACAAAATAGCTCAACGACAAACAATAATTGCATCGTTTCCATGCTTTAAGGACACGACAGGGTGGAAGAATGGTAGTTAATGGTTAACTTGAAGAGGCACCAGGGAACTTTCTGAGGATGGAGCCTATTAGGAAGGCTTGATTTACATACCAGACAAAAAAGTTATGCATGCTGTTGGTAAGGAAAATAAATAATAACTGGTCGAAGAGATTTGGTAAGTGGAGGGAAGAAGCAAAAAAGTGCTTTGGAAGAATCATGTCAGATGATTAATCCTACAAGGAGCAGAACTGTGTATTTATAGCAATCAGATAGATAATAATGTTGGCAGGTATGGCTAAGAAAGAAAAGTCTAATAAAAGCAAATCCAAGAAGCCTGATAGGAATGGTTAATCCTGGTGCTGCTACATACAATGTAATCAATCCTGATGTCTAAATACAGGAACAAATTAGATGTATAATTTAAATCAGAATCTGCTCTACGTGTATGAATTTCCTTTTTAGCTGAATTGAAAAAGAAAAAGAGCTGAGATTTTTTAATGCCAGGCATAGAAGGTAGATTGAGAATAAATAAAATCAGTAAAGGCAAAATGAGAAAATCACATGCATTTCAGTATTATTCAAGCACTGTCTCTATAAGTAGAAGTGACTGAGTCAACAAGTCAAAGCAGCCACCTTTTAAATTCATCTTGAAGTTAGATTCTGCTAGAAGTGGCACAAACACCGCTCTTGATAGAATCATTTCTTGTGTCTAGGTATATACGGGGAAAGAAAATAGTCTCAGGGCCCTTCACTCACCATCCAGGCGAGGGAAAGTACTGCAGTACCAGCACTCATTTCCTTCCTCTTTGAATGTTTTAAAGCCACCGGCTTCAGAGGACGGGTCATTTCTTCATATGCACAACATTTGCTTTTGTTTACTGACTTGACAACACTCCAGGAACTCCAGCAAGGTGTTCCTTACCTACTGCCATGCTGATTTAAAACACTTTGTTATTCTATTAATTTTTCATTTTAGGTAGTTTCTAAATAACAAAGAAAGTCACCGTAAATAATTTTAGAACTTTTTTCTTTTTTTTCCTCCAGATACCCTTGGGAAAAAAATACGAAGCATATGTGCAGTTTAACAATGCCTAACTTGTAAGAATCCAAGAAAGCCCACAAAAATTGAACAAGCCAAATTCCTAGAGAGCTCCTCTCCTTCCCCCAAATACAATTAAACAGCAGGATGCATGAGAAAAACATTCAGGTAAAGAGAGGCAAGTAATAAAGTCACACACATATGCGCACACTTTTGCTTTCTGGGTCTACTGCAAACCTGCTACTAAAGAGGGGCTGGTAGAGAAGTGAAGATGAATAAACCAAGAGGAAGGTATATTAAGGTGAGGAATATCCCTCTTCCTGGTCTGCCAGCAGCAGGAAGCCCAGAGGGAAGTTTGTTAACACACTGTGGTGTAAAAGTGGTGATCAAAGAAAATGAGAAGGTAAATGATTCAATATGAGAGCAGAGAAACTAAAGGGCTTTCTTTTCATTTCTCTTTCACTTCAGAAGGTGAAGGGGAAATATCCATCCCAAGGTGACACTTTACAGGTAATGAAGCTGAGGCACTCACAAAGGCAGATGTATTGAGAAAAAAAGGTGAAAGAACAGTTCAATAAATTAAAATACAATAAATCACTCAGGCTGGTTGGTATCGCTCCAAGAGTGTAGAAGAAATGAAGGTGAGTGACTAATGTAAACAGGTATTTTATTGTTAAACCATTTGAATTGCACCTTCAAAGTGGTAGGAGGTGGCCAAAGCAACGTCTGTTCATTAAAAAGGATGCTAGAGGATGAGAGATGGCTAGGAAACACCCATTATCTGGTCTTGCCTCAGTAACGAGGAAGGGCAGAGAGGATGTTAAATGAGAGAGAAAAGGATGTGAAAAAGCAATTCAGTGCCTATTTTAAAGAACAGGAAGATATGGCCAAACCCACAAACCACTGTAGTATTTGCAGAGCAATTGAGCCAAATAGGATGAGAAGAGGAAGTTGGGGTCAAGCCACTAAGTGTGTTACTCTTTCTCATAACAGACATAACAAAAAAGCTGAAGAATAACAGCAGATTTCCAAAACCGCCTTCCAAATAGACTGTCCTCAGGATGAAATTCAGATAATAACCCAGGGATGGAGGGAAATAGAACTCTGTCAAGCTTTAGGAAAAAAAAGCGTAACATTACATGTGCATTTATTATTGGCACACTGCAAGATGATGGCAAAGAATTCTAAAACTAGAGGGCTGCCCCAGCTCCTGGGTGTGGGCTTCATCTGACTAAAGGATGATATCAATGTTTGAGCTCTCTGTACAATCAGAGGTTTTCTAGTCAACAGCTATCTGCCAATATATTCCATGGGAAGCCCTGAGGGAACCCAGGTCAGAAATCACACCTTTAAAGTGCCTTTTTCTCTTCTATAACTATACAGAGACCCTGGAGAGGGTAGGTCACGTTCATATCTAGGTATGAATTTTTATGGCATTTATAATTCAGAGAGAAAAATCCCATACAGACTGACGTCATTGCTTTTAAGACACCATTCTTGTTTTTCCCCCGCTGCAAATACATATCAAATCTGTACAGAACATGCCAACAATACAGGCTATATTCACAGCAAAATAGGGTTCTGCCTGCAGCACATTAGCGGCTCTGCAGTACTGAGGGATGTCAAGTGAAAATTATGGACAAGTTGTTTCAAAGGTATCTCATACCTGAAATGTGAACAAAATCTTCTTGAGCTCCTCAATGCAGAATTAGCAGCTAATTGCAGAGGTTTACCCTCCTCACCTTCTTTTGGAAGAGCAACAAGCAGGTTTTACAGGGAAGGAGGTCTGAAAACACCAGCCTGCTGGAGTGCTTTCCTAGAGAGCTATTATGTGCTCAGCCAGGGATGAAGCTCCAGGGGGGACACTAAAACCTTCTAACCTACTTTTCTCTCCAGTCAGATGTTAAAATACAGTATCTATTTCCCCATGGAAGGCAATGCTGTGAACATGGCTGGATTTTCACTTCACAGTTGAATCCTGCAGAGGCCATAGTCTCCCATGGAAGGGGAAGCAAATGGTTCTCTCACAGAGGTCAACCTAGCTTAGGATTTATTGAGCCTCCAGGAAAGCTGAGTGATAGGTAAATGTGTACGTGACTACTTGCAGTAAACCAAAACAACAAAAAAGAAAGACTACCTAAAAAATTGTAAGAAACTTGAAAAAAAGTTTTACCTGTTTTATTCTTGCTTTCATCTGAAAGATCACATTTTTTTCTGACCATATTTTCTTAAGATGGGCACAATCCTGCCAAAAGCATAGATGCTCATTGTATGCAATAAGATCAGTTTAGCTGACATAGGTTGGGAGCTAGCAGAGGAAACCACAAGGCCCCAGTGACAGGTTCAGGCATCAGATCACCCTGCTCACCACAAGCCATGTTCTATTCTATAAAAGCCTAAAACTGCCAATCACAACTCCTGTACAATCACAGCATACCTCTCAGATCCTGATAGTTTCACAGGCATCTAAATTTACCAGTCTCTTCCCCCTCAATTCTCCTCCTCTAAAGTTAGAATTTTGACAAACTAAGAAGCTAGTAAGATTTTTTTTTTTAGAGACAATTGTCTTACATAGCTTCTCTCTTTTTGGGCAAACAATCCTTTCACTCGCTTGGGTTCTGGCTGCCGGATCTGTCAGGTGGGGTCAACAATTTGAAGGAGAGAAATCAAACTCACAGATTAATTTAAATGGTAATCCAAGACATATTTAAATTTAGGAGTGAAGTTCACCATTTGCTCTGCTGCTCTTAGGAATATCAGTCCATCATTCCAGGAAGCCAAGTCTAGGTCTCCCCAACCCAGGGAACAACGAAGACAAAATGCTCACGTGGGACTCCAGAATGTACAGCCTGCATAAGCACCTCTCAGTGCTTTTAGTCCTTCAACTCCAGTCCCAGAAACACACAGCGCTGAGCAGATCCCAGAGGCTACAGGAACCTGACAGATTTCCACAAGGTCCCATTACAATATCTTATGAGCCTGGAGGCACCAGCACAGCCCACTGACTGCTGTTCTTCTGCACTCAGGGAGAATCAGGAGGATTCTGAGGAGTCTGATGTGCCTGGTCCTCTGCACAGGTTACATTTTTTAATTACATGCAATTTAACTATATCATCCCCACAGCAGGATGTGGTTGAGTAGGTTTAGATGACAGTTTCCCCTATCCAATGTAGCTGAGAGTATTCTTTGATAATGCAGGGGACTATCTGCCTGTTTGCTTTGCTCCTGGGAAATTTTCTGGCTGTCCCGTGCACAGTTATTATGGGCCCTGTTTGCAATCCTCAGGTCTTGAGAATTTATGTGTAGACACCAAGGATAAAGGGGATATTTTTTTAGAGAATTTCCAACACTTATAAACAGCAATCAAGCCTGACTCACAGAAATCTATTTGCAAAACCTCTCCCTATTTGAATACATTTATCACACAAACATATACTGAAACCTCAAAATCTGCAAAACTTAGAATTGCTTGACATTTGGAGCTGAACTCAGTTCTACCTGTGCCAGAGGGAATTTAGTCATACCAAGCATTGTATAAAATAAGTAAATTCATAGGCAAACCTACGCAATTATCATGTAGTTATGTCACTTCTTTTTGTTCTATCCTTTTTCTTTTCTTTTTGTATTTTTACCGTGTGCACATCTAGGTGTACCTTTTCAGATATTGAAAAGTTTGCAATACTTCAACACTTGACATTTCTTTATCATCTTTCTTGCAAAGACCCCAAATCAATTTAAAACAGCAAGTATGTCTCATAGCATCAGTATGAACGCCATAAAATTATTTCCATTTTAGCAGCTGGGGAAGCTAACATGTGACCTGCCCAAAATGAAGCAGCAGCAGAACCTGGAATAGAATGTTCCGGCTCCTATACAGATTCTATAAACTTTGCAGAAAGAAAGAAAAAGGGCTAAAAATCAAAAAAAAAAGGCACCTACTATATAAGGAACTGTATTTTCTCATTAGTTCTCTTCAGGTCATTCAGAGAAAGCAGACGCCAATGGATAGAGTGATGAGCTTAAGAGACTCAGGTTCATCCTTGGCTTTCCACAATTATTCCAAGAAAGCCATAGTCTCTGTAGCTATTTCTTTCACAAATACTAGGGTTAATAGTACTGCCTTATTGAGCAAGCATATTGTTGGAATTAACCCATTGCTTTAACTGGTGCATTGCTGCAGTATTATTGAACATCTGCATGCTAGGTCAATGTTAAAATTAGCCCATACTTTAGTTGAAGTTATCTTGATTTATCAGCAACATGAAGCTTTCCCTCTGCAGAGCTTTTTCCTCAGCAGTCTGCAGTTCTGCACTTATGTTAAGTGAAATGATTGTATCCCACCAGCGCTTTTGAGCAGAATAATTGGCAATTACTTATTTTTGACATATGCAGGAAATCTAGTAAAGCATAATTCAAATTCTGTTACCAGTGATGAACTCCTTTTGCAGAACAGTGCATTACAGGGCCCATCTCCACTGCCAATATCCTTGGCAGCTTTAATTCAAACCTTAGAAGTATTATATGCAGTGCATTGTTTCTTATCTGCAAGTTCCATGCTAGAGAAATTCTTTTGTTGTGTAACCTTGAATCCTTTTCCTACAGTTTTCGAAACTCTTGCAACACTTGACTGGTTAAAAAGAAAACAAAACTGATTTTATCTTATTTCCCTTTATTTTCATGGCTGAAGCTTTCTATATAAAGTGTATTAATTATCTCTTGCTCTTGTTATAAACAAATATATCTAGCTATGCAAGTTGCCAAACAGCAGCTAATCTTACTAAGACTGTTTTTAATGAGAGTATGAACAAAACTACCCACAGATACGCCTGGTGGAACTCTACCTAGAAACCAGAGTAATAGGCTCATTACAAAAAGATTACACATTAGATATTCTGCTCCCTCAGTGGGCACAATATGTGAGTGCAGATTATCTGTGTGTATTTAGAAAAAATAATTTTGCCACTGGTAAATTGTACTTTAGGCCATTGGATATAATGGGTATGCAGCACATTATTGTATTTTCGCTGCATCCAAACCTTGATGGATTATCCAAAGTATTAAATCATGCAGTGGTTGAATAAAAACTCATTAGTGGGTATTTTACTTTTGTAAAACTGAAGTTGGTTTGGAAACTGTGGAACAGAGGGAACCCTGGATAAAATTTTACAATTAGGGCCTGTTTCCAATTAGCAGATTTTTATCTCTGAAGAAATTAAGAGAATAATTTGATAAGAAAATATTGAAAGTTATGTTGAAGGATTTTGATTGTTTTCTACTATTTCTTCAAGTTTCAGTCTTAAAAAAACCCCATGCAAATCCACATCTCTAGGGAGAATATGATGCATAGATCCAGAAAACAATTCCACCCAACTCCAGCTGAAGACAAATAAGACTAAGCAAAGTATACTTAGTCCTCAGTGTAATGTCTAAAGAGAGATTCTGACTCTTCAGAAGTACGCAGGCAACTTTTAGAAGTACATGCAGCACAAGATAACATATAATTTATTTTAAAATTGAGTACCATGTTTCTAACATTAGTGTTTATTGAGAATTTTTTTACAATTGAATTATGTGGTGTGTGAAGTTATTGATCTGGTAGTTTAAACACTTTTTTAAAAATTCACTGTTATAAGCTATTGGATTTTGTAATGATGTCACTCTTAAAGCTTACCATTATCAGTGCAATAAAAGAGAAGCCATTTCTAATTAGATTTTCTTAATGTGATACTGTTCATTATGGATTGATTTTCTCTTTTCCTCCGCTATTTCTAAATGAGTTAGGTGAAGTTTCATTTTTGTGCAAGTAGAGGTTAATATTCACTGGCAAAGAAGTAGAGATATTGTACAAAAGGTTTATGAAAACCTCCTTAGGCGACTTTGTCAGATCACCTCAGTGTTAAGTTTCAGTACCATTAGCATTCAAGCCTCAAGCTTCAGCTCTAATAGATGTTGAAAGATTTGCGATATTACACAAACCTGTGAAGAGACTAAAACTTTTTTCTTTAATGAACATGAATTGCGCTAGAGCAAAGCACTGCCATTCAGCAGCGGTGCTGTTGCAATGAGGTGATTCACAAAAATAAATTAATGACAGCTATCACCAAAGTGATTTGCAATAGGGATGTTAGTGCTGGTAAGCAAAGATAAATGAAGGACCTTTGATTGCGAGACCTCCTCGAGGTTATGTTGGGAAGGCAGGCAGTGTGTGTACCCTGTCTCTGTATACTTGCCGCCGCTCTCAGTCATTCACAACTCAAACTGGGAATGGAGAAACACTATGAGGGTAAGGACTGCATTTGGTCTTCATTTTCAAATTTCAGTTTAATTTTGCAAGTTGCACAAGCTCAGCAAATGCCAGTTACTCAGCTCCTGCTGGCTTTCAGTACAAAAGGTCTAAATGTTGGGAATAGTTTGATACGAAACAGCCAACAAGCATGAAAACTCTTAAAGCCAAAGCACAAACAGCACACTTCTAACAGCAACTGATCTGAGCCAACTTCCTTAATGCCATTTAAATGAAAACCTAAATGATCCAAAAATTAGATCAAAGCACAGACATACAAAAAGAGTTAAAGACACATGGTACAAACCATTCTTTTACCATTACACAACTGATAAGCACCTTCTTTCACTTTGTTAAAGCTTACGTACCTCCAAATCAATGAAAATCAATCCTTTACTTAGCTTGCTGATATTGAATTAGTTCTGTAAAATCCAACTATATCCTTTTTTAGAAAAGTGTAATGAGAGTTTTGTTACCAATTTTCATCTCTGCATGAAAACATCTTTCCCTCTTTCACACGGCACAAGTGTGATAAGAACTGGGAACAGGAGAGGGACTGCTGCATCATGGAAATGCATCGACTATCTACCACTCTACAACAAAATCTTGAAGTTCAGATTACTGCTGAATCTTCCTCTGCCTTATTTAAACAAGCTGATCATTTTAAAATATTCCTTTTAGATATCACAAACTCACAGAATTATAGAATTGTTTGGTTGGAAAAAACCTTTCAGATCATCAATTCCAACCATATGTGTCCACTACTAAACCATATCCCTGAGCATCTCATCTACTCATTTTTAAATACCTCCAGGCATGGTGACTCAACCACCTCCCTGGGCAGCCTCTGCCAGTGCCTGATGCACTCAGAGCCTTGCAGAGAGGCATGTTTTAAGGTAAACTTCAGTGAAAATATATGATAAAGCAGAAACAATCCCAGGCAAAAGAATGGAAAGGTAAGAGAAGGGGAATAAGTTTCATGCTATCACATTGGCATCACAAATTGACTCATCCCATTTAGCTGAGTCAATTTGCTGGGCTCCTCTAGCCTGCCCCACATTGCTCAAAGAACAGGGGAAGAGAAGTATTGATTAAATTGCAGCAGAAGCTGCTGTGCAAACACATCCTGGTAGCATCCCGGTGTGCATGGAAATTTGGAAGGGTTACATGTAAAGACAGTAACTCTGGGCAGTTGCTAGGAGACGGTGTCCTGCTGTGCCATCATGCATCAGCCTGTGACAGGTTGTTCCAATAGCACAATAATCTTATGAGTCACTGGTTATGTGTGCCTTAACTCTGTGTAGAGAAAACAGCTCTCCCCTAGAAGTGAAGTGTTTTCCAGCCCTTTTATATATTTTCTCAGATGATTTATTTTTTTAAATAAATAAGTTATTTAATGTGGTTCCCCTTAGGCCTCAGTAAATTGTGCAACACCCAGCAAAGCTACAGAGATCATCTTTACCTACGCAAAAAGAGCAGTATTGTTGCAGTGCTCATGGCAGTATGGAGGACAACTACTCCAAGTGTGAGTGAGTGTTGGATCAAAGTGATTGGCAAAATTTCTGTTCCAAAGATCTTGAAGTCAAAAAGCACAAAGGGATGCCAAGCAATAGCAGGAAGCCATAAAAAGTCAAGTAACCTATAGATTATTAATAGCAGTGCTTACACAGTGTAAATCAAGCCACCCTTTGAGAAAGACATCAGTGTGAAAAAGGTTGTGGCTGGGCAGAAGATGGGAGGATGTGCTACACCAGCAGGTTAGTCCTGTTAATTTTGAAATATTTGCTGCTATCTTAAATAAAGTCAAATTGAACGGCTGCAGGTTGTACTACTCCTCCTGCAGCTGGCAGGAAAAATGACTCCTATGAAGATACACCAGTGGATGACCTTAAAGAAAAGAAACCACTTACAATATTTGTGATCACTTATGCTAAGAGAGGAAGGACAGTCTTGTCTTTAAGGAATACACAACAAATCTATGTGTTTTGTCTCAGTCCTACTTTACCACATTTGAAAAATCACTTCTCCTTGCAGCTCTGTTGTTCATGCATAAGGCAAGGATATTGATGTTCCCTCTCACATTCTTTCACTGACCTCTTAGGATTATAAATTCTGCAGGGCCAGGACATTTCTTTATCATTAATGTAATACGCCAGTGCTTTAAAAGCATTAATGGATTATACCTTCACTGCACCTCTCATGCTAAATACTAATAATAATCTCCATATTGGAGATGGGGAGTTGAAACACAACTCAAATTAACTGATGTACCCAAGGTCACACAAGAAGCCTGCAGCTGAGCACTGACCCCAAGATTTGCCCTACATTTTTATTGAAAAAAATATAGAAAACAGGCATGGGAGAGGTTATTTTGTCTAACTGTCTTTCCAAAAAAACCTAACTAAATGCCTCCTAGGCCTCTCCCGAAAGATGTTCATCCAGGATGTTCTGAAATACCTCTGCTAATGGGGATCCCATGTTACTGATCCTATCCCCCCTTTTCTTAACATTACCATTACTTCTTTATGTCTGATGTCAACCACACATTATCGAAGCCTGTAATTTCTTGTCATAATCACAACAAACCCATGATTCATAACACTTTTTTCCAGCACTTTAAATTGAGGCCTCCTTGCCATGTTGGTATTTCTTATGTGACGACATATTGCACAATGATTTAAATTAAGTTCTAGTGTAACTCATTAATTTGTACAGCTGTAACCTGTGTCCCTGCCCTTTCACCCTTTCTGCTGTGCACCTGCAAGAGGTGTCAAGTGCCTCTTCTCCAGGCTGGACAAATCCATCTCCCTCAGACTCTCCCTCATAAAACCTCTTCCCCAGTCCTTCACCATCTTGGTGTCCTCCCCTGGACTCACTCCATTTTGTCAATGTCTTTCTTTTTCCAGGGATCCCAAAACTGGGCACAGTACCCCAGATCAGGTCTCACAAGTGCTGAACAGAGGGGAAAAACCAGTTATAATGCTTAGAGGAATTGTACAGGAATTAAAGGCAATGGGGGAGAAAAATCTATGTCTGGCCTAGCCAGAGTCATCTGTTTGATAAATAATCACTTGGTCCATATTGTTTTGATGAGAAACTGCTCTCAACACACTGAAACTGTTCTTAACAGGTTTCTCCTTTTTGCAGCAAATGTTAATCTTAGTACCAAAAGACTGTAATAAAAGAAATGCTGGTTTGACTAATGGAGGATTGGCCACTTTATCTATGGGTAACCCAGACTACCCACAGTAACCAGGCAATTTATTTTTTGATGGACATGACCTGAGCGCTCTTGAGCTCAGGCAAGAAAACACTACTAGTTCTGCCAAAGAGGAAAAGGGAATATGGGCCTCAAGAGCTACATCCCTCATAAAGCATTACAGCACCAATTATAAATACACATCTTGGTTTTCACCGCAAAAGGTACCAAAATGCACTGCCCAACTTCCATACACCAAAAAAAAAAAAAAAAAAAAAGAAATCAGTGTGCCACAGATTTTTTTCCAGCTCATCTTTTTAAATAATATTAGGCAAATACAGTATCAGGCTAGTTTTGCTGATGAATGCTTAATGGTTCTGGCTCATGATTATGCCTCCACACCAGATTAAGTCAAGAGGATTAGGCCTATTATGTCTCTCACATCTCTCTTCTGCACAGTTCAACTTCAATAAAATATGTTTAAAGGATATTTACCTGTCTCTGAGGGGTGGTGTAAGGATAAATGCAGCAGTATTTCCACAGTACACTGAAAATATATCTGAAAATTTCAAAGCCACCTAGTGGATTTTGATGTACTATTCCCATTAATGTCATTGAGAAGTGTATATCTCAGAAATCTGAGCTGTAAAGAACTGCGATACATGAAGAATAATGACGAACACAAAATTTAAGTAGAGAATGTAAGAAGATATACCTAAATTAGCATTCCACATAGACATTTTATTAATAATTTTTAAGTCCTTCTGCAGACTACAGGAAATGAAATCACTAAAATGAGAATTATTTTTTCTAATTCCTCTGTTAAAATAGAAACTAATCAAATTATTTTTGGACATCGAATCTTATGATTGCCTCATTAATATTCTCTTTTCTCCTCAGGATGACCACACTTACTTCATGTTTTTATTAAATAAGGGGATTCTAGAATGAATTGGACAAATTGGCCTAATCTACTTAACAATGATTCTATATGCTGTATTTGGGAGATTCTGCAATTTATGTCTTGACAGGAAAGAACTTTTGAAGAGATTAGATTTGAAAAGTCCAGCTGTTGTGTTATGTTTAAAGTAAATTGGAAAGTTGAAATTTACATCTCTTGGCTTGTCTCCTTTCTTTTTTTGAGTCATATGAATATCTAGAAAATTGCTATCCTAACAATGATTGCTTACCGGTCCTAACTTTTCAGAACTGCACTGCTTCTGCTCCCATTATACTGTTGACATACCTGAAATTTTACTTCTCAAAGCAGACGAACAGTTGCAATTGATGCTATCAGTCTCTTCTTTTGGGTGAGCCTATTCAATCACGAATCAAGCCAAGCAAAATCAGAAGATCTCCAAAGTATTCAACACTCCATTCCACATTCTTTTCCATTAAAAAATTACTTTTAGAACCTCTTATGTGATTAGGACTAGTCCACAGCAGTCATTTCCATGAGCAGACGGCAGCTAGGTACAACTGCATAAACGAAATTTTCTATAAAACTTGTGCATTTCCAGCAACTCTGGGTACGCTGACAGTCCTAATGCTTTAAGACAAGCTTAAGGAGCTCCCTGCTCCTGTTGTCACATTCTGAGCTACAATGTGCTCTAGAAAGACCAAAGGGGAATAAAAAGGTCAAAGCTTCTCAATGAGACACTATGCTGACCCTTCTCCATTAACAACACATTAAATCTTCATTAGAACTGACATTGCAGTTATATTCTACGTATCTCTGATTCTGAACTATATTATCTCCTATAGGCCATCTAAAGCTTGGTATCTCCACATTCCTCTCAGCCCAAAGAAGCCATACAACAAATAAGTCTGCAGGTCTTGCCATATAACTACATCTTCATGAAAAAAGTACAAGGCAACATCAGTCTGCAAGGGATGTGAAAGGAGAATTCTAATTTAGGTGTATTTCATCCTAAATCTTCCCTACTGTGAAAAGACCACTCGAGTCAAAAGCAAATGGAGAAACAGGTTCCTAAGATAGAGTTTAAGCAGTAATCCATACTAGTATATTCTACTGCAGTTGGAAGTATACAGTAGACAAATAAGCATGACGGTTAAGTAATATAGGAACAAAGCTCCTATTATATCAGGTATTAATTGAATAATGATATGTTTTAATAACTGCTTATATCCTAATTTACAAAGTTTATGAAGGTTTGGATCGCTTCCAAAGTTGCTCATCCATCCACACACTTAATTTAAGAGAATTTAATGCTACGCTCTGATGACTTTTAACCAATGGCTCCCCCTGGAAATTCAGAAAAGCTCTGAAATTTTAAGACAAAAATAAAACAATCTTTAAAAAAAAAAACAAATTACAACCCCAGAAAACAAACCAACATTTTTATAACTTCGTCAGCAGTTGAAATTATCTCTTGCAATTTTTTCTGGTGAGTATTACTCCTCTGAAGGAATATGCTCAATTGACTACCAAGTTATAAGAAGCAATAAAAATCCATAACAAAAGGAAAGACAATGGAGCAAGGAAGGAGAATGTTTTCAGCACATCACTGAGAAGCCATTAGCAATTTAAAAAAATCAATGAAGATTGTTTTCAAGTAATAGCTTTTAATCTAACTCATTGAATATTAACACTTACTGTTTTTCAACTACTTAAAAGCTTAATTCACAGGTGAGGATAACCAGGGATCCTTAAGAATCGTATAATGCTATTAACGGGATACTTTTGGTTTAGACTGGAGTAAGGGATATGTGAATCCATACAAGAACAACTGGAGAAGTTTAACAGATGAACCTGAATGGTGCCAACGGAATAAGAAATCAGGTAGTCTGTATGAACTTGGAAGAATGTGCACTGCAAATTCTCTTTAGCTTTTAGCTCTATTTCAGACTGCTCCTTTTCTCAGAAACTAAGGAAAAGCACCTCTGAGTTAATTAAGATAGGCTAGTCTGAACCCAGAGCTGAAAGTGTTCTTTAACAGTAATTATTTTTTATTTATGCAGCCTGAGGCCAGACTCATCTTAGGCTGAAGAATTCACAAAAATGCTTATAGGTTACTGAAAATGTATTAAGTGTGTTGTACAAGTGGTTTAGTGCATTATGTTTGGGTTTCTTGTTTCCTTTTAGTCTCTTCTATGAAACATTACATATTGATCATTGCCAGAGACAAGATACAAACCTAATAGATGAACAACTTTTTGACAGGAACTAGCAAACCAGACAAAAAGCAGGACTCAGGCCAGACATGGAACACGGATTTGGTACCAGGTTCAAGCTGAATACAACCTGTGAAAAATTAAATGATGACTGTTTTTCTCTGCAATTCAATTACTACATATGTGTTAGAATATCCAGCTACTCCAGAGCCTCTCAGCAACAGTGTAAAAGTAGGATAAATGCTAGCACTAAAAGGTGATCAGGTAGCTGCAAGGAAATGACTTTATAAATGGCATAGAGAAATATGATCTAAGGATCCAAAAGGCTCTGGAAAAGTCCAAGAAAATAGGCTAGTATCATAATTATAAATTGCACATTAAAGGTAATCTCACTAATTTAGAAGATAGTTCCTGCTCCTACTTCGGTTGTTAAGTCCAATGTTTTGTGCCTGGTACTTACTTGTCTTCTAGGGTTACTGTTTCTTTTTCTGTCTCTGCTGAAGTACCCATTTCCAGTGAAAAATCTCCTCAGCTTACCTGAGAGATAGGTATCTGCCACAGGAGCCACACTCTGATACTAGGAACTTTCACTAAGACAAATGATGCTGTGGTCACAAAGCATTCAAATCCACAAGGGTCCATTTCACATACCTGGGGCAGAGTTAGCATTGACAAGACTGGAGCGGGGTTTATCATTCAGCAGTTCCCTTGAATACTGTCCTTTGAGAGGAAGGATATGCCCAATCCAGCTGTACAAATCCCGAGTCTGACCACAATCCTACATCAAAATGGCCAGTAGAGAGGAAATATAAATCTTAATAAAGACTATGAGGCTCCAGAAGTCTATTAAGAAGACCTTAGTCATGAAAAATGGCCACGAACAATGCTAATTTGTTGGCAAATGTTTCCAAAGAGCTTAGCCCTGCCTAACAACCATGGTGCTGATGTCTCTGAGGAGATCCAACAGAGCAAAGTGCCTCAGAACATAAGCGAATACTGTTAACCCAGTTACCAATTGATGAGAAGCACCTGAAACTTCATATTGTATTCAAATTTTGTGTTAATAATTATCATAGAAATACTTGACTGGGGAAAGGCACGAAGGGGCTGCTACCTCGAAAGGAACAGGCAGGAGGTAGCTGGAACCAGCAATTGTTCCATCTTCACATCACATGGGACTCTGTGTTTGCAGAGGCTTCCCTAAATTCCCCTGGCTCATTAATACTACAAAATATATGCCAGGAAAGCAATAGCTCTTCCGAGCAGGAACCACCTATTTTGTTCATAACAGACGCTAGTAAAATGGACCTCTGGTCAACTTAGCAGGCTCAAGTCACCATATTGATCCCTGGAAAGATTCACTATTTTGCAATGGAAAACTTTAATGGTTTGTGCCTTGGTGATGTTTTAAAGCATAAGAAACCTCCTGTGATACAAAAAAGAAGCAAAAAATGTTTTAGCTCTTTTGGATGATAACTATAAATTCTATTAGTTCATATTACAAATTTAAGAAGCCCCAAATGGACTCTGGGTATTATATGGAAGCTTCCAGGTCAAATATTTCGGTTTTTACTGCTTTAACAAATTGGTCAAAAAGGGCAGCTCTACATCAAAATATATAGTAATAATTCAGCATCAGTGTATTTTCCATGAGTTGGATGATATTTCACATGATCAATTATCTTTAGATTTGTAAAGTAGAACAGAGGAAAAATGATGAAGCATACTGTACTAGCTTTTAATATAGAACTACAAAATGTATAATTTAGCATTTATTTTATTGCCAGCATTATCTATATAAAGTGTTAGCGTGCAAAATAGCCTATCAAATGCATTAGCAAACAAAAGCTCTCTATAAAGACTCCTAGAACCAAAAGGCAACCTATGAATAATTCACATTTCTATGCATTAGGACTCATCTAGATAAAACACATAAAGTGCACTTAACTTGTGCAAAAGAAAACTTATAAATTATATCAATAATTGTATATAATATCAACATAATACTTCAGTTACTTTGAAGGATAAAGTTGCTTTCTTGGATGACTTTGAAGACAATCTGCAAGATTGTTCAATTTATGCTGACAGTAATTGCTGTACAGCTGCCTGATTTAGACAGAGGGGAAAAAACTAGGATGCACTGTACAAGTTACAGCTACAGAAGAAAAGCTGCTAGGCTACCTTTTGTGGTACCTTTTATACTTTTCAGCAGGACTAGTGCCAGCTGTTCAATCACCTGTCCAGAACACACATTGTTTTATTGGCACTCAGAAAAAGAAAAAAATTACTTCCAGTTCATGTAGCATTTACCACTACATAAATATATATTTATTAGATTAATATGGAAGACTTGGGGAGTATCCCAAAAATATGATTACGGAAGAATCTATGTTTCATGTCCAGAAATATAAAAGTTATCAAGGAAATTAAGGAGTACTTTGATGCTAAATAATTTGTTGATTCATGCCTTTACCTATTTTTGGTTCATTTTCATAAATGAAATAACATCAAACTACACATACAAGTCTGCAAATACACAAACACAAAAAGTTCCATGCATTCACAGAATTAGCTGTCCATATTCTATTTTAGAGGTGTTTTTTCTTCTACTCTGTAACCCATCCTTGTGTTACCACTATATAGAGTACGATGCAGCAGCCACAATTCATAGCATTGCTTCTGTGGTTTTCAAATTTTGCTAGGAAACCTTCAAGCAAGAACCATGATGCAACAGTTAACAACTGACTAGTGACAGACATATGAAGTCATCAGTGTAACCGTGGTTACGAGATTTAACCTTACAATGGAGGTCACACAGCCTGAGGAACACATGAAGTTCCCTTATTTTTGCTTTTTGTATTCCTTAATTTTTAGAGAAAGCATGAAGCATGACCCAAAATGTAAAAAGGGGCAAAATTTTGGCATTTATGCTCAGCTGAACAGCATATAGCAAAGACTAAGGTATCTGGTATAGGCACTTGTCCTCCTAGAAGTATATGGGTCTGCAAAGCATTACCATGCTTTTAGGCAATCACTATTGGGTACAAATATTTCTTCAGGACATATTGCCATTATCCTCAACTTATTCTCTTCCATAGCGTTGCAGCTGATTAATTACCACAAAATAACTTAGGAAAAATTAAAGCATTTCCCATTGCTTGTCATTTGACTGAGAGCAAGAACATTGAGCAAAGGCATATGCTAATTACTCATTAATTGGTGGAGTGCTTAAACATCATTTCATCTTGCTCCAGAAAATGTTGTGTAGTGCTTAGTTTAGTGCCATTGGTTTACAGGCTGGCTTATAGGTGGAAGGCTGCTCAAAACCGGATATCTCTACTTAGTTAAATCTCACATGATACAGAGCACATTTTGTTTTGACTGCAAAGATTAGAGATTTATTCCTCCTCCTCCACCCTGTGTTCTTTTGGGAGGGGTGTTTGTAGTGCAGAATGGGTCGATCAAACTTCAAGACTAAGACACCACATATAGAAGTTATACAAATATTTTTACACTAAATACTCAAGTAAGGTTTGCTATATGCAACAATCAAGTCTGGGTTCTTTTCAGGACATGATTTTGCTGCCTTTTACTGAGTGGAGCTAATATGAACTAATGCTGCCTCATTTGCCCTCAGAGGCTACAGATTCAGAATTCGAGGAAGCAGTCCTGTTACCAGCACAGCCTGAAAAACTAAGTAGAAGAGCTTTGCAGGTTCTCTCTTCATGTGACTCCTAGAAAGCAGAAGGCACAGAATAAGAGGCCAAACACTTTGTGCCACTCACAGCTCTATCTCACATTGCAGTTGCTCCCTATTCAGACAAGTTCTGCTCTACTTTTTTAGCCAGAACTTCCACTCTCTTTGCAAAGAATTTGCTGCAGAGGATCCTGAACAATTTATAAATTGTTACCTAACTCATTCCCACTGCTCTGGCTTCTGACTGTGGAAGTCAACTCTTCTGAGACCCTGTAGGGCATCACCATGTCCTCAAAAACACTGGAAATGAGAGTCACAGAACTTCTTACTGGCTTCTTATTTTTATTCTGATTTTTAAACCTGGTTTTCTAAGAAAATATCTGATGTGACTATGCTGTATGTGTGACTGCTCTGCTCACTTTTGGACTTGTGCCTACTCAACAAAATTTCATAAAGAAGTAAAGTTCAACAAATATTTTAAAGGTCTCAGAAGTTTTGCGGAAATGGGCAGCCTAGTAGGCAAGACAAATGAGAATTAACATCTGTACAGAATGACATGACAGATGATGAATACAATGATGTTAGTAGGCACTGGAGAATCTACCCCAGAGACCATCCACAACAGTCAGGATTCAGAAAATTCTCTAAGTACAGAACTATAGATTTTAAATAAAGAAAATTAATTTTCACATGGGTGGTCAGATACACAAGACTTTGCTGGGAGGATCCGTAATCCTCTGTTGCAAATAAAATATGCATTTAACCTTTACAGAAGACATTTCACTTGCCTTTACTTTTTCTTTGTCAGTGAACCAGACTTTTAGTTAGCAGAACAATTTCGCAAATTAAAAAAAACACAGAGTAATTGCTTGGTACTTATCACAGAGTGCAGAAAACAAGACACAATTGGAGTGAGAGAGTCAGACAGTTTTTGCTTTTTTGAAAAGTGCAGGATTTGCAAGATGGTGGAAGACCCCAGGTCAGCAAAAGTAAAAGCCACATAAATATTACAGGATATTGATTAATAGCAAAATACATTTTTAAATCCTTGTTCAGTCTAAGAGCTATCTAGTGAGTATTTATAGATAATTGGTAGATATTGGTAGGTATGAATGTAAGCCAACCAGAAAAATTAAGCTGAATCCTAGAGTTTCGGGTTTTTTAAAGCTACACTTCTTTCTGTTACTCTTGCTATTGTTGAACTGCTATATACAAGCTGGAGCTAATTTACATCTCTCTGCCAGTGACCCTCTACATCAGATTTTGAATTCCTTCTGTACCCCAAACTGTTAAATAAATTTCACCAGCCCCCAAACACTGAAACTCTTATTCCCTTCATGTTTGTGTAGAAAAAGCAGCAGTACTGCCCATAGCCATTCCACGGAGGAATTACAGGATCCCTTAAGATTATCGTAACCTTTCTGTCACCCAGTAAAACAAAATGAGACCATTAAGCAAGTCAAATTTTGCTTTGAGGCAGAGATTATTCAATGGTGTTTCACTGTCATTGATCTATGAACAAATCCAATCCTAATCATTGTAATATTTGAACATTTCTCCCTCCTCAGAGGATATTATCTTCCCAGTACGCTTGTGCAATGTGAAAATGTTATTATAATCATTTTTTTAAGAAAAAATAGGAATAATCAACTTGCAAGGTAAAGCAAACACTTGTAAAAGCACCTGCAGCTAAGGGGAGAACTGGGCCTAGCTCTGCAGTTATGCTTTTTCCAAGGGAAGTCCTTCTCGCCCACTTCATGTGGAGCCTTGGGTTTGCGGTATGGAGGACACTACACACAACATCTCCCAAGTGAAACAAGGGGAGAGAAGAAGCACCATTTTTATCAGGAGGCTGCAAACTCCAGGCAGCCATTCCCCACAGCCTCAGAATAAATGTTTGGTGCCACAAATGCCTGACAATATTGTAAAGTTACTTCCAAAAGTATCCCACTGGTCTGGGAAAATGGTCTGAGATTACAAGACTATACAAGAAGGTGGTGCAATACAAGCCTAAACCAAATATGTTGAGAATAGGCTCAAAACAGAAATCACCTGTTTGTCTCAATTAAGTTTTGCAACAGCAAGACCAGACAGAACTGCAACTGTGAAGGCAGCTGTCAGGAAAATGAAGCATCAATATGGAATTCAGTAAGGCTGTAGCTAAAGGAGTCTTAAAATATTTACAGGATAGTCACAATTCACAAGTTATAGGACATTCACCAAATCACAAACTTTCTGAACAGCCATCATAGTGTGCCTTACATTTTTTATATATGCAGCAGTTGTTTTATGGAACAGTTGAAGTATGAGGGTACTGTAAAAAAAATAAAATAGAAAAACTAAAGGGTTATTTTCTCACTGCAGAAAAAATGTCTATCTACCACAAGTGCTTAATAAGCACCTTTATCCAAGTGTTATTTTGCTGTCTGCTCAGGCATCACATAACCTGAGCAGCCTCTCACCATCCTTTCATCTTGATTAGACTTTTCTCAAATCTGGCTTGCGACTGTGATAACGGTCGACAAAGACTGAGACAAACCCCAGTCACAAGACTAGGCTTGTACGTCCCTGGGAAATGGAAATGTAGCATAGCCTTAATGCTTTGGAATGGGACTCCTACAAGTGCCTTGTGCCTATGGAAATGGGAGTAGGAAGATGCTGGTCCCTTGGCCAAAGGGACTGCAGGGGCCCAACTCTACTGCAAGGAGTTTTGCAAAACCAAAACAAGAATATTTCTCATCCTAAACTGAAAAACAGTGTAAATCTTTAGCTGGGTCAACTACTCTTTCCAGTTAAGCTCCCTATGAATTTTGCCATGCTCATGCAACCCAAACAGCACCACTCAGATACTAGCTGCCCTTTCATCGCGTCCCTGAGTTATGAAGCTTTTTATCCTCTCATTCTGTGTCAGCCCACAAGCAAAGCTGCTGTCCCAGTTCTGTGTCCCATGGCCCTTTACATCGTCAGGGTGGCCTTGTGACATTGCATTTGATGGGTAACTCCATAGTGCTACAGCATTAGCTGTATACTAATACAGCTGGAGAAATACACAGCATAAAGGGAGACCAACATACAGCAAAATCTTGTATTGTACAGCCACACTGATCTGTGCAGGTGGGTATCCTTTATAGGCTTCTTATGGACAGGTGATTTTCACACTTCAATCACTCCCTCACAACCTGCAGATTTCCACTTCAAAGATTTGGCAGTGTTGAAAAGAGGTTTTTCAACCTACACAGAGCTCATTTAAGAGATGTTCATCTTCCCCAAGTTTGTACTGCTGGAATGGTTTTACTACTGCAGTGTTCAAAGTTTTCTCTAAACATCTCTTGGTAAAACAGTTCTCCTTCGTGAGAATTATTGTATGTGTACATCCACAGCCATATTGCATGACTGCATGTATAAGTAAATATGTATATACATAAAAACAGAATACAAAGATTTAGGGAATCTGCTTCTGAATTCTTTTGAATCATGCTTGATACCAAGAACTCCGTACCTATGTCAAATAGTTTTTTTTTAAGTATGTAATTTCTTTGCATTTTTTTCTATTTTTCCTCCCTGTTTGTGAGGATAAGAGGAATTCTTGCCACCAGCAATGGGCTTACAAATGAGGGGATTTTGTTTATGAAAAAGCTCTTTTGCATGAAGCACCCCTCAGCCAGCATTCGGCTGAGTCACCAAAAGGCTGGTGCTCCAGCTATATTCCACAGCAAGGAGGCCAGAGGAGGAATTATGGTTGGTAAGTAAATAATGGACTTTGATACTGTATCCAGCCATATAGGAAAGCTGTCTGAGCATGCCAGGATCTTAGAGATGAAAGATGCCTCTTATGAACCACTTCAGAGAAGTGGGAAGAAAAGACCTGTGAGTCTTAATGATTCAAAGAAAGTCTATGTCCTAGTTAGAAGATGAATTCTTAGATGACTGACCTAAATCACAAGTAATGTTGAAGAATAACAGAAAGATTGAGCTAAGTGCAGTCCTAATATTTCATCTTCAGTCTTTATGTAGTCCTATATGCATTACTTAGCAAAAGATAATAAAAGGAACAATAGTGATACCCAGAATAATGTAAGAATACTTGTAGGAGCTTAGCATAGACAAGTAATAACTGTAGGTTAATCTTCACTGTTTAGTTATGTCAGTAGAAAATAAAGATTCCCAGAAATCATTAAAAGTGAAGAGATTTAGAAGATGTGGCCTGGAGCCTTCTATGGGCAGAAGCCAGAAATCCAGCTGAGTTCCAAGTCAGTGAATTCATTACCTTGCAAAAAGTAAAATAACTTCATATTGGCAATATGGATATTTGTTTACTATGCTTTTATTAAGATAATTTAATAATGCCTTCTTTAGTTGCCGCAGAGAAATTAAAGCTAACTTCATACAAGTTATAGGACAATGAAGGGCAGTTTGGTTTTGTACCAAGATGGTATTCCTTGGCACTGAACTGTCTTTACATTAGCAGATGGCCTGAAACCTCTCCTGAATCTTAACGTACACTTCTAGACTGAGGTAAAACAGGAAAGATTTCCTCCCTGATTAAAGTTACCCTTATTGTTGTTCTCATTCTGTTTCGATTTTAAGAAAGTTGTTCCTTTTTTACATTTATTTTCTTTACCACTTACTACCCCCATAATTATGCATTCATACATTCTGTGTGACTGTAATGCATAAATCTGCTACATCACCTCTGTGTCACCTTTCACTAAGAATGTAAAATTCAAATTTGTATTTAGTACCATAAGAGATCCATTTGTTTGGAAAATGCTCTTTGAATCTCAGGGTTTCCAGTTCAAATCTGGAGTCTATAAAGCAAATTGCACACTACTATGTTATCTTGAATGGTATATGTACTGTGATAATGCAAAATGCAATTAGTTTCTGAAAGCCTTGCACAGGTATCTCATCTCTTTGCTTTCTTTGTGGCCTATCTCCCATCAAGTGAAATGCTACTATTCTAAGCAACAGACCTCTGGGGAGGGAAATGCTTAAGCTTTCACGAGCTGCCATGTGATGAGGTTGCAGTAGGTCTGTAATGGTGCAGGTAGGGGCCAGGCCACAGGGAAAGGCAGTGTTTTCACCCATGCAAGCCTGGATTAACATCACAACCCATAGACCTGCAGGCTGCATCCATCTCCCTCATCTGCCCAGCACATGTTCAGCAGAATACCCAAGTCAGGCAGGCACTGCTGAAAACCATTTGAAGAAAATGGTAGCACTAGAATGGGGAATGCCTGTTTAAAAGTAGACAGGCATAAAACTTGGAGTAGAGGAAAAAGCTAATACTTATATTATAATTCAGACTTTGCCATCAGTTCCTTTGGGCTGGTGTGTAAAGATACAGTTTTCTAATCTAGGAGACTAAGCCCATTTGTAGATGCTCACAAGTAAGCTGTATTTGAAAAGTGCTAACTAATTCCATGTTCACATTATGCCTCTAACTCTGGGAGAGATTGAAAGTCTTTCCAAGAAGCCTGGCCTGTAAAACAAGGATACTGATGCTTGTCCGCCTCAGAGGGATGCTCAAGAATTAATTACAGACTGTATTGTCCCACGGAATTTCTAAGTAAATACCGTGGAAAGGCTGAGCACTAACTTTTGCTATAGGTAGTCTGAATGCATCGTTCTCTCTGGACTCATTTCAATCACATTGCACAGACACTGCTTCTGTTAGAATAATGTTAGCATTTCTCAATTAAAGCACTGCTAGTGCAAAAAGGAAATAAGAACCTTTTTTTTTTTCCCAAAGCAGTATTAAGGTAAAATAGAATATAGTCAGCAAAACAATTAGATGTGATACATCATAGCCTCATGAAGGCTTGAACCCATTGCAGCAGTTGCTACTTATCCTCACTGCATAGCACAAAAAACTAGAAACTACATCTCTGAGATTGTTTACGCTCTGCAGATCTCGCCAAATTCAAAGACCATTGGATCCTGGGAATTAGTGATGGAAAAGAACCCCAAGCATTAGATCATTTAGACCACCTGTTTACTGATGCAAGAGTGTTCTCCTGAATCAATATTTTAGTGTTTCCTCTAGGTCAGTTGAAAATTTTCATATAATGGCAAAGGGATTTAGCTGCATCCCCTGGGAACTATTCCGTAGCTGGAGATGTTACAGGCAGGAAACTTTGCTTTATATTCTGCACTCATTACTCCACTTAAATTTTCATTCCTTTAACATAAATTGAACTTCAACTCGTTATGACAAATATTTTCTCATTTTCCTCAGGTTTATATCTTCTATAAATATGTAGACTGATATAAATCTGTCTCCACATTACTCATCATTAAATCAAAGCATTTTATGTGTATTTTAATGTTCTTTCTTAAACTAATTGTTCCAATCCTTCGATCATTTACTCTTGCTCCACATGTAATTCTGTGAAAGAGTGCTGAACAAGACCAACAAATTCACAGCAGAAAGCATAATAAACAGGCATAATGCAAATAAGATTTCTGGATTTATTATAGTAGAAAGAGAAGCCAATGGGATCTGTTAAAAATATTTTTAGAAACTGTTTTATCACAAATCAGGAGGTAGAGTCTTTTTTACATCGTCCTGACAGGCAGAGTTGAAATTAGGTGAGAAGAGGAAGAGAGAAGAAAATAGGCCCAGTTTACACATATCTGAAGGGAGCCAGCAGCAACATACCCACTGGGCATTCCCTGCAAGGTAGAAAGCCCAGGGCACAAGGTGGTGCCCAGACCTGCTGCAACCTTTGGCAAGGAGGAAACTCCTTGGGAGACTACTGTGAGTCCCAGAACGCTCAGTTGTGGGGACGTAGGAGAAGAGTCGGGAGCAGTCCCAGTGGCGAAAGAAAAAGTCTGAGAGTTTTTAATAACGTATTGCATAAAGCTCACTCTCTTTGCAAAATCTCCATGAGCTGTGTCTGGCCACACAGACCAATGGTTTTATACTGCTTCTAAACAGAAACATTAAAAATACTATTAATGTATAAAGAGGCATGATTAGAACTAGAGAGGAAAAATAAGTATGGGAGGAGGACTCATCATGGCCTGAGCAGTGTGCTGAGTCTTGCCAAAATGATTGTTATCCCTACTTTTTGGATAATTCTGTCAGCAGGGTATAGTTTCTGCCAGAATCGTACCTAGTATTCAGATACCAGGGTCTAATTTAGGTTGTCACTCAGAGAAGCTCCATGCACAGGACAGCTAGAGCAAACTGCACAGACTTTGAACCTAGAAAGCATCACAGATGTGCTCAATAGATGACTTCTGTGCAACCCCACTGCAAAATCAAGTTCATAAGCCACAGTGGTCAAAATTAATGTGCATACATATCTAAGATGAAAATTCTGACACTATGATCAAGACTTCGGGAAATGGACTACAATAGCAGATACCTTTGCTATACTTAATATATACAGTTTCCACATATCAGCTTCTGTAGTATCAAGATGACTAAACCAATTAGTTATAAACCTACAAAAGCTAGTCCATATTTAAAAGGTAAAAAGTTGTTGAAGAATAATTCATAAATAATTTATGAGTCACAAATACTACTATTTGTGAAGAGACATCAACATGTCTTTCAAAAAAGATCTCAGCTTCACTTTTTTTTATTGCTTTTAAAATAAGCTGAATTTATTCTAAGTAATAAATGCAATTATTGCTTCATTTTCTGAGCAGACAAACGATTCTGACAGAACTGACGGGTAACAAAACTGAATCTGGGAGCTAGAAGTCTCTATGTCACATCTCTTTGCAGTACCTCTGTGAGAAAGCACCAAAAAACTTCAGCTTTTAGTTGCAGCCATCTATCAGTCTTGATGTGCTCCAGGAGGAATTGCTCTTCACTAAAAGAAATACAGTGAGATGATGTGTCCTTCTGCAAGAGGACTTTTTTCCCTATCAGTTGCACACATAGCCTGAAGCTGTAGCAGATGTTGAGGACAGTAATATCCCATCTACTTATTGTCAATCAAGTTACTGTTTGAGAAATACTTAGCTCTCAGCAACAGCTCCATAGAAGCAATAAAAACAGCGAAATGCAGGAAGCAGCCATAAAGTTGTTTCATTCATGTTGTCCAGCAAGTGTTTGCTCCAAGCTTTATGGGAACAACAGTAGACAAGAAGTCATGGCGAGTACCACTCATGGGAAATCCTTACCACACTCTGTAAAGATCAGATCCCAGCTTCAAACCAATCACAAAATGTAACATACTATTGACTTTCCATCTAGAAGTCTGGCCATATTTCCAAAGTGCCAACCAAGTCACCTCTAAAGCCTCCCTACCTGCAAGGTTTAGGCTTTGTACAAGTCCAAAATCTAGATGTAAATACCATTTTGGAGTAAATCAGTGTACGCTTCTCTGAGAACTTCTGTGGGATGCAGTTTTCCTACACTTAATGCAGTTCAGCTATTCTAATACATTAATTCAACCAAGATGTTAAAAATATATGGGTACTTTGAATGACAGATGGCTTTCGATAAGAAAATGGTCTTCCCAGGTGACAGTCTGGGAAAGTAATAGTTTCTAACAGTCTTTGTTGAGACTAATAGTCAACATACAAAGAAAGATTTTTCTCCCTTTATGAGTCTCTGACATGGAATGAATTAAGCTACATGCTCTAAAGCGGACCCTGGCAGGGCTCCATCCACCCTCCTGATTAAATATGCCCTCTTGGGCTTTTTGTCTACAGAAGGTTGCCTGCTGACATCACTCATATCCAGGTGTTGTCCTTTCCTTTGTTCAGAAATTAGAAAGGACATTTCATTTTCACCCATCAGCAAAAATGACAAAATTAAGACTTGACTCAGAAGGGTGCAAAAGACCCTCTTATTCTCCCTTGTAGGAATTACAGAACAGAGTCAACACACAAAAATATTTTTCCCCCTTGCCTCATGCACGAGTTATTTGGAAGCCAAAAGTTATAAAAGGAAATTATAATGGGAGAACAATGGCCATAAATACATCACTGGTAGATCTGAAGCAAGAATAAAAGGGATGTGGGAGTTGTTTTGGTAGTGTGATGGAAAGGAAAATTCTTCTGTTTATCAACCTGTGTTAAAACTGCCCCAAATTCACGGGGAAGGAAGGAGATAACAACTTTCCTAACTAATCTTCCATGTCTTCAGCCTAGGCTGGAGACCACTCTGATTTTTGCCATTTGATATGAGGTGCGGGCAAAAGCCGGTCACCCTGGCTGCAGACAGGAGCTGATAACTACAGGCAAAAAACTCGTCGTAAATCACGTAGTAAAACACTTAAAAGCAAAGGGAGCAAGTCCTCAGAGTTAAGTAAATTCCAAAGTTTGCATAAACAAATTCTTTATGAACTGAAAGACTTGCCATTTTGTTTACTGCCATCAGAAGTCATTACTTTTACATGGCTTTTAGACTCACCAAAACTGTGTAATTATACAAACTTCTGCATTTGCAGAGGCATTCTGAGCTATTAGCACCATTTCTCTAACGTGCAATTTTTTTGCCAGAAGGACACCATATCATTAATTCTGTACCCTCTCTAAATGCAGCAATTATCTACCAAACTGATATTCTGCACCACACTTCAAGGATACTTTCACCTTCCCACTCTCCAGTGCTGTTGCTGGGCAAAGGAGGAGAAGTCACCATTACCCTGTAAGAAGACACAGTCAAGAAAGGCCCCAGTACAATCTCAATGGTTCTTAAAAAAAATAAAGCAATAATAATTTATTATAAGTAGACCTTTGCTGACTCTGTTATTTGCCATTAAATTCTGCACATAGTTTCCATGAATATAACTTATAAAATTTTCAGATTAAATATTCAATTTAGCACATAGCACATGCAAGATTAACCAGCAGCAGTGGTCCTCAGGTGCCAGCTTGGATCAGGTTCACGCGTTTCCTTATTTATGTAAACTATTCGTCGTATCAAAGATGCATGAGCCCTTGGGTAATAACTGCTTGCCCTCCACTAAGGGAGGCAAACTGTAACTGAGTTGTGTAAAAAAGCCTCTGTAAGAAAGGCATTTCTCAATAGAGATGCCAGCATGCTCCCTGCTCAGTGTTTTGCATTGGAGAGGAGACCACCACCTGTGGTACCAGCAAGCACTGCCACAACACAGCCCAGCTCCCACAGTCTCTCTAGACCCAGGGACTTCTAGCTGTTTTGGGTGATGGGGAGATGCATGTCCCAAAGAAGATCTGCCTTCATGCTGGGATCACAGAACAGCTGTTGAGCAGGATGACCCATCTGTTTCTATAGGCTCTCAAAAGATGGCAAAACTGTCAGTCAAGAGTGACTCAACCCTCTGGTAGTCTGTTCTCAGGCAGAAAAAACCCCAAATCCCACTAGTAAGGAAGTAATTTGTAGTACTAAAAATGTATGAGATGGGAGTTTTCATTTTACACCAGCATTTTGTCAGTCCTTTCAATATGAGCAATAAAATGTCCATTTTTTTTTAATAAAAAGCTATTTTTGCTGAATGTAAATACATTACATTTCAGCTTCTTCCCCATTAACACTTCTGGGAAGATTAATCTTTCACAGCTTTCCCTCTTTTTCCTGCTTGGAAAGAGAGGGAAAAGGCTAGATTCTATTTAGAAACACAAATTAGAAGGACTAAACTCAGGCTTCTGTACCCAATTTTTAATCCTTTATTTTAAAATAACCCTCAAGTCTCTACGAAGAAGATAACTGTGGCCGTATAAAATGAATCAAAGGCCAGGTACCACCTCCCCATGGTTGTTTTGTTATGCTGAGAAGCTCAGTCCATGGGAGCTCAACACATGCTGATGCAGCCCATGTGGATACATTCAGAAAAGAGCAAAAAGGAGGCTGAGCTGTTGTGGCAAGACGTCTCTCCACCCTGGTAGTAAGGAATGCAATATCAGAGAAGCTGTTCATGTTGTCTCTGAATATGACTGATGAATCCCAGTGCTGTCTTTCCCCTTTCCCCTCTCTTTATAATTTAAAAATAAACTCAATCAATTAAGAATATGTTGCATCTCATTTAAATAAGAGAAGAGTATTTGGAGCTACCTAACTGTGCATGCAATGTAGCTAAGCCCCTGTGCTTAATTGTTAAATCAGATGCATTCTCCCAGAAGGCCCTCAGCATCTAATTCTTGACCTATTGAAGCTGATGGAGGTCTGCCAATGACTTCAAGCAGTCCAGGATTTCACTCCAGAAACCTCAGATCACATCATTCACAGTGAAAATGCTGACTAGAAATGTTAAAGTAATTTTTGTACAGCATGCTGTCACTAACAGTGATTACAAACAGCCATTAGCACAGCATCAGCAAGACTGACTTCCAAATGGACATGCAAATTCTTATCACCCTCTATCGTGAAAAGAGTATCATAGGTAAAAAGGGATTTACCAAAATAGCAAACATCTGAAAAAAAATTTAAATACACATTGTCATTTGCTTGCTGAATTTTCATTGCTGAAGTGAGAGCATTTGAGAGCATTATTTCATTTGTAAAATGTTTTTTAAAATGCTGCCCCTGTATTAAAGAGGTTCTGCTGTCATCCCCGTCTTCAATCAAAACAAACTTCAAATGAAAGGAACTTGCTAAGAAACCCAAAATGTTGGGAGAGGCCCTTTACTCCCAAGGCGTCTCCTTGGTAGTTTCTTGCTAGGGTTGTACATCCTGCAGGTGAGGGAGATGAATAAATGGTCCACCAGAAGACCACCCTTAGGTTCCTGATCTGTCTAGCTATGGTTTAGCTACATTACTGCATCCAAATACCTCATTCCACCTCCTTTTCTCTATCAGCTGATCACAAAGCCACCAAAGGGAGGAGAGGAGAAAGCAAAGGAAGGACCACAAAAGCAGAAATCCTGACCCCTCTGTTGCCCTGTGCAAACATAGTAACTAGTTTCCCCAACCAACCTCCCATCCCTGTACCAGGGGTTCAGGGGTCTCTCTCATCCTTGTGCCTCTAAGGCTCCCATTCCTACTTGCCAGCACTAACCAGATCAGTATCGGGCAGGTCCCCACTGCTCACGACGCAGGAGGGCTGCTCCAGCTCCGCACGGACAGGCACCCAAGGGTGCTGCAGGCTCATTCTTGGCTGAAGGAGGGGAAGAGCGACTCAGCTGGGAGCCAGAGGCTGCCCAAACCCTTCCCTGCCTGCCCCTGCTCAGGGTCATCTGAAGAGTTTCAGATGCCTCCTCCCTCTTTCTCATTGTTCTCCCAGTTGTCCCTTCTCCCACTACTGCCCACTGCAGAAGATGAGAGGCACCCTGGAGAATTGGAAGAGGGGAGAGTTGATGGACTTCTGCACCAATTAGTTTATTATTAAAAGCTACTAGAGAGAGAAACAGAGGAGAAGCCAAAGAGAAATTTCCTGAGATGCCTACTCCATTCCCAAATCCATCTTTGCTCATTGAGACCTGTGCCATTAGCTTTTACTATGTGCAGGTGCTTTCTGGGGAAGAAGAGGCAGAGCCTCTGCAGGTTGCTATGACAAAGCACGACCCATGAATCTCTCCAGCATGCTGCAAGGAAGAAATGGCATTTTCTGAAAAGGTTTAAAGCTACACCATATTGCTGCCTGATGGATGTGTTTTGGAGGCCACACTAACTGGAACTTGCACACATATCCGACATCTCAGCAAAGCAACTGCAGATAACTGCTACTTGAGGGAGGGTGAAAGCCCTTTTATCTAGAAGTCAGGATTATAAGACTGGATAGACATTCTGTTAACAGGTTTAAGCATTTAAGCCTTGTTCCTTTTAGGGTTGGGGAGGTCAGGCTATAATTCCTTAAAATCATAATATATTTTAAAAGCACTTAAATAAGACATTCTTTTAACATCTCAGTCCCTATGCATAATAACACAAGCCACCTAAAATACTATTTATCAAGATATGTTTTTTTTGAGGAGCAGTGAGACAGAGAAATTGTTCCATAATCAGTGTTTTATACCGATTTACATCCTAAAATACACAAATTATGAAGCAGGGAAGTATGGTGTCCTGATGGAATCAGTGAGAGTTCCAGGAGCTATTCCTGAAGAGAACAAATTGCTTCAGCCCACCACCGTAAGTACTTACAGAGCAAATTATGGGGATTTTTAAAAATGCATATTTACTCCAAATATCCCTGCAAACACTTGGCATGAAAGACTATAATAGGGTTTTATAGCCGTCACAGTCTGCTGGGTCAAAAATCCATTAAAACATCCGGAGCTTAAATACTTACACGTATGATGGATCACAATGGGGTGTACTATTGAGTAAATAATGTGTGCTCTAAGCCTTTTCTAAATAAAGGTTTACACAAGAGACTTTGTAGCTTTGAAGTAGCCATTATATACTTTCATATCAATTTTCATGTTTCCATGACGATTGCTTTACTTTTTGATTACTAACAAATTTTGGCACAGTGTTCCTTTCAAGCTTGGTGCAAGTGTTAACCAAATAACTCTACATTAACAACCATTACTAATGAGCTCTCAAGACAGCTCAGTATGTAAGTCAAACATTATAATCTCCAGACCTCATGGAAGCCCAGCATGCCCCTTAAATATTGTAATCTTCTTTATAATGACTATAGGGAGATTTTTGTAAGCAAATGAACTCAGAATTGAGTACAGAAAGATTGATTGCCTATTGTTGCTGCCAGTTTTGACCCTATAATTCATTTTCCTGGTTTTTTTTCCAATAAGTTTGGCTTTCTGTTCTTAATTATCTGAGTTGACCATATTTTCAGGAGTGTTTATTTACCAGCGACTTCACCAGCAGGAGTGAATACTTGCTGAAAATTCATAAGATTTAACTGTCAGTGATATATGCTGAAACTTTGGAGATCCTCATGAAACAGAGGCCAGATCAAGAACTCATTCAAATAAATGAAAGGCTTTCCATGGATGTCCAAAATCGCTGGAGAAATAAAAGTGAAGTTTCCCTGCCTTTTACTGAAGGACATTGCATTTTGTGTGAAAAATGAACAACACTTTTCAATCAATGTTATCTTTGAATGTATATAATATTTCAAAAATATCTTGAAAGCTTCATATATTAATAAGCAGTTTCTACATCCAGTTTTTATTAATATGTTTTTAAAAGGACAGTAGATAATTAACAGCATGAGTCAGATCCTCAAGCAGGCATAAATCATCATAGCTCCATTGGCTTCAATTTATAGTGCTTGTGAAAGTCTCTCTATACCTTTCTGGAATCACAGAGTGAATTCATCATCTCCAAGTAATTAAGGATTTAATTTAATTATCTGTTAATCTCTTCATTTTATGACTGTATTCTGAAGGATGGCAAGAACTATGGAGAGCTATTGGAAGGGATGTTAATGATAAGTACAGCATAAATCATAATTTTGATATATCCATAAATACTGAGCAAGTTAATGCCGAGAGTTAAGTGGAGGAAGGGAGCATGCGCCATAACATAGATATATAATCTCTTGCATAAATATATTATGGCTTATTATAAATGCACACTCTGCACAATAAAAGGTCCATCCCTTACATTTTAATCCCAACCAAAAATACCCTCTTTGAGATTTGGACATGCTTCTATCCAGAATACTTTGAAGAAACAATAGCATTCAAAACTGACATTTGCTTCTACAGAAATTTAATTTTGAAGTATATTACCCTGAAATATCAGGTTTCACAATGATAGAACAGCGACAAATGCTTTAGGGAGAAGAGTAGAAAATGCATCAATTAAAGGATGTTTAATAGTCTGCAGTTTAATAGCTTTTACAAATAGGAGGTAAAGGACAAAGTGTTCAGCTGCACAACATAGCTACAGGCAAATAAAATATTTCTATCCAAGAAGGACATTTTGTCTCTTAAAACTAAACTGCTCCTGGAGCCCATTTAAGAACCATGCTTTGACTATGGTAATTATCTGACATCACTTAATATGATATAATATCTACTTATGCTTAATGGATATGTTTTAATTTCTAAGCAAACCATGCACAAATTAAACTTATATAATGATTAAAATATAATTTTCACTCATGCAATAACACTTTCAACAAACAAAACCATAAATAGTGACATTACTTCTGTTTGAAGACAGATTTTAAAAATGTGGAAAATCTACTACTCCATGTCCTGACTATAAATTGCTGTGTATTATGGAAATCAACCATTTCTCATCATTGATGGAATCTCAAAACAAAGCTAATTTTAAATACTCAAATCAATATTACCAGAAGTAAGTCATAAGATTTTAAGATCAGAGAAAATATACATCATTTAACTAACAATGCAAGATAAATTACGTAACTTAACTGGTATCAGAGCTCCTTCTTCTGAAAGAATCCAAATAAATTTATTTAATTACTTAAAAATTACTTTTAAAATGACTACTTTTTGCATTATATTTAACAATGGAAAAAACTGAACCCAAACTTTTCAATAAAGTCCATAAAAAAGTTTATAAGACATCAGAGAGATTTCACTTGTTGCATCAAATTAACTTCATGTTTGGTAAAGAAACATCTGTTCAATTTCTCTGTGGTCTTATTTTGAACCTGTAAGACGTAATTGTTTATAAAGTAAACATAGCTTTCTATTATTATTTAATTAATTTGACTTCATGCTAGATTCTAGTTCTACATGAGCTTTAAGCATGTTCCATACAGTTCAGCTCTACAGTATATCTTAGCTCTAAAACACAGCCTGAGGGGAAAAGAGGGGAATTTGGTAATTATTTTTTAACATTTATCCACCTTTACATGCAATTTTTAAAGTCCACTGAAGAAATGAGTTTCACTTAGTTTCCCAGAGAGTTTTTCCTGTATAAATATTGATCTTTCAAATTCTCTAAAATTTTTCCCAAAAGTTAAACTAATTTGAATACTTAATGTCTCTATAAATTTGTGAGGATGCAAATAATCTGCCAAAAAATAAACATACAATCAAACCCTGAAATCAAAAGTCTGATCCAATAACATTCACGCAGCAGGACAGTTTGTCTGCAAACATCAAAATTATCTGCTTGCAATTTATTTTTCACCACTGAAATCTTTTCTAATAGACTAATGCATAGTTTTGACTCACCCTCCATAATTTTTTTAACCTCTTCATTCTGGACAATTTGGATTTGTTCATCTCTGATGTCTGCAGGTCAAATATGTATCCTATATGGCTGTAAAAATATTCTAAAAACAGTCGGGCACCTACATCAGCAGACGGATAGATACTCTCGAAAACAGAGGCACTCCCTGGCTTTTAATGCTGCTTCCAATAACCACACAGTTCACAGCTCAGCATAAAGTAACCAATAGCAGAACAGTACATTTAAAAAAAACCCAACAAAATCCCTCCTTTGAGATCATAGAGGGAGAAGTCTTGATCCAACCAATACTTGATTTAGGTCAGTGGAAAAGAAAAGATGCAATTATGTCAGCCATCCAACTTTAAGAAGACTTGTGAGCTGACAGTCATGGCACTTTAAAGCACTGTCATGATGAGTCTTTAGAAAGGGATTGTTCTAATCCTATAAAAAAATAAAGAAGAAAGCTACTTAAAATATATGGAAATCACATGATATTACAAAAATGTCTGCAATGTGCTGCAATGGAATGATGTTGAGAAACAGTGCAAGCAGCTTTTTCTACTTGATTTTTTTATTTTTGTGGTTTCCAAAGGATGTGAAGTTTACAGGATAATGTGAATCTGCATTATCTGTCTTTCCTCCCAAATGATTTTTAAATCTTTTTCCCTTTTGAAATAAAAAATAAAAATCATACAAAATTGAAGTCTCAATGATACTAATTTTTAAGCTTCCCAAAAATCAATTAATGACTCAGAAAATTGTACTGATTCTTATTCTAAAGGAAATGTGGCAGTGAGAAAATCTATCCAGGAAGGAGATCTCATGGAAATTCCCAACCATGAAGAAATTTTGATCACAGTTCAACTTATTCAGCTCACAGGTTGCTATAAGAGAGAAGAGCCACTTGGTTTTATTGTGCATATGTCTGGGCTTCTTGCATTTTCTTTTATAATTCCAGGAAATGGAAAAGAAAGCAGAAGAAGTGTGAAATACATCTCTTTGGTAAAACATAAAATAACCCTACCATACTTCAAATCCACTCCTGGAATAAGAAAATAATTTTGTTTATAAACACTATGATTTATTATGGGCTGCTACAACTTCAAAGCTGATATTCTGTGATGCTGCGGTGTGCAACAAACCACCTCTACAGCTGTGACTATGTAGGGGACACCCTTTTTAAGTGTCAACTCTAATTTAAACACTGGTAGTGTAACAACCCAGGTGGCTGGAAGGCAGTCATTCAGCAGAAATACATAAAAGTATTTGGCTTCAAGTATCTGGTATAGAGAGTGGCTCTCTCCACAAGAGTAAAGGAGCAACCACGACTTCCTTCCTTCCTTAAAACACTGTGCTGTGTGCACTTGATCAGATTACACTGCATATAAGACCATATTTGATGTTACTGGTCAGCCCTTACAAAACTTGCTTTCTCTTTCTTTGCAAGGAAAAGTGTAGGCAGAAGGGCTGCGGGTCTTCAACTGCAAGATTCTACTCGTGCAATGTGACATTACTTACACAGTATAGTACAGCCCTTACAGGGATGTGTGTTGACCAGTAATTTGGAACTTGACCCACACTTTCTAATGGTCACGAGATGTATCATTAAATGCAAAGCTCTAGTTCAAACATGGATAGCAAGATTAGTTGACATCAAGAGCAGTTGTTTATTATACTATTTCAAGAAGTGACAGACTCATCTTAGGGATCTATTTGATCATTTTATTCTCACATTTTATTGCAAAGTCTTAATGTTGTTCCACTAGAAACATTCCCATTTATTTTAATGGCAGTAGCATCTGACCTTTGTTTAATAAAGAATAAAACTGACTTGTGTCTTGCTTTTATCTAATAGGATATCTCAGTAGATTTTGTGTAAGCACTTCATCCCTCCTTTAATAATGATCTTCTCAATTATCTAACAACACTATCCAAAATTTTAACTGTTCAGACTTAATTTTCAGTCACTCTGACAATAGGCTCTTTGTCTGCCTGCCATTGAAAAGACAGATAAGAATACTTCAAATTCCTTAGTGTTCATTGTTAGATTATTTTATGATTACTTAGATATAAGAGAAGTTCTAGAAAGTCTTCCTCATGATATGTGATGTACTGACGAGCAAAGTACTCGCAGTTAAGCTAAATGCAGACAAGTGATTTTACAGGAACAAACACACTAATGGCAGGTGCAGTTAAGGAGCAGTTGTATGACTTCTGCATGTAACTGTGCCTCTGACCAGAAGAGGACTGATGGCTTTATGTTAATGCATGCCTCCCCTGTAGAGGCTGGGTCACTATCTTAGTGCTGTTCTCCTCCATCTTTCTTTACGCTCCACTAGGCACCAAGCTGAAGATGCTTTATCCCAGACTCCAGTGATACCCAAAATTAAATTGTCATTCCTTGAACTGGTTTTCTAAGCACTAGAAGAATCTGCTCTATAATTCTTTCTCCTCACAAGATGGATATGAGCTCTTGGTTTTACGTACTATAGTAAGTGAGATTATTCAAGACATTCCTGTCACTTGACACGATCAGGCTTTATAAATAGGACTGTATGTCCAGGCCAATGTCAAGCCAAATATGACTCTGCCTTGTGGCTTTCTTCTTTGTGGTTTGAATGCTATGGTTAGAAGCCAAGAAAAGTGTTTTTTTCTGAACTGAACACACTCTACGATCATTCAAAATGTTTTCACCACTTTATGGGCTTTTGAAAGTGCATTCTGCTGAAAAGTGGCTTCCAGCACGGTTTTAACTTGGTTTCAGGATAAAATCCTGATTTGTAAATAAACTGGCATAGTTCGTCCACTATGCTCATTACACTGGCAGGCACACTTCAGGAAAACAGCTTCTCCCTAGATTTAAGAAGTCTGAAGCCCACAGATGTCAGAGCACTGGCATTTCCAAGGTATTGTTACCAAGGTGAGGGAGCTGGAGGAGGTCAGAGTAGAGCCCAGCTATTAATAACCAAATGACTCTCTCGTGCTCCAACTACTTTCCATAAACTCTGACCTCCAGATTCTACTCAGGTTCTTACAGATCATTCTGCAGTATTTATTTTCTCCTTTTGACTGCCTTGGTGGGTTACATATTAACATGCTCTTTCTGTTATTCAGCAATAACTGCTGATGCAGGTTTTGTTACTTTGCTTCTTGTAAGGTGAGATGTTCAGCTTTTACCCAATAAGGCAGTTAAACATAATAGAATAAAATCATCCCAGAATATTTACTACAAGCTCAAAATCTCACCTCAGCCACATTTACTGAGAGAAATAGCATTCTATGTGTATTTCTGGAAGTATGATCAGGTTCCTATAGCAGATCTCAAAGTAACAGAAGAGGAAGAAGATTTGACTGTAATAATCAATCAATCACAAGATTATAAACTACCAGTATGAAAGACAGTGAAAAAGACATCTGCAATGCAAAGGATCATTGCGAAAGTCTTTACTTTCCAGTAAAGACCGAAAAACATTACTAGAAAATCACAGAATATTGCTGACACCTCATTTGGATAGTGGGCACAGTTTTGGTCACTCATATTCAAGAGAAATGAAAGCAAAACTGGAACAGATGCTAACAACAGCTGGCAGATGATTGGGGGAATGGAGAACGTACCATGAAAGAGAAACTACTGGAGTCTAATTAAAATAAGGCTAAGAGGGGATACGACTGCTAACTAAAAGTACGCTGGGGAAGGAAGCAGAAATAGGGGCCTAAGGTCAACATCGACACAGGACAGAGGTATATAAACAAGGAAGGACAAATGTAAACTAAAACTGAGAAGATGGTTTGTGACCATCTAACTCTAGTGTACTTTCCTAATAAGAATAGAACAGAAAAAATGTTACACAATTCTAAGATTGAAGTTGAGTAGTTTACGAGTGGGAAAAGATGATAGATTGCCTGCAGTATGAGGGGAGCAAATGACCCTGAAAAGCTGCTAACAATTTCCTACTGGCAAAAATGAGTAGCTGGCAAAAATGAGGTTGATGCGGCTGCTTCAGGGGAGCTTTTCTAATGCAGCAAATCATAAAACAATAGTGAAATAAACCTACCAAAATACAAATTTCTACCACAGGGCAAAAATTTGGAACAAAATACTGGTGGCAAAGTGAATGCCAAAGTACAATCAGACTTTCTCTTCTCGGGTGAAAGATCCACAAAAGTCTTATTTTAAGCTTGTGACCTCCCACATCATACTGTCACACAACAGAAATGTATCCTGGCTATAATAGTCTTGTGACACACTTAAGCACACGTCTTTTCATGCCAGACCTAATGTTCAACTGCACTGTGAGCACCAGCTATGACCTTCTTCTCCCAATGAGCATACACTGCTCCATAAAGCGGTCTTAGAGCTGCTCTAAGATTCATCATCTACCTATGTAAGCCCATGGCTCTATATCTCATCAGAGCATTACCTACTCATCAGATCATGACCTGGTCACACACCTACTCTGGGGGTCAGTCACATCAGAAAAGTGCAAATTCAGAGTTGCACAATTTCAGGAACATACCAAATGACAGCACAGCTGAAACCTTACCATCCTCCAGAATTAGGTATCTCCTTGCAAAAAAATTAGACGCACATGCTGTTCACACTACAAATCACATCTGAGTTTCAAGCTTTCCTTTTAAAGCTAACTCAACTCACATTTCAGCTGGTTGGCTCTCAAGCTGTAGGCATAGGACCCTCTTGGTTCACAATTGTGACAACCCTCAAAGCTTGTCCATTATCAAGTCCAAACGTGTAATCCTTAGCTGAGGGTTTATCATCATATGAACACTCTTATTTTAGCAGCCTCCATTGGCCTTTAAGTCTTTTCCAATATTCCTGACTTCACAGGAAGGGAACAGCTATTTAATTGTTTGAACATATCCCATCATTAACAGGAGGAATTTGGAGGACAACATGATTTCACTAACAGCTAATAGAATCAATATCTGCACAAGACCACAGTAACACCTAAGGTAGGAGATGCAGAATGCTGACAAGCAAAGTGAAGAAAACATTTAAAAACCCAAAGAAAAGCTGCAGAGAAGAAAGGATAGAAATCTTCAATCGTGTTTGGTCATGAAGTTCTCATGAGTGAGGAGAGCAGAAACACACACTGACTCCAGTCAGAGCCTGTGATCTAACTCTGGAAATAGGTACGGTACCTCGAGCCACAGCCCACACCAATAAGCAGGGAATGTCAGAAGCCTAACCGATGGAGAAAATAAGACAAAAAAAATAATACAACAAGAGCAGCACCTGCCCAAAGTAAACAGAGAGGAACTGAAATACACAGCTCTGCATCTCACTTCATGATGAACATATAACAGTCGATGTTTGCACATGTGTTAGTACAGTTCAGCACTGTGATGAAAACAGATTCCCAACGTGAGAGATAGATACTGTGCCCAGCTATGCCCACAGAGAGTTGTAGCTCATGATCAGAATCCTGGAGAGAAAAAAAATCACACCTGGACCTTTCTTCTATCTCTCCAGCTTGAGTTGTTTGATATTGTCCCGAATGATGACAACAGCTTTTGAACAAAATCCAGAAAACTGAAGTGCTCGATTCCTCCTTTGCCACCAGGATTGGTTGTACTCAGTTTGCTGCTGACAGCACTGCTCCTGCTGCATACTCAGAAGCAGGGCTTTGCATGGCAACCTTTGTCCATTCATAGCAGTGAGATAATTTACCTCCAAACTTCTCACACACGGTATTTCTGGCAGACTGTCCATGTCACAAGACTATTGAACAGCATGTCTATTGCTTATCCCACATCACAGTGTTGGATGGTGCCTATGTGATCTACAGAGAGGACTGAACATGAACTCCTGCTCACTTTTCTTCAATAACATTAACAGATAAAGCCAGGATCAGCTTAGTCCCTTAAATGTTAAGCATACTACAGTGTGAGTCCCCCTTGGTTGTGCCAATGAAAATACTGGGGGGATCACACTGTGAGATGGATCAAAAATTGATCTTTTTTACTAGGTTATTTTCAAGATAGGCCAGTTCACTTATCAGTGCATTGATCTGGCTCATAGCACAGCCGTGCAAGCAGTAATATTGGCATGCCGAGGACAAGAAGCTCCCTGGAAGCACTACCTTCCAGCCCCTCATTCTGGGAGCTGTAGCAAAATTCTGAACCCGCCCCTGTTCCTTAGAAACATCAGACCTCACACGTTGTCAGCAGTTTGCAAGCAAAAAGCACTGGGAAGAAGTCACAGTACAGCAGTGTAAAAGTTCTGAAGATCATTAGCAGGAGGACATAATGTATATTTAATGGTCTCTACTATTTGCATATATATTAACTCGAATACTTCAGCCACATCCACACGCTGTGCTAGAAAAATATGAAAGGAAAAGAAGTCCTTCCTCATATATGAGTGTGTACACTTGCAGGCATGGAGGCTTTGCAAAAAGTATCACCCATCGCTTAGTTATTCAAAACCACACTCAGTGGTTGATTTCCAGTCTGCAGGAGATGTGGGAAAGAAGCTTTGAAAGCAGCATGTGCTCCCGGTGGAACAAAATTCTCCAAGCCAGCCTGCCATCACCACTGTCTGTCACAAAATGCCTCATTTGTTACAGATTTTATACTTTTGCAAGCAGTGTCTTCATCAAACTCAGCTACACAGATTGTAGGGTCCCAGTATGAGGCATGTAATAAGGTCTCCTTCCCTGCATATGTTCTGTGTCTCAGCATATATAAAAGCTGTTGAACCCAGACAGTGCAGAAAAAGAAACAACATTCTTGCATCTCCATCACTCTGTTTAGACGCTTGTATCCTCTGGGGATTCCCAATGCCTTTATGAAATTCAGTCTGAAAAAGCAAAAACTTTTTACAGAAACTCACATTTAAGGTAAAATTAGTCACTAATAAATCAGAGTTTCGGGGCTGTTTTCTAAATTAGCCACCTGAAAACTTCCATTCTCACCCATGTGGCAGTTTTACAGCAACAGCTACTCCTGATTATGTGCCATTTGGTTTATTGAGAAGGAAATCCTGTCTCCTTCACTAGCAGTACCAGCATTATGCGACATGCTGTTGCATTCAGGACCCCAATGTCTTGAACTTCTGGACTGCAGAAACCACTAGGAACAGCCACAGAGAGTGAGGACTATGGAGTCTACAGTCTGATTTGAGAGACAGATGGGTGAACCACTATTCTTGCTTGGGAGCAAGAGGGCTAAGAAAGAGAGCAAGAGAGAGGTGGATAGACAGAAGCACAACTGTCTCCACTACCCTGAAAGTATATTAAGAGACTAAATTTATTACAGATGATCAAATATTTGTAGACAAGAGATATGGAGTCTGTGGAAAGATGCATTTGTCTGAGTTACCAGATCTCTCCAAGCATCTCAGCTTTCCAGATACCCTGCAACCAGGGCTACCCATTAATGGAGCATTACCTTTCAGGACAAGCAACTCCAGGGCTATCCTCCACCAAATTTCTGTAGCTTGACTGAGCTCAGAAAAAAGAGCACAGTATTTATGTTCTACATATAACCAAGTACAGTGAAGTGCATTCCATCTTGTTGTAAGAAAGCCCTCATTCTCTGAAATGAAAAAAAACCCAACCCAAACCTTTAGAGAGTAGGAGCAAAGACTTAAGGCATTCCTATCAGATATTTGTCCAAGCCTAGTTTAGAAACTTCTAATGATGGAGACCTGACAGCCTTTGTACACAATCTATCCCAATGTCTACATCTAAAAAGCTAATTTTTCAAGCTTGTTATTCTATACCATGCCTACACAAGACCTAGGGATAGTTTTTTCCTCTTTGCAATTACTCTTTAGATAAATAAAAAAATGTCACTGTGTCTCCTTGTGATGGAAGGCATTAAATAATACCTGACTTTAAAAATTAATTTTCCACCCATGGAGTAATATTCATTCTCAGAGCTGATAACATGTTCTTTTAGAAAAGCATTTTCCATTTCTCTCCCTTATTAGGTACAGATAAAGATTTCTACATGGTAGTTAATGTTGTGCAGATCTTTAGGGGAGTGTGTTTTGCCTTTCTATATTATGTTGCTCACTGACATTGACTAGTGATACAATACTGTGCTTTGCAGTTTTCTGCTTTTGTTTACATATCCTGTGTAGGCGCAGATTGTTAGGAAAAGTAATGGGCTTCCAGCCCTGCTATCATTTCCATTATTGTTGCTTAAACACCCAAAGTAAATTTGTCCCCCATTATGGAAGACAAAGATTTATAAATTGAAAGATCAACAAAAGAGACGTGAAGAAAATAAACAAGCTAGTTTCTACCCTTAAGAATATAACTTGCATTTTAGATAAAAAAACATTGAATTGTAAAAAACATAGAAATATAAAACACATATAGAAATAGAAAGAGATATTAGGACAAACAAACAAAGATATAGTGACTTCAGAAGACACCAGACTTGGAGAAGGCAGATACAGTTAGCAGCTGTGCAATCATGCCCTCAAGGTTTTTCCACCTCATCTAAAGGACAAATCCTACAAGAGAAATAGAAGCCTGATCAGTGTCTCTGTTCAGACAGATTTTTCATCCAAAGTCTCCACCAAGGTGACCAATTAATGTTAATCCAGAGGGCACTTCTTGTGACCAACCATTAGCAATGCAATCAACCCATTCCATGGCCATCTACTGCTAACACTTTTTGGTCATTATGAAGACGGATCTTTTTGAGATGCTAGTTAAAAGTAAAAACCTCCTTATCCCACTCCCATAATCTTTTAGACTCTGTTAGATACAATTACTGCCAGGCGATAAGGGAGACTAAAGAGAGGGGCAGACTTAAATATGTCCCCAAGTGCCTTAATTGTTTTGGATCTTAATTCTTTAAAACTCCTCATCATTCTCAAAATATTAGCTTTGCTACCAAAGGTGAGACTCATTTGGTGAAACACAGACATCAGCCCTGTAGAGGTCTCCATCTGAACCAGTCATCCTGGACTCCTTTTGTAGTCAATGGAGCGCAGGTCAGTGGAGTCACTGTCTCCTAAAGCAGATATTTAAACCCAGTCAGAAGAGTCATGACCTCAAAGAGTGGGTATTGCTCTTTTGATTATAAAGGCAGCCTGGGGTGACTAGATCAGATGCAAATGTCTTAGCTTAATTAAAACTAATTCTGCCCCATGAGTCTCCTGAGCAACTTTTCACCTCTGATAAAATCTATTACGTTGCTACCCTTGCACATTTTTTGCACTTAAAACAGAATTTGTGTCTGCATCTGGATGCACATGTGCATGTCAGGTCAGAAGGAATGATAAATGCACACAGGGCTGGATATTGCAGACAGTGATATCCCACGAGGAAGAGCATTTCTTTATTCTATGTACCAGAAAAGCAGAAATGCTGGCAGGCTGCTTCTGCCACTAGATTTCCTATCAGCTGCCCAACGACCATGTTAGTGGTTGGTTAGGGCACTTATAGCCCTTTCTAAATGTTTAATATTTTATTCCTTCCCTGAAGCATCTGGTGTAAGTCACTTCTGGAAACAGCACTGGACCAGATAGAGCATTAATCTGCAACATTCTGATCTGGTAATTCCTATGTTAATTTTCACAACAATTTAAACAGGCATTGGCCACGGAGCCCAGTCTGAGTTAATTTTATAATAAGAAAAGGACATCTTTCCCACCTCCTCCCTTCCTATTGAGAAACCTCTTAATTTTTTTTTTTTTTAATGGAGATTTTCACAACACAGTATCTGGAGAGAAGGAAGGGGCATTGCAGATTTCAAGAATCAAGAGCTAAGCTACTTCAGACGCACAATGAAAGGGGAACACTTCATAGTTATTATCTGCAGATTTCGCAGATACCTTTTAAACTTCCAATGAGCTTAAGCACTGCATGATAAGTAGTAGCATGTAGTAGTATTACAGTCAACATCATACAGATGCCTAAAGATGCCTTATGAACACCAGTAGCGTTGGCTGATACTTAGAGGGATATAGAAAAAAAAAACAACACTATATTACAATGTGCAATAAGGCAACATTTTTAGAAATGATCAGTATTCCTGAGCATATCAGAGTCCAAAAGGTCCAGCACAAGCAAACATAAAGGGAACTGATTTTCTCAACATTTCTGAATATCAGACTTCTTTCTGCTCTGCACTTGAGATTAAAGACATCCCAAACTATCAGGCATCATTGAAATGCCACTCTGTAATATCCAAGTCTGCTATAAACTGCAGCAACACAGTCAGAAGGTTAGACTGTGCCCCCACTTAAGGACAGTTTGATTGATCAAGGTCAGCTATACATAACACTGACAATTTTATAGCCACATAATTTACTCTAATTAAACCTCCAGCTTCTATCTAGGTGCATCTCCCTTACGTTGTTTTTGCTTATACATCCTTAAGATGCAAAGCTGTGAAAAATTATAAGGGTCATATAATCTTGTCATTATTCTGTTCTTACATTAACATATTAATTCCAGACAACATACAACGGAATTATGAACCAAAATTCATGACTGAAGCAGTGCAGTTAGACTATGTCTTTGTAGGCCGTTTAGAGACTAGCAGTGCAACAGATTATTAGTTCTTCTAAATATCTGGATCTGGCTAAAGAAACTAATCATATAAAACTGAATCATTAGCCTTTGGCAAACTGTCTCAGTTTCTGTTAGAACAGGCTGATACAAGTTGAGAAATTGAATGAGTTTTTTCTTTTGTTTTAAATAACACAGGACCAGTGGCAGAACCAGAGGGCATGGACTTAAGCTTCGTCAGGGAAAGTTTAGACTTGATGTGAGGAAAAAATTCTTCACTGAAAGGGTGATTGGTCATTGGAATGGGCTGCCCAGGGAGGTGGTGGAGTCACCTACCCTGGAGGTGTTTAAAGGGAGACTGGATGAGGCACTGAGTGCCATGGTCTAGATGATAGTTGGTGTTAGTGTTAGGTTATAGGTTGGACTTGATGATCTCAGAGGTCCTTTCCAACCTTGTGATACTGTGATACTGTGATACTGTGATAAAATAGATAATTTTTCCCTGATAATTTTTATAAACTGAATAAGGCCTGAAAACACGCAATCGAAATGGATTCATTGTTTTCCAGTTGAGTTTGTGAAAGTTTCCTTGTTGCCGTGTGGTCCTTTAAAATATATACTGTGATTGCACTCGGAGATCTATAGGAACATTCATATGTCATTTTTTGGCCACTTTTTTTTTTAAGTCAAAGTGGTGATTTTGCCAATGAGTTTCCCAGGCCTGCACCAGCAATAACATATTTGTCACTGATTAAACATAGTTTGCTGTATGAACTTACTCTGGGGCAGGTTTATACCAATAAGCCATCACATTAAGTAGGAAGGACACAAAGCTGCATTGCTACCAGTGACATTAGACATGCAGCTGTTCTTCTCATGTGATGCTGTAGGGGTAGCAGAGCACTCTGGAGCAACCAGAGGCAAGTGCTACCCTCATACCTGACACCCAGAGCCCACAGAATCCAAGCTTTAGGGACAAGAGGGTCCTGCCATCCATGTATACCTTATGAAACCGGGGTCATACTCAGTGAGCTCAGACAAAGCACACTATCTTGCTGAAACGTCTCTTTTTCATTTCACCACTCACATCTGTGTGGCCTCTCTTCCAGAACAAGCCTTTGCCAGAATTGTTTTTCTGCTTCACAATAGAAACCAGTTGGACTAAGACCAGTCTTGTGAGAGTGCATCTGCACAGGCAGTCCTGAGCAGCAGAATGGCATCCAAGAGACTGTTTATCTCAGAATTGTAACTTGGAGGAATTTTTTGTGTAACCTGAATAGCCAAGTGTTTGATTTGCACTAAACTGAATATTTTGACAGCATTTTTTCACATAAAGAATTCAATTAGATAAAGGCCCGAAGGAGTACAGACTCACACAGTTGGTTCACAGACTCCATAGGAAGCCTACTGTTCTCACAATCTAAGCGTCTGGGGATAAGGAAGAGGCAGAGGAGGCACACACACACACAGAGTGGTATTTGGCAAAAAGAAACATTCATACTGAGGGGTATGGAAAATTCAGTTCTAGAACTTTCTGCAAAATATGGCACCAAATTTCTGGGTCCTTCATCATGCCACCCTACACCTCCTCAAAACCACCTTTGCAGCAACAGCCAGTTGCCAGGACATAGGGAAGAACAGCTCAGGCAGCAGCATGCAGCATGGGGCTGCCATGCCGACGGGCAGGAAGTAACCTGGGGCCATAAATGTCCAGGGTGTGATGTAGTGGGTACTCTGCAGAGAAACAGGACCATACGCTGTATGGCCACCTCTACCTGAGCCTTCCCACAGAGCTCAGAGGGAGAGAAGACTGAGAGAGAAGGAATTTATGAGGAGGGATAGGAAGGCAAGCCTGAAGCTGAAAGACGTGGGATAAGAAAGATCCTCTTAGAGCACATCTGAGAAGATTGAAGGCCAGGGAAGGAAAAAAATAGAGAATCTTGAGGAAACAGAGATAAAGCAGCCTGGTGAGAAGGATATGAATAAGCAAAGGTTACAGGAGGGGGAGGTTGCTGAAAGGCGAAGAGAGGTGCCAAGAGAAAAGATACCTGGTCCTGACAAAGTGAGGACAGACAGAAGAAATGTTGTTATCTGGGACAGAGTAGCTCCAAAAATAGAACATAATCTTCCCCCCTATTTAGAGTAGGAAATGGCAATTCATATCTACAGACAAGTTTTAACACCTTGCACATTTTTTCTTTTTTACCTTCCTGCTGCCTCCATCAAAACCTTCCACAGTTTGAAGTCACAGTGAGAGAGTTCAAGACTATGCTAATATTCACTTGGAAAAATTCATCATTTATATGTGGGGTAATGCACACTTGCAATATTGCCTTCATCTGCACACTGGGGCCAACATTTCTGTGGGTTTAAAGCTGTCTCCTCTGAGCTGAATTGCACAAAAAGCTCATCAGTTAGAAAGGCCTGTTCTGGAAGAATACTGGATGTTTTTTGGAACTGATCTCTGACAGGAATCAGCCTTTGAGAAAATCATTAATTCCATCCTGAATACAATGAACAATAAAGAGAACAATGAAAAGGTGATATCCTGTTGAGTTCTCTGAAAGACTATAGATTTCATTTTCTTAAAAGATAATATCAGAAACATTACTGGGAAATTTTTACCACTTTTGTTGATTTTTACAAGTGTCAGAAGACACATGCAATCTAGTCAGTACATAAGTGGTATGATTAGAAAGACCTTCCTTGTTGGATCTCTTGGCCAGTTTGTTTCTTTGAACCTGCCACTTTTCTGTAAATAATGGAATTTATTGAGCTAGTACAAGATTTTGGGAGCCTCTTGCATGTCTATCAGAGATAAATTTGAAGTGATGTCACCAGTCCAGGCAACTTCCAGTGAGAAAGATCATCCTGAGAGAGCTCAGTTTTGTCACTGGAAACTATAACTCACACTGCTTTCCCCCCATAAGTGATGAGTTTGGGAATGGTTAAAGAGACCACAACACATGATCTATTTAACCCCCAGATTTATACAAACCACTGGGGTGGATTCAGTTTGTTAAGTTCAGGAGCCTGGTATGAAGAATCAGTCATGGGCTTCTCCAAAGGGATCTCCTACCTGCAGAAAGTCTCACCCACACAGTCCATGATACCTGGAGGTAACATTAGATTGAAATAGATCACTCAGATAAGCTGAGTGACTCATTACCTAGAAAGGCTCAATATCTGAAAACTGCAGACAGCTGAGATATAGCCATTTACCTTGTAGCAACATGGCCTTATCAAGCTTGGAGATGAGGTGCTGCAAGCTCAGCCCAGTGCAGTGGCCAGTAGCAATGCAAGGTCTAGATCTGAAAAATGAGAAGTCAGAAGAATTTCTAGGTCTGGTTGCAACCATCAGCACCCAATGAGATCCTCTTCGGCAGCCATCACAGCTGAAGTATGTTTTACATCCACTGAGAAGGAAATAAAAGGCTTATTGTTAAATCAGACTGGTAAACAAAAGAACCTGTCCTGAAAACACAGACAGTCAGGAGGAAAATCAGGCCAAAAAATTAATATTTCTTCAGAAATACTGTGCTAATATAACACTGTCAGTAAATTTAAAGGAAAAGGGAAAATATGACAGGGCAGCAAAGCTTGATAAGCTGATATTAATGGTCCTGCCTCTTGTAATGATCAGAGAGGGAACCATCTAGACCAGGAGACTTTTTTAAGCCTCTGAATATAAGCAGTATCTCCTTGTGAGAGTGAGAGGTTCAATTAAATAACTTGAATGAGTTTTTGAAAATTTGGCCAATGTAGCTTATCTAAGGGAGATTCTGAAATGAGCCTCCCGGCCCCAGGGGAATGTGTTTGGCTAAAAGGTAGCAAACTCCATCAAAACCATAGTATTATCATTAATGATGTTACTTTCTGAATTCTAGAGGACAAGGGGATAGCCCTTGGCTCAGAGGGACCAGCGGTGAGATTATCTGAAAAAGTACTGCATCTGTCAGAACAGTCAAGCTTCTAAAAATAACGCTTGATGTTTTATTCATATGGGTAAATTACTTAATTTCAAGTCCCTTCATGGTGCTCAGCTTCCAGCAAGGCTGGGATTTGCCTTCTGCTGTACAAATGACTCTTGTCTTCAGTCACTCACACATTCCTGAGAAATAAATCACTGAGAAGGAAGCCCTGAAGGGAAACTGAGGCACAGGGGACTGCAGATGAGTGACAGCAGATAGTGCGGAATAACTTTTCAGTGTCTTTTCAACATTGACTCTGAGCACACTTATTTTATTCTAAAACAACGTAATTTTTTCAAAGTTTGATTTATTCTTTTTCTCCACTAAGGTTCAGATATTTATTTCTCATGTACAACTGATGCATGAGTTAAATACATTTAGTAACTGATTTTTTAAATCTACTTCTGGAGGTATATATACACATCTCCTGTCAATTTCTGTAGGTATACCCAGTAGTGCTACACAGTCAGTTACTCATATATTTCATCAGACCACCCAATAAAGCCAAATGTTATAGCATTGGTTGGTACAAGGATAGATCCTTGCACATTTCTGATAATTCCTTAATTTTGCTCTGAGAGAAGACTGTTATATGCTCATTATAGATGCCAGACTATCACCTACTGGTTATACATCTTAAATATTAGATATGGTTCCCTGTGTTTATTTTCCTCCTTTGTAGTGCAGTTTTTATAAAGTCTTTCTCATATTACTCATTAGGCTGGGATGAGCAAAAGACATTAGAGGGTCTGTTTTTATTTCATTTGATGTTTTGCTTTTGAACTGTTACCTTTTGCCCCAGGAATTTCTTCTATTGCCATTAGGATGTTATAAAATTAGGGGCAGCAGGAAATCTCTTTGAGTTTGCAGTTTCAAAGAACATCGGATTTACTGTGGTCATTATTTGCCTTTTTTGCATTAATAATTGCATGATGTCAGGATTTGATGAAATATGCACATTCTCATATTTTCTTCACTACTAGAGTGAAAAGAATGGATAAAAACTATTCCCTTTTGATATGGGTTTAACTCTTGGAAAAGAGTGGAAGCAGTGAAGAAGAATAGGTTAATAAAATGACTGTAAAGGAAGAGAAGCACAAAAAAAACAGTCAGCAGAAATGAGATGGAAGTAACCCTGCTTCTCAACTCATCAGAGGCAAAAATACTTCCATGCTAACATCAGCCAGTATTTCCAGCTGTAGAATAACCTTCCAGTGCATTTCACACAAAGAAACACCTGAAGGTATTTACAGCAGAGCCAGTCAAGACATTGTGCAGCAGGGGATACACGAACCAGATAATCTAATAGATATTTGCCAATTCCAATGCTTGATGGTTTTGGCAAAGGCAAAAAACCCAATTGTTTCAGTAAATACCATAAATCTCTTGCAAGAAATAATGCAACAATTACTAAAGGTCATGACTGTAATTAAACAGCATTATTTATTTTATTGCCAGTGCCTCGTTTTTATTAAGTTAGATGCTGTCACCCTTACCTCTAAACCTTTTTCAAAAAAATCTTTCAGAAACTTTATTGCCAGAGATGTGCCTTTTGCTCACACAATGATTAGAATTTGCACCTTTTCAGACAAATATAATAATACATAACATTTTCTGCAATTTCAAGGTTAAAACTAATTTTCAATGCTTGCCTTGTATTTCTAGCTGTATTCATTCATTTTCTTTCTGTGTATGCATACAAATCTGAATCCTGCTTGCTTGTCAAGTCCTCTAAGTCACATTTTGTTAATGAATCTCATCTATCATTGAAAGTATAAAACAAAATCATGATACTAATTTCTTCCATCTAAATTCCTTCTTTTTAAATGTTGGGATGGGGACTGTTTTCCACCTGATGAACAGTGAATACTCATTAGTAGATTTTAATGTATTATTTTGTCAACTACCACTGCTGACAATTACATTCGTGCTACTGTTGTTCAGGGTCTTCTTTTCCAACCCTATACCTGTTATTCTCTTTCTTTCCCTAAGGTTTACTTGCAAACCTACATGGAGTTCTGCCTGAGTGCTGCAAAGGACAAATTTCTGGATATGAAATTTACATACTCAACTTCCCATTAAAGACTGATGGAGACGAATGTCAAAAATTCCCTGTGTAGAAGAGCCTCAGCTAGCGCGGAAAATACCAAGAAAAGGAGAAGAATGGATGATCATGAGTCCTACAATGTGAGATACATAAACCACATAGCTTCATGCTGCTGAGACACTCATCACTCTGCTCAAGCCCAGCATCAGGACTTCCAAGGAGGCTATCAGAGGGCTGTTCCTGCTCTATGTTTTGGACTTTGGAATTTATCTCCATCTTCTTTTTGTGAATTTAGCGTGGAGTTATTTACAAGTGAAACTGATCCAAAGTAAGAATCAAATACTTTCTCTGAACAAGCAGTTCCTCACTCAGTTTAACAGCCAGCAGCTTGGGCACTGAACGAGCAGAGATTTCCTGCAGACGTTACACATCAAACTCTTCCCAGAATCACAATCCTGAGCCAACCTGTTAGTCACAGCATGGCCCTGTGGCCTTTTCCTTGAAATCCATCTTTTAAGTCTCCTCTCCTTGCAATGATACTGTTCAAAATGTTTACTAAGTGGTTTCCAACACTTTGTATTTTAGGTTCATAATCTGCATGTGTTACAAAACATAAGTCAGCATAGCCAGAGATGCCAAAACCCTGAATTCTCAGGGACTTGGCTGCAGGGACAGAAAGCACAGGATTGGAGGAAGAGAGCCAAAAATGTCAGAGACGATGAGAGAAAGGAGAGAGATGAGGCTGGAGAAACTACAGAAAAGCACTCTGGCAGCGCAGCCTTGTAGTCAGATAAATCTGGGGATGGACAATCCCAGATTACTGTTCCCTGCCTTAGCTTGTCAGAGTGACCTTAGAAAATTTCACTATATATTTTATCAAAAAGGAAAAAACTCCACATTGCCCTGGGTTTGGCATGCATAAGGTGCTGTGACACTCCTTAGTTGAGCAGCACTCCAGGCATGGCAATCAGGAGCACCTGGTAGTTGTCAGACATACTCCTGGACAAGACAGAACAATTTCTAACTTACTAGCACTACAGAGCCTGTAGCATTACAGAGCTTTTAGTTACATCAAGTATTGTAAATATTATGACTCTCGTTCTGAGCTATAGAAAAACGTCTGCTATTTCAAATGTTTATCTCAGCAAAACTGAACCCTTTGAAGTCTTTGAATCACTATTTCTCAGCTAAACCAGGCAGACTTTCAAAGATATCCACGGCTCAGGAAAGGGGAGAAAATGACAGCTCTGAGCTCCCCCTCTGCTTTTCAACATTCACCCCGTGCAATAGATTTAAGCAAATTGCAGGATCCAAAACAGCTCAAGAGTTCAAGTTTTGCAACTTGAAATTCCAATGCATCACCCCTCTATCTTGTATCTGCATTTCAAATTGTATTTACCAAGTACTTCAAATTTTTCTTTAGAACAGGTTATTAATCTGACACAGGATTTTGCAATACTCTTGCATTCAAATTCCTGCATAGTTTAGCAGATACATCTGACCTTGCTATTATCCGTCCTTTAGGAGATTTATACAGCATTCCTTCTTTGGAAAGATCATTAATTAGCATGCCAATAGAAAAAATGAAATTGCCTGCCATCTCCTATGTAAATGCTTCCCCATCTGTTCCTTTCTCGCTTTCTCTGCACACGCTCTACCAAAGGTAGCTTTAGTTTTCATACTTAGAAAATAGTACATTCTTTGTCGTGCAATTTAAATCTGTTAAATTGCATTGCATTGTGAAATGTGGCTCTATTAAAGTAATTTATAGTTTCAGGCAATCACTAAGAATCGGAGCCAACTGCCAGCGAAGTCGATGACTTGTCCTTTCCTTAACACCTATAGATTCAGTTTAAGGTCTCAAGAATCAGGTTTTAATATTTTGTGTCTAAGACTGTAACCAATAATAATTAAAAGATTGCAGTTATTAATTAATAAAAACTTATAGCAGGATTCCAGTAACATCCCAGTGAACTCTACTGGAGTTTCCACATGTCACTGTAATACCCCCCACAGCTCTTCACTGTGGTGTGTTGAGAGAATCACAGGCTTTTATTTAGTCAAAAAAAATCATCTATATGGAATATTTTTTTAAAAAATTGTTAGAGATGACTGACTTACAAAGGAATACTGTTAGTTTACCAAATATTTCAGAAGAGATGGCAACTTTGTGTAGTAAATGCAAATGCTCATCTTTTTCCTGGAATTACCAGATGTGGTTCCACCAACTTGTGTTTGTCTACCAGCTTCAAACCTCCTGTCACACAGAGGGAAAGCAGCTGCAGCAGTGGTTTCCCTGGAGGTCTCAGACAAGAGGATATCTAGATGGGGAGGGTTTCAGTTAATTCAGACTGCTCATGGAAAACAGCTGCTGTAGCTGTGGAATTCAGCTTTTTCCCCTATAATCCTGATTTGTTTTGCTGTTGACCAAATCGGGAGGTGGGATGGGGATCAGGAGCAGGTGCCATGATGCCATCCACAAGCAAGCAGGAACAGACTTGACAGGAATAGAAATAAGACTTGTTTCATGTGTGAGGCTGCATATAGGTGAGGATAGAAGAAAAGCAAAGTAGTACCATCATCCATATGAAATATTGCAATGTGCTACTCCCAGAAGCAGTAGGACAGAAGCAACACTTTGTAAAACAGCTTTTCTCCAGACAGCTTCAAGTCACTACATACAGGAGATATTTGGTCTTGAAGACCAGACTAACTCTAATCTGAGCTGACACAACTCTGAAATGTGTATTGTTGAGGATTCTCTACATCAACTGCTTCACTCCACTGATCTGCTCCTACTGTGCTGTATCACCTGCTGATTAGGTTTAGCTATCATCTTTCTAAGGAGCCACACTCTGTGTGGAGAATGAGGCACCTGAATGGCATGAAAAACAGTGGTGTCATTTCTAAAACAAAATTATTTTGATTGGTTTTCAATATTTGCATGTCCTTTAAAAAGCAGACATATTTTTCAGGGGCATGGAAGAGAAGAGGCCAATGCAAGGATGGCAATATCCACTACATTTAAGAGCAACGATTTTCAACTATAACATTATCATAAACAGTTCTGATTTGGGAGCCCAAGATTTTGAATACATTATTGCTTCTCACTCATCAAGTTGGAACTGGAGCCCTGCATGATCAACCCAGCACGCTGCAGAGAAGAATTTTCTTTTGAAGTGTGGTTGTGTGCTGTATCATTTCTTTAGATTTCCTCTTTATTTCACGCTGAAAACAGTTTCCTGCTGACTTGTGTTCAACAAAGTTTTGCACCGTATTTCCCATGAATTTTCTGGACATGGAATTTTTAAAAGTAATCAGCCAAATATATTATCAAGTTGTCTTACTCATAAATATCAAATAGTAACATAAAAAAAGCATATGCTGTTGTGATTCTCCAACTGGGTGCCAGATGGCAATACTAAGATTAAGACAGACTCTATGTTAGAGTGGGTTGGGAATATACCACTTAAATAACTTTTTGTTTGCAGTAGGAGACATGATTTCCAGAAAAAATCAACATTTTCTATGGAAGACTTCTGTTCACATATTTCATTTTTTCATATCTGCAATGCTGAAAGGCAACATTTTGGTTTGTCAAAATGAAAGCTAACATCTTCATCTGGGTTAACTAGACCCTCATCTGTCCTGCTGGAATGCTCCAGGTGTCATAGTTCAGATGTCTGGTAGCTCCATTTTTATTACAGACCTACTTCTCAAGTGTCACAGTCCTGACTATGGTTTATATAATCACAACACCCACCTAATACCACACCCATTCATGTCCTTTATGCACCAAAGATGGAGCACGTGGCCTCTGAAGAGCATGTGCAATAACATGTTCGAATGAAATCAGTGTAGCCATCATAATTCACTTAAACATCTGAAACAAAACTAGTTTAAGATCATGAGATTCTTCCCTTCAGCCAAACAAAATATCTTGCAAGCCAAAACAGAGGTATCAGAGATTATAACTTTCCAAACAGATGTACATCACTACCAAAAGAACAGGGAAGATTCTTCAAAGTCTATACCTGCAGATAAGACAGCATGTCTTCCTGGATGAGAAATTGCACAAATTGTAGGGTTTGACCCAGATAGGTAACAAATTAAAAAAAATACATGATCTTATGGTCTTTTGCAAATTTAAATCCTATTAAAAAATAGGAACTTGAAAAGTACTACATATAAAATAAACACAAACCATGAACTGCAAATAAACTGCAAATGAAAAACACATGATGCTTTTTGTAATGAGGTTTGCAACATAACAGAGACTATTCCAGGGTGACATGTTGCAGACACAATGACAAGATTTCCAACCTTTGATCACAAACCTGACACTTCCAGGTCAGCCAGCTTAACGTGTCTGATACCTGGCTCATTAGGCTACTTACCAAAACACTATCCAAACCCTTATTTAAGTTCTTAAATTTATTGGGTAAAGTAGTGGATTAGGATTGGTTTTTCATTACAGCAAGATATGATCTCTTCATTTATTAACAACATGAGTTTCCTTCCATATTAAAGCCTACCACAGAATTTGGGCACTGCTCTCCCTGTCTTTCCCCAGGCAATCTTTGCCTCTCTCACAGGTAAGATTTTCCTAAAAGTCTGAGGCCTCATTCATGTTTATTTCTAACTTTTTGCAAGCTCTGCTTTTCCAAACTTAAGAGGGGAGTTCTGTCAGCTTCATACGCAAATAATGTCACCCCAGGTTTCTCCTCTTTTTTATCAATGGTACAAGAAAGGAAGTTTATGCTCCTATTCATTATCATTTTCAGTACCTTACTTAGAAGCTTAAAACTTCTCTTGAGTGTTCAACCACTTCCATTTTCTTTTCTTCCCTCTATAGGCATGATGTTTTGTTTTGAATAAGAAAGATCAGCACAGAGTCTTTGTGAATTCAAAAAACACTTCAAAAAAGAGCCTTACTTACTTCAGTCCCTCTTGCCAAAAGCAACTCTCGAAACTTCAAGGAATGAGTTCCTATTTAAGTTCTTAAGAATAACCCTTGTTTAATGTTACCTCCTATTTCTCCCTATTAAAGCAAAGAAGAAAAGGTTTTCATTTTGCAGTGAACAAATTATGTTTTTATAATAGACTGATCAGAAAATGAGTTTGCATTTCTAGCATAGTTTTGTTCTGTGTGCCCTTGATTTCCTGAAGTTCTTTACTTGGAGAACATGGAAAGTTTAACCTCCTTCTCCCTTCAAACTGGCTGCAGCCATGACAAACCACTGCACGTCTGCACCATGCAAAACGGCTATGAACATGCACTCTGCATGCAGAGGTGCAAATATGTTGGGACACTGCTCTTTAACTTACCCATACAAATCTCCACTTTACTTTTCACCCTCAAAATACATAATCCTTCAGTATCTTTGGATCCTGGAATCCTCTATATCATAAAGCAGCTTGCTTTCAACAGTTTGATCTCAACAAACAAAACAAATAGTTATGGAGTTACTGAACTTTCTGTATTCTCATGTAAGTAGAAACTGATTAGCCTGATTGGCTGAACAACAGCGAAAATCAAGTAATCTCAGACCTTTGACAGACTCTCTAGAATATCTCTAGAATCACAGCAGTGGCAAACACGACACGTCATGTCTCGCTGCAAGCCCATGCGTTCAGCTCTCATGAGATACCAGAGTAGCCCTGGGGGAGAGATCAGATCTGCACTGCTGCCACATCAGAATAAGAATGTTATATGGTGTTTTGTGCCGTCTGTTCTCCGAGGATGTTCCCCAAGTGTCTCATGAAGATATAGCACTGCATTCAAAGATACTAGAGCAGAAAGTACAGTGTCGCCTTTCCTTCATAACTGCACAGTTGTTTTACAGAAGTTGGGAGTAAAACTGAGTTCTCTCGAATATTTTTGATACATATACAAATAGCATTGCATAACATCTAATAAAAATAAGGAGTATATTTTATATCTGACAATTATATTTTATAGTTGATCTTCTTTTTCTACTCTTACAAAGTGTTTGCATTTGGAGCAAAAGTCGCAGCACAGCACAAGCACCAGTCGACCTTTCAGTGAATGCGATTTCAGCACATATATTCAAGAAAGCAAAAGCTGACACCAGAGACCAAAGCAGCACTTCAGACCTGAAAACTTCCCTTGAGTAAATGCATGCTTTCCAAGTAAGAGATCATTCCTCAACAAACTCATGGGGCTGACCTGACCACACTTCTCTGACTCATCCATTACAGCAGCAGGATGAAAATACCAAAAAGATTACTTTCTGCATAGAAAGTACAGGATTCATTCCTCTCTGCTTAAATTCTCCACACTGAAACACAGTGAAGTAAGAGTAAGGATCATCTCTTCTTTTACTTAATACGCTGGGGATGTAGTTGCAGTGCCAAAACCATCAATTTTACGCTACACTCAAAAGTCATAGCTGAGAACAGACACTGTGAGGGGCATTCCCTGCAGGTGTTTCGGGTACATCTGTTAAGTCCAGCACTGTCCAGCAGGGACATCAGGCACAGGCAGCTGTGCACATAACTGAGACCTGCAGCGAAAATGCAGCAAGGAGAAGGCAGCTTCCCCTCCCCAGTCCCCTTCGTGGCTGGGATAGTCAGTACTAGATGCCAGTGATCCAGACCCTGGAAGCACCAACAACCTCTGCAAAACCTCATCCTGTCTCTGTGGGTTTGGCTGCTGGTGCTCCAGGCCAGCTAAGATGCACCATGGTTGCAATCTCGGAGCAGGTTTCTGGGAAAGGGGCTGAGTGAGATGGGAAAGGCTCCACCAGGGGCTGATCTCTTTGCTTGGGAGTTGCTTTTGCTCCAGCCATTGCCCTGGATCCTTGTCTCAGTGATGCTGCAGCTACAACTGAGCCCTGGCCATGTGACAGACTCACCCTATAGACATATCTGGATACCTGGTCTACTGTCTGGCTTACCATCAACTTTATTTGCCTTGCTCTGTCTTGTCTTGACAGCCTCATTGGCTCTCCAGCTCCTGGCTGACCTTCCCTTGCTAAGATCCAATTCGGCACTTTCCCAACACACACCCTTTAACAGGATCCCACAGCCACCCTCTGCTTAAACCAAGGCATGCAGAGCTTCAAAGTGGATTCAGAAGTTATCCAAAAAGGCATAAAAATAGCTTCTAAACCTCAAGAGTGCATTTGTAGATTTCCCAAGAACCTAGGAATTCAAACAGTCATTTATTTAAATGGCACATGGAAATGTGATACAGAACCACTTGCAGTTGTTTCTTGCTTTCAAAACTACCTCAGAGGCTTTAGAAATTCATCCACCTACCACACATTCAAAGAAAACAATCCCACAGGTTTAAATGTTGTATTTAAACTGAGCATTTTGCTTCATTTTCCCTTTCAAAAGAAACAGTGGACACCAGAGGAAGAGCATGCCGATGTGTTATGGCAAAACCTCCTCTTGCCTGCATTTCAAGGACAATGAGAAGCAGCTCAGTCCCTTGCTGACCTCAATACTCAAAGGCTGAAAAGAAAAACCACAGCCCTGAAAAAAGACCAAACAGTTGAACAACAAAGAACTTAGAAAGTATAAAATCTAACTCTTTTTCATAATGGTCACATGTGAATCAGAAGTCTTTGATGCTCACAGTGATGTTAAAACTCACAATTATTTTGGCTATTAGATTCTAAGTTCCCTGGGTGGGAAATACTAAAAAAGTGTTCAACATCAACTCAGAGTCCCTGAAACCCTTAGACCTCACTTTCCATTTCATTGCAGGGTTGCAATGAATTTAGGATGAGGGGGCTCAATATCACCATGAGTATCATAGAAAAAAATGCTGATTTTTAAAATGAACTCAGTTCAGAGAATGTTACCCTATTTTCATTTGAGTCAACAGTGCCTTAAAAAGGTAAAAACAGCAATACAGAAATAGGAGGGTCTTGCATTACCTACTGTATCCTTCAGATGCTCCAGGGCAAAGACTTTCCTTGTTCTTGAAATTTTTATTTGCAGGTGCTATTATGTAGCAGACTGATAGTTCTGCAAACAAGCTACTTAGCAACAGAAAAACGCAATTACTTACAGAAGAGATAATGAACGATTCTTACAGTTTGCCTGCAGTGCTTTCTGAAATTAGAGCCTGTGGACTAGTTGTCATTTAAACATCTACCGGGAGGCAATGCTTGCCATTAAGTACCACCTTAAAAAACAGAAGAACCAAGGGACAGCAAAAGAAGTGACTTCCCAAGGATAGCTGCCAAGCACGTCTTCTGTAACCTAAACCTTCATTTTCACTGCATCCTTTCTTCACACCCTATGTAAATATACATTCTGGATTTTGAGCAGTTCTTTCATTCTAATATTATTAGCAACTACTGAGAAGCCTAAAGTATAATCTGTTCCTACTGAACTTTCTTTAATTGTCACTAGATGCAGTCTTAATGGATTGCCTAAAAGTATCAGTAAAAATGAGAGGACTGCAGTTCAATGAGGTTAAATTTAAATTGAAATATGGGCTCTTTCTTACAAAGAATCTGAGTGTAAGAGATGGTGGGCTCTGCAACCCCAGAGGCAGGTCAGAATATGCAGAAACAACACATTACTAGGTCAGGAAAAGGACTTTTATCACCTCTCAATCAGCATAGGGTTCAACTGAGCAGAGGTTCACAGCAATTGGGAAATATTCATGGAGTCGCCGAGGTTGACCCATGGCGAGAGGAGCGTAGTGTCTAGCATATCGTAGCTTTTATGTGTTCAGTGGGTGCGTAATCAGCGCATGCAAGTGGTGGATTGGTCTAGTTGCTATTCATGTATTCACATAATTGGTGAACAGTGAAGCCAGGTGTGTGATATTGCTTACATTCTAGTTGCTGGCTAAAGCAAAAATAAAGTTAGCTACGCAGCATGTTTTTGTACAAGAATTTGGGAAGTCTGAACAATGTACCTCACCTAGTTTCCTTGTAATTCTTCCACAATGGCCCATACAGGGAAAGACGGAAAGGTTCATTCTCTCCTGCTTTTAAACTTTTTAATATGCATGGCTGGAAAAACATCTTGCACCACCTTTGAGTTCCTCATTCACTTACTCTTCAGGCTGAACTGAGCTTGCAAGAGAGGTGGTGGACAGTTCAGGACACAGCAGAAAGCGATCTTTCACTTACAGGGTCAGTTAAGGATGAGCTGAAGTTTCCTCTCTCTTCAAAAGCCCTCCAAGCCTCACAATGAAAAGTCTGAGAGGCAGACGTAATGATGCAGTGCATCGAGCAGTGGGGTGGCAGTGCCTGCTTGCTTGTAAAAGAGAGGAAAAAAAAATGAGAAAGCAGGCTTTCTGAGGAGGAGCAGAACTGTGACTAATGGAAGGTAAGAGATCCAAAAGTGTCAAGTCATGCTCTGGCATCAGTAATTCTTAATCATGTGCAGATGTTTTTATAGCTAAAAAAATAGATCCTAAACAGGTTAAACTACTCACCGTGACAAAAGGAAGCACTTCTTGAAACAGGGATAGCTCATTTTCTCTTATATCTGTTACTTTCACTAGATTCTAATCAGTTATTTAATACTCTGCCAAACAGGGCAGGAATAACGCTTTTCTGTCTCATAGCCCCAGGCAGCGTTGTGATTTGCGACATTTTCAGGTTGCTGTCACATTCGTTTCATTAACATGAAATAGCACTGCATATCTCATTTGGAAAGTGCTGTTTCTAGCCGCAAGGGCTGTGAAGAAAACCTAAAATGGGTGAACTACGCAAAAGCACCGAATTTCTCCTCAATGTATAGATGGCTGTGAAAAAACAGAGCAATGGCGGGAAAAGCAATGTCTGTTCAGGTCTCTCCAACAGATTCTCAACCATGAACTTTCCTGAACTGGGACAATCACTTCATTAACTTTTTCCCTTTGATGTTATACCTGAAAACAGAAAGTATAATTATCACACAGTATTTAAATGCCTCCCAGGCATTTTATGCCCTATATATTTTGTGTTAAAACTTGCCACTTCCACTATGACAATCTCCAAAAGGCTACAACACAGAGTCTCATGCAATGCTTAAACAAACTGAAAAATAAGTTAGAGTGCACAAGACAGCATTTAGGGTGGGACTGGGCTTGCAGAGTGTAGCCACATCTCTGAGTTCCCACTACAGACCATGGAGATCCAGTCAATGCAGCTCATGGAGTTTCAGGCATAGTTCAATTGATGAGACATAGATTTCTGTCTTAAGGTAATCAGAATTTTTCTGACTCCACTAATTTAATCAACAATCTGCACTATCACGGGAACTTAGTTGGCTGGTTCGCCTCTAAATGCCTACAATTTAGATCCTACCTTTAGGGTTTGTTTTAGTTGCCTAAATACATGTGACAGTGCCATCTAACAAACCACCAGGTACCAGCAGACCTCTGGCTGCTTCCTCTGAAAGGTTTGTTTTCTATTAACTTATACTGTTTAAATATTCTATGGGATTCCTGGTGCACTCATATCAAACTCATCTGTTTGCTATTTAACATTAAACAAAAAAAAAAAAGGACTTTTTTCAGCACTGTTGGAGCTGTAGCCAAATGTTCTCCACTGGGTGGGGTAAACCAAAAATTTCTACCCTCAAATTTTCAGTCCAGCTTCTCCATGAATCACAGGCCAATTCCAGGGGAGGTTAATGGAAGGATTCACTGACTGATGTAGAAAAACTCATGTGTCTTAGCACCATTTTGTGCTGCAAAATTTTTGTATTTGTACAGTGAGTTTTATTGCTTCCCTTTTGTGTATCAACTGGTTTGTTTCTTTGTATAAGTTGCAGAAATATTATTTATTATATAAAGCACTATTTAAGTGACTCTCAACTATCATCTGTATCATGCAAGAGGTCTAATGGGTAATGCTACATGAGTCACCATATAATCTCGGAATCTGTCAGATTACAGGCTGTTAACAGGAATCTTTTAGAGAGGTATGGTTTGTCAGTGACTTCTAACTTTGGAGACCACTGCTCTTTCTTAATCCTTATAGAAAAATGAACAAAATAGAACTTGCTACGCATGCCCAGAAATGGAGGAAGAGAACTGAGCTTTCTTAATGTCTAGATTTTCTATAAATACTGCTATACATCAAGAAAGAATCAGGGTAACATGGTAACCTCAATGGTCAAGGAAAACCGATAGAATAAAAGTTCATTGATTGTGCATCTTAAAAAACAAAAAAATGATATTGCTGCTTTCTGTCTCTCTGCTTTGCCTGGAGATGTGCCCAAGAAATGTTGCTACATCATTTGCAATGATGAATGGTCACATAAACTCCAGTGTCCTGAACCTTATCCCTTACAATAATATATGCAGTCATTAAAGACTCCTAAAAGAAACAGCATAGTCAGTGCCTATGTTTTTGAAAATAGGAATCTTTATTGGATATCCCATTGCTTTAATTAAGCTTGTTACTTCTGAAAAAAACTTACTTTTAGTGTCTTCCATTGGACCTCAGCATTAGAGTTGATTTTAAAAGCCACTTGTTCTTGTCTTGCCACAGAACAAGTGACTCTGTGCCTTCATTCGTTGGCTTAACCAAGGTGCTAAGATTAAGTACACTAACGAATGGAAAGAAACATCTTTTTTCTAATAACGCAGAGAAAAAAAGTAAACTTCTGGAAAAACTGAAAGAAAATGTAAATCTCCACTCCAATGGATTGATTTATATTTACAGTCTTACTGTCAATGGCTGTAACCTGTACATTACTTTCTTCTCCTGAGCAGCAGTTTATTTCTTCTATGTGACTTTCAGAATGAGAAGTTACCACTTGGGTGGAAGCAGGCAGCAAACTCGTACCATTGGGTAGGGTCCAGATTAACTTCAGTGTGTCCTGCACTATTCCATTGCATTAGGAATATGGAAGAAATTGGTATCTCATGAATCAGTATCTATATAAAGGAATGTCACAAAAATGAATTCCACCTCTAGCAGCACAAAACGTGTATCTCACTTGTAGGTTTGTTTCAGAGTCATTGCTTTGAAAAAAGAAACTAGAGGAGGGTGCTACAGGAGTCAATAAAATTAATTTAAAAAAAATTACAGTATAGCTAACACTTCGAGAGTGGCACTTTCGTACATCCTAATGAACAAGCCCATCAAGAAGAGCCCATCAGGAAGAAAGGAATCACTTGAAAGCCGTCAAAAGTATGCTAAATGACTTTGACTTTCTCAGAAATGTTTATGCTTAGTAAAGTGCCAGAATTGTCTCCACAATATTTTATAAAGCTATTGTTTTCATTCAGTTTAATTAAATGAGTAGCATAATTAAAAAAAGTCACTGTCTAGTGCCAGATGGTATGTGAAATATATTGGCTTTTATATTAGGAAGAGTGATTGTTAAACTATTCTGATTTTTAATGAACCTCTCAGATATGTAAAATACTTTAAAAATAGTGTTAGCAATGTCGGCAACTATTTCAATATAGAAAATAAAATTCACATAAGAAAAGAATTACACCAAAAGTCTACCAGCCTAAAAGCAACTGAATCAAAATACAATAAACACAAATAAAAAGCTTAACACTTTTTTCGCTACAGGTTCAATCGAGTTGGCAATGCCTCAGAGTAAGCAACTTAAATAATAGCTCCTTTCCTCCAACAAGGGTGCTGACATACAATGATTCTGTCCCTCAAGATGACTGGGCAGGCAGGCTGTCTGAGGACCACACTGAGGACCAGCAGCTGTGACATAACTAGGACAAGCCGATTTCCTGCTCTCCAACCACAACGAAATGTTCCCTGACCTGCCAAACTATGTGCTGCAACCATGTTTAGTTAGGACTATGTGGGAAGCTGTTGAAAGTGAAGACTGAGTACTTCACATCTGAAAAATGCCTGGCACACTGTGGGGAGCCATAAAATAACACTGAAATTGCTGCAAGGACAGTATGCTCCTTTGTTTCCTTCCTTTTCCTCCATGAACAGGGAGTTGTTGTGTTACTAATACAATGCTGTCCTTGATCTCCTGGCAATGTCACTTGTGCTGCTGCACCTCTTCTGGGATGCAAAGCAAAGTGTCTTTTAATAATAGTAGACTCCTAAATAGGAGCAGGATGGAGGAGATAGTGAGGGCAGAGATAATTAATGATCTGGACTATCAGAGGTGGAAATTACTCTGTAGCTTATGAAGGTAGGGCTTACATGATTCAGGCATTCAAATGGAGAAAAACCTTTATCTTTCCTCATTTCCTTAAATCTGATCGAGAGGCTGTTCCCAGAGCCATAGCTTCTCTGTAGCTCCCTAACTGTGGTACATGCAGTCACAGACAGTGGCAATGCCCAGGGCCATGTGTGGGTACAGTGGGGTGTAAATAATACTAAAAACGCCACAGCTCCCCCAGGAAATCCATGCCTGGTTATTAAGGACTGTCACCAGATGGTGAGGGGATACTAGGACTGGACTTCAACTTGAAAATTAAAGTACATAAAATTATGGATCTGTATTAGCCTGAAAATGCCTTTAGTTCTCTAAGTATGATTGACTGCATTGGCTAGATCTGTATAGGATGTAATGGGAGTTCAAACAGTCATGCAGAAACTTTTAGGTTTCTTAATCGGTGAATTTAAGCCACCTCCAGCACTCTATAGCACTACTGAAAGGGCTGACATGCACACAGCATATACAGGCAGCCAGGAAGACTGCAATGACCAAAGAACTATCTTATATCCTGATTCTTGTTAAAATTCTAAGAAAATAGAAAAGGAGCCTGTTTAAAAACCTCTATGTAAAAAGACAATATACTTTTTGTCTATCTACATCATCACATGGAAAACATGTCTGATCATATTTAGTCCAATTACAAACCAGAATTAACTACTTAGCATTTCTTTTTCTAAAACATTAATACTTAGACTACAACAAAGGGCCTATACTGCATATGTATTTTTCTTCCTTGGTTTTGCTATTCCCAGTATGTTTTAAAATCCCTGTCTCTACTCTACTGGAAGTCATTGGGGTGAATACAGGAATGTTGGGGCAAAGTTTAATGATCTCCCATGCATGAGTTCAGATGGCATAGTCCTTTCTGAATTTAATATCTGTAAATACAATCATATTGCTGCTGAATCATATGGTCAGTTACAGCAGGGGGAGGCTAAAAGCTAACATACTGTTCAGGACTTACAAAACCAATTGACTTCAAGGTTACTTCTCTTATATGTAATTGGATCTAAGGTGTTTCCCTTATCTTCAAAAAACCCTCCATTTACATCCAGGACAATCTACATCTGCAAGCTGCAAAACAGATTTACTGCTTATGTGCTGTTTTTGATGGAAAATCTCCTGTCCCAGTTTTCAGACATTCTTACAGAAAAGTAAAAAGAATATTCAGGTAATGCCAAAAGTCAACAGGATTAAGGACTGTCAAGTACATTGCTTAGAAGGTATAAGTCCTATCTATGTGCTAAGGATTTGATGGTACTTTCATGAAAATATTTGTACTGGCAGTCAGGGATGTCTCTAGGACTCAGCTATTTTTCTCTTTAATGATAGCTAGGGAGGTAAAATAACTGCCAGTTGGGATAAGAAATTGAACCCCTGCCTCCCCAGCTCTCTACTGTCATTTTAATTGCATTCATAGCATAACCTTTAATCTGGGATCTTTTACATTTAACACTGCATTATTTTACTAACCCTTTAATTACCAGTGTGTACACGTGCTGATGACTTAACACCATGATCATGCATCCCACTGCTCCCCGGGGAAGCCACCATGGTGCAAGGAGATCTGTGTCTTGGAGAGTCTGTGAGGAGAGATGGGAAGCTGAAGCAGGGAAGGATGTTGGCTTCTGGGGACAGATTAACAAAAGGCAGCAATGGATACAAGAAGAGCAGAAGAGTGCAGCAGGCACAGAGGAAAACTAAGAACTCAAAAAACAGGGAAAGATAGAAGAGATACAGAAGTTAAGAATAATAAGCTGACAAATACAAAGCCTAAAAGACACGATCGTAGCTTTAATGAATACCACTGTGTCTGATGTAGTACAAACACAGAAAGCAAATAAGGCAACCCCTGACCTGAAGAAATTACAATCTGCATTTAATTCAAACACATGTAGATGAGCATAGAAAGTACATTCTCCAGTTTGATACTCTACAGCCTAGCAAGAGTGGGTAGGGAATTGTGGTCACAGTGGCAACTGCGGGAAAGAGACATATTAAAGTAATCTTGGAACACCTTAACAGATTAAAAGAAAAAATAAGGGAAAAAAATAAAGGCTTCTTTTTTTTAAAAAAAAAAGAAAGTATCTGTATTAATTCTTTTAAAAAAAGATATCGTGTGTTAATTTTTCAAAGAAAATATAAAATATCTAGAAAAATCATACTGAAATAGAAATTTTCCTTTCTTTCTACTCTCTTCCAAAATCTTCCCTTGTTTCTTCTCTTACCTTTTTCCTCACCCTCTTTCTTTTCCAGTAAATCTGAAAGAAAGGAAAAAGGGACAAAACCATCTTCCTTTTCTCACCTTTAGAGAGGTGACAGCAGAAAGAGAGGAAAGAAGACCAATGGAACAAAAATGCTGTGGGATGTTTTGAAAAGGCATAAAATTTTATGGCCAAATCAAGTAAAAAAGGATAGGAAAGGAAAGAGAGGAATTTTCTCCACAACCAACTGCAAGTCACATCCTTTATATGTTTCCAGCCTGTATAAACTATCTCCCTTTGGAGATAAAAATAAGGCTTAATTATTTAACAAAATATAGCAACACATCTAGTAATATTATATCTGTGCTTTATTAACTTGAAGCAGTACAATTGTAGATGTTATAATTTACAACATCAAAGAGTAATTTTCCATAGTGGATTACATATTGAATGTTTCTACTTCTATCCAGAAGGATCTTTGGCTTGCTGATGAGGAGTAAAGCACCAGGCAATTACCAGATTGATAGAGCTTTTAGGGGATGCAATAACAAGGAAAGATTGCATTGACTTGGCACCATTCAGACGCTGAAAGAATTTATAAAGTAGTACTGCTTGTGAAAGAACAGAAAAAAAATCCAGTCAAAATCTCTGCTGAATGTTGCATACACATGAAAGAAGTTGGGGGAAGGAGGAATTAACAAGGCCTTCTGGTATGCCAATGCTTATGACCAAATCAGAGAAAACACAGAAAGTCACCAGGAGAAATGCAAAGTCTCAGAGTCTAACTCTCCAAGGCAGGGACCATCTGTCTGCTCCATGTTTGTTAAAAAAAAATTAAAATAACATTGACTTTTAAGTTGATGGGAATTTAGAGGCTGTATTTTTGGGAACATACAGAGCTAAACAATGACTTCAATTGATTTATTAAGTTAGCATTGACTAATGGTTTTGGCAGTCAATGTTTTCCTGTTCTAGAAACATCTGCATTTAACTGAAGGACATGCCATTTATTAGGACTTCAATGCTCTATAATAATAAAATCCAAAGCACATTGGTATTATTGTCTTTTCTCATTCTAATTATACTACCATAGCCTAAGTACCTTGCTTGACCACAAACAAATTGCAAATTTCATCTTTCTCAGCTATTACTACCAGATATACGGAGAAAACAAAAAGAAAATCCTCAAAGAAATTATATCTGATATCTGAAAACCATAGAAGATAAACTAAAGAGTTGTCTAGTCTGAGCTGCCTTTATCTAGCTGTTGGCTTCTTTGATGAGCTCATTCAGAGCATTTACACAGAACTGGGACTGAAGGTTTTGTTTCTTAAATATCCCCTTCACTAAAGATAGACTTTCTCAGTGCATTTCGAACAGGCAGCACCTACTTGTGCCTGTGGCACAAGGGATATGTCCATCAGCAAAGAAAGAGGTGGAAGGAAAAAGCCTTGCACTATCCTCATCTGAATTTAAGACCCATTGGTCTTTTTTAGTACGCAATTGCCAGAAATGCTGTTAAGTTTACCTCATTCTCCTCCCACAGAGACAGATGCTGACCATACCACTTAGCATATTCAAAGACATAAAAAATACAATGATGAACACTGTATTAGAGTTGGAATATAATTAAAATCCCCAAATAAGAAACCATGTATCCTTCTGTGGTAAGTGGCCAACTTGATGCTCTTTTTAATATTATTAAGCACCTTCAGGGCTTTGGAAGTCATGAATTGGAAAAAGTATGAACTGAGAATGTAACATCATTTATAAATGGCTTAATAGAAGACAGAGGGGTGAATTTGTCTCACCACAATTCTTGGAATAGACAAGACAGTTATATTGAAAGATACAGAATGCTGTCATGAAACTTATTAAAATGGATTTGCAGTTTAAAGGACAAAGTAGTATCACAGAAAGGGCCAGCTGAATCCAAATGGAGTAAATATAGTCTGGTAGACATTTCAACTTAAGACAATTGAACTTTGCCCATGCAGTGCTAAGATGTACTGAAGAGCTCTGTATGTCATGCTGCAAAGCAGCAGATCTTCCTAGGTACAGCAGATAAAAGTGTGGAGAAGTCCAGTATCTGGCAAACCTGACAGAGGACGGGGTATGGATCAGCAGAGGTCAGATCCTCCTCCAAGCAGATGTCCAGAGACAGCTCAGGTTCCTCTGGTACACATAGAAAAAAGTACTCCACGCACAAAACGAGCTGTCTGCACAAGGCCAAGTCAGGTGTTCATTTTTTTCTCTTAAGACATTCTCTCATTCTTCCTGTTCAGATATTCCAGCCATGCTGTTAGAGGAAATCTGGTAAGCCAAGCTTTGCGTCAAATGGACTAGAAGTTTGTGCGTTCTGGTTTCACATTCTTTGCACCTTATAAATTGAAGTAGACAAAATAATAAGCCATCAGCAATGACAGGCTTAAAACAGCACATCATCATGCTCTCAATGTAATTATTTTATCAGACAGAGGGAGGCTAACTGAACTGATAGGTGTGTAGTGCATGAAGATGAGCCTATCATGCCGTGTTTTGATCATATTTTACCCACATAACTGCCTGCTGTATGAGTTTTCTGAATGTCTGGTCCTCTGAAGAGGAACCTGGTGTGGTTTGTTGTGATTTTCACAGTTGTTTTCTTCTTCTAGGAAGAATTCTTTATTCTTGCTGGAATAAGACCACACTCAGATTTTTCTTAAATACATATCCCCATCACTAAGCTATGAAGTATGGCCCTCCAAATTACGCATCTGCCATAATCTGTGTGTTTAGTTTTTACTTGTTTTTAGAGCTCATACTCTGAATACAAACATCAAAAATCAGATCCATGCATTTATATCAGTGCTGCAACCACTTCTGTAAGAGCAAAACAGAGCAGCAAATCTTATGTGATGAAAGAGATTACAAACAAACAAAAAAAGAAATCACTCCCTGTTTTAGAGGAGGCACAAATTACTCATCTTGACCAAACCACAATAAGAAGTTTGTGCTGGAAGTAAGAAATTCCAAGCCTGAACCAAGAAAACAGTTTTCCTCCTTTACCTTTTCTTAACTTTCTCCACTTGTTTCTACTGGAAGCTATGAGATATGACAGTCACACCTGAGCAGAAATAAAAATACATCACTGTGACCAGAGTACTTCCAATTTGATGGGTGTATTTTTCTGACTAGTTGCAGATGGGGAAAAAATGCCAATGCCTGCATTTATTTTGATCAATAGCACTGGAAAACCTTATATAATCCTTCTTGAATCTCTGCATGCCCTTGAATGAAGAAAATGTAATAAAAGAGCAATCACTTCCTTCTAAGAAGAAGTCATGAAATAATGTCCTTTATTACTTGTTCAACCAAAGCAGATTGCGACCTCAGTATCTCAGAGTCTGCTTTGGATACTTCAGACTGCATATACACTGAGATGTCAAGCAGACTTTCTGTTTAAATACCAGCTAGGCTCAAAAGTTGTATTTAAAAAAATAATAATAAAGCAAGCATCAAAATGAAAAGTTTTAGGTTGTTTTGTTTTTGTTTTACAGAAATAAGAACCCAGAAGCTTAACTGTGTGTATCTAACACAATCAAGCATTTTTCTTTTAGATATCAGAACATAAATATTAAACTACAGCTAGAATTCAGGCAAATTAAAGCACAAGCCTAAAAGAATTATGTGTAAGCTCAAATACTGTGGATTTCAATGGGATGGAAGCCCGTTTTCAGAAATAAGCAATTTCCTTAATTGGACATTTGATTAGAAATGCATGTTACAATTTCATGGTGTACCAAGCTCAAACTACATTTGGAAAGGCACTAGTGTCTGAGTTTCACTATATTTGCTTTCACAAATACCAACTTCATTTAACGCATGTGGAATATATTTAGCAAGCTGAGATCTTAATCTGATCAACGATGAGCATGCAATAAATCAGCAAATCAATCAATGATATTAACAGAAGCCCCTCTATAATGAGGCTTTATTCTGTTCAGTGATTTGTATCTCAATACCATATTGTGACAAAAGTACGGAGTTAAGACCCTAGCTTTAATGTATAAAGAACTAAGGGTGTTTCTCATAGCTATGCTTAAGTTTAGAAGAAATGATTGAGTGCATGACCCAAATCCATAGAGGCTTTCTGCTTTCAGTGCTCTGAATCATTTGTCCTTCAAGGATATTAAATGTTATTTGTTAAAGTTTACTAGTGAGAGAATGAAAAGACCTTATTTATTTCCACATTTTCAAGCTCATATTTAACTTTTCAGAACAGCATACAATTTCTGAAATGGAATGTATTTCAATTTCAAACAGAATTTGCACCATACAAAGATCTGTGATGCATTATGCATTTGCTTTCTTATAAACAGGATTGTTAAAAAATGGACATTCTACAAATGGAATTATTTTGCTTTTTTTAAAGTGTCATAAACCCCCCACATTTTCTCAAAGTTTAATCAATAATGTAGTTTCCAACTAGGACCAAAAGAAGGACAGAACTGATTTGTTTCATTTATAGATCAAATAAAATATTTTTTTATCCAAAACAATTTTGGACAAGAAGAGTTTCCCCCCACTCCATCCAAACAATGTAACTGTTTCAGTGTATGCTGAACTCACCAGGGACTAACGATGCACCTTTCCCAGAAAACCTGTCTCTGTAAGATATCTATAAGATGCAATCGTTATTTATCCATGATAATTATTAAGATTATATTACCTACTAAGAGCATAAATGCACTGTAATGTATGTACTTATTAGATTTAGACCCATACCTTCCTTGTTTATATAAGGGGGGGAAAAAGAAAGACTTCTGTCCCTGAGTGGGAGTGTGAGGTTAGACCTTCATTTTCACTGAAGTATTGACAGTGACCTCTATATATTTAAGGAGGCAAAGACTGCAAGTGTTGATTATTCTCCAACACCCTTCACATGTCCTTCTATGAAGGGCAGTGAATTTCTCCTGCCAGCAACTGAGAAAAAAAAATACCCAAAACCCTATATTGTCTTAGCACAGTGCATCCCCAGTTGACAAATACGGGCACCCAGATCTGGATGTCTACTTTGGAGGACTTCAGGCATAGCAATTGTGACATTGTTACTTCTAAGTTTCAAAACGTACACATTTCCTTTCTTTTCTTTACCCCCTTTTGGTACAATCTTCCTTTCATAGAAGACACCAGAACTATAATCACTGACATCAGCAGGATGAGGGTTTCTTTCATCATCTTTGCCACATTTACATTAATGCTCACAGGCAAATGGCACTGAACAGAGATAACCAGCACCTGGAAAGCTATAGTGCAAACTGCCTTTGTTAAATTATTTCAAGTCGTGTTTAGTGTTGGGCGTAAAATTTTGTATTATGTTATAGTAGTATTTATAAATATTATATGCAATGTATTACGTATGGTTGCATTGCATTTCAACGACTATAGGTTTACTATACATTGAATCCAAGACACAAAATGGGAATAGCCAGCAAAGAGTAAAGAAGAACCTGACCTTTTTGCAAGGATGCACCTGGTGAATTGCAATCTTGACCTGGATTTGAGTATGAGCAAAGAGTGAGTTACAGACAATGGAAGCGGCCTTGATGGAAGCTGCCTGACCTAGTAGAAGGTGTCCCTGCCCATGGGATGGAGGGTGGAACTAGATAATCTTTGAGGTCCCTTCCAAACCAAACCATTCTATAATTCTATGATTTTATGATGACTTGTCCTTACATCACAACACTGATGACTTTAAGAATTCTTGAGTGGTGGATAGTGAAAAGAATTACTGAGTTTATCCAACATCATCACCAGTTTGGGCGTAATATCCCTGATCAGATAAGGTCATATTTCCTATTTCTGCTATCAGCCATTTCAAGCTTGTTCCAATGATTAATTATTCCTAGAATCATCATTTTTTCCTGTTAAATTGAATCTTTCTTACTGAAAATTAAGCCAGTTCACTCTTAGTCTGTTTCTGACTCAGTGCTCTCTGTTTTTTAAGAAACAATTCTGCACTGGAGATGCCTTGAAATTCTCCCATATTAAATCAAACAAAATCAGCCTTCCTACAGGGCTATTTTATATTTATTTTTTTTTTAAATCCTGTAATTTTTCTTACTTTCCCCTGAGTTCTCCTGGATTTGTGTGTATCATTTGTAAAGTGCTGCTCAAAGCATGAAAAATTATATATAGCAGAATAACTATTTCCCACATTTCCTGTTCACTCTACTCCTATGAATACATCCCCACATGAAATCCCCTTACATCTTCACAATAGTATCAACAATACCTGTCTGGTTTATGATCCACTCAAACAGCAGCTCCCTACGTGCACTGTTGCTGCTCAGTGAAGTATTGCCCATTTTATCTCTGCATTTGATTTCTCTTTTTTTCAGACTTGCAGTTAGTATTTGTGTTTATTTAACTTCATTTTAATCATTTTAAACTGTTTGGAAAGCATATCCATGTGACTCTGTATTCTAACCCTGTTCTTCGAAGTGCCTGGTATCAATAAGAAATGTTAAAAGGATAGATTTACCACCATCATCAGAGTCACTCAAAATGCTGACCACAAGATGGTCCAGTACTAGATGCCTAGGTAAATTCCAGTGAAATGCTCTCCCATGAAATTCAAGCAGCTCTACACCCACTTCAAGATGATTGTAACCTAATGCATTTTCCTCTAGACTGCTTGGGAAATGTCATTTGGAATGGTGTTGAATGCCTTAATAAATTCACAATTTATCACATCTAACACTTATTTCTTATCCACTTGGTAGTTCTTATCCTGTTACAGGGATGACACAATTTATACTTTACAAACCCACATAGTCTATTTTTATCCTCCATAGGCTTATTAATGGATAGGTCTTTTTTCCTTTGGGCTATAGGAGTCAGGCTGAATGGTCGACCATTCTCTTAAGCTTCTTTTTCCCTACTTGTGATTCATTTCCACGTCCTCACACGCAATTTCAGTTGGGCATTCCTGAACTAAGTGATTTTGACTTATCGACATATTTGGCAGTCTTTTCTCCTACCATTTTCATGTGGTAACCTATCACTTTATTAAAATCACTTGCTTTATTTATAAGGTCACAAATTTATTTTAGAAGAATCAAACAAAGGGGAATGAAAATTTCAGCCTTTTCCCAGCCATCTTGTTTTGTTTTATTTCCACATTAAGTAATTGCCTTTCACTTTCTTTTGCCTTCCATATGTTCCTAATGTATTTATAGTATCTTTTCTTGCTGCCTTTTATGTGACTTGCTTGCTGCAAGTTATTTTGTGCTTCAGTTGAACTTCTTCTCTTTCGAAATTCTTGTTATTCCTTCATATCATAGAATCATAGAACCATAGAATCATAGAATGGTTTGGGTTGGAAGGGATCTTAAAAGATCATTCAGTTCCAATGCCCCTGTTATGGGCAGAGACACCTTCCACTGGATCAAGCTCTTAAAGCCTCATCCAGCTTGGCCTTAAACACCTCCACGGATGGGGCACCCATGACTTCTCTGAACAACCTGTCCCAGTTCCTTACCACCCTCACAGGAAAAAGTTTTTTCCTAATATCTAATCTAAATTTCCCCTCTCAGCTTCAACTATAACCCCTGGTCCTATCCCTGCACTCCCTGAAAAAGAACCCCTTCCCAGTTTTCCTGTAGGGCCCCTTTAAGTACTGGAAGGCTGCTGTAAGGTCTCCCCAGAGCCTTCTCTTCGCCAGGCTGAACAGCCCCAACCCTCTCAGTTTGTCCTGGTATGGGAGGTGCTCCATACCTCTGATTATCTTTGTGGCCTCCTCTGGACTCATTCTAACAGATCTATGTTCTCCCTGTGCTTAGGACTCCAGAACTGAACACAGTACTTCAGGTGAGGTCTCATGAGAGCAGAGTGGAGGGGGCTATCTGGCTGGATGTCTGTCTAAATTGCCTTTTGAAACAGCCCACCCTTCGAGAGCTGAACCTTATCTAGCTTGTTTGCCTACACTAGAAAATATCAGAAAACCATCATGTCACAGTTTCTCCCACAGTGTGTTGCTAGCAGTCTGCTCAGCTGCACAAAGACCTATGACCACAGAAATGCCCCATCCGCGAACCTGCCCTATCAGACTACACACATCCACTGCAAAGAATCAACTCCTTTAAAAATGTGGTCCAAAATTTGTGTATTTTTTCCTTGGTGTGCCCACTTGTGCAATTGCCAAGTCTTTTGTAAGTCAAAACCGTGATGAGCCAAAGCCACAAGGAAAGCACTGAGTGAGTTATCATTTGTGGCTTTCACACACCATTCTTTATTTCAAAAATAAAATTTCAAATTATAGTGGTGAGTACACATAAATGTAAACTATAATAGCATTTAGTGGAGAATTAAAACGGAAATGGGCAACCTAATCATCAGGCTATGCACCGAAGTATTCTCCTACCTTTGTCTATTCAGCTTATATAACTATTGCAAAAGGCTGTCTGTCAATGCAGTCATGTATTATTGTCAACCTATTTGTCCTTTCGATCAAGCTGACTGCAATTTAGACTGATTGCTATGCAGCTGGAGTAATTTGGGCCCTGCTCTCCCACAGGCTTTTGTGGCAGCTGCATTTCCATGGGTTACTGCAGCACACCTGCAGAAGGACCGCAGTCCAACGGCAGCCGTGCTACAAAACATCATATTTTGACCAAATTTATGGCTGAAGAGGAACAGCTCAATTACAAGGAAATTAGGGTTGAGCATTCACAGAAAGTTGGAATGTTACCTGATACAAAAAGGATGAAAGCTGCTGCTTCAAATGTGAAGAAATAATTTATCGTGTGACGTAGTGGTGGCTTTGACCATATTACAACCATGCTGAAACCAAAAAACCCAGCCTGAAACATAAACTGGAATCCAAAGCTCCCTCTAAGCATTCATGCGCTTAACTGCACCTGCACATATTCATCAGAGCCAGAGTCAGAAAGGGTTTGATTGCAAGTAAGAATCCTGTGCTTGTATGCCATTTCCTACTCTTGGGTATCAGAGCAATACCACCAAGAAATAACTGTGAATCAGTGCCTAATTTGCCACTCCCCAGTTAATGCAAACTGTTGCCTAGGATTGCTTTCAAGGACAGATAATTGCTTTTTCGCTGTACTTTTGAACAACCCGGTATGTTCAGTCAAGGGCACTGACATCTCACAGGGGGAAGGGCATCTCCTCTCTTTAAAACTGCTACTCGGTTCCATTAGTTTTGGACAATAAGAAGAAAAATTAACCACATAACTGGGACCTTGATTCACAAGAATAGAGATGGAAGCCTATTCATTGAGAAGTCTGGGGGAGCAACACGAAGAGGTAAAACAAGGTCCTGAGACATTATAAACATCTACTGGTTTCACAGGAGCAACTCATTGATAATTCACCACTAGGAAACAAATTGATTTGTTTCCAATAAACACCCTTGCTCTATGCAAAATGAAAGATGAACCTGAAAATGGCTCAAAGGAACAGTTTGTAAAATCTGTGAACAACAAAAATTGTTTATTCCACTTATCAGTAACACTGAAGAAACAATGGCCTGACTTCAGCACCCTTGTATCTTGTTAGGCCAATTCACATATTGGTATACTTCTAAGACTGCTTTTCCTTCATAGGGTTTTACTCTGCCTAGTGATAAATTCCTGAACACAGTAAAAGTAGAGGAAGACGCAGTTCAAGGAGTAAATAACTGAGTTTGACTTTCCAAGGCAAACAGTCCTAGGTAATAGGTTATAAAAAAGTAATTATTTCATGTGGTGTATATATAATAGACTTTGAGGCAATTATTAAAGAAAATTCAGCCGACCAGAGTTCACTTCCCATGCAAAGCTCCCCTTCTCCTGAGATTCCAGTCAATTGGGCTACGCAGCCCCGAGCATAAACCTCAATAACAGCGTATCTGGGGATTTCAACCCATTTGATCACTTTAATTTAAAAAGTGATGTGACACCTGTTCGTAATCACAGGGGTTTCCTTATGTAAGTCACTCGCTGCCATATGACTGGCATGACCCTATGCACCGTTCCAGTTTGTGTGTCACACTGGGATTACTGATACTTATTCTCACTAAGAGCCCAAATATTTGAGGGACTTTGCATTCTTTGATTGTCAATATATCACCTAGAATTAAACAATAAATAATAAGATACTCAGCACTTCTCAGGATAAATCGTCTGATGCACAGATACATAACATCCACTTTCTATTCTCTTGGTTTTGTCCAGTAACCAACATCTGGGCACAGGTCTGAGAGGAGATGTAGACTGGCTTAGCATTAAAACTGAGTATTTGCAATCCTAGTAATTGGAGACTAAATCTTCTCCAATCTCTCCAGTTGTAACTGGCTTCTAGAAGGAAGCCAGAAGAAGAAAGGTAGATTTGGAGTTGGCAGAATGAAAACTATCAAGTAAGAAGGGCTTGTTTAAAACAGAAATTACTCTAGAAACACCTGCTTAAGAGAACCTATTCTAAATAACCAATCACAGGCACAAACTTATACATATAAAATGTACCTCAAGGCGAGGTTCTTACATTCACTTTGAAAGACAATAGCACCACATTACCCTGTAATAATAATAATAATAATAATAAACATCACTGATTTCAACCTACCTCTTCCTTTTTTTTTAAATCCGTAATCAACACTTAGACTATGCCTGAGGACCAGCAAAAGTCAGTGCCATGAAGTGCATGGCCCACGTTTACACAAAATTAGACTTAATAGTTGCTGTGTAGCATGAGAAACTTGGAGTCCTAGCATTGCAACAGCAAGGAGGTGTATGCCTTGCCAGGAGCCTGGCAGATTCCTGCTGTTTTCACATGTGCATAATTAGTTGTAGGATGAGCAGCTGGAGCTCAACCTACCTGAAGAGCGAAGGGTAGGAAAGCCAATAGAGAGGCCCACTGCTGTGATGAAACCCATGAACAGGACTCCAGCCATGGACCATTAATATCTGAGCACCTTGTCTTTTATGCCAGCATGACTATCCAGATTATGCTGACAAGAGTATCAGATTCGTGTAAGGCTTTCTGCACCTCGTAGCTGGCAGGAAACTAAACTGCTTCTGCCATTTCTTCATTTCATTTTCCAGCAATTTTCCACCAGGGTATGTGGGAATTTAGAAGAGTGACAAACTCATTTTGGGTTTGTGCTGCAAACCTGATCAGCTGGGGTTTTGTTTATATACCATTCCTGTCTAAATAGATTTGCCAGAGACTCAAATCCAGCTGGTGCTGGATGGAACTTGGGTGAGTGATGCACTTTTCAATTGACCTGATGAACTGGCAGTCTTGAACTGCTATATTTTGTCTAATTTGCAGGAACCCCTATACAGAGTTTACAGGATTCATAAATTCTGGCTTTCTGGAGTTTTTGGTTCTAAAGGTACTTGATTTTTCATGTGGATCCTTCTTCACGAAATTCCACATTTCTCTAAACCTCTTTAAGTGTCGAAAACAAGGTACCAAGAAAGCAAGTGCATTGACCAACTGTCTGTAAAAACACTGAAATTGAGCACTAATCTACTCATAACAGATTTAATTAGTAGTTGCCTACCCTCCAGGAGTTCCTCTATTCATTCACACTAAAGAGCAGCACTTCACCTGTAAACTCCTTCTTGCAGGATAGAGACATGAGGAAACTGTTCTTTCAAGGCTTGGCACTTTTTTCTCTCTTTGTCCAGCCCAGCTGGAGGCCCTACCAGCAGGCACCCTGGAAAAGCCTTTAATGTGTACAATTGTTGGAAAGGAAGCAGAAATCTCAGAGAAGAAAAGACATGCAAGGGAGTAATGATTTTGTGTAGCTTTGATTTATTGACTAGTTGAGGTTATGTATTATTTAATGCCCCTGGCTGGCTGGGCAAATTTGTTACCTAATTCTGAGTGCTTAATGCTGCTGAATGGTCATTATGTTGCTGTAGGCTTAATTAACTGTTGGGTGGTCTGTAGGTTTTAATTTGGGTGGAAGCTGTTTTGGAATTCAAGAGGAAAACATTTTATTATTTGCCATTTTTTTTTTCATATTTTCTCAGTACTGACTATAGAACATGTCAGAACACACACTGAAATCTTGCTGTCATGTCTTTTTTGTTAATGGTCTTTTTATTTTCTTATGATATTCAGAAATATTCCACATAGTGTTCTAGACAAGCATACTTAAAAAAAGTAATTTTGAATGTATTTATGTCCTCATAGCCTTTTACAGTTATATTTAGATGGTATCTTTCAAGATTTTACTGAACTGATTTGATGGTGGAGTATTAGTCTAGCCAACAGACACTGCTCCAGATGGGTCCTAGGGCACATTCAGTACAAGTGAGGTGACGAGCTCATTGAGTTGACAGGTCTCTTTGATTGCTGATTTTCATGTTTCTATTTAAGTCTGTGACTCAAACCTGTAATATTTCCACAATGACCCATGTCGCTATAACATTTAAGGGACAGTCACTCAAACTGCAGGTGCTTTGTGATTTATGTCAGTGCAAATGGAGCTATTCAATTTATCCTACATCCAGGACTTCATTACACAAATCCTGAACTAATCTCCTCTTTGTCAGAAATCAGACCCAGAACTACCAACCTGGAGAACATTTGGCTTTGCAGCAGTAGAAATCAGCTACTTGGAAGAAAATTTTTAGTTGCTAATGCATGTGGAAGGTCCTGGGAAACAGCCCTAGGAACCCTTCTCCCTCAGAAAGGAAGGCACAAATATGTTTGATGCAATGTCCAGATAGGTGATAACCACTGGTCCCCTGTTTGGGGAAAACATCTCAGAAACATCATTAGCTGACTCACAGTAGCTATAAGGAAGGTTCATGGCATGTGGATAAACTTGTACTTTATTCATCGGAAACCTTGGCTTTTTGTAATTCAGGAACTTCTCTCATCACAACCCTGATGATAAGATTACACTGTCAAGGTAAGAGGTGTTCTAAAATCCAGCTACTTCCTGTCACAGCAGTGTTCAGTACAGTGTAGTGCCCCCTCTTCAATTCTACACAAGGGCTAAGAAACATGAGAGCAGAAAGGGACCATCACCATCTTCCCCAAGATTGGACTCTGGAGGACAATGGGAATGACCAGGACATAAACACTGGAGACACAGCAGCAAGGGTGACAAGCTCAGTTTCTCCATGAAATTAATCACAAGGACCACTGGACACACAAGTTCTCAATGCTGAGCTTTGCTTCAGTGGGTCTCAGCTCGATGTGTGGTTAAATAAGTACTAAAATCTCATAAAAAGATATGAGAAAATACTGGTTCTTTTTATACAGTGTCACTTCATTTATTATTAGGTACCATTTAATATTATATATTTACCACTAGTGCATCTAGTGGTAATTACTTTGCTACTGTAGACATTTCCTGCTATCCACTTCCCAGCAAAAGGCAACAGAAAATGAATCTGAGTTCTGACCCATAGGAGGTTTCTGGGAAAGCACTGAAGTGTTTAATTTATACAGCTTTGGTAAGAATCAAAGTACTTTACAACAAGAACATCATATACATTCTCCTAAATGTAGGTATTTAATTGAGTCTTGCAAATTCTGCTTGCCCACTCAGCTGGGACAAATAATTTTTTTGATGGACTACTAAAGTGTCATTAGTATTTCCATCCTGCTAAAGCTGGAAAATTAGTCTTTGTGGCTGAGCTGATAAATTTCCATGACACTTTTGCAAGGCTGAAAGAATAAATAGATGTATCTGTACTTTTAGAACACACACAAAGTCTGTCCTAACAGATACAGCCAAAATGCTTAGGAGCCTCTTATACAGGCACCAGGTATGAATCCTACAGAAACATAAACACCAACCCAGCTTGAGATCTTGCTTGGTCTCTACTGTTTAAGAAGGATCAAGTATTATCTGAAATACTACATAAGCATGTAACAGCTGAAAAACATACCATGAGTACTTACAGCAGGACCTAAAACCCCAGTTACACTTGTTCCCATGTGAGTCTTGATCACACAAATCACTCCTCCTTAAGCTGTCTATGTGGTACACGTGTCTCCTGAAATACCTCTCCAACAGTTCCTACTGTTTTTCCCAAGTTCAGTGTTGATGGCTCCAGACACTCAAGCTGAATCGCTGCACACAGTGGATGTGAAATTCAGTTGGGCCATGTGCTGCAGAGTCTGTGCAAGACTGGTGGAGGACAAAAAGCCTTTCCTGAGAAGAGCAGGCGGGAGAGGTCATCGGCAAGGAGCTGAGTGCATTAGTCTTCACAACTTTTAAAGAAAAATTCTCTTCAAAGGAAACCTTTGTCTTGAGATACAGGATAAAGTACGATTCCTAGGATTGCCCCGAGACTTGAAAGGGAAGAGGTGTCACAGGAGTGACAGCACAAAATCTCTGGGAGAACTGTCATTAGGTGTCTGAATTTGATTACAGCAAGCATACTTGCCTTCACCGAGACACATCCTCCTGCACTGTGCAGGAGTCTGCTTTGAGCCTCCAACATTTGCACCAGCAACCACATGAATGAAAGCATGCTTTAAATAAATTACACATTCACATCTGTGCCTTGCTCATCAGAGGCCACACCACAATTGTTTACTAAGGTATAGGTACACATTGAAAATGTTGTTTTCACAACAAGGTGAGATGAAGGACTTTAACACCTTTCCCCTGCACTGACTTTCTCAACTCTCCCACTGAGGTACCTACACTGACAAGTCCACATGCCTTCTGTTAGGACTTGGTGTATCCTCTGCTACTGGACAGGTCAGCGGAATACATTTGGTCAAAAAGCTCTTGCTGCGTTTTAAGCTGCATCTTATGTTAGAGGTCTCTTCCAGGAGACCTTTGTTACAAAGCCCTTACAGTAGGAATGCGGTCCAAGACGTTAAAGAAAACAATATCTATTCACGCACTCCATGCTTCCTCTGTTCTTTTTTTGTTAATAAGGACTAAGGAAATAGCTGCCAGGTTTTCCATATCCTAAATAACAAGTGGATGTTGGGATATTGTTTAATTGCTAAATAAACTTGCAGTCTGAAAGTAAGTGGACACCCAGGAGTACAAAAACACACACAGGCAACACATTTATCAGATGCACCAAAAATGGCCAGAAAATATGCAATATGCCTAGCAAAACGCCCAACCAGGATATAGCAGAAAAATGCAGATATCATCGAGATTTTCAAATGATTTTTACTGACAATAATAGATATATCTGAGTGTATGTTAGAAAAGATTTTTTGAACAGTATTTAAAACACAAATCAGGAAACACTTTATTTGTGGAGAAAATTAACAGTAATTTTAGCAACTCCAACTCCTGTCTAGAGCAATAGTAAAATAAAATAAAATAAAATAAAATAAAACAAAACTTCCCCTGGCCACTAATAACATGTTCTCTTTCATTTCTATAGCCTTATTTCATTGTGCCTTCTTACCCACTACAATACTATCCTACTAACTTAGAAAGAAGCAGGCTCACATGCTGGCAGATAAAGCACAATATGGGGCACTAATGCTCAAAGGAGGAAATGAACCTTTCGTTTGAAGCAAGAAGAAATTTCGGTTTCACATGTCATCGTAGAGTCGTATGTTGCTACTCCCAAAGCACAGTGGTGCAAACCCAGAAACCAGCAGAGCACCATAAGCTTCTTTGATCTGAGATCATACAGGATAAAAATTACTACTGTTTCTGCTAACTTTCAAAGAGCATTATGCACCTGAATGCCTTCTGTTCTTCTGAAAATTCTCCCTTTAAGTATTTTTAAATCATAGCGAGACATTCTAGAGGGGTACAGTATTTATTAACAGCAAGATTTAGTGAGCAATAGTTTTAATGCAACTCGCATCAAATACATATAGACAAGGGGATGCAGATATTTCCTGAAGTTACTGAGCTACTGTTGTAAGAAAGGGAGTTTTCTTCGTTTCTTCTTATTAAGAAATAAATCTGCATTCATATCACATCATAGATGCAGTCTAAACAAATGTGAATGGTTCCAAGCTTAGAAAGCATATACACTCTCCCACCTTCATCACATTTCCTAAAGAGATTAACTTTCATATTCCTTTCACCATATGAGTTCTCCAAACGACTGCTCACACATCTTTATTTTGACTTACCAAGGTAAAAATTCATTCAACCATACCTGACCTACAGAATTTATCAGCTGACAGAAGGCTGCAATTCAAGACATTCTCAAAACATAAAACCACAGCAATATTTTATCTGACACCACTTCCAGCAATCTATGCAAATGTATACATTGCTCTTTGGGTATTTATTTATTATTAATTTTATTACAACCAGCCACAGGGAACTACCACAGTAGCATCAACGGCAGGAACAGATACAATCTAATAAATGTACTGGATCAGAATTGTTCTGACAACATTCAGTATAATAAATATATGATGAAAAAAACACCTTGCTAATAACCAAAACACATTCCCTTACAGACCCCAAGGCTCAGACTGGCTTTTGGGCAGCATATCAGGCTTTGACAAAGCACTGAAAAAAGATATCATTGGTTTGCCAGAACCGTAAATCTAGCATGTTCAGTTTTCAAACCACTGACAAATCATCTCCATAGAGTGACTAATTTTTTCAGATAGTATAATCTCTCAAGGTCTAGTGGTAAAACTGCAAGAATCATAAGAACAATCCCAAAATGCCAGGGTTTTTATGATTTATTATATAATTTCCACCAAAATTATCTTAGTGAACAAAATGACTGCATCTCTGATCATGCTGCTAGGAAGAAAATGGATACTATCAACTACTAAATCGAACCAACATTAGAGACCACGTGGAAAGAGAATGTAACAGAGCATAGGCAGGGCACATGCTTCTCCCAGTGACTGCCCCATGAATGCACCCACCAGCTTCAGTGGGACTAGGATTAATACAAATAATTAGCTCTAACAAGAAGACTGAAGATCCAAAGGGTCACAGACAGAAAGTGGGATAGGAAAGGCATGACACTGAGATTTCCTCAAGTGACTGTCAAATATCTTGAGAACAAATCCTCACAGGTGACTGAAGGATGAAATGGCTGACAAGAGCTCAATGTAAATATGTGCAAAGTCATGCACAAAGGAGAAACAATTCTGAAGTTTACATAGACAGTGACGGGGTTTGAGCGATTAGCACTCAGGGAAGAGAGCTTGGGTTGTAATAAATAGACCTCTGAAAATGTCAGCTTAGTGACCAGGAGCAGTCAAGGATGCAAATCAGATGCTGAGAATTATTAGGAAAGAAATAGGGAACAAACCAGGAGAAAAAAAACCCATACCCCTAAATAAATCTATTCTGCTCTACCAGAATACTGTGTGTGGTTTCCATGCTGCTCCCTGTCCCTAAAATGACATAGTAGAAATGGACAACAGACAGAAAAGGGCAAGAGATGTGACTGAAGACAGAGACTGGCTCCCGCATGAAGAATAGCTATGTAAACTCAGACTCTTCAGTGTAGAAATGAACAAGAGGATAGGGGTCTATGTAAAGAGGTGTGGAAAAGAAAAGAGCAGGGAATGCTTGTTCACTCTATCTTCCAATACAATAACTATTCAACATCACATAAAATGGTATAAAATGTTGCATGGATTCAGAAGGTATTGGAAAAACTCATAGAAGAAAAATTAATTTAGGAGTACTAAATGCAGGCAGCTTTGGCTCATGAAATTACTTGAGGTTTGCAAACATGTTTTTGAAAATACCTAAAAGTAAGTTTCTGGATCCTGAAAAATCTATGAATTTCAAAGTTATCTAAACAACTAAACTAGGAAAGTCATGTTGGTTTTACAGTACTCTTTTTAAAAATTATTAATTATCCAGCCACAGAACAGGAAAAACCCCGTGATCATAGTTTGTGGAGGATATAGATGCTGAAATGTGTTTTGTACTGAAACAGCAAACACAGAGGAGACAAGACTGATCTGCAAACAGCTTGAGAATAGATGAAAGGGCCAAGTTACTTGGATACATTTATTTAAGTGCTCATTGATCCAGCTCTAGCAATACCGTCCTACAGCATTCTCCATTTCCTCTCTCTTTATTGTGGAAACCAAGTCTGATGTGCTATGTTGATCATCCAGGAGATGAGCTGTTGGTAAGATTGTGTTTTTCTTCAGGAAAAAAAAACATTTGCTAGCTATATTCCAGTGTCTTGAGCTCTTTCTGTGCTTTATATTAGAGCCTTGGATTTTCGTCACAGCAACAGATAATCCAGAAGAACTCCAACGAAGCAATCAAAACATGCATGACATGTCAGTGTGCTTCTGAAAATGTCAGCTTGCTCTGTTAAGTCATGCTTAAGCTGTAACAACCTCTCTTCTCAACAGAAAGCATTAAGAGTTGTTCATGTTTTGCATTATAACCATGGTAAATATCACCAGACTTAGAAATCCAAGAATATCAAGCTACCAGCATGCATCCTCATTTACTCATTCTCATTTAAGGATTTTGTGAAATACCAAGTAACCAGAAAAATCCTTTGCATGCTACACAAGAGCTACAGATATTCTCCTGAATTTGATTGGGTATATGATAACTCTGGATATTTGATTTTGTTTACTGGAACCTATGGGGAAAACATTTTCTGTTTATCTCTTTCTCTGTAAGCTAAGTAGTAAAATGGGACTTTTTTCAGCAAAGGAATCATGCCAGCTACCCCCAAATCTTTCTCTGTCTCAACATAAAATAGAATGAAATATTCTCCTTTTAGAACAAAAGTTGGTAAAGTTCTAAAATAATGATCATCTCTGCAAGCAAATGTCTCAGTAGGCAATTCTGAGGCAGGAACAGGTTGTTGCTTGATGACAGAGGATGGTGTGAAGCAAAGTAGGATCAACCACTTATACCATTTAAAGAACCAGAAATCTTTCAAAATGGACATTCATAAACTCCTGTTTTGTTAGTAAGCTATTCGTCTGCAGGAATTATAGGAATGCAACCTTGGCACTTAACCTAAAGGAGAGCAAGAGCAGCACTTCTCTGTTCATGAGAAACAGTCACGACAGCTCAGGATGCTATGCACTGTGACTGACTTCACAGGACCTTACTGGTAGTGAACACACAGGTCTTGTTTCTGCATATCTCTTCTGTTTCAGCCCCAAAGTCCCAAAGTCCTCTGAAGCACACAAACAGAATCTTTATTTTTTTTTTCCCCTAGCACGTAGCATATATTTTCCATAGCAATAAAATGTACAGAAAGAAGCTGTTGAAGAAAGCCCAGGAGAATTTCCCATTCCTTCCCAGCTACCACTGACAGATGTTTGTCTTCTCTGTTCTAAATCTTTTTTTTACAAAGAAGTACTCCATAATCTTTCCTAAAGTCATCTATTATTATAAAGTTTCTCCTAAAATCTAAACAAAATCTCACTGTTGACAAAAGTTTTCCAGAAGAAACCTTTATTATAAAAAAAAAGGGGTTGCATAGCTAAGACTGTTAAAATTGTTTCTCTCCGTTTTCTCTTTTCTTTCAACTAAACAAATACAGTTTTTCAAACTTCCGTCATGTTTCTCAACCCTTCTGAGTTAATCTGGACTCCTTCCAGTTTCTCTAATTTCCCTCTAAGTGTTAGGCCCAGTATTCAATTTCAGACTTCTCCACTACCAAGTAGAGCAGAATAATTACTTCCCATAACTTAAATACAACATATCTGTCAATATACCCTGGAATGAGCTCTACCACTTTTGCAATTGCTTGCATTTTGGATCTATATTTAACGTGTCATCTGCTATATATATAAGCCACAAAATTCATTTTTGCAGAGAGCTGCTTAGACAATTATTCCCCATTTTGTCCTGGTTTCATACGACTTTCCTTCCTAACTACAATACTTACCATTCGTTTTTATTGAATTTTATTTTATTGATTTCACACTGCCATTCAAATTTCTCATGATCATGTGAAATTCTTCAAGAGTTCTTACAATTACCAATTTTGCGAACTTTAATCACACTCCTTATTCCATGATCCAAAATGCTTACAGAACAAATATGTAGCTATGGTGCACACTTTCTCTTCCTCATATTAAAATATTAGCCTTTGCAAAAAGAGTGCAAGCATGTAGAAATCTATAGTAAGCTATAAACGTTGCAAGTAAGGCCTTTCTATTAAAAGAAAAAAATAGAAAATTCCCAATTCAAAATTTGATCAATTCATAGCCACTCTTCTCCAGTATCTCTTTCCTGGAATACTTCTAAAAGAACGGGCTGAACATAACCCTTTGTTGGTGTTTGCAGTGCTTCTTACACATTGGCACATCGCTCCCAGGGGAAACAGGCAATTAAACAGGGCACTTTCAAAGTCATCAGTTCCAGATTGACACTAACATTAAGCTTGAGTCTTGTTCTGCTTGGTAGCCAAACATCTGCATCAATGCAGATGAAAATGAGCTATCCAGCAGAAGAGAATTGCCCATATAGACTGAATTATGAGCTTATATCTAAATCACTCGAATAAATCTGCTTAAAGAAGCAGTAGCCTATTACTGATGTGCCTACTTCATTATTCAACACAGGAATATAACTCCTCACTCTTCTCACAGATACTGTCAGCTATCCATAAAGAAAAATTGCCAAGCTCAATGTACACTTACTTGCCAAATTAGTTTAGCAACAATGGGCTTTCAGTTCAAAGAAGAGTCAGGAACAATGACATGACTCTGCAAAACATTAATCTTTCACTTCAAAATATTATCATCAGATGAATGTCCTGAACATTTCTTCCACAGCTACAAAGCAGGTTTGAATTCTTCTTCAGCTTCTCTAAACAGAGAAATAAATCTCCTCATTGGGTTCAAAGCATTATTTCAGACATGAGGTGAACAGAATGTACCTATTTAAGGCCCTCATGTATCTGTAGTCCCATACCATCTGGGATCACAAGATACCTAGGTGGTTAAGACATGCCATTAACCCCCTTTCACAGTAAAGGACTGAAAGCCCAATATACGAATAACTGCCCATCCATGCAGTAGAGCTCAGGATAGTGAGTCCCTAAGTTGGTACAACCTGAGTCTGCCCAGAAGCCAGATGAGAAATGTATTTTCAGGTGAACCATCACTCAAACACATCCTGTTGGCAATAAGGCCTTACACCACCATGACACGCACCACCAACATTGATCTAGTGACTCCCATTCACTGCACAGATTTCTCCCAAACCCATAGGTTTATCTGTTGGTGTAGGATATTGTTTGCTCGCAGCTATTAATTTCCTGCACACTATCTCTGGATTAGGATCACTGGAAATGTGCATCAGGTTCTGATACTGCTAATGGCCCTAATGTTTTAAGAGTTATTCAAACAGCAGCAAAACTTAGCCCACATTTCCAATGTGGTAAAAGAAAATATCTCATTTCAAAATATGCCCACCACTTATAAAGTGAGTTTGAATAATTAGTATTTATTTAGCATTATTTTCCACCTTGAAAATCTCAGTTTGTACAGAGTTACATCCTAGACAACCAAAATCAATTCTAATGTTCAGACACTATAGTTTCAGCATGGTGGAAAGAGAGAATTATAAGATGTAGCTTCTGTAGTTGTCATTCCTGCTAACTAAGAAGATGCTCTCCAGATTAGATTTGACCTAAAGAGCCTGCAACATTAGCAATTCATCTCCGCTCTGTATCCTTTCGGTCAAACTCCATGGCATTAACCAGCTTTAAATTTCTTCCCCAAACAATGGTCGCTGTCAATCATTTTGTACAAAGGTACTGCTTGCCCGGAAATATGTCTATCTAGGGTGTAGCTAAAGTAAGAGGTTTAGAAGAAGTGTAATTAACTAAAAAGTAACCAACGCACATGCACACACAAAAAAGGCAAAAAGTATCATAGAGGAAGAAAATATGGTGGATCAACATAAGGCAGATAAGGCGACCTTAGTCCAGATGTAACCTGCACTGCAATGATGTCCTCAGTTAGCCAATTTCAACACTGTTAAATGGAAAAGACAGAGAAGTAATCAGCACCAACAGACCCCTCTGAGCAGGGATGAGTAAAACCCATATCACACTCAGGCCTGCGCAGGAAACCTCCAGATCACTCTTCTCTTTCCCCACTCCCCACACTCCAGAGCTTTTCTGCTCGGCATCATTTCTGCCGAATTCCCTCCTCCTTGGAAGACCGTTCACTGCTTACAGCAACACCTGCCCTGTGAGCAGAACACAGAGGTTTCTGGTCACCTTGGGAAGCTTTTAATCTTCTCCTGGCAGACACTACGACATGTTCATCTAGCGTTAGAGGCTGCTCTCAGACACACCTGATGTGTCTCCGAGAGATACGTTCATCCCTCCTCCTCCACAGTTAGCAAGAGCTTTTAAGCTGGCTGAAGCCTAGGTCTGTTGTCTTTAAATACTGCCAGCAGCTGCGGCTCACTCAGGGCACTGAGTGCCCACCTCAGTCGCCTACCTGTTCCACTGGAGCAGCCTCCTCTACAAAGAAGTCTTCCATAGCTGCAGCTGCTCACGTCTGTGCAAGGAACCGGGGCGAGGGGCGGGGATGGGGGTGGAGGGGAATCCTGGAAACTGGCACAACCTAGATACACAGACTGGCAGAACAACCAATGTTTAAAAAAATCTTAATTAATTACACAGAATCCAGCAAAATTCTAAACCACTGAGCTGACTCTCGGGTTGGTTTTTTTTTTTAAGCACTCATTACTCTGACGATGCAGAAGGTACTTTCAAAGCGTTTTGCTCTCTGCAGAGAAAGTAAGCGAGGATGGAAGCCATCCTTTGAAGAAGACACACCACCATCAGCTCATTATGTGCCTTTAGCATGAAGCTAAAACAAGACCAGAAGGTGGGGTTTTTTTGTCAGTAATGGTACCTAAAAAGGGATACTTATTTATCCATTTCAGTGCTACAGTCAGGGTTAAAGAGTTATTGGTAGTTCAAATGTCCCCTTGGAATAATGGCAGATGAGAAAAACAGGACAAAGGCATCATGCAAGGGTACGCTGAATGGGGAAAGGTTTTGCAAAGGCTGATCTTGTGCTACTAACTGTGAGTCTGCACAGATCAAGTGGCTCTGAGTGGCTCCAAGGGGAGGAAATTCCTACCAGGAAAACAGAATTATAGAATCACTAAGGTTGGAAAAGACCTCTAAGATCATCAAGTCCGACTGTCAGCCCAACACCACCGTGCCTACCAAACCATGTCCCGAAGTGTTATATCTACACATTTTTTGAATACCTACATGAATGGTGACTCTACCACGTCCCTGGGCAGTCTGTCCCAATGCTTGACCACTCTTTTGACAAAAAATTTTTCCTAATATCCAATCTAAACCTCCCCTGATGCAACTTGAGGCCATTTCATCTTCTCACTCTATTGCTTGTCACTTGGGAGAACAGACCAACACCTGCCTCGCTACAACCTCCTTTCAGGCAGTTGTAGAGAGCAATAAGGTCTCCTCTCAGCCTTCCCTTCTCCAGACTAAACAATCCCAGTTCCCTCAGCTGGTCCTTAGACTTGTTCTCCAGACCCTTCACCAGCTTCATTGCCCTTCTCTGGACATGTTCCAGCATCTCAATGTCCTTATTGTACTGAGGGGCCCAAAACTGAACACAGTATTCAAGGTACGGCCTCCCTCCTGCTGGCCACACCATCTGATACAGTCAGAGTGCTATTGGCCTTTTTTTGCCACCTGGGGACACTGTTGGCTCATATTCAGCCGGCTGTCAATAGGACCCCCAAGTCCTTTTCCACCAGGCAGCTTTCCAGCCACTCTTCCCCAAGCCTGTGGTGTTGCACGGGGTTGTTGTGACCAAAGTGCAGGACCTGGCACTTGGTCTTGTTGAATCTCATACAACTGGCCTCAACCCATTGATCCAGCCTGTCCAGATTCCTCTGTGGAGCCTTCCTGCCCTTCAGCAGATAGCCACTACTGCCCAATTTGGTCTCATATGCAAACTTACTAAGGGAGCACTCAATTCACTCATCCAGATCATTGATAAAGATATTAAATAAGACTAGACCCAAAACTGAGCCCTGGGGGACACAAGTTGTGAATCACCACTCATGTACTACTTTGTCTTCATTTGCAAAAACACAGCAGGCTGCGGCCACATGGCTGGGATACATCTTCTCCTCCACAGCATTCCCCACTGATTCATATAAGTCAGGATCAAGCCTGCAGGCATGGCTTAAAACAAGTCTTTGGTGAACGTCAGGTCTTGCCATAGTAGCTAGAAAGTATTTAAAATATTCTGAACTGTTGTAAAAAGCGGCAGATGATTCATGAAGTAATAAAAATATGTTCCCCAAAGAGCATGGAATTGGAAAAAAATTATTAATTGAAAAGCAAGTGATGTGGGATGGAGAGCCATATAACTGATGAAGGGGAAATGTACTTCAGACCTTCACAGAAACAAAATGAGTTGGAATCTTCTTCAGCTTATCATGTAACAACTTTCATCCTAGCAATCATATAAGATTTTTTTTCTAATATAAGTAGAGAAAATAGACTTTCAACATTCAAAAATTTCCAGTGAGCTCCCTAGAAACATAAAATTACTCAGAAACTTCTTTTTTGAAACTCTGACAGTATAATCAGACACCAAAAAAAGAGCTCTGTTGGGTTCATTACTAATGAAATGACCTTAAAAAAAATCTACATTTCATTAAATATGGTTTGCACCAATATGCCACAGGAGAAACAATATATTATTTTATTTAGTAACATCAAAAACTGTCATTTTCTGCAGCAACCTGGGGCTACAGAAAAAAAATATATTCCCATAAATAATTAGCATCTGGCATTAAGAAGTATTTTATCAAGAAAGATGCTGTAGCTTTAGCATAACTAGAAGTGTTGGATGGTATTAATGAAAGGTTAAGGTGACTGTTGGTCTTGCCTATTAATTTGACTTTGCAGAGTTAAAATCAGAACCATTTCATTTTGGTTGATTTTTGTTTTAACATTCATGAAAATAAAGCCATATGAAGAAGAAAAACAGATGGAAAATATCATCAAGAAAAAAATTACTTGCAACAGCCTGACTTGAAAATGGCACTTTTCCTGGTAAATACATAGCCCAGTTCAGGAAATCACATAAGCAAATTCTTAACTTTACAGATACAAGCCTTCTGGTACCAGACTTGATGCTTCAGAATCTAAGCTGCTCTCTATTATTTCAAAGGAAACACTTTACCACGTTTTACTATCTATGAGAATTTTTGCCACAAAAGCAAAATCTCATGGTCTTTATGGCTTTTTTGTTTGTTTGCAACTAGTAAATAATTCCTTTCTATTTTTGAAAGCTGAAAGCAGAAAAAAAAAGACCAGTTCATAGTACACTACCTGCTGGCAGTTCTAAAGGACTTGAGCACAGGAAATTACTAGTTTTCAGTTTCTCTTCAATAACTACATGCATAGCCACTTTTATGACCTGGTGCTCAGAGGTAAATGTAAGGTAGGATGATTTAATCAAGCCTGGACTGATTTAATGATACCTTGAGTAAAAGGGGGACACGCTACTTCAAGGAGTTGATGGTGGAGTTAAGACAAATGTATATCAACAGTTCTGAAGCAGTTCTCCTGAAGCAAAGTTCTGTAGTGCAATATCTGGTTCATGTGACAAAGCTCTCACAAATCAGAGAGATTAATACATCAATCAACTATAAAGGACATTTATCGTCATTTATCCAGAAATCTTGACGGCCACTGGTTTTCTCTGAATTTGAATTCTGTTTGAATTAGAATGTCTTGAGGACGATTAGCCCTTGCTAAAAGATCTCCTAAGACAAAGTTCACTATAAATAACTCCTGGAAAGTTTTTCAACTGGCAGGCTAAACCTACCTGCATCATTTTGCAATCTTTTCCTATTATCATTTTCATTTACTATTCTCTGTTTACCTCTTTTTCAAGCAGATCAGAGAGATGCGGCAGAGCCACAAACTTTCACTTCAACAAAATAAACACTTCAAACTCATCTTGCTCAGGCATATTTTTCCTTCCCTTATTCAAAATCACAGCTTCTCTCTGGATCCTCTTCATTGTGTTGAAGCTTCTTTTTGAAATATAAACACTAGTTACTCTCATAATTTTTAATTGAGGAAGGCATCAGGGCCAGTAAAAGGCTTACTATAACTTCTTATTGAAGGGTCTAATACATGTGAATATTTTTGGACACAGTAATGCACAGGGAGCTTGTCTTTCACTTGATATTCCTCAATGAGAGCAAGTCTTTTTTTTTTGAAACATCACTTACCCTGAGAAATTCCCTTACCTTTTCACTGTAACCTCTATTTTTTGTTTCTAGATATAACTTGCTTGAAATGGGGTTTATGTTCTTCCAGTTTACCAACAGATACTAGCTGTCCTCGATCTGTTCCATTATCCTTGGTATAGACACAAAGATCAGTATAAGGTAATCATAAAACTTCATACTCTATTGCTTCATGAATTCTTATGGGTGATTTACATAAGGTTTGAGATGGTGGATCAAGAACCAAACCTTGCAGGACTGAGAAGCACGTTTGCTCTGTGATGCTTCTCCATGTATAACTATGCTCTGATACATTCATTGGCCATGCGTTAGTCTAACCAGGCTGCACACATTAAACCAAGCTTGGTGGCGAGCAAATGCTTTTCATTTGCATCACTTATCTTCCTTGGAGTTTATTTTTCTCTCTTTTTGTTATTTTCCTTTTCATCATCATATCATTATATTTGATCTTAATTCCATTATTAAAATGTTCTTATCTCAACCCATGGGTTGTCTCACTTTTACTCTTTCAATTCTCTCCCCTATCCCACTGGGGGAGGAGAGCAAGCAAGCACCTGTGTGGTGCATAGTTGCTGGCTAGGGTTAAGCCATGACACTTACAATAATTACTTTATCTGAAAAAAAATTCTCTGTGATTTACTCATCTTTGCATTGTAAATAGAGAGTTTAGGATGGAAGAATATTTTTGAAAATTGAAATAGCACAGTTCAGTTTTATTCCTTCTTTGATACTGTTCTTTTTTATGTTGCTACAGTATGTGTGCTCCATGTGAAAGTGAGGTTGCTATGGAAACTACTCATTATTTTTCAATAGCAGGCTAGCTACTTAAAAAAAAACCCTACATCTTTTTAATCCCAAGAGAATCCTAATTTATCCTGTACACAGACTTTTTTCTTGACAGTTCCTTTAATATTCACTGCACTGCAGTGTGCATTAATCTGAACATGTCTAACAAATCCACAACTTACTTCTGAAATCAACTTTCTAGCAAAGTTTGGTTCTAAAATAATACTTTTTCAGCTCAGTTTTTCCCTGCTTATATTTCTCTGAAAGATTGTAGGTAAGAACAGCAAAGCCAAGAGCAGACCTCTGCAAGAGTCTCACTGCTTAGAGAGTCAGACACAGGAAAAAAAATCCTTAATCTATAATAAATAGTAAAATCTGTGGGAAGGGAGGATGGACCATGGTCAAAAGTATCTGCTTGGAATTTGGGGTTAATTCTTTCTGGTGCCACAGACACAACAGGCAATTCTCTCAGTCTCTTCTTCCCTCAATTCTACACTTATAAGAAGGTATTTGGAGGCCCCTCTATTTGACAGACTAAACTCACCATTTTGATCATCTCAAACATTAAGGTAACAACCTACACCATTGCAGCTGGTGAGTGGGAGTCATGGGACTTTCCAAAACTCCAGACTGTCACCATGTGGTACATCTCACTGCTTCTCTGCATAGACACCATACTGTTCCTCTTCTTTTCTTAGTTTTTTTTTTAAAAAAAGAAGCAAATGAAGTAATTATTAGATGAACCAATTAACTCTTTCCTACCTAAATCCTTCTATATTATTAGGTCAAGTGGGAGAACATTGTTCGTTGTAGGTTCCAATTACAGAACATCAGCTGATCCCTAAAAGAGTCTCCTCAAAAGCACAAGCCTCTCCCAGACAAAACAGTCACTCGTCTGCCAAGGATGAAACTATTTCAAAGTATTCATTCCCCTCCAAGGATCTTAGTATTCCCACATTTCTTGCTATTTGAATTAGAGCAGTGTCAACTCAGTAGAGCAGATTTCATCCGAACAAGAAAGGAAACCAAGAGATCTACAACAGCTAAATCTCTCGTCTCTTCTGTATTAGGCATATCTGAAGCATCAGTAGCATCTCTTTAGATCTGCAAAATTTAACTGCTTCAACAAATGACACAACTCATCTAATAATTTAAACTGCACAGCAACAGGAACTCCAGAGTTCAATGACAATAGAATTTGGCTAAAATAAACCATCATCTCAAGTATTTCTGAGATTATGAATAACATTTTCATGGCTGTCACTGCGACACGTTTTATTCCCAGTGACATTTTCCTCTAAATAACCTTGCACACATTTCATATGTGCAATCACAACTAAACCTGATCAAAATTCAGCCAAAGATGACAGCAGCTAAAAGGAAACTTTAAAAGCTAGCAGGTCCAGAGCTAAGTCTTCCTATGTATAATCGGCTTTTTCTTCTGAGAGTTTTAAAAGGAATCAGCTTTTTTTATTTACTGCCTATGAGTGCTTGCACTGTGCCATTTATTCTTATTTTAATAAAAAGGGAAAACATTGGGGTTTATGTAGTTACGTAGCACACTGCTCATAGGAATTACTTATTAATATCAGATAACATAAATAGCTCAATAATTTGCCATATACAGTCTGAAAGGTTTAAAGCCTCAAATGCCTTTATCATTAATTTAGATAAAAGACTGCCAATATACTTAATACTCTCCCCAGCCTTGCTAGAACAAAAAAATCCAGAAGTTATTCTTTTTCACTGTAATTGTAACTCCTTCCTGCAAGAGTTTCTGGCTTTTTCCTGATCTCAGCTCAGAAAATATTCCCCATGACTCTTTTCGTATTCCAATTTTACTTTGTTGAACTCTGCCGCTTCTTTAACATTTCCCGAAAGAGAGAATATGACCAGCTGTTATTTTCAAAACTGTATTTGTAAAAATTAAAACAGTCCCTGAACCTACAAAGCTCATAAATATATCCTAAATGGCTTGACTGAACCAAAGAGTTAGAGGTATGTTGTGAGAAGCCAGAAAGAACTATAATTTCTTTTCAAGCAGATGTAAGGAAGAAAGCCAAAGCTGAAACTGAGCAGAGCTGAAATAAAAGGGGAGGGGTGGTGTGCATAAATAGTGATGCACTGGCATCTTCAAAATTCCTCCTTCGGGGTGTCTGTATCTCTTTCCTGAGTCTTATTTCTTTAAGCAGAAAGAATTTCTACTCAGCAAACCCTGCCCTCTGCTGACTAAATGCCATTAGTGCCATACATATTTGCACATTTGTTTTTTGCCTATTTGCACATAAACTGCCATGAAAACTGCATGGAAATATCCATTCAATGGCACACTTTAGATTTTTCTTTTATTCCTTCTTAAGGTCTTCATCAACAAAATCTTTTTGTACTTTTGTTTCAGAGAAATGTTTGTGTTACCTACCATAAGGAGAGCTGTGCATTCTGTACATAAACAATTTGTGTTGTTTTCACCCTTATTCTCTTCTACGAAAACAATCACTCTTTCCAGACTGATCACACAGATCTACAAAATTATCATCAAGCCCCATCCTTCTGTCACTGAAAGAGCAAACGTCTCAGCCAGTTAGGCTGCTATAGAAAAAAACATCCCTGAGCCTATCTCTGAATACATACCTGCCAAGCTTAGACATTTCACAAACTGGGCTTTGCTACTTTGAAGACACAGTAACGCTAGGCAATACTGGCAAAAAAAATATGGAGACCATAAATGATTGGCACAATCAGGGTCCTAAATTGATCACATTTGTACAAACAGAAATCTAAGCCTTTCACAAGCAATGGCAAAATTGCGAAATCCAGATATGCACATGAACTTTGGCAAAATCCTTTTTCAGACTCCAAATTCAACAGTTATTTAAAGTAATTTGCTAAATTATCAGATTAGCATAAACATATGTTTCTATACAAACCATATAAACAGCATACACCTCCCTCCCACTGTGCAAAAATTTACATGGTTCTAACATATATACCTTTAAGATTGTTATAAACCAAAATCCTAGCACATGAGCAGTCTTCAAAACCTTGACAGCATTTGAGAGATAGACAACAGCAGGTCCCTGGATTTTTAGAAAGGTAGCTGGAGTTTACTGACATGCTGGCAACACTGCTGAGAGCTGCCAGGTGCATGCACTGCATTTCTCTTTCAAAACTGAGGAGTTAACAGAATTTTCAGGTTGTTTTTTCTTTTCTCCTCCAGATAGCAAGGCAGCAGCAAGGCCTGGCGCAATGGTTGTCATGCTGAGACACATCTGGACAGGCAGATAGAAAGGCAGGAGAGAGGCACATAAATCACAACTTTTTCCCTGCCAAATGGCTCCATGCCACAACCTGCAAGTCCCAGGCTGGGAGCTGTGCCATGAATGAAGAGTCAGGTGCCAGTTTGCAGAGAAGTCTTGAATACAGGCTCCAGGTGACCCACAGAGCACTTAGCTGGGACTGGACAATAGCTGAACGACTTGAAACAGCTGGGAAAACTGGTTAACTACATTTCTATTGCTCTCATTAGGGCAGGATCTATTTGCCCCACAATGCTAACATTGTAGCTACCAAGATGGGTTGAGAAGATGACACAAAAGCCAAAAAATGTCCTACCTTCTTCCTCTTCTGACAGTGACACAAATGTCTGTTGGGCCACATGACAATACACAGCGGAAAAGCTAAAATAGCCCCAGAAAAGTGAAGAGAGACAAGTTTTACCCTGCCTCATAACTCCCCTCCCCTGCTGTCAGCCCAGCACCAGGGCCGACAGTTAAAGCTATTCATTTTGGTTCCCCGTCAATGCCATGAGAGACCTAAAACTAAAAAAGGCTCTTAACCCTCAGGATCTAGTGGATGGGTTAGGCAGAGAAAAGTGCTATTGCTCAGCATTGAAAGCTGTTTGCTCCCTCCTCAGGCCTATCACGCAAGTCAGCAAGGCTATTCCTCCCCTCAGAGGATTCACTGGGAAAGCAAGACTCCTCCAGAGACCCAAATCCACAAGTGTGGTGCAAGTCCTCCTGCTGCTGCTCCAGGAACGTGCCTTTCTGCACAGCCTAAAGCAGGGACTGCACCAGTTGCAAGGCCAGCTTGCGAAATCAGGAGGTGAAAGCAAAGCAGACACGAAAAGTAAATAAAGCAGTAAGAACAGAGCTCAAAGCACCATCAGAAGAACAATTATCAACCCAAGAGGAGAGACATTTTATGCCCTGCTACTTTCTCTCAGTCACGGGGCTACTGCTAATTAGAACAGATACAGTTTTCAGGCAGAGTGTGATTTTCAAGTTGATAGTGTCCTTAAAAAAGCTCTTCTGGCTCTCATTGCTATTCATGGCACAGCAGTTTGCTCTCACTTACCTTGACTCAGCAAAGCTCTTACGTGTGCTCAGTTTTAGGCACGCGCTTAAACCAGTGCATTATGAGAACAGAGGTTTTCTGCTGAGCCAAGAGGGGTTTATGTCATACTCAGAGCTTAATCATGCTCTTTAGTGCTCTTCTGAATAAGAACCATAAGCAGCAGCACTCAGAAGAGAAGCGTTTTGACTTGTATGCCAAAGGTTAAGGTATTAGATTATATTAGATTTGCCCAGAAATCACAAGAATCAAATAACTGGCTCATCCAGTGGATGGATAGTTTTTGATGGGTAACAAAAGAGTTGGAAATCTTGAGCTGGAAAAGAGTTGGGTTTTACTTCTAATAAAGCCCCATGAAGAATGACTGGAGCTTCTGGCCCAGAGCCTGGAAGGCAGAATGTGTCCAAAGGGCCCCTCCAAACTGACTTCCAGCAGCTGGACACAGAGCACATAAGGGTCAAGAGTGTCTCTGGGCTTGTGGGCACGGATTGATGTGTGCTTAAGGTAGATATGGGCCCCTACATTATCAAAATAAGTCAAAGTGAAACTGAAGGGGTCCAGATCTCCTATGGTGCTTAAAAGATGTGTCATCAGTTAACTGTTGCTAGAGAGCTAGCAAATGTGGGACACAACTAGCACTTAGCGCAGTGGGAGAAGCCAGAGAACTTTGCCATCCACATAGCCGTTTCTACAAGCAATTGATTTCAGCAGTTTTCTACAGAACAATGGCATAGCAGGAAGATAAATCACCTTACCAGCCAGGGAAACTGGCTCAAATGCCTTGAGGATGATGAAACATCAGGAGGCCACGAAAAAAAAAACATGAACTAAAACGTTTAACATGTAGCACCACTCTCCTAACGGTTATGACTGAAATAGTACAGCAAAAGGGCCTTCATCAGCTCAAGTAATCAGCTCTGGTGGACGGCAATGTCAATGCAAAGGAGGGTTTCTGCTGCTGCAATGATCATCAGATTCCTGATTTACTGAAGACATGCTGACTGGCTTGGAGAGACAGAGAACATTTCTTTACTGTTGGCAATGGTGAGCCCTGTTCTTACTACTAAAATACAGGAAAAGAAGAGGTGAAAGAGAAGAGACTGTTTACTTGCAATTGTCTTGTCTCCAGTTCTGTCACTGGTTTTATATTCTTGGTTTTGTCTCCTCACCTGCTGCTGCCATAAATTTCTGTCTGTGCTTGTAAGGTCTTTTACCTGTACATCAGCGCCCAAGGGATGCAAGTTATACACAGAGCTTGCCTTTTATCACAGTCTCCAGAGGGCACAACCGGAGGGTCTGATGGAACACTGTGATCTTCATTTCAGTGACACATCCTGTTCATGCTATTTTAATTGTGGTTTCATGGCTTACAGCCAAAGCAAGGAGTGAATTTCAGGGCAGAAGGCAGACAGATTTTTACTTTCATTCCAGTCTCTGATACCAGACATGGCTTCAGATCACTATATAGTTTGAAAAATGCATTACAACGCACAAGCATGCCAGCCTGGTGGCAAAGTCACTTGGATGAAAAGCAATGACACACATCTATTAATTTCTTCCTTTTCAGTGCATTGTCTCTTACTCCCACTTTCTCAGTTTGTCTTCCCTTTCTTTCATCTTCCCCTCTTTCCCTGGAAATTCAGGAAATTTCTATAGCTGCTTGCAACTAGTGAATTTTACACAATTCTCACCTGGTAGCTGAAAATCAAAGTCAAGTCTGTGTCACGCCACTTAGGAAAGACTTGTGCTTTCTCTCTCCACTCCAGCACAAGCTCACAGCATGAGGGGAAGAGAGGCAGAAAAACTGGGCTCACATACACCTTCTCAGGAAGAAGCACACTAACTTCATAGTCATCTCATCTGCCCTCCCCATCTCCACTCCCCATGCCATGTATTTCAAACACGCTGCTAATGCAATCCAGAGGTTTCCAGAACATCCAGACCTTTGCCACTCACCCTCACTTGAAGAAACCAGAGAAGTTCTTCACGTCTCTGGTAAATAATAATACACTCCTTTTTTTAGAATAGTTTGGCAAATTTATTGTGTTGTGCCTACAGATTGCTCTGACTGGACTCAAGGTCAGCCTCTGTGAGTCCCAGTTTCTCTCACTTTGCTAGGCAGTAATTTAGACTGGGAGGGGAGCCCAGTTCATTAATATACTGAGACAGGACATAAGGGAAACTACTCCACTGTGTCCCAAAAACCAAGGATTAACCCACCAATGTCTCAGAAGAAAAGGGGATAGGGCTGAACAGAAACACACAACTGATGGCTTCACTGCAGGGACAGGTCAAGCAGAGAATACCTGATTCTCTTCATCACATCTCAAATTGTGGAAGCTTGATTTTACAAATGTTGGGAATCAGCAGTATTGATGCTGCATATATTCTGTTTCAGTACTTATCTGCTCCATTTCTCCATGATAGTGCATATCTCAACTCATAAAGGTGTTTTCTCCTGCCATCCTGTCCCAGGAAGAATCTGGGAGGAGTAGCAATAGAGGAGTTAGGCTATGCATTGCTCTGGATCCTCCTCTCAGCCCTATGTTTGTGATATGTGCAATAGTATGTCATATATATCCTACTGTGTGACACACTACCTGATCTTGTAATGCAACATCATTATGTGAATCTTCCCAGTGCCTCCATATCTAGTACGCCTTCCCAGCAGCAACATGGAAGCAGAAAAGTAAAGATTTGGCAAAGTTCAGTCACACTTCATGTTCACTACCAGGAAAGAAACAAAGCTGTGCAGGACTGTTCCAGATGGCAAAACACACATGCACTGTTGAAGCTGCAAAATAATCCCTCCTGACCTGCTAACACCAACTGATCAATACTGAGTCTAATTCTTTTTTTGGGGATTTCCATCGATTCAGCTCCTTAAAAGGAAGGAGTTCACTACTCTGTACATTGATCTGGAAAGTGGCAGTTGAAAGGAATGGTAATGTAATGCCAAATCACAGATCATGCATAATCCTATTAATCATGTCTAAATACAGGATCTACAGCCTAGGCTCCACTGAAACAAGTCCCCACTGTGGCTCTCATAGAATGGTACTTCAAAATGTGCACAGAGAGAGATGATTGCACCCATGGACAGCTGGCTTGTTTTAAGCTGAGATCCACAGCTTAGATCACAGGGTCATGCTCAGCCCCCGTGGCTGGTCAAGAACAATTTATACCCCATGGTCCATATCCCATCCCAAATCAGCACACACAGCTCTGGGAGACGTGCAGCAGGGTTTGTTCTGTGAACTGAGAGGCTCATTGAGATTTTAGTTATCAATCAGGCTAGTTTAGGGATGTCCATAATTTGAATAATTCAAAGGCAAACTGGACAAACACAAGAATATATTATGGAGGAATGTTTGCTCTGGAAGGATAGGAGATAGCTGCCTTAGTCTGATCTCTCTCCTTATCACTTCAACTGTGTTAATAACTTAAGGACGATAACATTTGGCCAGTGGAGTAGCATTAGGATTATCCTGTGAAGTGTCTGTTTAAAAAGCAGACCTAAGGACACTGGGAAAACCAGCATTAGCTGCAGTGCTGAGGACCTGCAGATGTATCTGGTGAAGCAGCAGATCTCTGCAAATCAGCTTCTCAAGCAGCTACAAATTTCAATTTAACCATGCCCAAACTCATCCAGGTTAGTTTACCATCTACCCTCAAACCCTCTGAATAGGAAGGAGAAATTAATCTCCCCCTCCACGTCAGCAGTGGCTCCGGTAACAATCTTATCTGAACATATTTCCAGTCTATTCTCTTAGTCCTTTTGCCTCCATTCCCGTATTTTTTTGCGTCTGCTTTATCTCTCAATAGGCTGTTCTGTTTCATCATGTACCTGTAGTATATTTTGGGCAGGAGAACTGGCTGTTCCTCCCTTACTCATTTTTCTCCCCCTTTTGCTTTCTTTTATCATTGAATTTAATTTGAGGTCTGCACATAGAAGTCATGAGTCCATCATTTTGGTGTCCAGGGTGCAAGATTCTAGATCCACAGAAAGTCATAAAAGCAAAAGTGCTGCAGATATGAGTTCTCTCATGTAGCCAGACTGTAATGTTCAAGAAAACTATTATTATTTGTAACATATTTTACCATGATTTTAAGGAGTAGTACACTCTAAACATTTGTTTTCTGTTAAAACTATGACAGACTCTACCAGGAGTGAGCTTGTTTATTCAAACTTCAGTAATACTATTCCACAGAATTTCCACTCTGATCAGTCCCATAGAGAATAAACAGGCAACGTGCTAGTTCCTAAGTGTTGAGAATTAATTTGAATTTCATGACAAATGATACAGATCAAGGAGAAATAAATTCGGAAATACAGTATATCCTCCTTCATACCCGGTGATAGGAGACTGCAGCCCATACTTGCTCTGTTCTAGTCAGTTCAGGTCATTGGAGCAATTGAGTCCCAGCAGCAAGTTCAGCAAGGTCAGCCAAGCAGACACAAACTTGTTGTCTCTGGTAGCCATAAGGAGCCCACAGTGGGCTTTTTGCTGCCAGGACTAAACTCCTAATGGCATCCTGTCAAAATAGCCTTTTATCAGACATGGTTACACTTACAAGGGTTGCAGTTCTATGTCTGCAGTTGCAGTAATTCCATTATAAACCTTTGCAGAAGCAAGTCAAGGGTGCTTTTCTGACAATAAATGTCAAAGGTAGGAAAAGAAGTGAAAAAAAGGAAGTGACATTAGCACAAACCTACGTTTATCAAGAACTAGTTTCTTCCCCTACCATATATTTTGAACAATAGAAAATTTTTCAGCCTCCCCGCAGAGATGAATGCTTGAAATCTGAAGCCAGGCAAATTCAGACAAATTCAGTTGAAAAATGAGGCACACAGTTAAGAGCAAAGTGATTAAAGACTGCATGTCTTAAACACATTGATGGATTCTCTGTCACCAGGGCATGTTCAGATGAGACTGGATATTTTTTTCTGATTACGCTCTATCTCAAACAGTTCCTTAGCTCCAAGCAGACATAATTCATGGAAGCTCATGACCTGCAGAAAGAAGATGACAACTTCAGAACAATTTAACCTCATTTAGCACATTGCAATTTTGAAGATGGATTTCAGCCATAACCAGCACCAGTACTCCATGCACTGGTGGACCATGCCCGTACAGGATGAAACATGGCTATGGCTCCATCAACATCTTCCACACAGCCCTGGCAGCAGCAGCTCCACTTACTCCATAGGCAAAGGAAGTACACTATTTCCCGAGCAAGCACCTTCCTATTGTCTCCACTAGGCTAAATGAAATGGATGAATGGAAGTATCCCAAGACCACACCTGATCTGTGAGCTACCAGAAAGATTAAAACACACTAGATGATTGCAATGAACTGAATCTTCTAGTAGATAAATACATGTGCATTTAAGCACCTATTTCTTAATTTATTACAGTCCAGTACAGATTAGCACAACAAATTGTCATACTAGTAAAGTATGAATTGACATACTAGTAAAGTATAGGTATGAGTTCGGGTTGAAGGAGAAATCTTGCAGATATAATCAACACAAGAGTGTCCAGATAATTGTTATGGGAGGGTAAAGGAAGAGTATGAATTTGTTAACTTCACAGAACATGAGAAACTCCTACCAGTCTTGGGGAAAATGAGAAATACAGCTCCCAAATTAGCATCATACTAAAAAAATATGTTAGGAAGTATGGAATGAGATGGATAGGATAGGGACAGGATACCAATGCTTTATGTACTAAAAGTTCAAGTGACAATCACAAGTTTAGTCTGAGATGCAACACAGCAGATAGCCCTCCCTCACACTGATGAGTCCTTCACTATATTGTCATAGTGCCACTCATAGACCGAGAGTCCGCTGGGCAGGACATAAACAGGCTGTCTACAAAGCATGGATTGTTCCTTGGGGCTCAGTTTTGAACAGGCAAGCTACAGAAAATAATATAACTATCACTTGGCAGATGACTTGCAGTAACTTTCTTTGTGCATACCCTTAGCCCATGGCAAACGTAAGGTAATTTGGATTAGTTTAGCCTTTACAGGGCTCTTATGGCCTGAGAGCTGCCACATAACAGCTCATGTACCTAAACTCTGATTTCTTCTTTACCAGGCAAGTGCAATCTCATCCCCTACATCAGGCATACAAGCTGCCATTGTCTACGTGAAATATGCTGGGACTTTTCCAGCAATGCAGCAAAGTCCTGTTCCTTCTGACATGGGAACTCAGGGTGATTGGGGAATATTGAATATTGTCTGATGCTCTTAGAGCTACAAGTTCTTTGCTGGTTCAGTATCCACACCCAAAACCATAGTTCTAATGCAGAAACATCTAGGGAATGTAATTATGGAAAGCAGTGGATGGATCTACTTTTCTACTACAAGTAGTGCAGTACTACTTTTTAGTACAGGACGTAGCACCAAAGACTGCTCTATTTGATCTTAGATCCATAACTTATTATTCCTGAATACTAACTACAAAATATTTACAGGCCACAAAATGGAATTAAACTTCCTTTCCAGAAACACTTCTCAACAGCCTCAGGAATCTCACCCTTAAGAAACTGTCTTCCAAACGGATCAGACTCTAAACTTGTTTTTCTCTTTGTGGCCAACTCTATGCAAATCTGCTTCCCAAAAGACATTTATGTCCTCAGAGCACACACAAGAATAATTTCTTTGGCATTCCTTCATAAACCTGCATTTGTTTCTTTTAATTTTCCTCCTCAAATTTAGTCCTTTGAGCCACTCAAGACACAGGAAAATCTGTTTTCCAGGTACATGAAGATTCTCCTGCCTCACAGAATTTGGAAGCTGCTCTTTTGTCCTATATAAAGTAATAAAAAACCCTATCCTATTGTGCTGCATTTCTCTCTTAGCAGGAGTACTACTGTTTTTCATTAAGCAAGGATGAATATTTCTTCCTATTGACTCCTCCAGGAACTGTCTAAAACCCTAAGGACGCTTTGTTTCATTAAAAGAAGGAAAATCCTCTAGGCATGTTACATCAGCTCTGAAGTTCAGCCTAAACCTAACTCAGATGTAGTATCCAACAGCAGGAAGATAAATGGGAGACAGATTTCAATTAGTCTTTCTCAGGAATAAAAATACTGAAGCTACAAAAGATAAACATCTCTTGAAATGCTTCAGTAGAAATAAACTGCAGCAATAACTAGAATAATATAAAATTTCAAAAAAACTCATTCTAGTGAACAAGGATCGTGAAAAAATACTTGTACTTTGTGGTTTTGTGGACACTGCTCCTTTCAGCTTGGTTGGTTTTGTTCTGCTGCTGGACCTCCTAGAATTTCATCCCTGTATATCACAAGCTAAAGATTTTTGGAAATACGCTGCAAAGGGACACTGTCACTGTTTTCTACATGAGTTGATCCATTTTACATGGAATACTTGAATAATTATGTAGGTCAGAGAACAATAACAATTTTCCACCATGGGGTCTAACATACTCTCTGGGGAAATTAGACACCTGGCTTTAACACTTTGCTCCTGGGAATGTTTAATTATCTCTACAAGGTGGTATAGCTTCTACAAGGTAGACCCATAAAATCCTGTGTCTTAGTGATTAGGAAGCGTTCTGAAAGATAATTTCACCCATTCATACAAATTGCTACAGCTCCTTTCTTCTCTTTTTTTAATTTAGCCTAAATTAACTTTTTTACTGCCAGAACTATCCATAAAGTCAGAACAACCTTGCCAGTTTCATGAAAACTGAAATTACACAGTTTGGAAAGAAATTAAGGATCATTTGAAAAATAGCTCAGATAAGTTACCTAACTAAGCCAGTAAAACCCACATCCTTTCTGCACCAGGAACTGTATGAATACCAACAGAAAGATAAAATTAAAAAAATAAAATAATTTATCATTAAAGCATGGTACAAAAGACAGACAGATGCATCCAAAGTGGGACCAAATAGTGGAAAAATGTCAGAGACAGTTGATCTAATTTCCTAATGAGTCAGGTAGAAAATGCCAAAAATAGCCCTCTTGCTATCAGAAAAGAATTCGGCATTCCCAAATCACTATGTATTTCCAGTGTCCTGACAGATATGATACCACAGAGAAAAGATGGACCAATTCTCCCACAATAGCTGATTCTTAGAGAGGATGAGAAAAAAACTATTCTCAGTCACGCTCTTAACTGAACGATCTGTGGTTACACTCTCCTACTTCTAACCTACTGATGAATCACTGGGGACTCCATTTGCTGTCATGTAATGTCATCTCTTGTTTTCCTGCCTGCTTTTTTGAAATGCAGTTGCTTCTGTAGACTCAGTGGTCTGAGGATATAAAAGACACAGGGTTTACAGGAGGAAGTGTCAATAAGTCAACTAATCTAAGAGTAAAGGCTTCAAATCTGAAGGGCTCATGCACTTGAAAGTTTGTCCAGCAACAAGACCAGTTACCCTAATAAAAAATATTACTTTTCCCACAAGTATTGCTTTAAAACTAAGTGCAGCACAATATCAGGTGTCTATATAGAACTAACACAGTCTAACATAGCCTTAGCTTTGACTTTAACACACTACAAAAGTCACTGCTTCAAAAGGGAATTAGAGCCCATGGTTACATGCATGGTTGAAAAGAAACAGTGTGCACTAAATGAAGCACTGACATGGAAAGAAAGAGGAAGGACAGTTTCATGACTAGCAAGTGGACTAGCACCATGAAAACATAGATGATTACCCTGTCCCTCATACAACCAGATTCTGTAATGCTGGGCAAAACATCTAAGTTGAACTCTACTAAGTGAGCATTACAGTATTACTTACTTCATAAATGTCCACCTCTGGGACTTCTGACAGTATTTGTAGAAATGCTGAAGGTCAGTATTGTCACTGAGGTCACAGACTTGTACTTTGTACTCCCATATGAATAGTCCCCACATCAAGATATTCTCAGTACATTAAATTGCCCCTCATCTCACTGTCAATTGAACAGGAATAAATCTTTCCTGATGCTTAGCAACTGCCCTGGGAAAAAAAAATTCACTAGGTTTTGAGACACATCTAAATATTGTAGCAGTAAATGCTAGAGAATAGCTCATGAGAAAATTAAATGGCACCTCAAAAGAGTGCAGAATAAGGCTAAAGGCCAAACATTAAACAACAAGGGGGGAAAGAGGTGTTGAAGAGATTTTCATTAAATCACTGTGAGCATGGAAAGAAGGGTCCTGTGCAAAAAAAACCCCACAATGACATGCAACCATTTAATTAAAGACTAACACAAGGCAAGCAAAGAAAACAGAATAATGAATACAAGAAAGTTTAATGAAGGCAACTTTAAGTCCAGTGCTGCTTATATTTTTTGAGTGTCTGATGCTGTGATGATTTTGCTGAAGTACTTCGTAATACCATGCAAAGACATATGAAGGAGCCCTGAACAACCTCTATCAGCCAGTGAAAGTTTACAGCCATGTGAATGATCAGTAGATAAATTAGTTCTGACTAATATGAATGAGTAGTAGCTGAAAGATGGCACTGCATTAGCACAACACAGTGCTTGTAGTACCCTCAATTCTTCTACAAGAGAACCATATTGGGCCATACACATATAACCCTGGCACAGGAGAAGCTCATCTCTTGGGCAGATGTGGCCTTGGGGAATGCGCTGATTTAGATCAACTCTGTGTTTGGTGGTATGTAAAATTCCAGCTCAAATAACCATGAAAATCCTGAGCATTCAAAACTTATCAGCATTTTCAAGCAGTATAACCTGTACTGCTTGATATTTGCTATTTTGAGAAGTAGAAAAAAAAAAAAAAGGCAGGAGTTCTAGTGCTTCACAGTTCAGACATTTTGTTGAATGAATACCTATCACAATGCCTTTTAGCCCAGGGCTTAGAAAAAACATCAAGAAGAGAAAGCACAAGTAAGATTATAGGATATTGGAAGAATGCTTCATCTTAACAGCAGTATAGAAACACTATCAGATGGTTTTCACTGCATAACCAAAATCTTCTCTAAAATCTGCCCAACACCACACAGGGAATTAAAAGCTCCTGAAAAATTAAATGGCATACAGGAACAGAAGCCAGCTTTTCCACTTCCAGTCATGTGCTACAACCATGGTATTTGCCAACTTACCGTTCATGTGCAGCACGCTTTCCCTCTGCTGTTGGAATGAGATAACTGGAGATTACTTTGGCAATTCCCACCCCATCAACATCAAACCCACTGTTCTGTGCACCCAAACAACTTCTTCACTCTTGAAAGAAGCAGTCTCCTGCATCTCCTGCCTCTGACCACACTGACATAGCATCACCGCCTCTCTCTCAGCACTCATTACATAAAGCACCACTCTGCTGTTCCCTTCCTGCACAGTCCAAAAAGGTAGATGGCCCTTCTCCTCAGCCAATCTTGGAATAATCAATAAGAAATTTGCTGCCTTAGAGTAGTCTTGCTGCATTAAGTATCTTCACAAGTATGCCTCTTACACCTCTATTTGAAGAAGAGGCTCTATTAGTTGTAAACACTTCTGTGCCACAGGTCAAACTTTCAGAAGTACCCAGGGCCAGACACAATAAAAGACAGAGCTGCATACAAGTCAGACACTGCCTTTCCTACATTGTCAACATTTTGAGCCCACTGTGAGCTTAAAAATCAGCATTAGGAGTATTGAAGAGAAGAAGCTAATAAGAATTGCCTGGCATGAGTGCTACCCCTTCTTGGGCATTTTTCACACTTGCCATCTACTTAGGAGCAGATCCCCACATCTCAGACCTCTTACCACCACCACAGAGTCATGCCTGTTTTCCCTCAGTTTCCTTTCCTCATCTCTCCTACGTTCAGAAAGGTCAAGAGACACATGAGCCCTTCCTAATCTGCAGCCACAGCCAAAAGCTCACCCTGGGAGATGGGGTTCTGAATAAGGCTGAGAACCAAAACCAGCCTTCTCACTGGATGAATGTCACAGCTGCTAAAGCATCATGTAGCAAGTGGGCAGTTTTTCCTCCTCCAGGCAGAGTTTCTAAAATATTTGGGGTTTTATAAAGGACTAAAACCATCCAATGCTTGTTAAATCCACATTGAACCTACATAATGCAATGAACCATTGAAGGGCACCACATGTTCCTAGATGAAGAGAATTTCTGTTCTGCCTATTTCTAATTCACAGAAAGAATTTGATGGATCTGGGTGCTTACAGTTGGGCAATTCTGTCACACAAACTGCATTGCTTTTGTGGCCTAGGGATCATTTATATTAAAAAAGGGAAACACCCAGTAACTTTCAAACTCTGAGCTAATTTTCTGGATCCTTTAGATAAACTGAGCTACTAAATTATCTTCAGATACCCGGATCTGCAATTCACATAATCTGGAGATAATTTACATTTGGGTTACACTGTAGTGGTCCTATAACGCAAAACAAACTCGGACATTCTGTCTGATATTCTGCCAATAGTTTCTCAGCCACAGAATTTCCTTTGCATTCTGTCTTTGTTACTGAGACAGGCAATGGTACTGTCCCTAAGGGACTCCGAGGGACTCCAGCAGAAAAGCTAGAGCAAAGCACTTCAGCAAAACAAGGACGTACAATTCTACAAGACAGGAAAAGAAACTGCTCTGAATTATATTTGCCCATACAGACCATCTGCAACTAAAAGGCAAGTACATGCTTCTGCTCTTCTAGTAACAGATCTCTTAACATCTTGCCTCTGGAAATGGAAAAGTGTTTGGCCTACAAAGGAGGTAGATAGAAATCCTTATCATATACCTGGTGTGCCTGACACAATTTATTTAAAATGCTATAATCCAGGGACACTTAAATAAACCTGACTAAATAACCTTTAAAATACGTGCAAAGGATAGATGCACAGCCCTGTATATAGCCCTTTATAACCCATTTTACTACCTTTTTTTTTTTTTTTAATAAACACTGAGTGTAATAACCTTTACCCCTTCAGGACATTCTTCTAAAAGGTGTTTAGCCTGCATAATTAAAACTGAAATTCCTGTCACTTAGGTGGAGGCAGAGACTTCTTCACTGGCTGCATGCAAAATTTCAGTGGATTTAGTTGTAAAAGGAGACCCTATGTTTTATCTGCTTCCAAGGGCAGGTATATAATCTCATAGAGTATTGAGATCCACCTTAAGGCCAGATATGACTTTTCGCCTTGCCTGCTCTTACTGGAAGGCTCTTCCAGTACTTCAGTGCTCAAAATCGCAGAAATCTTATTTCCAGCCTCGACCAATTTATGGGCAGATTACAGAGATCTCATATTCCAACAATATCCCTCTTCTAAAAAGCTATACTGTCCCCTGGAGAAGGGCCCACTGACCTGAATAAATAAGAAGCACTGAAGCTGACCAAGAAAAACACTGGGAATACCTGGGCCTCACAATGAAACTTTTTCCTAAACAGATATCTTGAGGATGGACAGTCTCCATTTCCACCATCACCAGCAAAGGGGAGAGATCAAATCACAGAAAATTCAAATCTGTGTTGATAAGAAGACTGATTAAGTATATAAAGCTTCTTTGGCTCTTAGCGAGCACAGGAATTTACATCTGGGAACTCTGAAGATTACATCACCAGGAAGTAAAGAACAGATTTTGGTACTGTACTTTGCTGGAGTGCTCTGAGCTCCAGGGGAAGAAAAGAGAAGTAAGCACTATGAGAGATGTTCGTTTTAAGTATTCATCAGAAAGTTTAGCAATAACAACAGACACATTCTAAAATAACCCATTGTAATGGGTTAACTTTTGATCCACGGAAGTATTCCATATCTTCCTTTAACGTAACCCAATATATAAATAGGGTGTAGATAAGAGAGTACACTCTCTTTTTCTTCTGGCAAAGCAGAGGAGCAGAAGGTCCCTGCGTTGGCCCTGTCTGCTGCCGAGCCTGTGGAAAATTTTTTAACGGGTCGGATTTGGTCGTCTGTCTCTCCAAGGGGGAGGTGGCGTGGTAAGATTTCATTAATTCCTTATTTTGTTAGTTACTGGGTGTTATAGTTGTATGCCGGGTGTTACATAGATCTTTTTTCTCCTTTTTTCCCATTTCACTTCCCCTCTTCCCTTCCTCCTTTGCATAGCCTTGCGGTGTAGTTCTTTGTATTTAGAAAAATATAGAAATACACATATATAGTGTGATTTCAGTTTCTTCCATAGTTTTTTTTTTCCTTTGAAAGGGGGTAAGGTTTGGGAGAGAGGCAGACTGAGCGGTTCGAGACCTTGGGAAAACTAGCTCAAACCAGCACACCCATTTGACTAAAAGCAGCCACCAGATTTCTTCTAATCTCAGAAATTTTGGGTATCCAAACTGATGTTAAAAGGCTCAGTTGCCAGGAATCTGGTTGCCCATTCACCCCTTAACAAGCTTCTGCCTCATATTCTTGAAAGCAAATGGAAAAGAAAAATAAAATAGAAGCAGTTGCATTGTCTCGTCTGTTTGAAAAGTCACAGCCAGCCTGTAAGAAATGGGGGAGAGGGGGAGAGGGAGAGAGGAAAGACAGTCCCTAATGCCCAACATGTACTTTGCAATGAGTCAATCAATCATTCTTATTCTGTTTGCAAAAAGACCTTGAACAGAACAGAATGGTCCTGAAATGGTTCATCACTCACAAACATTTTATGAAAGTGGATTTGGTTTTTGCTTTTTGATACAGCATGCTGGAGAAGACGAGTTTTCTAGATGAGACACAGGCAGTACACATAAAACCAATCTACTACCTTCTGCTTTCCAGTGCTGTCCAAGGCAGTGGTTTAAAGAAAAACACAGGAGTGAACTGCTGCCAAAACCAGCCATGCAGATCCCACTTATATCACTGCTAGAAACATTGATCCTTGTACAATTCATCTATATGGCATTGTGGCAAACCGGAAAAAAACATCTGTTGTGCACATCCACTGCCATTTGTTCTTCAAGTTACTTTAAGCATTAAGATTTGTGTTTTATTAGTCTTCCCCTCAATTAATACCTATCTCAGCAATCTGCCACTCAAACAATGCTCACCAAACCTTTCATAAAGGCACCTGAAGCCTGCTGATTGAGTTGTCTCACAGAAGCCTTGCTAATAATATACATTTGGAGTGCTTTTAATCATTTTATGAAGTTAGGAAATTCTCATCTATTGAACTCCAGTGGACCACAGAGAAATTTTACGGCTCATCACCAATTGAGATCAGGTGAAAGGAATGCAGAACATTGCTTTCAAATAAAATTACAGTTTTTGAGGTTGGACGGGCACAATCTGTCTTTAGCAAAAAAGGAACCTTCTATGGAACTTTTAGAGCAAATTCAATCCTCTGATTCACACTGCTGCTCCCTACATTTTATACTAAAATGCACTGTTAAAAAGCTGACTATAGCATTCTCATATATCTTTCCAGCCCAATAGCGTTGTACTATCAGCCAACTGTGTGTTTCCAGAGGAGCTTCAGCTTAGCATAGGCAGGAAGAAACAGTGATGGAACATGGTTGTAATTTGAGGGATTTATATAGTGGGATTTAACTGGCTTTAACCTTGCTCTTAACCTTTACCTTCTTTCTCCAGTGCCATGAGGCACTTCTTTCTAGCTCATCCAAAGAGGAGAGAGCCACTACAGAGCTGCATAGATGCTGCAATCATCCTTGTATCTGTGAGAGCATGATGGAGTTCTCTCATGACCCAACCTGAGAGAAGACAGCACATTCCTTCTCTCTCTCCTCTAATATGAAGCTTGTCCAACACCTGGAGAAGAAGGAGGAGCATACAATTTGCTATCGACTGTCATGTAAAAACAAAACAAAAACAAAAATCAGGTACATAAGTGATCTTTTTGATCATGTTTACACATTCTCTGAATGTGCTAAATGTCCTTCCCTGAACAGTCATAGGAAGGTAACTTCAACCCACCCTGAGTTCAAATGCTCACAGACAGTGAATGCTTCAGCAATGCTTTCTGTAAGCTTTTTTACCAGAAACCTGATCTAAGCGTATGCCATGAACTCCATTGTAAACCCACATTGACAGACCTGGACAGAGTCTCCCAGAATGATTGAATACAAGAAGAAAGTGGTATAGCAAATGTGCTTTTCAGTTATAAATCTCCTAGCTGAGCACTCATGAATAAGGGTCAAGAAAAATGAAGACTTAGCCTGAAAAGCCACATAATTGCAATCGCGTCATGCAATGTAGAATTGTTCAGCTCAGCTCAGCTCCCACCTCTAAGTGAAGGCCTGAGGATATAAGGAGATTCTCCCCGAGACCTCTCCAAACACATGCTTCTGCACAACCCTGTAATACAAGGACTGTTAATCGAAAATCCCCAAAAAGGAATATATCCTTGTGTAAATTGAAATGGAAAGGGACAATGTTTTGTAAGTGCCAAAATATACCTTGAATTTGTTATGCACAATGCAAACACTTGATAAGGATTTCTTTTTCTGAATTGCACTACATAATTGGTCACTAATTAAGTATTTATAGAATATCTTCCTAAATAGATTACAGAAGAGGAGAGGATGAAAACTATACATAACCACCTTTTCCATCACGTATTTTATAATGATATGAAATACTTACTGCATTCTAAAGAGAAAAACATCGGTAAAAGTTATCATAAAATCAAAATATGGGCTTTCAACCTCTCATCTATGGGGACATCAAAACACTTAAACAGAGGTGGGATAATAAGGGGAAAGATATTTCAGAAAAAAATCATGACAAAAATTCCTCCTCTCCCAGATTAGGGATTAGGTGAAGCAGGAGGAAAGGTCAAATGTGGAACATTCTGTCTCAAGAAATATTTTGCCTTATAGTAAAAAATATTTAGAAGCAAAATTCCTTAGTTTCAGTATCAGAGCTGGCATCCAGTTCTGTACATCACAGCTTTCCTCTTTTTTATTTCCCTCCATCTTCTGGTTTTACCTCTTGCTGTTTTCTCTTGTTTTTTTGGAGTCTGCCTCATTCTTCTCCCCAGTGGCAAATAAACTGAGGACACTGCTTGAAAATTCACATCCAGCCTCCTAATCACTGCGGCATAGCTGTATCTCCTTTAGGGCAAAGAAGTTGTGTGAGGAAGATTTTAACACACTAAAGCAGCCAGAATAGCCCAGACTTGACACACACAAGAGAAAGAATCTTGGAAAAAAAGGGAAAAAAAAAGTAGAGATGACAACCACAAATGACTCCATTCTGCCCATCCTCCTTTCCACATTTGCTTCCTTTTTTTTTTTTCTTAGTGGCCTTTTTTACCTTCCCAAGTACATGACTTCTAACCCAGAAAATCCTTCCATTTATCAAGAGCCTGACATGCATGTTTATACTCCCTCAGGACTAACCTTTTCACTTTACCACATTAGCTCACTTTTCCATCTCTGACAACTTGTGTCATGTTTTCCCTCAACCAACAACTACTTTCTTTTATATGACATATAGCACTTTAGCAGCCAAAGCACAATAGTCTGATAACTGCCCATCCAGCATCATGTATCTTCTTATTATCTGCTACATTATCCTTATCTAATTGCATGCACTTTGGCTCAATCTGACATTTTCAAAACTACAGATGCTTATTAGCTTTTCTTAGCTAAAAGAAAACTGAGCATTATAGTGATTATCAGCTCCTGGCACTGCTTGAGAAACATTGTAATGAGAGAGACCTTTAACCCACCATAAACAAAAACAATAAGGTCTGTTTTGGTTATTACCAATGCTGCCACAAATGTTGCCACTGGCAGAATTAATGACTGCACTGCTAATTATTAATAATCTCATGTTTCTATGGGTTCTTTTTAGCCCAAAGCTTTAAGCCAAAAGCAGAAATTATTTAATTCTGCACCACCATAGCAAAGCCACACATGAAGTCAAGGCCTTGATTTCTTTATAGTATCCAACAGACAAAGGTCCTACCCTGCAGAGATGAACAACTAGCTGAAGGTCATCCAGCAGGTCAGTTGCAGACTGAGGAACAATATGACTTCCCTAATGGTCATCCCCATGAGCTACCACAGATTCAAATCACCTCAAACAGAAGGTAAAGAAATGCATCCAGAAACCAGTAAAAACTGCCCTCTCCTTGAAGAAGCCTTTCCCAAGTGCAGAGAACTCAAACATAGGAAGTATAAACAAAGTAAGTACAATAGATTGGGTTACTGTGATCCTAAACTTTGGCTGTGTCAGTCTTGAATAATAATTCTTGTTTGCAATGAATCACTGAATGTTGTTTTGACAAGTGTTGTTCGTGCTGCAGTTCGCAATAGAATGAAGAAGCTGCTTCAACACTTTATTTGAAGTTGCACCCAGTTTATTAGATTCACCATTGTGAAGCACTATAATACCTTTAATGTTTTCTCCAAGTGCCTCCCCTTGTATCTGGGATTAAAAACATCTAAAATAATAATAATAAAAAAAGTTAATACAGAACATACAGAGGAACTATATCAATAAGTGCTTACATTCAGCGTGCCTAGCAGGAAGACTAGTAAAAGTGGAAATCTTTGGTTCACTACATACCATTTATATCTCTATGGCAACATTGTTGTTGATTTCTATAGCTTCCTTATCAATAATGTAATAAATGTTTGGCCTTTTAAATACTACCTTTCTTTTCAGGCACCTAAAGGAAACAGGAAAAACAAAACCAAAGACAATCCACATTTAATATAGATTATCCGGAAACAAAAGGAGGGATTTAGAAATAAATGACAAATAAAGATAGGATTCTACAGTCACATGAAACATAAACCCATGAGCAATCTGTGCAAATCTCAGAGCTGCGTATGCAATAAACTTATCTTGGGACAATCAGTCTCTTATGCAAGAGGTCAAGCACTATTTAAAGCAGACCCCAACATCCTCTTTTCTCTCTGATGAAGGCTCCTCTTTGTCATCCACAATATGAGGTAACCTGACCTGCCTGTCCTGAGAGGAAAGCAGGGGAGTCAGTCAGCAGCTCAAACGTGCATTTTGCAATGCCAGAGGGCAGATCACTGTGAAGCCACTGGAGAGGAGCCATCTGAGGTTTTTGCTAGGAGATCCATCTTTAGGAGCCAGGGCAGACAGAGATAATGCTGCCAGCAGTCACCTATTAGACAAGGGAGGATGAACAGACTCACGGCTTCCCGGCAGTGCGAACAAAACTGAGTTTTTCTCCCATGAGGACGAAAGGTTGAGGCAAGGCTGGGAAATGGAGAGAGGAAGAGCTGTGCTGTGCTTGCAGCCTCTATTGCTCTCAAGGTATGGGGAGGTCTCGGAAATAAATGGGAAGAGCCATCCACCCCAGAGACACCTCCCATACCATCCCACCTGCCAGCAGTGGCAGATTGGTTTTCTGTGACCCTGGGAGAAGCATAAACATTTTTTTTGCTACTGCCAGCAGTTCATACTTTTCCTTTTGCTAAAGGCTGTTCTTATAGATACAAGTATTTTTTGGTCGCCCATAGCAAGAGGCACTGAAGGACACTTGAATTCATCTTCACAGACACAGACTCTACATGACTGGGCTCTGCAAACCACTGTTTATACCCTTGAGAAGGGACAACAGGCAGTAACAGGACTCCTGCTGCTGCCCAGATGCTGGATGCTATTCTCCCTCTGCCAGAATGGGAGGAAAGCAGCAGGCACAGGGATCCTGTATAAACCTGCTGCTGGCTTTTCTCACCAAGTTTCTTCAGATCTATAGCTTGGGGACTGCAGTAACATCCATAATTGTTCAGTCTCCATGGGTTTCATTTTTATTCTGACCAAAGTTGGAACTCATTTTAATGGAAAATAAGAAACATATATATACTTTTGTCATAAACACTTTAAAATTAATGACCGTAGTATAACTAAAGCTGAGGTTACCAAACTTTTCCCACTGCTGCTTCTCCATTTCATACAGCTCTGTATGTCCAAGATAGCAAGCCTGGGGATAAATTTGCATTTGCTTTTGAGGTCTGCCTAGAGTGAAATCTATTTGAAATGCTAGAGCAGATGCTATTGACGAATACAGAAAAGAAAAAGGAATAAAAAACCCAAACCATACAACCCCCAAAATATTATATAATGAAAGTATTAAGATACTTCTGTCCTTCCTTTTGGATGCTTTTAATCTCCCTTCTCTCAAAGCAAACCCCAAACCCTTGAACAGCTAGAGGAAAATATCAGACATTTAAAACATCACATAAAATTGTTACTAATGTGTGCTAGATACATCAGACTTAAATATGCAGGACTTCACAATTAGGTTTACACTTGTAAGAATATCTTTGGTGATAACTGGAATAACTTTTCTTTTTAAAGCCCCTGCAACCAGGACCACAACCTGGAACAGTTCACAGGGCTGAGCCACAGCAAACAGTCACTGCTACAGAGCTGAGATGCACTGTCTACGAGACAATGTGTCAACTCAGCCTCTGATTTTCCACCTGCAAAGTGAAGATAATAATATTAAATGCACTTTTAAAAGGCACAGAGACAACAACTCATGGAATAACCTACATTATAGCAGAGCTCTACGAACAAGCATCTTTTTTAAAAGAAAATTCTTATACTCTATGCAAGTGATAAGCAATTAAAAGTATGCTCAATGGAAACCTGTTAAGATTTCATCAGCAGAGATTCACAATATTGGCCTTTTGCACATTACCTTACACACACCATTAGCTTTCCCTAAACTTATTGCTTGCAGCGTGGTTGAGCGTCAGACCCATCTCTTCCTCTCTCCCTGGCTCCACCTTACAAGTTCTCTGAGGCTTAAAAACTATATTAATCTTAGCTGTAGTCTTTTGTAAGACTTCGAGTGCTATTTTAACAAAACAAAGTATGAAAGATCTCTAAATTAAAGTGCTTAAAAGTTGAGAGATAACTAAAGCTCTGGTTGAATGAGGGGAATAAATGTTCTACAGGCAGAAAACTTGTGAAGGATTCATGTTTCCACTATACAAAAAACACATCCCACTCATCCCTCAAAATACCTTATTGGATTGTACCACTACACTGTCCCTCTGTTCCTGTCTACACTGCTCTGTGCTGCAAAACATGCACGTGCCCAATGCCTATGTGTTACTCTCATTTTTAGTTGCATATTGGCAGTACAGACTACAGCATACTAGCTCTCTTCAGAATGCACAGACTCAAAGTACAGTTTTAATCAGTTAACTCGCCCACACTGAATCTCATCATTACCAAACACATGCAATCTAATGAATATGGATAAAATCTTCAAAGGTGCATAAGTGAATAAGAACCTGATCCAAAATTAGTATTTATGCACCTAACTAGAAATTAGATCCCAATATATATTTGGATTTGACCACAAATAATTTTTCAATGAATTTACAAAATTGAATTATCTCTGTGTACTTTTACAAAATATCACAATCCAGTACGACTGCAGTAGGCTTTTGGGGAAAGGCTTTGTTTTATTTTCCTTTGGGAGAAAATTTCCTTTGAAGAAAGATTTGTTTTTCTCCTCCTTCCCCTATGTTTGAATATGGGACTACTTAAAACTGTTGCTAAACCATTTCTTGATGAGCTTTGAAAACAAACATTTCTCTCTGATGGTGAAAAAAAGAGACCTAACAAATTCTCATCAAGTCAATCAAACCTAGAGAAAGTAATAAGGAATTAAAAATAATCCTCACATGTACAGGTATGAGTATGTAAATAAACAGCTGGTTGAGATGAACGGGACGTAAGCCACGTCATGTTCAAAGATGTTGTTAAGTCGTGTAGGAGGAAAATCAGGGAAGCAAAAGCCCAGCTGGAGCTCAAATTGGCCACTTCTGTTAAGGATAATAAGAAGAGTTTTTATAAATATATCAATGGTAGAAAGAAGGGCGGCAGCGACCTCCACTCCTTGTTGGATGTGGAGGGAAATATAGTAACCAGAGATGCAGAGAAGGCTGAGGTACTTAATGCCTTTTTTGCCTCAGTTTTCAACAGTAAGGATGTCAGCTCGCTTGACAGTTGGCCCTCTGAAGTGGTTGATGGGGACAGGGTGAAATATGGTCCTCCTGCAACCCATGAGGAGGAAGTTAGAGACCTGCTGAGCCACTTGGACCCTCATAAGTCTATGGGGCCGGATGGGATCCATCCTAGGGTGATGAGAGAGCTGGCGGATGAGCTTGCTAAGCCGCTCTCCATCATCTTTCAGCAGTCCTGGCTCTCTGGAGAGGTCCCAGAAGACTGGAAGTTGGCCAATGTGACGCCCATCCACAAGAAGGGCCGTAAGGATGATCCAGGTAATTACAGACCTGTCAGCCTGACCTTGGTCCCAGGTAAAATCATGGAGCAGATAATCCTGGGTGAAATCATGCGGCACCTGAAGAACGGCCAAGAGATCAGGGCCAGTCAGCAGGGGTTTAGGAGGGGTAGGTCCTGCCTGACCAACCTGATCTCCTTTTATGACCATGTGACTTGCCTGGTGGATGAGAGGAAGGCTGTGGATGTGGTATGCCTGGACTTTAGCAAGGCCTTTGACACTGTCTCCCACAGTAGACTCCTAGGGAAGCTGGCAGCCCGTGGCTTAGATGGGAGCACTCTGTGCTGGGTTAGGAATTGGCTGGATGGCCGAGCCCAAAGAGTGGTGGTGAATGGTGTCTCATCCAGTTGGCGGCCGGTCACTAGTGGTGTCCCCCAGGGATCGGTATTGGGTCCTGTCCTGTTTAATATCTTTATTGATGATCTGGATGAGGGGATCGAGTCCATCATCAGCAAGTTTGCAGATGATACCAAGCTGGGAAGGGTTGATCTGCTAGAGGGTAGGATGGCCCTACAAAGGGACCTGGATAGATTGAAGAGATGGGCTGATTCTAATGGGATGATGTTTAATAAGTCCAAATGTCGGGTACTTCATTTGGACACAACAATCCCATGCAGAGCTACAGACTAGGGACAGAGTGTCTGGAGAGTAGTGAGGCAGAAAAGGACCTGGGAGTGCTGGTTGACAGGAAGCTCAACATGAGCCAGCAGTGTGCCCAGGTGGCCAAGAAGGCCAATGGCATTCTGGCCTGCATCAGGAATAGTGTAGCGAGCAGGACCAGAGAAGTTATCGTCCCCCTGTACTCGACACTGGTCAGGCCTCATCTTGAATATTCTGTACAGTTCTGGGCCCCCCAGTTTGGGAAAGATGTTAGGATACTGGAATGTGTTCAGAGGAGGGCAACAAAGATGCTGAAGGGGCTGGAGCACAAGCCCTATGAGGAGCGACTGAGGGAGTTGGGGCTGTTTAGTCTAAAGAAGACGAGGCTCAGGGGAGACCTCATTGCTCTCTACAACTACCTAAAAGAAGGTTGTAGTCAGGCAGGGGTTGGTCTCTTTTCTTGGGTGACCAGTGGCAGAACTAGAGGCCATGGACTCAAGCTTCGTCAGGGAAAGTTTAGGCTTGATGTTAGGAAGAAGTTCTTCACTGAAAGGGTGATTGGTCATTGAAATGCGCTGCCCAGGGAGTTGGTGGAGTCGTCGACCGTGGAGGTGTTTAAGGGGAGACTGGATGAGGCACTGAGTGCCATGGTTTAGATGATGGTTGGTGTTAGTGTTGGTGTTAGTGTTGGGTTATAGGTTGGACTTGATGATCTCAGAGGTCCTTTCCAACCTTATGATACTGTGATACTGTGAGATGCCAAGCGTCCCACAGGAACAGCATAATCAAGACACGCTGCCACCCCTTGGTCACAGGATGAAAATGTTGGTACATCCCCACAACGTGCTGGGAATCATGCCGAACATTAGGCAAAAATCCCAGTAAAATGAACTTGTAATTAATGAACTTTAAGGGGAATCTTTGCTGGACAATCACAAGCATAAATATATTAGCCCAAATTAATGTTCTAGGTTTCTTTTTTTATTTCAAGGGACAAAATTTTCTGACTCTCAAAGAGCATTTTCAAAGCTATGATGGACAATGTAAGAACTGTCTTCTTTCTGGCCTTTTCTGAAACAAAATATACATACTCATAGATTGTTTTCCCCCTCCCTATGTCTTTGAAAGCCCCTTGAGAAACAACACAAGCTGCTCTGAATCTGGGCTCAGGGTCCTCTTTCTGCACATAAGCTACGAGCTGTTAGCTCAAGAGAAACAATGCAAGCTGAGTACTATACATGAGCTATCCTAACTTATTGCTCAGTTCACTACTACTAGAGACCTCATCACACAGTTACACCTGAATACTTAAAATACATTCTCTCTGGCAAACTTTTTTTGGTGCATGCTTTATTGTGACTAGTAAAGATTGCAGAAACAGGCTGGTACTAAACTAGCAGCAAATATCTTACGGTGGTTTAATTCTAAATTCAACTATAAAGCAAAGTATGAAAAACACACCACCTCCAGATCAGAAAGTCCATTATTCAGTAATCACAAAATAAAACCCATTATTTTTATAAGGTTTATAACTATTTCTTTTGAAGGATTCTGCAATTCTTATTTATTTTGAAAGTCGAGCTTACAGAATGTCAGCAGGGCTTAACTACTTCCACTGAATGAACTAGTCTCAGCTCTCAACATCTTAATAGCTGCAAGATAAGCGAGTTCAGCATGAAAGAACTCACCAAGAAGAGGCAGAAGAGGAAATTCTTACAGACTTAAACAATAGTTTCTGTCTATAAGCACAGCAGTTCAGATCTGTAGATAGATTTCTGGTTGCAATTGAAATTACTATATCTTTCAGTAATATTATGATTCCTGCAGTCCTACAAACCCTTCTACACAGTAAAATTACTCATCTCTTTGGGAAAAGATCACACTACTTCTGAAATGCCTGTTGTCTGCAGCTCAGGTCTCAGCCTTCCCGAAACTCAGTCCTTGACATACATTTCTAAGAGGCAGTGCCTCTTCCCATTAGACAAATAATGACCTGAAAATTAACACTTTCAATTACATGCTACAGCAAGTCTGACATACCAAATTACAATTTTTTACACTAATGACTTTGATTCTCACTTTCTCATACTGATTCTATTAACAAATGATATTCAATTTACATAATCTTTCATTTTTTCAAGCAGGAAACACAGTTTTACTGAAGCATTTAAAAATGATTGCTATTTATATCTGAATTAAAAACTTCTCAAAATGTAAATCAGGCTGAATAATGAATTTTGAAACCACTAAAGTATACTACATGGCCAAATATAGGTTTAAGCAAATACAAGAAAGAAAGAAATATTAAGAACTCAGTTATGGAAAGGATAGTCACAATAAGGGAAGCTTCTGCACTTTGAGTAGTTGAGTTTCCTATAAAAGCAAACAGGATTTTGGGCTCAAAATGAACCCATAAGAAAGCAGCGTATGGTTCTTTATATAGAAAAGTTTTAAGATGTTTCTGTAGAGGAGTCAATATTTTTAACACATAACATCATACAAAATTTAATTTTAAAAGGACCTCTGTGATCATCATTTTATAGTCACTGCCTTGTAAAACAGATCAATATTTTGTGTTACAGAAAAGTGCTGAATTTCTTTTTGCTTGATTAATGCATTGTTATCATCCTAGTAATTAAAAGGAGCAGGGTTATACACAATCAGCATGATACATCTTACTCAGCACCTCCTGGCAGTTGCCTGCAAAAATTAAACTCATTAATCATTGTGATGCTAAACATGAAAAAGCTTGGTAAAAAATGAAGAAGCTCTATTTTATGGGGGGAAAAAAATCTCATGTCAACATCTAGGAAAAAATTCCCTTCCACAGTACAATATTGAAAGTATTAACCTCACCAATTTAAAAAGGAGAAGTACATTACCAAATTCTTAATAAGCTGCTATACCACCACACTAGATTTTACTAAGAGCGTTCACAGGTATTTCCTCACTTAATATAGTGAAAAGATAACCATATAACAAAAGAAAAACGTCATCAGAATTTTGCTTACAGCCATTGCAATAATTAAGTTCAGTAGCAATACGGAGGCAATTGAGAACTGGTCTTCTGGGGTCATTTTTTACAGAACCTGGTTTCCTCATTATTCCTCCTATATATAACATGATTTACTAATCAGGCTAAGATTTAACTTTAAAAATTTGGTGTTTCACACAAGTTCTGTTCACAAATTAGATCTACTATACATATTCTCTCATTTATATACTGTGATTTGAAATATTGTAAAAACTTGTTAAAATACTAAAGAATGTTATGACTTCTGCTTTCCTATACTTCCATATTACAAAAATAATGTTCTCAGGTCCATCTCAATGATGATTGTAAAGTGAAGTGAGCAGTCACACGAAATCAGGATTTTCTTAATTTTAATTTTTGTTTATAACAAAGTTACTGCGTCCTCTTTAGCTTCACATAGGTTTAATCTAGTATTTTTCCACCAGGAGTATTTCAAGTGAACAAAATGATTACTAACCATACTGTGACCTTCTAAAGCAAGGTTCAGTCTTTCCCTCTGTTTTGCACTGCATTGAGGTCTATACCAGTGATTGAGAATATAGTAATGAATGTAGCACACAAATTACAATAGGGAAAGTCATCATCAGTAACCTACAAAAAATCACAGTTCTCTCCTGATTATTAATCACGTGACAAAGTTAGGAACTGAGCAGTCTCATTCTCAGGTTTGTTTTGGCATTTCCAAGTGTGGCCAGGAAATAAAGCTTTCTATATTTTCAAGCTCTGGCATTTCTTACTAGATTGATGTTGAAACACAATGTGAATGTCCTACTGCAGTATTTTTATAAAACAGAAACTGGAAGCCTAATCACCTTAGAAAGGAGTTTCTAATGCTGTCTCATTAAGCCCTTCCTCACGATAAGCAACACAACATGCTTCTGGCATTCTGCGCAAAGTGTCCGCCCCCCTTGCACTCCTCCCATAATCCTTGCCTTCTGCCTGCCTTGCTTTTCCCTTTGCCTTGGAGATTTTATAACGCCAGCGGCAGGAGAGAAACTTCTGCTGTCCACCGTGATCTCGCCATGGCCAAGGGCAAAAGGCCACCGGCAGCTTACCTTAGAGCCCGTCCTAAGGGGTTCAGCACCACATACCGTTCCTCCCGAGACAGTCGGGGTTTTGTACGGCGGACAGCTCTGGCAGCGTCCCTCGCTGTTTCCCCACTCCGGTGCGGTTCAGCACGGCGGACAGCTCCGAAGCTCCCCTGCCCACTCAGGTTCAGCACGGCGGACAGCTCCACCGGTGTCTCTTCCCCCTTCTTGCCCGTGTCTGCCCTCTGCCTCCAACCCCTCCCCGCGGGCAGGCCCTCTTCTTCCTGCAACACACCTTTTAAAGGCCGTTTCCACTGGCTTCTTCACGACTTCATCCTTTTGACCTCAATGACCCTCCACTGGAGACCCCCAACCCAGCCTGCCCAGTCTGTTGGAGGCGAGCACCTTTGAACTGCGCGACCTGCTCCACTGAACTTTCTCAGACACGTTGCCCCCTTTAGAAATAATTCACACGAGGTGCCCACGTGCGTTCAGAAGTCATCACAAATCCCTGTTTCTGGCTATGTGTTTTGCACTTCATTGCGGGAGATATCTAGAGAGGCACCTTTCCTTCTACAGATGGCACTGCCCAACAATGTCCTCCACCCACACACAAACCGTGAGGGGAGAAAAAAAAAAAAAACAAAACAAACGAAAAAAAAACACCTCTCCTTGTAGTAGTTTACTATTTTTCTTATTATTTCGGAGCCTGTCAGCACATATCACTAGCACACGCTAAACTGAGTTCTTTGCTTCCGGGATCAGCGGTTCTGGTGATCACAGAAGCGGCTCCAGACATCTGCTGTCTCCAGATCCAGGAAAGCAAAATTAAAACAGTCAAATAATGAGGAAAATCTGCCTGAGCCCAGTTGCCGCTGGCGGCACTCCGCTAGCTCGCAGCGACACCTACAGCCCGGCCCACAGGAAGGGCCCCACGATCCCAGACACATCGGGGAAGGAGCACGGGTGGCTGTGGGCACACAGGCACAGGGAAGGGTCCCCCTCTCACAGTTGGCCAGGGCCAAAAAGCAGCAGTGCCAACATCGTTGCTAGTGAGCGAGTCACAGGGAAGAGTTAACCCAGCGTCCTGTGACTGCTGGCCCCCGGGAGGTTACCAGCGTGGCAGTCACCTCGGGGATGTTTAGGCCGATTTCCCTCATTGCTGGCAAAAGCGCATTTGCTCTACCAACCACGAAAGTCTTTATGAAGGGAGGGCAAAACAGACGGGGAATTAAAAGACAACTTAAGGAAGTTTCCCTGCAAACATAACTCTCTCCTCTGAGTGAGGCAGACTTATTGTCTTGGCTTGAAGCAATGCTTTTCCTGGGAAGGCTCCCAGAGACAGAGTTGACACCTGCCGCAAAGCTAACGCGTCCTACTCGAGTAAGAAGTATTTAACATTATTGTTAACTGTAGCTATTTGCTTCCCCTTGTGTGTGCTTCCACAGAGGCAAAACACCCTCAAATCCTTCTCCAAACTTAATACCACCCAGACTATGATAGCGATGAGGAGCCACGCCAGCTCTTCATCTCTCTGCCTCCTAAACGCCCTCTTTCGCCATCCCCCGAAAGAATTAGGCGCGATCGACCCAAGCTACTTTAACTCTATCAGACACAGCAGTGAACCGGCGGCCTGGATGAGTCATTCGTTACTAAGGCAATATGCAGATGAACCCTTTGAAGTCGCTACTCCTGGAGGCAGCGCGGGAGCGGAAGGTGCGCAGCCGAAGTTAGCACCTTCCCTGCGGGGGCTCGTCCGGGGGTGGCGGGGAAGGATAGGAGAGAGCCTCAGAAACGGCTCCTGAGGGGTTAAAAAGTTTCTCCCCCCTGCCAGGCTGGGGGGACACTAACGGAAAAGCAAGGAGGGAGGGAAAAGGTGAAGACTTGTGTCCTGAGGGAGTGTTAAAAAGTAAAAGGTGAAATAACAAATTTAAAAAAAAAAAGTGGGGGGGAGGGGGACGGAAGCCTTGTGGACTCACTTGCAGGGAGGCAGCAGGAGCTCACACTTGCCGTATCTAAGCGCGCGCTGACTCCGCGGCCCGCAGCCCTGCTCCGCGGCAGCGGAGAGCTGCGCAAGGAGCCAGGTAAAGGGGAGAGGTGCGGTGGTAGCGCGGGGCAGGCGAGCCCCTGCTCGGTTCGGTTCGGCTCGGTTCGGCGTGGGCGCCGTCCCGTACAGTCCTCGACACGTCGGGGGGAAAAGCGGAGCGCAAAGATCCGCTTGTAAGAGCGGACAAATCGCAAGAAATCGCCGCCAGCCAGGAGGGACACACAGGCATTCGGCAGCATGCGGGAGGAGGGAGGGGGACACCCAAAACTAAACCCAACGCGAACGGCACCGGCGCTTACATCCTCCTCCTCGCAGTCACTTCGCGGCTGGTACTGGAAGCGGGGCCGGTTGCCTTCCTGTTGCAATGGACGCGAGGTCTTGCCGGCAGCGCCGTCCTCCTCGTTGCTCTGGGCTCCAAGGAGGTGACTCGCTTCGGGGGGAACGGGGAAAGAGCGGGAGGTGTTGATCTTCCCGCTGAACCGCTGGTATAGCGAAGCCATGAAGTCAATCCGCGGGAAACGAGGGGGAGGGAGGGAAAGAGAGACGCTTCTCCCTCTCTTTAATTTTTTTTTTCTCCCCCTCCTCTCTTCTTTTTTGGCTACAGCATGCTATACATGAGCGAGGCTCAGTCCCGCATCAGTCCCGCATCAGTGAAACGGAAAGTGAGGGCTCCTGCTCCCCGGTCCTCTGCCCCGGTACCCGGAGAAAAGCAGGGGATATCGAGAGAGCCGGGAAAGGGGGAGCTATGAGGGGGGGAAGAGGAGACAAGATAAATAAATAATAAAACGCAGGCAAGCCGTAACACCACAGGCCCCGGGAACGCTGCACCATCCAGTGTTGGGAAGGAAAAAAAAAAAAAGGAAAAAAACCCAAAAGATCCAAAACACACCACGAAGCCGTAACCCCGATAATGGCGCCTGAGTGGATCAGCATTAAATGTGCTTTGGGGGTGTGCGTGTGTGTTTGCAAAAGCAGAAGGAAAAAAAAAAAAAAAGGAAGGGGGGCTGGCTCAGTCGCTGCTGTCAGATGTTCCCCAGGCAGAGGTGGCAGAGCAGTCGCCTCCGAGGTCGCATACCAACAGTGTGCACAAGCGAGAGGCAGAGTGACAGAGTGTGTGAGACGGAGTGGAAGAGGCTGGGAAGTCTCATTCAAAGCACGTTGCTCTTCTAGGGAGGGAGGGCTTTTCTACAATCACCTCCTTTTCGGCACCCTTTCTTTCTTCCCTTTTTTTTTTTTTTTTCCCGGGGAAACACTTAAAAAAAAAAAAAAGGAGCAACAGACACCTGATCGCCAGTCGTGAGAGAGAAAAAGAAGTGGGGAGGGGAAAGGCGAGTCGCGGAGGGAGAAGGCGGGACCAGCAGCTGCGGGAAGCCGATGTGCACGGAGCGGCTCGGCCCCGGTGAAGGGGCGAGGGAAGGGAGAGCGGAGCCTCCCCGCTGCCCTGCCCTGCTCCAGCCGGCCCGGGCACGGCTCTGCCCCGCCCACTCCGCCAAGGCAAGCGGACAAAAGCCCCTTTCCCTCAACCCCGACCTCCTCCTTCTCTCTACTTCTGGGGAGAGGAGCGGGCGCGGAATTGCAGGGTTTTGTGGAGGTTGTTGTTGTCGCTTTTTAAAAGAATACGGAAAATTGTGTCTCTTGCTATTTTTGTATTAATTCATTTTTTTGCTGCATTAAAACGTGCTTCAGCGCCCCTCAGTGGAAATCCGCCCGAAGTGGCTCCCGGCACCACCGGCCCGGGATAAACAGCGCGGTCCCGGCGCCGAGAGCAGCCAGGGCCGGGATTGGGGCTGGACTCAGATCCAGGACAGCGCCCAGGGACCGCCTGCTGCTGCCGTCCTTGTGCCGCCCTTGCGCGGGGTCGCCGGGCCACGCTCATTCGGTTTGGAGAACCGCGGCCGCTAATTAACGCTTCTGGAGGAGGAGACAGGGACGTGCTCAGGCAGGCACCGGGGGAGTCGGCAGCGGGTGTCAAACCGCTCTTAGACGGCTGTATCGGGACAGAGGGTGACAATTCCTGTTGCTCCAGCATCAGGCTCCAGGTTTCCATAGCAACAGATGCTTAGGTTTAAAGCAAAGTTGGAGAGTTGCTGTCCCCTCTTATTTCCGAAATCATCCTCTCTAAATTTGCCAGAGATATTGGGATTACCGCACATTTTCTTATGGGAAACAGAACATAAACCAGAATTTGCCCATTCCCATTGACAGACTTGCTGCAGAAGAGCTGACAAACTCGATTATACTTTAGCAAGTAGATTTGATGGGCTGACATGTTTCTAAACATTGTTCTTACTTAAAGTTTTAGCTGTTAAGGAAATACTGTCTTTGATATATGTAATTTCATCAGTCCAACAAAAACTCGAACACCTCAGTAGATCATGCATACAATATTCTGAAGTGCAACTACCCCCCCCCCCCATCATTTCAACAACTGCCTCATCAAAAATCTCTTTACATCTCAATATTTTCATCAGCTGCTTTTTATTTGGGTCTTCAAAGTCAGGGATAAAAAATCTTAACATTTAGATTAAAAGGGAACTTTATCTCATCAAGAGGGAAAACAAAAACAAACACTGCCTCCTTTCTGATGGAACTTGAAAGAAAGAATCATTTTGATCTTCACAACTGAGATCCTGACATTTAATTAAAAACTGTGATGAGTACATAATGTTGTGAAGCAAAGGTCTGGCTTCTAAGTCATAGTGACATGTATCATAAGAGAAAGCAGATTTCCAGAAGCCACTTGCACCCCTTATAAACTATGTTTTGGACAGAAATTGACTACACACTACCAAATATCTCAATAGTTAGCTCAGCTAAAATTCCATCTTGAACTGCTTTAACAGTGACTTTACGACCATTTGGAATTGTTGACAACTAGCACAGGCAAAAATACAAAGGAAAAAGAGAATCAATATAAAAGAAATAATATATTTTTAACTTCTAAGGAAAACTAGGACACAAAGGAATAATCAAAGGAAGGCAAGACAAAACCACCAGGCAGAAAAAACAGTGATGATTAAATGTCTGAATTGAAAAGTCTCAAAGAAAGTATAGAAAAAAGAAAACATCCTGCCTCACAGCTCAGCTCAGAACTGAAAGAGCCACTAAGGACCAGTTCAGTTCCAAATACATTTGGTTTCTGGTTTTAATTCTTAAGCATCAAGATTTCACATAATCACATTTGTCTATTCATGCATGCACATATTGTGCACATATGTGTGTACACAATTGATGGAAACATTATATTAAATGAAGATAAAATTGCTATGTCAAATACTTAAAAACTCAGTGAAAAACAAGCAGCCAAATGGTCCTCATCCACCAAAAAATCCTGATCATGCAGCTTCAGGCTGTGATTCATTTGCCCTGAAATAAATAATCACAGCTATTTAAAGGCCTTCCTGATTCCAGCTTTCTACTCTATGACAGACCAGAGACAGCAGAAGAAAAGCCTAGGTATTGTGGTAGGTGAAGGAAGATGGTTTGCACCAGTTGGGAACTGCAACGTGCATTTCTGTAGCCCTGCTACAGCGAGAGTGAGCTTGCGTAGAAGGGCTGAGCAGGCAGCTGCAGGCAGAAATATCTTGAATAACCCCCTACAATAAGATTCACCAGAACAAATCTGTCAATGCCATTATTGAAAACAGGTGTATTTTTCTGAGTCATAAGAGATCCAAATGATTTCATTAGGGACTCTGGAGAGCACTTCAGTCTGCCTGTGCACAAGTCACCTCAGGATGTAGCTTGTCCTCTACAAGCATGTATTATGGTAGTCCTGTCTACTTCTCAGGGATGGATACAACCCAGCACTTCTGAATCACAGCTCAGTGTTAGAAGTCGTCTACTGTCCGATTGCAATTCCATGTTTAATTTGTTCTTTACCTATGCATGACTTGGAGGACAGAGCCCTCTATAATGAGCCAGTTATACAACCAGATACTGTCAAACACTGTGTACACCAACAGGACATGGAAAACAGGACAGTGCCAAAGAAAGAAACACAGGAATCATTGAGATATGATAGTAAAATGGCAATAAACAAACGCCATATAAATAACCAGGGCTTCATTACAGCAAAACAACTTTTCAGCCTATGGCGAGAGTTGAGGAGAACAAAGCAACTTGCATTATGAAATATGTTTAAAGAAGCAAAATATTTCAGAAGTACAGGCATAAGTTTCTTGTCTTTCAACAATCATATTTCATGTAAGAAAGATTCTTTCCTTAAATCCTACAAACATGTCCCAAGATAAAAATCAAGGCATTTCAAAACAATGTTGTCAAGCGTCTCCTAGTTGCATATTTTATCCAATATCCAAACGTTCGCAAGGAGGTTTGATTCCTAACCAGCGACATTTCTAACAACATACAGTGTGTTAGCTTAGGTTATTTTCCCTGCAGTAGCAAAGTAATTATATTTTACCGACATTTTTAAAGCATACTGATAAAAATGGCACTTAGTTTTTCCATGGTGTATAAATAACAGCATCCCCACATTTCAGCACTATTAATGTAACGCTATCAAAAGCAGGTCAAACCCAAGCCCTACTGCCTTTAAAGCTATACATAAAAGATTTCTTTTTGGACAAGCCTTCTCAGAGCACCACTGGCAAAGGAACAATATTTCTCTTGGATTTATTTTTTTTTTTTTTAATATTACTTCTTTGTGTCAGGGAATTTAAGCATTGTTATTCATGGTCTACTCTTCTGTTGTGACTAAGCAATTCATGTTTTCTAAAATTTTGATAATGTCATCTAAATAACAGAGTTTGTTGCAGACAGAGCTAAGCATATTTCTGGTTTTTATGTGGAGATAGTTATACGCAGCTTATTAGTGAAAACTTTTAAACAAAATTATTTTCAATAACTCAAGCACAGTTTTTATTATTTAAAATATTATATTTTCCTTTTCTGATTAACTTTTAAAGGACTTTCAGAGTTTCCTGATTATCCTTTCATATCATTCCAGAGAATCACAAATTAATATTTACTCTTACAATGATTATGTATTCATATCATCCCTCTGGGTTTTTTTATAATAGCAAATCTCCAGGCACTATAAAGATACACTATTTTCACTTCTATTACTATTGTTAGCCAAGACAATATCATCCAACTCGCAAATCTCTGATGGCCTCAGGGTTACGCAACTATACATCTGCTGTCTGGTGTCATCTGAAAACCCAAGCAAACCAAAACAGAAGAGAAATTCTCCTTCCTATGTCAAATGCACCAATTCAGCAGTCCCCGAGGACACATTTGATCACTCATTTTGATCTAATGTGTGTGCTAGGGGAGTATATGATTGTGCCAAGATGAGTGACACCAGGCTGCTGAAGGCTGAGGGGTGTTATGTACTGTGGAACTAGTATCCCAATCTGTTCACTTTCCTCTGTCATTATTTGTGCTAGCAGCATTTCAGAACAAATTCTATAGAAATGTAGCATTGGACAGTGAGTGAGCTTGGGACATAGGCATATTTCTCTCTTGCATCACACAGATTATTCAAAAAAATAATCTTGCTGGCCTATTATTAAAAAAAAATAATCTTGCTGGCCTTACAGTGATTCACAAAAACCAAACCAATCCCAAATCCTTAAAAAAAAGAAGCTAGCTTTCTACTCTGGACCAAGAGAACCATTGGAAAACTTAATTTTCTGACCACTGCAAGAATAATTTATCTTCCATAAATGGTTGAACGAAGGCTTTTTGTGAGGAAAAGAAAACACTGATCCTCAATACTGAGAATGGTAGGCAAAGATGGCTTTACAGGATACAAAATTCTGGAGAAAAAAAAGAAGGCCTGGATGAAAAGGCCCTTTAGGGGAAGAGATGGACCCAGAGGGAGCAGTGAAAAAAAGAAAAACAAAAGCAGATACAACAGGCAGGGACACAGTGATGTACTTAAAGAGAAAGGAGATGAAGGCAAGTGAGGTCAAAGAGGCATAAAAGAAATGGACCAAAACTGGCAGAGATGGAAAGCACCAACATGCTTGGAGAGCAGGGAGACAGGCTGGAGTGGTACAAGGTTAATTGGAGCCACACAGTGGGAGGATTTTCAAAGCCATGGTGATCTGCAGTCCAGAAGGTACTTCCAATGCCTAGTGGATAAATGTTCAACCAGAGGTTAGTAGACAGGTGATTTTATCCACCAAGTCTTGACAAATGTCTAGGCCTAATTAAATTAAAACAAGAATATGTAACTAAATATCAGCAAGTACTTCCCAGTAGCATGAGCAGGACTGTTTCCAGAGGAAATGGGTGAAAGTCCTAATGCTGAGGACATTTATAAATAGCCTCTATGAGGCACTAGAAAATGTGCTGTGAGGCATAATCTTGCCAGCTGGCAAAAGGACAGACCACATGACCAACAAGGTTTTCCCCATCTTTAGTTTTTATGTTTTTGCAGCTGGCGCAGGGATGATGAAAGGCACAAAAAACCCATAGAGAAGAGAGCACTCAGGAACAACGGTTGTGAAAGTTTGCTGCTAGGAAAGGTAACTGCAAATCCTGATTAAAAGAATGTACAGGTGCAGATGTGTTTGTACAGCTGTGCACCACATTGGGGCCCTGGCCTATCACTGTTCCTAGTATTGCCATACATGTAAATAGGAATTTGCACTGAAAACTGTCTTTCTTGCCTTAATTAATATTCTGTCCTTGGAAGCTTTATCTGAAAGAGGTTAGGACGAGATCACAATCCATGTCTTCAAGACAAGCCAGGAAGTTAAGCATTGAAATTACAAATATATTTTTCTCTTGATGCCAAGAGCAATTGGCAGCCATGGAAGACGCAGCTGATGGCACTGAACTGGTCTCCAATATACATACTCTTCTCTGCTTTGCAAGTTGCCAGTATTTGATGCTCAAGTCAGATATGGCATGACAACTAGTTTGTCTGATTAATATTACCTCTCAAGGTAATTTCCATAAGAAAAGAGAAGAATTTTTTTCTTCAGAAAGTCAAAGTAGGCTGTTGCAGGTCTTTCAGAGAAGTAACTATCTTGGAAAAGGATCCACTGGTTCCTCAGTTGGCTACTTCAGATGGAATCTGTCTTGAGGCAAGAGATTAGGCTCAGCTCTATATGTGAAGGGGGTGCATAAGGTCCCTGCTGTATCCTAAATGCTTGAACCATATCTGTACATCCTTAATTGCCGATGCTAGGAGAAGCTGACGTGCTTTCTCTCTAATTCAGCAGTATAAAATTGGTAGCACACAGAAGCAGAATACCTTGGAAAAATTCTGAATTTCTATTTGCTGAGAAAAACTTGTGCATGCAGAACGTTACAGAAACAGAAGGGATTTCACTGCTGATCACAGATTTCCAAGGGAGAAGACAAGTCAAAATACTTTCATTTAAAGGCTTCTTCTTTATAATACAGAGATTTTCTTTAAACAGTGAGTCTTTGGACTAGCTGTCACTAAATTGACAGTTTTCTTGTTGCTTGGAAGAGAACAAAAACCTAGATTTAATAAAAGACCCAGAGGATGCAATGACACAATTTTAGGTTTTGGAGCCTCAGAGCTGAAGGAAAACCCTAGGGAGAAACATGAATATGCAGGGGAAAAAAGCATATATAAAGAGATGGACATCTAAAAAGACTAGTAACCATTCATCTAACAAAATATCCTTCCAGTCCTTTGTTCTCAATCTGGCCCTGCCAGACACACATTTCTTCCTCCAGTTTCTCACAGCTTCAGCAGGTTCAGATATGCTTCTCTTACGGTCTCTTACAAAGAAAGAAGCAAAGATGGAGATTTGTAAGAAGCCCACCCTGTGAGAGAGAATGTTGGATGCTCTCTAGGCATAAACAATGGATCAGTGAACCTGAAGGCTGTAACTACAGCTCAGTCTGATTTCTGTTTCCCATCAGTATTACAGACAGAGATGAGGAGATGTCTCAAGTTGTCTTCCCAGGGCAGTTTTGAACATTCAGAACTGCCACCATAAGTATTACAGAAAGTTTTCAGACCAAACAGTAAAGCAGCTATTGAGTTCCAGTCATCTGCAACTAAGTGATCCACAAGCAGGGACTTTATGGAACACAGTTCTAGATTAGCCATCTGAAGTTCCCTGAAATCACCTAAAAATAATTAATTCCTTTTTGGATGTGGCACTAATACAAATTGGTAGATGTTTGTCCTACTTCAGTATTAGTGCTGGTACATGTTCTTTCCTGCTCATTTGTCTTTATAAATTGATTAGGAAAAAAGCTTACCAGTTCACTTACAGTTTTCTAAGTACAAATTACTCCATTCATCCAATTCAGCTGTCTTAGTAACATAAAATCTAAAATGACCAAGGCTCTCAGAAGCTACTTTAAAGGTTTGTTAATGCTTTCCGTCAATTGCCTTTAAGTAACAGTAAATATACAATATTATAAATGGCTGCCCAAATAGTGTATTCATTTTTCAAGAGGTGGAAGACAGAAGGAGAAGAATGGAATACTAATAGGGGATTAATAAATTATGTCCTTACCGATTTAACACAAGGTTTATAAGCATAGTTATTTAGGATCAACAAACAAGCCACTCAAAGAGAGATTTTCATTTGAAATACCTCTTAGGATGTGCCTTGATTTAACTCATCAATATGTTGTGCTCTTCCTTTTAACCTTGCCACACTCTTTCAGTCAAACAGAGGCCCTAAGGTCAGCTTTGCAAAGGTATTTAGCAATGCCAGGTAGTGGAATACACACTGGAATTATCAAAATCAGATCAGTGACAGCATAATCTATATGAGCTACTGTCTTGGAAAATTCCAGTGGATATTCACATGCATCTTTACATATTCACCGTACATACCAAAATGTAGAGATGTTTGACTTCTAGTTGCTAGTTAAGCTGATATAGATCTTACTGGCTTGCTACTTAATTAAAAAATAAATAACCCCAAAGCTTTGTGAAACAAGACATGCATATTTCTAGTCCCTTCTGACTTACAGGTAGATCTATATGTTTACTTATTTGCATTTGCCAAGGAATCATAAACAGATGCCAAGTGAACCACACTAAATAAAGTGTGAAAACTAACTTCAGGGCTGTTCAATAATTTCACTGCAAAGATAAAAGCAATCCAGGACTCTGATAAGCAAGAAAATACAAGCTGCTTCATCATGATCTGAATACGACTGTGATAAAGGCAATCCTTGAAATTTTGACTGTAACCAGTAATTTCAAACCTCTGAAAGATGTCTAATTTGCTCTTCCAGAGAAAAATAATCTAATTCCCTCCAAGTTATGCAAGCACACAGCAGAATTCAGATCCCCTCGTTGCAGGCAAGCAGCAACTAGGCAGCTAAAAATGTCACAACAGGGCTTCAAGAAACAACCTTGGAGTCTATCACAGTTTCTGCAATGATGACATCAACAAGACTTCAGCAACACAGACAGAGCTGCATTTTGTAAAAGCACTAACATTGAAAGCTATTGTTGAGAAAAAGAACCCACCAAGACTTAAGGCAGTAACAATTTTTGATGAAACACCACTTGCAACACTGGCTGATTCCTCCCTCCAGGAACACTATCAGCAATGAGCAGACAGAAACAGCATCACCATTTATCTGGAATTTAAGGTTCTTGATAATCATTAAATTGTTTCTCAACGCTACACCTTCAATGATTTCATATATAAATAACTCCACTAAAACCTTCTTCAATTTCATGACACTGAGCAAAGTTTACCATTTTTCTGTGGGAAGTGTTTATTCTAGCCATTATTCACCAATTTAAATATGTCTTCACCTATCGAGTAACTCAGTAAAACAAAATTCACTACTGATTCCGGGGATAATAAATTTATCGGAAATATCCTTTACTGAGAAAAAAAGTGTCCCCATTCAAAGGAGTATATCCTTGTATTGGTATTATTTGGTATTTTTGGAAGTGGATGGCACCTCAAAACCAATTAGCATGGCCTAGTTGTGTCATATTAGAAACATACCGGTTCTGCAAGATAAAGCACATGCAGTACTGACACTTGCAGCACATTATGACAAATGCAGACAACAACTTGTCAGAGGTGGAAACACTTGCTGAATAACAGAGATGGCACAACCAGAAAGTGGGACAGTCCCCAAAAGAGGGCAACACTGTGTTTTGGCTAGAACTTGAGAAGTCACATTGTACTTACAGGATTTTAAATGACCTGGGATAGTCCTCATCTTGTGACACTCAGGGTTTTCTTTGTATTAAAAATGAGAGAAAGCACTTGCAAGGAGCTCAAACCTTTGGAATCTGCTCGTCTTTAAACCTGGAATAGTATTACTTTCAGAACACTCACTGAGGTCTATTTCTAAATAAATACACTGGCAGTGTTTTCATCTTTGGCTTGCTTTTTCTAGGAAGCTGTAGAGAAGCACTACTTTATCTGTAATTTACCTGTGTGTTGAGTTTAGAATTCAGGGCTTAAAGGCTCCCTGTTCTCATGGCTGACTCTTGACTGGTATCCTCATGCTGAGCTTCAGCTCTTCTCTCCACCACAGGCAACTCTCTAGCCAGGCCACCTAGTTTAAGAGTCAGCAGGAGCCACACGTCCTGCCACCTTGCAAGCCCCACATGTGCCCCAAAATATTTTCAAGTAGGTTTGTGGGTCAGCTGCAGTGTGGGCTGCCAGCACATCCCAGCTTAGTACTGCAGCCATGGTGGGAGAGATCTGATTGCACCTTTCTGCTTATTTTAGGAGCAGCCTGAGGCAAGTTTGCAAAGTAATCTCTCTCTATCTCTTTTGTGTTTCTGGTAGTGCCTTTCCATAGAAAAAAAAATAAAAAAAAGATACTGATGTGTTCATGGTGTGATTTCTAAGCTGACAGCAGGCTATTAAGATGAGAGCACAGACATTATATTAAATATCCTCCATCTCACATAATTTCTGTCTATTATCTAGCTCATATTAGAAAATAGTTGTCATTTCTTTACTAGATCCTTTTGGAAACTCACTATTGTTGGACCCTGCCCTCTACTGACTTGCTTCTCTTGTGAACATAATGCATTCTGTTATATACATGATAACCTAGATGGCACACTTTAAATGAGATGAGTCTTTTATGGATAAAGAGGCAAAATAAAACCCTGAATGATGTGAGGACAAAGCCTAAAATCTGAGTGATTTCTGTTTCCTAAGTCAAATAACTGGGAGAGGAAGCAAAAAGACAAAAAGTAGATTTTCTTAATAATTATTACTTAATTCTTAATAATAATCTGAAGATAATTCATTTGGATCAATATAATTTTATATATAAGAGTCTGGATCACCTTCTACCCTTCAGCAATAAAACTGTTTCATTTATAGTGCTTGTTAAGGTTGTTCTCTGAATTTGATACAGAAAACATGCTGGATCTAGTAGAAGCTGCAGTGGTAAAAATGCAGCTGTGCGATTCTGCTAACCTGCAGCATTAGCACATTCAGCACAAAGCAGTGCTGGTGGTGAGGGAGCACTTCTACTCTGATTAATCTGTGCCCTTTGCCCAGTGCACCATGTTATAAGTGACAAAACAGTACGCATTTTGATATCTGTTTTCACTTAAGGCCCTTAAAGTGGAGGCAACATCCATTAAGACTTACAGTAAACTTCTGAAACTAAACTACTGGTCAGTGTTTCACAGGTAAGACCAGTAGAGCTAAGTTATTTGCTCATGCAAGTCTGTACTGGGGGCCGAAGAGTGCACAGACTTCATCCTATGGCTGTTTATTCTATGGTGAAACAACTCTCTTTACACTGAGTACTGAGAAAGCTCAACAGAATTAGCTGGAGTTGGAGCCATCAGGAGAGATGTCACTTACTGGTCTAATACACAGCTACTTGCTTAAAACAGTCAACTAACAGGGAAAAAAAGCAGAAATCAGAGAGCTACACCACAAAGATAAGAAAAAGTCCCTCAGAGAGAGCCACCCTCTTAAGTCATTACTATAGATGCTACTGGGGGGGTGAGATTGCTGAAGAAATATGTGTAGATAAAATTGTGTTTGCTATGCCACTGTTGTTCTAGGTTTACAACTGCAGTTCTGAGGAAAACCCTAATGTGCTGCTTTCTCTTTCTGTAGGGTCCTCAGGTTATTTATACCAGTCCAACTGTCAGAAAAAAAACAGAGTTACTGCAGGCATATGGAATACTTTATGCCCTCTATAAAATCATTTGACAATCCAAGGAAAACTTTCCCAAGCCTATTGTTCAGATTCCAGCATGATTAATTGTATTCAGTGGGAGCTTTATCTGAGTAAGGGCTCTAAGGTCTAACAATATCTGATCAGGTCAGTCCAAAACATTAAAATGATTCACAATCCTAGAAATATCTGAAAAAAACCCTGTAAATACAGATCAGCATCACCACTTGAGGGTGCTGCAGTAGTTCTTAAAATATTAACTCAAAGATGTGCTACCAGTCAGGTACTGTACACAGAGCTACACAGCAATAATTCACCTAATTACTTTCACGGAGGTACTCAGAACATTGAGCTAAATTTACACAAAATACAGCTGAACAGGAGTTCTTCTTCTGAAATAAAGGTTTAAATCTTAGAACCTTGCTAGTTAACTAAGGTGATAACATTGTATTCTCCTTAAAAAGAGAAGGGAAATGAAAAATCAAGCAGAACAAAAGAGGACTCTCAATTACACAAGCACATGCATTTCCAACTTCAAAAAATTCATGACAAATATAAATTCTCAGCTCCATACACACATTTCCTCAGACTGTGCTATAAGTGAATGTTTTCCGAAGCATATCAAATTGATTTTGCTATAAACTATTACAGGATTATAGACCCTTTGAATAGTCTTCACTGCAGGAAACACACAGAACTAGTCTCTGTGGGAAATATATTGAATAGTCAGTAAGACACAAAGCAATGCCAAAATACAACAGAAAGTGTTTCAAAAACCACAGCAACCTAACTGGAGTCAAATATTATCTAGGATTCTCCTTTTTATCATAAAAGTCATTATTTGCTTATGAGGATGTAAAAAACATGGTAAAAATAGAACAGATGATAATGGAGTTAAAAGAGATTTCTAAAATCATTATATCTGTGAAAGCATAGTGACTGTACATAAAATGAGCTCCAGTTTGGAACGCATGGCAAATTCCAGTTCTTTTATCTGACTCTCACCAGACACTCAAGAGAGCTGGTCAGGAACTATTTGATGATACCCTTGGAAAATGCTGATACATCAAAGTTAAAACTGCTGGTGGAAAAAGGGCTGGTTTAAAACAAAATTCCCAATTCAAAGACACATGGGGGGGTGGGGGGATGGTGTTGCTTAAAGGTAAAGGTAGAAGATATAAAATGACTATCTTCAGACTGAAAATAACATAAATTTATTTCAAAAAAATGAAGTGATTCTGAAATCCCAATAAAGAATGAAAAAAATAAAAAGTCTGAAATGAAAATAAATCATTTCAGTTGACCCAAAGTAATTTTATTCTTTGGATTGCCATAGAACAGTCATTTAAAAGACTGATTATCCACCCCAATTCAGAGCAGTAAATTTTTGAAGCCATGAAATCCAAGTCCTTCTCAGCTCTAATCTCTTTGCTAGGTGCCCACTAGAACATGGGAGGATGAAAGGCTTTCTAAAACTATTGAAAAAGATAATGATTACCTGGCCTTAAAGTCAAATGTACCGGAATCACCTAGAAGACTAAGACTGCCCTGGTTCAAGGATGAATACAATCTATGAACAGGTAAGTACTAGCAACAGTACTTTGCAATGAGAGGCAAAGAGTTTTAATTGCCTTCCATGTTCTCTCCCTTAGGTGACTATTCAACAACATGTTGCTGCTGAAGTTGAAACCACTCACAATCCACAATGTGCATTTCCCAGAGCTGTACTCACATAGATAAGGATTTGACTCAGTTTTAAAAGAAGATTAATTTAACCCCAATGAATATCTTCATGCAGTATGTATGCACAAGTCAAGGAATGCTTGTGCCTCACTTTCCTGGCAAAAGATGACAAAGGGAAAGCAATGAGATGAGGGTGAATGTATCAAGGAAAGATGTGCAAGAGCCAGAAATTCATTCTGCAAATGATATGATTAGCTACACACTTCTTCTTTGACCTGAGCCCTCTAGCAGACTAGAGCCATTTGGCCCCTATGTTGGAATACTCAGCATCAGAGAAAGAGAGCAAAAAATACCACAGATTCTTTACAGGGACCAGAGCAATCCCTGTGCCTGTGTAGCAAGACATTGTTTTATTAGGGCATCTAAAATCAGAGCCCATATGTCAATAATGAGTTTCTTTAGGAAAATATGTATTAGAAATAGACAGACAATCTTGACATTACATAGGTTTTTCTACAGCCTATTCATTTTACATTGTATTGTTCAACCAGTTAGTTTTAAATTTTCATTACTTTGCAGAGAGTGCCCTGATTATTCCTCTGAGAATGGTAACCTTTTAAATACCTTTACACATGATTAACATTAGCACAAGACCTACCCACTCTCCCATATCAAGGTCACAAATACCAGACGAAAAGTTCCAATGAGTAAAATAAGAGATACGTATAATTTGACTTTTTTAAAGACAAAAGTAGCAGAAGAAGGTAGAATCCCATCTTGCCCTCATTTAAAATATGAGTCCATGTCACACAGGTTTATGTGGAGCTCCAGCTCGGCCTACATGTGTAGGAAGAACCAGCAAACAGTCCACAGCCAAGTGATTTGGCTGTCAGATGCACATATAGGACCTCCTGATTACTGACTTGACTTAGTGGGAAATTATGCTTCCAGCAAAGTGATGCATTTACCTCCTATTAACTTCAGTCAGACCAGGATTCAGTTTTGGGCAAGCTGCTCTGATTCTATTTATGTTACCCCAGGAATAAAATGCGGGCATAATAACCCCCACCAACCCCAGAGGGGCTGTGAAGATTAATGGTAGGAAAGCACCTGGTTGCAAAGGACAGACATTTGTCCTAGTTACGTCTACATGTGAAAAATGAATGGACTCTTTCGCCTCTCACAAAATGGTCATGGCTACTTTAAAATACACATTCCAGATAAGAGGTGCGAACTTGAAGACCTCAATCAGAGTGGTTGAAATTATTAACAAGTAACATGCAACACTGTAAATGTATTTCAGGGCAAAAAGGTCAGCATTAGAGATGTGAGACAGCCTTTTACATTATAATAACTGATATCACCTTCTCTTCATCAGTCATGTATTTCCATAACTTTGTGCCTTCTTTCAGTCATCTTATATAACAAAAAGGATTTATGTTTTGGGGAAAAGAGCACTACAGAAAAGGCATATTTATTAAGTCATCCATTGCAAAATCTTTTGTATTAGATAAGTAAGCAGCCCTTATTTTTTTTTCAATAAAGAGTTTCATTATTTATTGCACATTCATACCTTATATTTCATTCAGTTTAATTATACCAGTAACGTGCTGGGTAACATTTCTAATTTTCCTTCTGTGAATAACTGGTATCATAGCAAATGGCTGTAAGCACTCATTACAAATGATGAATGCTCATCACTCATATTAAACCACTGTAGTTTGCTATGCATAAATGTTCTTAACACATTCAAATCTTCGGGCTGAAATACTTAATTCAAAGAAGCGTGTGGTTGCTTTGTGTCAATTCACACAGGAGACAGTGACAGCTGTGTAAATGCTGAATTTTGGCGTCCTGCAAAACAGCCCAAACTTAACCACAGAAGCATTTCAAAACATCTGAGCTCCTACAGGCAGGACTTGAGCTCTGGATTTTTTGCATAGCAGGGACAGGATCTACTATACTTTTACTCTACTTCCATGAAGTGTGCATAGAAAGGGGACATCAAAGCAATTTCATTATTCCAGCTCTACATTATCCCTTCACGGCTTCACTAAGTGAGCAGGAATGCTGCTACTGTTGAGATAATTAGAACAGGCAATTAGTAAGAGATTGTTAATGTTTCACTGAAACACAAATAGTGAAAGATAAATAATTCCTCCCTTAGGATCTAAACCAGAAGAATAATTAACAGCTGGAGGGGAGGGGAAGCAAGAAGCTAGAACACACTCCAGAATAGCAATCTGTTACCCATTTTTTTTCAGGAAAATATGTGTTCAGGCATTATATCCTTTACCTATCATCTATCTTTCATCAGCAAAGCACCTGCAAAGTTCTCCAAGTTCAGTGTTAACTCTAAGTTCAGTGATAGCAGGATCGCACCCGAAGTTGGAAATGCTCATCCTTAGAAATGGGAGATTCTAAAAATGTGATCATATGATCCAGTCCTGTAAGAAACTTTGTTCAGTCTGCACAGAAAGCCCAGCAAGATCAGGGCTACAGTATTATATTATGGTGATAACATTCTGGACAATCACCTCATGAACCAAGGACCCTCACCTTTACTCTGTGAAGAGCTACAATGCTTCTTTCACTCCTTGCTTTCTCCAGCTCTATCTTTCTCTTTCCTGTTAAGGATAAAGCTTGACTACTTCTCAATGTTTGTTAACTTTGTTTGCTCCTCAGGGGGAGTGGAAAACATGCAAAGCAGAATTAAGACTTATCAAGAACCCTGTGTTTTAGCTCGGGAGCCCTAGAAACAGCAGCTGAAGCTACCCTATTCTTCACTGTGTGCTGCCCCAGCTAGTGCCCTACTTCATTTTTGTTTAGAAGATATCTTACTATGCTTTGAAGGGTTTTGCCTGTGCTCCTCTTCCCTAGGAAACAGACAGCTCTCCCCAGGGCTCCTTGCTTCCTAAGCCCAAGCACCAGATGTACTTCTTAACAGCATGAACATAACCTTCTCCTAAACACAGCCTTGGACAGACTCTTTGGCTTGCAAGTAGTTCCTAGTCTGCACAACTCATACTCCTAGCTCAAGTGCAAAGAGGGAAGGTTACCTACTGTACTGGGACAAGCCACCACTGGGCTTCCTTACTCTTAAAAGGGACTGATCTATGCTAGAATACCCTTTTCAAAACTACTGCATTTCAAACTCCAGCTTTTCAAGTGTTTTAAGTATTTGGCTCCCTGATTACTATTCAGTTTATGGAAAGACCTGAAATAACACCTCCTGTTTAGGCATGAGTTCTTGTTTATGTCCTGCTTTGAGATATTTTATTTCTGAGCTTGTATTGTTTTTGTCACCAAAGGCTGTTTGCTAGGCAAAGCGCTAGATGCTGTTGATGCTGTATGTAAAGAAAGCACTGTTTACCATCATCTGCTATTTACATACCTGTTCCAGAGCTCTGCCAAGCTTCAGGACAGAGCAGAGGAAGATACATGTACTTCACTCTTATGCACAGCAATTCTCATTTACTGGGTATCAGTACAAGGACAGAGGACAGGCAGGCTTCCCCTTTCTTCTCTCAGGGACTTTGGGTCTTTTAGGTAGTAGATGAGCAGGTTATGCAGTTAATACCATGTGACACAAACCTGTACTTCCCTCGTACAAGAAGCACCATATGCTCTTGCTTTCAGACTCTCTCTCCACAGAGGATGGCTAGAGAGCTCTGCAATCCTGAGCAGCACAGTATGGGAGGGCAGGAGTACAGAACTAGTGTTCCTATACCCATCTGCTTTCCTGTTTCTAGGATTACTGGTGAGCTGAAGAAGTATGGAATGATTCACATACATTTCTTAATGTAATCAAATCAAATCAATTAGATGCTTTCTGTCTTCAGCACTAAGTAAATAGGAATTCTGCAGGAAAGGGTAATTTATAAAGAACAGAATGGAAACATTGCATGAGCTATGACAATTTATTTGTTTATTTAGATTTAAAATGATTAACAAATTTGCCTCTCCATGGATCTCCATGCCTTAACATAGTTAACCACTCAATAAAATTTCAGCAACTTTAAAGTAATCAGTTTTACAGAAACTCAGTTAGCCAGCCACTTTCACAGCTACCACTTGCATCAGTGCAGAGGGAAGAAAACCAAAGTCCTTTCTGCCTTTTGCAACACACTTTAATTCTTTAAATATGGGCTATTTCAGATCTATGATTAGAAACACATTCCAGAGTCCTGGAGAACATTCTGTTAATTGCCTTAGATTTTAATGGCCACAGAGGTCAGACACCCTGCTGATCTCAGCTCAATGATGCAAGCATGATCCTTGTGCTGGACCAGCTCCAGACACAACAGATCATAACTGTCATCTTATGCACCACCCATGACCTAAAAATGGCCAGCAGAGCTCCTGGGCTGGCCACACCAACCAAAATGTTTCCCTTATAAGGAAAAACTGTGCATCTCCATAACCTGGCTATAAACAACCAGGCATGGACAACCCAGCTGGAGAGTAAAGTCAGCAGGAATGTTCAAAGGAGATTAGATGCAATTCCTTCTTTCCAATGCACAGGTAATACCTCTGTCATCTTATCTGTCTACTTCCTCCTACCACCCTCATGACCTCCATATTGCTGAAGTTCAGGGAGATCACCTTCACCCACATCCAGATTTGACTGGAGAGACTCTACCTTCCAGCAATTCAGATTCATTTTTGAAAATACTAACAAATATATCAGCACTTATATAGACACACACACGCACACAAAAAACACTGGCATAGTAAATTTTGGAACTTTGTCCAGGTAGTAGATATGCAGGGCTTCCAAACACTTGGCAGCCTCAAGTTGGAACTCAGGCTTAATCCAAATTCCACTAAAGACAATGGCAGTCTTTTCACAATCTCCAAAGAATTCTTCCAAGACTGGCAAATTAATCCCGGATAGATACTGCCTAGGGGAGTAGAACATTTATGAGACACTAATTTCATTCCTTGGATTATATATATGTGAGGAATCAGATTTCTTGTTTATTTATGGAGGAAGTACGGCCATAACATGGTGTTCAAATAAGCAGTCTTTTACATTTCAGTAAGCTTTTCTTTTTATACAATAGGGCAATATTTCACTCTCTTCCTGCACTCTGAATTGTATCTTTGATGCCCTTGCCTGTATATGTCTTTAATGGCTCTGGCACAAATGAGTACCACAGACATTTCAAACCACCATCAGTCATTTTACTAGTGTACTACAATACAGTAAAATATATGGCACATTGCAACTACAATTTTAAACTTTCCAAAACCTGATTCCTGTTGATGACCCGTAAAAGGGAGATGTTCAGAATACTATTCCATTGCTTAGCTTTCCTGCCCAAGCTCCTACATTAAAAGCTCAGGCTATGAGCCTGAATGAACTGATCATCTGCAATAACCATATTTCTTCCTACTATCTGAAAAGCAAATGTGCACAGGAAAAGCAATAGCTTTCTATATATGTCAAAAGGGCAGAAGAATCCTTAAGTTCAGTGGCCTATTCAGATACCATCAATGCAACAAACTTGTATTAAGTGGGCACTGCTTTTTTCCAGCTGGAATTACACTGGTTTCCTTTCAGCAAAGCAATGCAGAAAACTAATGCAGGACAAAAAGGATTTCATGAAAGCAATTTTTGATACCATTCACTTTCCCCATTTCCTTACTGCAGCTTCTCTTCCTACTTCTAACTCATTCAAATCAGAGCAGCAACCTTTGCTTTCTTAGATTAGCACAATGACTTCATGCAGACATTTTACATCCATGATTAATGGAAACAGATTTGTCCCTCCTACTTAGTGTTAAACAGCTGAGGTCAGGTTATATGCTAATTTAAACTTCAGACAATCCTGCTGGCGTCGATGGGATCATGTGTGGAGCAAAATGTTGCTTCAGCTGTATTTGTTTCCTGCAGCCTTCCAGCGTAACTTAACATACATCTTTGGTGCATAGCAATGAGAGTCATTCACAGCAGATGGTATTTTGCACTGCTACTCACAGATTGCAGTACTTGGATTTGCCAGTCACATAACAAACAACTGGCCTAAAAGCAGACAATAAAAGCAAGAGATAAAAAAACAAGTATTTTTGTGGAGCAGCAGAACTAGTGAAGCACACTTTTCCATCAAGACATATCTAATGGTTAGGCTCTCTAGTGTCTAATGAGGTATTAGCTCTGACTGAAGTTGGTTCTGCAGGTGGGGCAATTCATAACAATTCCTCTTTTATAAGGCCTCTACTGTTTGATAAAACCAAAATTACACTGCAGTCTCCCTTCAAGGGTCTATGAATTGTGTGTTTTCTTACCAGACCACCTATTTTCAAAAATGTCGTGGCAATATAGACTTCTACCCTCAGATAGTTCTGCTGAAATTGATTTTTAAATTGCTGGAATTTATTTTAAAATTACTGGAATAGGGAAAATAAGACAGAAACATACAAGCATAACTGCAAATGCCTCACATCCCCTGAAAACAAACAAACAAAAACCAAAGAGAAAGTATTAGAAAAATATACTTACTATCTGCAGTTGGGGTCTTTAGTCAGTGGAAGTAAGCATGGTTAAAACTTAGGAGCTCTGAAATCATACTCTGGAAGGATATCCTCATCTCCACTGACTATAGAGAGCCCAGGTGCCTTACTAAGGCACCTCAATTGAATACCTATAATGATTACCTCTTAAGAGGCAAATCTGGAGAGAAGAAGCTTTGTGGATCTACTGCATCCCTAAAACATTCTCTCTCCATGTAACTAGGGAGCCTCCTTTGAAGTGTGATTGTCAAGTTTTGAGGGTTTCTGGATATTAGACAGTCCATGAGCAGCCCCACAAGAACTATATAGTGAAGCTCATTCTGAAGGGAAAAAAGCAACTAGATCATTTATGCTGAAGCAGAGCACGCATACCCAAGGAGAGGCAAGATTTCAGAGGTACAGAGCTTTTGTGAGACAGTTCAAGCAAAGATCTGACACACTCTCTGGGCTATCTGCAAACATTAAAGCATGGTGTGATGTGAGTATCATTTCAGCAATAGAAGGATGCTGCATTCGGCCAGAACAATTATTCGTTACATCAGTTCAATGCGCATAAACCAAACTGCATCACACTACAAAAAAAGTATTCCTGCACCTGCCACTACTGGAAGACCATTTGGGACCACATCTCCCACTTTATTTCTGGTAATGCTTTTGTCCCAAGCTCAGCTCCAGTCACTGGGGTTCTGTCCTGACATCAGTAGGATAACTGGCAAGCCAGGACTACATGCACTTCCTGAAATGTCTCAGCAAGCTTGTCAAATAACTGAGTACAACTACAGAAATATCAAGAGGTGCAGAGTTAGAATTAGTGAAAAAAAAGAAAAGGAATTTTATTATTTTAGTCTAGCAGCACGTAGAAAACACAAGTGTGATCTGAGTGTGACTGCGCCAGACAATTTTGACTCCAAAGAGCTTACAGTCTTCAGAGGCAAGACAGACAGAAAGTGAGAAAAAATACAGAGAGAACTAACATACACACAGCAAAATGTTACAAAGCTAAGAGTAAAACTCTGTCTCCTGCCTTTCCTCTGTCCAGTCTGTCATACTGCCTGCTAATCAAAACAGTTGGACATCTTGAATGCATTTACCTTTCATAGCATCTCTGCAAGCTAAGCTATGAGGAGCTCCAAGCAGAAAGCAAGCTGAATCACACCTCTAGAAACTAAAATGATCAGTTTATTCTGCTCTAATTCTTCATGGATCCACACTAGGTTATTGCTCCTTTGTCCTTTACTTGTCTTTTACCGTCTTTTTTTTCCTAAGTAGGTCACCTCATCTCCTGAAGTATGAAGCCATAAGACTCTGAAAGCATAAAGGAGATTTATTCCTCTCTGTGTGCATGATCTTCTTCACTGAAAGAAGTATGGGAATGACTACAAGGTTCATCATCGACTTCCAAGAATAGATAAATGCCTTTGTTATGCTTCTGTAGCATCTCTCAAATAGAGGCAGGATGAAGCCTACAGTGAAGACAGAACCCTTGCCATTAAGTTGTCCTCTGAAACACTTTAGCATGGTCCAATGGTGGTAAAATGTTAGAGACTAATTTTATTTGAGGATTTTAATTTTCTGGACTTAACATAAGGCCACTAATGTTTTCTTTCCTCTCTCTGTCTCAGAAGTCTCTCTGCTCTTAGATACACATTTATCTTAAATCTATGATTTACAAGCATTGTGATAGACTGCCCTTTGTTAACCTCTTAAAGGACCCTCCTACATGATTATTCTTCACATACGATGCTTAATTACCTTTTAATACGTTGTTCTTGAGAAAACAAAATCCCCAAAAAGTGAAGCTGACAGAAATTTAAACCATGCATGTGTCTAAAATACAAAGTCTTTGCATGATAAAATCAAGCAATCTTTTTTTCCTTAGTACTCTTATCTGAGGTAAGATAAGATTTCTGTTTGTAAGATACTGATTTCTGTTTGTACTAATTCCAGGGATTTCAGTTCACATTACCAAAAAGTTCACAACAGATGCCTTTTGTCAGGAAATTTCTCCAAGTCAGACATGAAGAAACCCACAGACTGAAGGAAGGTTGCTTGCATTCAAGCTGTTTGTAGTGAAGGAAAAGGTTGTGGTTATTTTATCAAACGTGGATGCTGATATCCAAGGATTATTTATGAACATACTAAACAGCATGCACATGTTCACAAATACAGATAAACCCAGAGTGTTCAACAGTCAGGAAGGACCTTGATTCACAAGTGGCCATTTAAATGCATTGTAATGCTGGCATTTCAATGTTATGCAAAATACTTCTGTCAATAGACTAAAAACATATTTCCTTAAGAACTTAATTCCATAATTCCATATTTCAAAATTCTCTGAAACAAGCACACTCTTTTCTGTATACAAGAAATAACATACTGTAGAATATCAAGATTTCCTTAGAATGTTAAAGCAGAAAACAACACATTAACTACCTATATCTTTCAAGATGTTCCTAACTCAAAATTTCACTTACATTAAAATCCCACAAGCTACACTACAGGTCAAGAATTGTTAGGTTTCAATGCCTTTCCCAGGAATTAACTGTGGATCCCACCATCACCTGAAATACAGCCTACATTCCTCTGCATCCTCTTCACTCCCTCAGGTGGATACATTTTTCAACTACTATAAAACCAGCCCTGTTTTCAGGGAATTCTTTGTTAATGTTTCCTTACTTTCGATAAAACAAAGAACAAAACATTCAAAGCCAGAAAGCTTTTCTGTGTAAATAAATCAATGAAATTTACAAGATGAATTAGGTATCTAGCAATGCTGAGATCTGATTCCAATTAAATCCAAGTCGGCTGTAGTCGTGTAGGTTCTGGTGACTTGGAGTTTTCATTAGATCTACAAGAAATTGTTAATAATGCTAGATGACACAGTTATGAAATTATCTGGCCCATTAGTTTTGCAGTTTACAACCAGTCGCAAGTGGTTTCCCCACACTAAAAACCTTGAGTTTTTAGAGTAGCTGATAACACAGTGATGATACCCAGAAACTCTGTTCAAGTCCCTACTTCTAGGACTACAATACAGGTCAGTTCGCAGGGTCAGCAGAAGTAAAGATCCTGTCTCAGTGTATGTGAGAGCTCCTAATGCCTCTAGCAACAGTCAGCTCAGATTCCTCATATGTCTAGAGTCTTTGAGGACACATTATTTTAAGAACCAGGTTTTTCACACAATTTAGTTGTGGCAACGTGCTCCAGGAAAACTGTGAGCAGAATCACTGACAAAGAAAGGACACACTGAACAACTACTAAATTCTGAGACTTCATTTGACCTACAAGAGCAGGTAGTTTAATAGTGATCCGTCCATTAGTATTACTGGCCAAGGCTGCTCAATAAAGGCTTTACGATGAAAGCATAACAACCACAGCAGGCATAATTCTTAGTGTTCTTGTGGACAATGACTAAATCAATACTGAGTACCAGCCTCAGAGTTTCCAGACAGCAACAAAGTAAGTCTTCCTTCTTCATATAACTTTTCTAACAACATGCAATAAAACATTCAGCAGGCACAAAATTTCTGCGTTTCAATTCAAGAGCAAAAATTTCCCTCTTCTAGATTGTCCTCTGTTGTGAAAACAGGATAGGCAGGCCAGCGTAAAGTATGCTACCTAGAAAAGCACTCAGTTCTATGGATTTGCTCCTGCATGGCAAAAACTTTTTTGTGATATTCAGATGAACACACAGTTGTACAGCTCCAATGCACCACAGTTGCACATTTCCAACTCCCATCTTCAGTTAAATCTAGAAGTTCACACAAGAAAACCCAACAATGACAGAGAAGGATCTCAAGCCAACAGTGTGTCAGACTTTCCTGGAAACCAAGTATGAAGTCCACAGTTAACTCAGTGTTTTCTAATCACCTGAGGTGTTGGCTGTACCATACTCTCACTGTATAAGCTGAGCTTTCTTTCACACCTTTAAGCACCTACAATTTAAATACTTATAGCTAAACTCTAGTTACATAAGCTCCCTTTATAAGTAATAACCCCTTTAAATTAGGAGTCATTTAATCTATTTCAGCATCTATTTCATACAGAGATGAGTTCTGTGCAAGCCTTAGTAAGTACACTCTCTAAATCCCCACAAATTCTAGTAGGAAACTGGGATGATCACCTCAGATGGAATGAGTCTACCCTGCATATGTCTGCATTTAATCAGGAATCCTGAATCAGCCATGAATTAATCCCAGTCTATGTCTGTCATCCTCCTAAGCGGACCATAACACTGTAGTCTCATAAAAATACTGTGAAGCAAAAGGTATTAAAGGCTGTTACATTTGGCTATTATGGCAGTGTGGCCGCAGAACTAAAAAGCAAGAGCTGAAACTAAGCAGCCCTCAATACCCATATATTTTGACACTTTCTTGGGGATAATTTAGGTGAATAAAGGGAGTTTTCCAGCCTTACGACATAGTAAAGGAGACACCACAGCTGTTAAACAAAAGATATATTGAGGTCCAACATGATTTGAATCTAGCCAGAACTCTCTGTGCAACATTTCTATGTGTGCTAAATCATTTTCAAATATGCCAAAATCAAAATAAACCAAGTTTGGTTTCTTAATTGCACGCATAGACAGTTCTATAGCATATATGTTAAATACCAAAAATAAAGGCACTACAAACACATAAGAATGTGAACAAATATTCATTTTAAAGGTCTGCAAAACCCCAAGCTTCCTAGGATGCCTGGCCTTACCTCCATCTATGACTTAAGAGCACAAACGCCTTTGATTCTCAACCATTAACTCACTTTTGAAACTGGGATGCACAGGCCAATTGACTTGAGGGCGGTGAAAACTGCAAGGATCCTTAAAGAATACCTATGACTTCACCTGTGTGAGAAGTCACTCACCAGTGAATGCAAAAGGAAAAAAAACAAACAAAGCTGGTCCCAGCCACAAAGGTGATGGATAGGACAGGGTAAACCCACTATCAACTTCTTTCACAAGAAGAGTACTGTTTTCTACTTTAATCCTCTTTCACAGTGGATTAAGCTAATACAGAAAAAGCAATAAACAACAGTGTATACCTATCTCAAATCTGCTCTATGTGTAGGCAAGCATCTATGTACTTAAACTCCCACTGGCAGGTCACTGGAAAACTACTGTTTGTCAGTGTCTGCTATACTCAGAATCAAGTGCATGGTGAAGCCAAGATTAAATCTATAGAGATATTTAGATATGGAGTCTCACTTCTGTCAGATGTGGAAATGTCCCCATGCATCACAGCCCAACAAAAGAAAGGAACTACGAGGCCACGCCGCTGTAGGAGAGCATCCATCCTACAGGGTCACAGCACAGGAGAGAAACCAAGCGTATTTCAAATGCAAGATGCACAAGCCAAGGGACTTGGGAGTGTGAGGTGCAAGCCAAACGTGTGATTTTAACTTCATGTGTGAGACTTGTCAGGCCTGCCTTCAGCCTTACAAAAACACTCACAAACCAATACTCAGCCAGCTGGTTTGGATTTTCATTGTATTTCCTAGAGGAAGAAAACAGTCTGCCCACAAACTGCATTCATATTCTTCTCGTGTAAATTTTATTTTTCAGCACAGCTATGCTGAGTTTAATTTCACCTTGATTTTTTTGGAGGGTAAAAGCATTACAGAAAAAAATTTTTTTTTCTGCTTTGCCTTCAGCCTAAGAATGACAGCAACATCCTTCCTGTGAAGAAGCTGGTAATGCTGCCGTGATTTTTATCACTAGCATTTGTATCTCCTGGATATTAATAGATGTTTGGAAAAATGCTGTAGTATCTCATTATTTATAAAATACAACAGGGTATAATTCTGCAAAGAGATTAATATCTCTGTATCAGGAGCTGAGCATATTGCTTGTCTTGTTCTGCAGTTTACATTAAAGGACCAATAATGTTCGTCTTGGAAAGCTGATGTTAACACACAGACTGGACAGATCTACAGTCATTATGCAATCAGCATCTACTTTGTCACGACAAGGGTGCATTCCTCCTACTCACTGCAAAGTGAACAAATGTGAGCGCACCACCTGTAATGTGTATTTTTCCAGCTCATTACAGTACCCTCGTATGTCTTATTTTGGAATAAGCTGACCAACATACTACTGTATTAGTCAGTATCAGACTATAAAAATTTAGACAGATTTTAAACTGGAGAAAGTAAATTAAAAAGAAATGCAACAAGGACAAGAAACAACATTTCAGTGAGAATAATGAAGTACAGAAATACAAGTTGAGGAATTTCCAGATAGATGGAAGTTCTGAGGGAAAGGATCTTGTATTAAAATGAATCTTGAACTATGAGACAATAGCATTGTGCTTTTGGGAAGTACAAATACTATGCTGTGACCAGTGAAGTAGAGAAAAGCTTTTAATACACTTTCAGTAATATTTTTACTTGATTCAGCATTCCAGGTTTTGAGACACGAAATGTAGATTAATTGGGAGACAGCATGAAGAAAAACAAGGAAAAATACTTACACAGAAGAACAAGTAACTGTTTAATTGAGAGGAGTAAAAAGGAAGAGGTAAAATTTGCTGTGTTCGTGGTGGACTGAGCAGACAGCACAAGTTAGGAAAGTAAGAGAGGGAAAACCTTTCTAAGGACACTGTAGTATCACTCAGGAAGACTGTGAAACCTACCCCTGTATAATTTTCAAAAAGTTAAACAGACACAGTCCAAGAGTGACTAAGGCAGAGCTGATCTTGGCTTGCAGCTGGACAATAAACTAAGTAAAACCCATTAACCCTATATTTCCTTTATTGTTGCCAATAGTGGTGAGCTTTGTTGATTGTTCTGTTTTTCCTGTAGATGAACAAGACAGAATGTCCACTGTCTGGCTTTCAGGTCCTCCTAGGAGATTGCAAGGTTTTAAAGTACGGAAAAAATCTTTCTGTTTTATGGAAAGTGGGCACATTTGAAATTATACAATCCTGCAAAAAAACCCTTCAGAGCCTTCAAACCACCATGTGTCAAAGTAGATATTTTTAAGATGTTTTTCATTATACTACACATCTTTCATTTGATTATACTCTGATCTATTCTCATTTTAGCAGGCATCACTCCTGCTGACTTCAATAGCATTATTCCTCCTGTTTTTATACTACACTAAATGAGAGTAGATCCAGCCCTTAAGTAGTAAAATGGATTTAAGATTACAAGATCATAATGTTCTGGGGCTTTTTTTGCAATTTACTACTGTTCTCCAGGTTTCATTTATGCCTATAAATTATGCCTTTCATGGCAGTGGCATGAATGTATTTGTTTAAGACACCACTTGTTCCATAATCATAGAAAGACAGATGAACCCCTGCAGAACCCTGCAGCTGAGGCTAGATTGATCTGTAACTCAATCCAGCATTTTTTAAACACAGGTAACATGAAAAGCTCTTCAGCAAGCTGCTGAATACAACAGTCTGCTTAAAAACAATAGAAGCGACTGACTGTATTCATCTCATTATAAGAAATTGCTCACAGAATAAGACAAGCTTCCTCAAAAGGCTGCGTTTTCAAGTTAGTTGCTGTGACTGTGTCCCCTGGTGAATTGCACTTCTGAGTTTATGAATGTAGCAGCACGAAGGAAGGAATATTGAGAACCTGGGGTTTTTTTTAGATCTCAGTCCACCTCTAGACAAAAGGCTTAATGACCTTCAATATTTCAGACCTTGGCTGGGTGTAAAGAAACACTCATAGAAGAATTACTCCAATGAGAAGTCTAGAACCTGAAAGTTGAACCAGCACTGAAAATACTCTGAAACTACATTCTACTAAATATTCTAAAATTACATTCAATATTAAAATTCTAGAGAAATCCAGCAGTGTCACATCATTGCTTAGGTGGACTCCTTCCACACACAAATTTGATTTCTGCAGACATAAAACTTCTCCAGCTTCAGAATGTTAATCTGGAACACATAAGACTTGAACAGCAAATTTGTGAAGGAGAACTTGCTTTTGTATATAGAATCATAGAAAGCTTTGGGTTGGGAAGGACCTTAAAGATCATCCAGTCCCAATCCCCCTGCCATTGGCAGGGACACCTTCCTCTGGATCTGGTTGTCTAAAACTCCATCCAACCTGGCCTTGAACACTTCCAGGGAGGGGGCATCCACGACTTCTCTGGACAACCTGTGCCAATGCCTCACCACACTCACAAAAAAAAAAATCTTCCTAATACCTAATCTAAATCGCCCCTCTTTCAGCTTAAAACCATCACCCCTTGTCCTATCCCTGCACTCCCTGATAAAGAGCCCCTCCCCTCCTGTAGCCCCCTTTCAGTACTGGAAGGCTGCTATAAGGTCTCCCCGGAGCCTTCTCTTCTCCATCCTAAACAAGATCAACTCTTTTAGCCTGTCCTCATAGCAAAGGTGCTCCAGCCCCCTGATCATCTTTGTGACCATTCTCTGGACTTGTTCTAGCAGGTCCATTTCTTTCCTATGCTGACAACTCCAGAGCTGAACATAGTACTCCAGGTGTGGTCCCACCAGGGTGGAGTAGACGGGGAGAATCACCTCCCTTGACCTGCTGATCACACTTTGTTTGATGCAGCCCAGGACACGATTGGCTTTCTGGGCTGCAGGCACACACTGCCAACTCATGTTGAGCCTCTCATCCACCAACACCCTGAAGTCCTTCTCTTTAGGGCTGGTCTTAATCCGTTCTCTGCCCATCTTATATTTGTGCTTGGGATTGCCCTGATCCAGGTGCAGGACCTCAAAGAACTCTCTGAATAAGGCTACACTGAAAGTAAGGGCACATCTACTACAACCAAGAACACTGGACTGCAAAAGACATCATTGCTGAGACTATCCTTCCTAGGGTCCCGGCATGAGCAAATAGCCCTGACATCCAAGAAGATATTCCACCTCAAAAGGCTCTAGGAAAGTCACAGCAGAAAACTTTTAGTCATTTTTTTCTCCAGACAAACCTGTCTCTGAAAGAAACAAAAAAGTAAAGGGTTTAAGTCTCAATCAAGTTCTTCCTTTACCCTGGAAGAGAACTGGCACTGGCAAACTATGTTTTTAGGGAACCACGATACATCAAATTATATGTCATGACTCTTTTTTGGTTGTTAAACTCTTTTATGAGGTTGAACCCAAGGAAATGGGTGCTAATTAGCACTGATTAGCAGCTAGTGCTGCTAATCACAAAGATTATCTTCCCTTGCAAGTATAAATAGATAAAGTAGAAATGTTATTCAGGTGGAAAAGAATTTCATTCCTTTCACAGAAAAGGAATTTACCTGCCTAAACACATCTAACGCCCTTCTCATAAGAGAAGTCACTATGAAGACTTTTACAAAGGAGAATTTTTGATTTCTGCAGAGGATATAAGTAGAGGACCATGGAATCCCAGATGACAAGTAAAAAATAAGTGCCTGAAATGGAGGTACATCCATAAGCCCCAGCATTTGGAAACCAACCTCAGCATCAGAGATGGGGCTAAGTGAGGACACCATGAACAGTTCCGTGGATCATCAATCAAGATAAGAACTCTAAAGGAAATGCTTTCACTCTTCTCCCTGTCGAAGAGCTCTTGCTGCTCCTCACATAGTGCACCACTGACAGGGAAGCCACTACAAGAGAGAACTGTTCCCCTGATTGTGTAGAATGTCAACAGCTGAGAGGATCTCTAATCAGCTAGTCACAGCAGAAATCTTGAACATTGTCCTGTCTCAATTCTATGATAATTCTCCAGGTCAGGGATCAAATCCTCTGGCAATTAGCAGAATAAATTAGTTTGTTAATCCTCTTGGAGGAACAAGTACCTAATTAATGGGGAGGTGTTGTGCATGCATGACTAAAGATATTCCACATAATCACATAGCTAGAATGACCTGGTTTTGAATGACATATCCTCCACAAAATAGCCTGGAGCAAAAGAAGTGCTGTTGACAAATGGTAGTTGAGTAAAACTCTTTGGGTATGCAAGAATGGTATGTTGCCTTAAGCAGTATAAGTGGATCTGTGTGTACAGAAAAACTACATCTTTGAAATTATTTCACAGTTAGATTTGTGAGAAGCTATTCAGAAAAGGATGTAAAAAATAGGTCTAGTTGTATCAATCAGAAGTTCATAACTCTTCCAGTACATGGAAAATTGGAAAAAACCTGCAAGGAACTGAAATTGGGAGAGCAAAGCCATGGAGAAATAAATTGACAAAACAAAATTGCACATTGGCTATGTCTGGGAACTAGACTTCCCTTTAATATTACTGTATGCTTTGCTTTAGGTAGGTGTTTACCTTTTACCAGCACCAACAAAATTGCGTCTGAATGCAAGGTTCAGAATATGCTCAAAACTTTCCAAACAGCAGACCTGCAGTTTGCCCATATTTTAAGACAAAATGTTACAATTCATACAGCTTTTTTTTACCAGATCTTGCTCTCATGTAAAGTTTTAGTAACTCTGATGCCATTCAGAAGGACCTTGACAGGCTTGAGAAGTGGGCCTGTGCAAACCTTATAAATTTTAACAAGGCCAAGTGTAGGGACCTGCACATGGGTCAATGCAATCCCCAGCATCAATACAGACTGGGGATGGATGGACTAAGAGCAACCCTTTGGCAAAGAGTGTTCTTTCTACTATTTCCAAATTGCTTATTTAACGTTTCCTAAAGAAGGAACCTCTGTTCAGACACCATACCCTTGGTGTAAGATTTTGGCAAAATTTCAAGATCTTTATCTGTATTGTTTATCAATCTTCAGGTTCTCAAGGGATATCAACTTAACCTCCTGTAGGAGGCCAACACAACCCTCCAGTGTAACAAATGAATAGGCTCAAGTTTATGAAAAATATTAATAATAAAGAAACCTTCCAAATTTCTCCTTCCTTCAGATTCTTTGAGCCACTGGCATGGACCAGAAGCTTGTAATATACTGGGGCCCAGCACACATGCAGAGCAGAAAAATGATCTCTTCCCAAAAAGCATCCCAGTCTTATGCAATATAAGTGATAGCAGATCCTGCAGGTAAAGCCTGCCAGCCAGACCAACACAGGAGTTCTACCACATCCCTTATGTACCTGTGTTGCATACAAGCTCTGATTAGGTTATCATAATTATCCTGTTTAGGCCACAAAATCTATGATTCTTTCCGTAATCTGAACTAGCACATTATCAGAGATAATTTTCTAAACTGATGTCAACATTACAGGCACTCAGATTACTATTCGATCAATACTCTGAACGTTAAAATAAACTCCTAAGAGTTCTTATGTGTATCTACTGCACCAGTAACAGACTGCAGTATTTGCAGAACTCAGGGAAAGTATAAAGTCTATTTGCTTAATCAAACAACAAGAGTCCTCTGAATCCCTGGCAGGCTTCTCTGTCCTAACTGATGTTAGCTAACATTTGCACTTAATAATCTTACTGCTTTTATTAACGAATTCAAAGAAAAAAACTCTAGGATGCTACAACAAGACTAACCTCCTCCTGTGCAGGAGAAGTTTTTTCAATAGTTTTTCAAAGAACTGGAAAGTCTGCTTTGGAAACAAATCATAAGCTGGCAAGACACTAGCCTGCCCTGATGTATTCCTATTACCAGGTAATTTAATGATATGTTTTAATCTTCACCCCTGGTTTATGCTTAAGGATCCTAGAAGTAGACATTCATGTATAAGGACCTTTAAAAAGGAAAAACTCCCTTTTGAATCATCCCATTTCATCAGGCTTGAAAGTGAAACAAGGGTTAGGCACGGCATGGTGTCGTCTTTTTGGCCAAAGCATCCATCAAGAGAAAAAACACCTACCGAACAGCAAGCATATACCAGTAGAAAATGGAGAAGCTGAAGCTCCTTCTCATCAGAACATAAGGAAGAATAAAAATCAGGCATCTGATTACTGTTTCTTTCAAAGTCTGACAACCTGCTCTCAGTGTATTTCACTGGCACAGCGCCCTGGTCACTCTCCTAGCCTAACACAAACAGCAGCTCCCAGCCTCTTCACCCATAGAAAGACAAAGGCCAGTACACACAGGTTTTCAATAGGTAGCAAGAACTACTTGAAAACAAGCCAGAGACACTAAAATCAATGTTGGTGCATAAAATAGCCCTTGTTGCTCTGGCTCCCCTTGGCTAATTTTGGAAGAAAAAAATTCCATGCATTCTCCTGACCATCCTGCCCCAAAACATGTAACATGAGACATGAATTCATGAGATAATGAATTTCTAATTTTGAATTGGTATCTATACCTCCTTGACCACACTGGACACCAGAGTGGAAAACACCTCATATTCAGACAACAACTTCTCAGCTGATATGCTTAATTCTCTCACTGATGTTTACACTGGAGAAACACGCTCTGCAAACCAGTTACAGAATCATAGAATGGTAGGGGTTGGGAGGGACCTCTGGACACCATCCAGCCCAACCTCCCCTGCTAAAGCAGGGTCACCTATAGCAAGTTGCACAGGAACATGTCCATGTAGGTTTTAAATATCTCCAGAGAAGGAGACTTCACAACTCCCTGGGTAGCCTGTTCCAGTGCTACATCACCCTCAAAAGTAATGAAAGTTTTTCCTCATGTTCACATGGAACTTCCTGTGTTCCAGTTTGTGCCCATTACCCCTTGCCCTGCCACTGGGCTCTGTTGAAAAGAGTCTAGCCCCATCCTCTTGACACCTGCCCCTTAGATATTTTGCTAGCATTGATAAGGTCCCCTCTCAGTCTTCTCCAGGCTAAACAGATCCCGCTCACTCAACCTCTCCTCATAAGTGAGATGCTCCAGTCCCCTGATCATCTCTGTGGCCCTTAGCTGAACTCTCTCCAGTTGTTCCCTGTCTTTCTTGAACTGGGAATCTCAGAACCAGACACAATACTCCAGATGGGGCCTCACTAGGGCAGAGTAGAGGGGGATGTTAACCTCCCTCAACCTGGTTTTATACTCTTCTGATGAACCTAATTACAGCATTTAAAATGGTTTAATACATACCCATTTTCCAACTCAAAACTTCAAAGAGGTTTTTTTTTATTAACACAGAAAATAAGACTGGAAAAGGGGCACACCACGGATCAAGCCTTCTGCCTGGCCCACATCAGTAATTCTAAGTGTTTTAACTGATTGTTTTCAAGTCTATCCTAACCACTGGAAATCTGTACATATAAGAAAAGCCCATGTCCTGGGAAGGTCTAATTAGTTCTTTTTAGATCTAGAAGAAAATAAAGGCAAGAGACAACATGGGGAGACTTTTTTACACCTCAGCACAGCTTTGAAAATTTTGGAGAAGTACTTTTAAGATGTTTGTATTTAAGTTTCTTTTTTTTTATTGATGGACTATAGAACACAGGGATTTTTTACCCAATATGACAGAGACATCGGCTCTAAGGCAAAATGAGAGCTAAACCAGAAACACTTCTTTAAAATTGTACCTCTTCTGACCAACAGTCTGAGCCACAATAGATATAACCAAGAAAAGGCGACAGAGGCACAGCTACTCCATTTGAAGTCAGGTATTATGTCAAAAATAGTCTAGTATTTCCTAAAATAAGTCTCAGAGCATACAGTATAGCATTAGACTCCTGCAACGGAAAATTTATCAAATTTCTTCAAACCTAGTAAAGTGTAAGGAAAAGGAACTGAAGAGTCAGGCAGTTTTAATTTTATAGCTTTAAACATTCACTAAAAGAATAAATTTTATCTGCATATGTATGTATACGCATATGTTCCTCAGAAAAGCCTGTGGTGAGCTACGTATTACAAATTTTAAGATTATTGTATGCTGCTAATATTTATCATAATGTATTTTCTAAATATTTTCACCATCTATTAAAAAGGCCGTAAAATGGGGTAGGCAACTTAAAGCCTAAAGCCAGGAATATAATGCAATCCAGATAGGCCATTATAGTGTCAATTAAGAAACCTTGGGAAGGACAGGGAAAGATATTATCTCACATTGTCATAGTACCTGTTATGTTCCAGTGCCAAATCACAAGCAAAAAGAAATGAGGTTTTGTAAAGGGAGAACTGATCAAGGCTAAATCATTCTATCTTACATTAAAATTAAAACAGGTTGCTTCTCAACAACAAAAAGAAAGGAGAAGATGTAGCTGTAAGAAGTCTCCAGAGCACATTAGCTATGATGGGTTGTAGAAGTTAATTAGCTGGCTGACTTGGAACAGATAAGGAAAATCCCCATTGCTAAGCAAAATGTTAGGGACATATTTGCATGGTATCTCTTGCTTTTTTATTTCTTTACTAGACTTTTGTTTTAATTTTTTTTATCATTAAATCTTGCCTGGCAATAAATCAAATTTTCAACCATCAGATACCTACCACATAGATCCATTATTCAAGTACAGACCAGCAGAATTGAGACAGAGTTTACAAACCACACAACTACTCAGTTTCAAAAGCCTACTCAAGTTGTCAGGCATCTTTCTTAGCATATATTAGTCTGCTACTTTGATAAGCTGTGTCAGCCCAGGGTGTTACAATCATTCTTGGTTCTTATCCTCCCCTTTCCCCCCAAAAAGGAGTTTAGCAAGAGGCCTGATCTAAACCATTACAATCAAGTGAAATGCTTTGTGAAAATTGAACACAGAGTAGATCTCAAAGCCTTACAAAAACCACTTTTTATCCTCTGTAAGGGTTATTTACACACTCTGTGATCAGTCTCCTAGAAAAAATAGTAAGAGAAGCCAGCCATACCAGCTTCCAACGTGTGAACACAGCCGGCGCAGTGGGATTAGGGAGTGCACTGCTTTCAGGGGTCCAATTGCCACTGGCATCTGTAGCAAGCTATAAATGTCTTATACGTAACTTACTTTATGAAAGAATAAACTAGAATATTAATGCAAATTCGTTTTCGCACAAGTTTTCACTAGACTGTTTCATTAAAATTCCTGTTACAACAAAAACTGCATAAGTGTATCCTTGCCCTCTAGCTATTTACAAGCAGAGCTAATAAGTAAATTATTTCTAAACTTCACTTTTCCTTGCTCAGACCATAGTTTAGTAATATAGCAAACATGGTTGTAAGGTTCACAGAACCAGATCAGAAGCCTTCTGACTATATGACATGAAACATTGCCCAATAGAACCTTATTCTGCTGGTCTGAATTCATTACAGAAGTATGGATGAGTTGAGGTGGTATCAGCAGGCTTTTGGTGAGATTAGGTATGGTTTTGACTTCCACAGCAGCCCTGAAAGCCAGCATGCACGCTAGGGAAGCAGACAGAAACATGGGCATATGCCAAAACCCAAATTAGATCCAGTGCATCTTTGTGGGTGATCCGTAGTCCACAGATGAGAACAAATGATTTTGAAGCCATAGCTCCTGTCTTCTCCAGGGAACACAGATAGGCCTGTCTATTTCCATAGATCTGTACTGCCCTCAAGCTTCAACATAGTTTGAAAAGCTTGAACAGTAAGAGCACAGGACAAGAGGAAGTCTGGATCACAGCACAGAATAGCAAAAATAGCTTTGTTTACAGTGCTTCAGCAATTCCAGGCAATTCAGCAACTCTACCAGAAGCTGGGAGGGGCAAACAGGACAGGTGATCCCAAACAGACCAACCAAGTATTCCATCCCATAGATATACTTGGTATAAAACTGAGAGATCACAAGGGTCTCTCTCTCTTCTTCGACAGCTGATGTACAAGGAGGACGTTATTTGTCTGTTTGCCCAGTATCCTGGATCCATGCACTCCTGAATTCAGTTCTTGAGCTCAGTTCCCCCCTAGCCTCAGGCCGTTTCCCTTGTGTCTGCTCTGCAGGATTTGTGGTGACTTATATTCATCAAAGGGTGGGGGGCGTGATTTCATATATTTGTATATATTTCTTTATTTTATTATTATTATTATTATTATTATTATTATTATTATTATTATTATTATTACTACTACTATTATTTCATTAAAGCTGTAGTTTTAGTTTCCTACCTGTCCTCCTCTCATTTCTCTTCCTCCTTTCTTTCTCCAGGTTGGGGGAAGGGAACTGGGAGCCCAACTGCTCAGTTTTAGCTGCCAGAAGTGGCTGGGCCGGGGCTAAACCATAACAGTTGTTAAGGGTCTAAAAAGTCTAAGAGTACAGACACAAAACAACTGTTTCTGGTGAGGGTTCTGCCTGCAAAAAAGTCTTGAGAGTCTGCTTTTTCTAATAAGGTCAAAATACTGTTCTCTCTTTGCACATGCCAACTTTGTAAGAATTATGAGCTTTTCAACTGAAAAATCTTATTCCTTCTTGGCAGTACGTGCATAAAAATACTGGTGCAAGATAGCTGCGCCTGCATGCAGTCTAATAGCAGACCTCTTCTGGAAGGAGATCCAAGAGAGCTTCTCCATTATCAAGACACTAATGAGACTGGTTTGGCCCACTTCTGTTCACTTCTGCAAGATGCTCTGAACGTGCATGAAATAAAAAAAATTTTTAAAATCTCACCGGGGCTAAATACAGACTTGAATTGACCTTTCCATAGTCTGAAGCATATCTGAATGTTATGTCACATTTGGAACATTTCTACCTAGTTAATGATGCACAGCACTAACCGCTGTTTGGCTGCACTCACTTTTTGAGATGAAAATAAAGTACTTCAAACAAAAATGTAATAAACTTTAATAATTCAGTCATCAGCAGAAGACATGCAAACACACACTATATAAAGTCACATTTAGATCAATAGTGGTGTAATAGAAATGTCCTTAACCTGACTTGATTTGTTAGCAGGAGTGTGTATCTTCCTACACTACTTTCACAAGCAAAAGACTGAGGAGCGTTTGTAGCTCTTTACCCTGTTTTAAGGGTTTGTGATGTCTGAAATGACATAAAATGTGACTCTTGTGGTATTGAGGATATTGTAACAAACACCACATTTGAAAATAGGAGCAGATAGCCAGGTACTCCACCCATTATGAAATACTTTAGAAATACTATTTCTTATTACATTGGTAGCTTTTAAAATGAGGAGCAATAGAGAAAGCATTATAAGAGGTCAAAGTTGAACTTCAATTGGCACCTGATAAGCAGGGAGAACACAGGAGAAAAAACACACTTCTTGAAGATGGCCCCAACATACACGTATATACCTCAATATTTTCAGCATCTCCATCCAAGCTCATTCCAGAACAAAAGAACCTATTTCACTGCATGGATTGTCATCCACATGCGGTTATCCTAGCAGAGAAGGAAATCACTGTATTACTTCTATTCCAAGCACCTGGTTTAGGAATTTGTGCAGTGTCTGCACAGCACCAAAGTTGCACTTCTGGTTTGTGAATGGGGCTCATAGCTACTGCTCAACCAGAATGAGTATCTTCTTAGGCTGGGTGAACGTTTCCTTGTAAATAAGGGAAATTGTAGATAAACTATCGCTTTCTGCCCAACCGTACTTTTTAAAATTCTGCTAATGCTGTGCCATATATCTAGTACAGTATGTAATAACCTGGAATTAATGAGAAGATATTTCAGGATCTATTACACCTGCTGCAGTTAAGTTTTAGAACTCTACTGAAGATTTATTACGTTTCTATAAAGTGTGGGTTTCATGCTGGAGAAGAACTTCAAAAAAATATAAAACAGTGTTTTCCTTCCTCTGTGTGCACATGCCTGTGAAGTCTTCATACTTTGTCCAATTTATTAAGTTATTATTATTCATTATATTTCCAAGTAGGACCAGGAGGTCCTACATCATAAAAACATACACCAAGAAGTCAGGACTACAAGTTTTGAACAGGTATGCATTAACTCCAGTGTTATACTTGCCCAAATACCACAATTAGCCTAAGAACAATGTGGTCTAAAAAATATTTACTTACAGTGCCTTTTTGTGCCATTTACTTTTTAAATGAATAAGACATCTATTTCAAAGTTCCTCCAAAGCATCATGGATAGAAATTGCCTTTTAAAATACTGTAATTGAATATTAGATTGTCCAACAAACATAGGACTGCAAGATTGTGACTGTAAGATGGGGGAAAGCTCACCATAAAATGTTAAGCAACACTGACATGCTCTCAAAAATGTAAAACCTGGCAATGCAAAGGCTATTACTGCCTTAACATAAAACAGACCATAGTGTAAACAGAAAAAAATATTTGCATTGAAATAAACATTAATTACTTCTCAATCCAGAATGTGCAATCTATGCATAAACCACAAAAGTAGCTTAGTCCAGTGGCTTTGCAACACATTAACATAAAATGTCAGTAAGAGCATAAAACTTCTTTCACCTCTCAATAAATTTAATTAAAGCAGAGGTCTGCTGGAAGGCAATCCAAGTCAGTCTGCCCAGATTGGCTGGGGCAGCACACACAGAGTGATGGAGCACTCAGTTCATCAGTATATGCTCTGACCTTTCCTTTACAATTTTTCTTGTTGCTAATGCTTGTACCAGCATGTATAGAGAAAAAAGAGAAACAAGCGTAGCACTCTAGAATTTTTTAATGCTTGCTAACAAAGCATGTTTCTCCTTTTGTCTTAAGGGCAAGGGATTGCTGTCTAAGCGCAGGGGAGGAAGCATATCTGTTCTCTAACACCAAGCTGAGCACTATTGCAAAGTACAGAGCTTAAATACACCTGGTCTTGTGAGGATCTTTCCTAAGTCTGGTTACAGTCCAATGCCCATGTATATTTCTGGAGGAAGTCTCAATAATCACCAACTAACGCCTGTGCCAATGGCTAGTAAAGGTATTAACTGAATTTTAGGATCCCAGAGGAAAAGAATTAACAATGCCTACACAGTGGTAATAGTCAGACTTAAGCTTGGTACAACTATATAAGAAGCTCATGGGATTCCTAAATGACAAACAGATGGACGGGGTCTGTTGCCACTCAGATATATCATCTGCTTCAGTTTCTACCTTAGGTATGGCTCTGATCCTGGATTGACTTTTAGAAATACAAGACTATGCAACAAAAACAGTAATTGCAAAAGAGTGAAGTATTTCAGTATGTTACTTTGTACCTCTCAACATCATTACAAAGTAGGTTCTTTCAATTTTACAAGCAGGGCGAGACACGCAAAGCCTCCAGGATTTCCCAAAGGTCACAAAGATCAGTGGCAGTGTAAACAAATCAAAGCACCTCGCCAGAGATTTGCTGTGTTTGTAAAATGCTAAATTTGTGATTTCCCTCCAATTTTTATTTGCAACAGACTAAATTGACAAAGACCTCGTTAAAGATTCCTAGATCAGGTGTAGCGAGAACGTATTAAATATATGTTGTGGATAAAGGTTAAACAAAGAGGGGTTTAAGAGAGTCACTGAATGGAGTAAATTGCTTTTGCATACATTTCTCCTGTGTTCATTTTCCTCCTGTATAAAACCCTTGAAGCTGAGGTGCTGATATTTCCAAGTGTTTTTATTACTGCAAAAACAGCAAGGTAAACTGAGAATTTCTCTGATCTAAGGGATATTTACATTTATTTAGTTTTTGTTCTGCCACACAGTTTATCACCTGGCTCTTTCAGACCCATTCTTTAGGTATACTATTTAAAAATACAACAAAACAAGCCATCCAATGTCAGTTTGAAGGACTCAGAGCTATAACCAGTAACTATTTAATTCAAAATACATAAACAGGCCTAGAAGCAAGAATGAGAACCCAAGATTCCTCATTCAAAGACTAGCACTTTAATAAGTTGGCCAGTGGGTCTTGTGGTATCCTTTGTTCCATGAATCCCAAATTGCATGCACGTTGGGGTTAAAGGATAAAGGGAAAATGCTCTTCTACATCCAGGAAGGGACTTTCGGGCTTAAGACTACTCAGGCAGAGGAAGGGTCTCATGCTTTGTACAGATGAAAACTCTCAACACAGAGAAATATCCATCTGCTATACTCCTCTATCCTTCTATCTTGAAGCAGCAGCTCTAAGTGGTTTTCTTCAGTACAATTTGATGACTGCTTGGTAAGTACACAGTGATGTCACCTACTAGAACAGCCTTGCTGAGACATGGACACTCTTCCTACTGACATGACACAGGTAGGAGGCTGTTCCTCTTTGGAAAAAAGGGACAAACCCCAATATACAAAGAGAGGCTGTTCAGGCACTTGGCAGACTAAGATTAAAAAGTAAGATATTAAAGTCATGTAGGTATCCTAGATTTAGGCTGTGGCTGGGCAAGGTTCCCAATATGGTAATTCTAGGTTTACATGCCTAAATCTTGACAGCTTCAGCTTTAATCATCTGAATCCTGGGTTTGGATTAAGCTCTCACTCCCTACAATAAACATGCCTGTATCACACTTCACCCATAGTCCAGGCCAAAAATAGGAATGACGTGGACTGAGAAGAACCAGAGATGCAGATTACTACAAAATTATTATTCAAGCCATGTGTGAAAAGAAAACAATAAAGGCGTGAAAACTTGTGAGATGGCCAATAGCAAAAGGTTAGAAAGATGAATACCCAGAAAACACAGACATATAATGGCAGATAACAATCTTAATGAATTCGTTTTCACTGCATGAATTAAATAAAGTTTTGCATTGCCTCATATATTGCTGAATCATTTGTTGACCAGATTGACCAAACACGATGAAAGCAGGAAAGAATAAAACTGCTTTTGAAAATAGTTTGGTGAAGATCCAAGACAATCAATACGTTTCCATGTCTTCCATATTACACACAGTATTTTTGCAAATATTTATCTGAATAAAAAGTGAGTTCATATTTAAAAATGCAACATTTTATGACCTAGCAATTTATATCAAGAAAACACAGAAATGTAGCAAAGAACAGAGTGAGAGTAATAGGAGAGAAGATCATTTACCAGAAACTGAGGCAGACATTCAGGAATTTGCATTTCTAGTTGGCAATTGGAGGAAAGCAGTTTCTACACAAAGTCTTTCCACACACACAAAGACAGTGAAAGAAAGAACAATCTGTATTAACAGCTAACTAACAGGAATAAAAAGAAGAACTTTTACAATGTAATTACGGGACAAAATGAAAGGCCTATGAAACAGACTTGCCAGGAATACAGCTTCAAACTCAATAAGAGCTAATAAGAGTGTCTAGCAAGTAATGACATTAAAGGGGAAAAAAAAAGAAGGAAAAAATGAAATCCTGGAGAGAAATACCTTTCTTCATATAGCCAGAACCAAGAAATGGAGAAGAATGGTTGGTTATTGCTGACCAAGCATTGTTGAGAAATGTATTGCATATCAGTCACATATTGTAGCAAGTAGGACCTTTCTGCCATCAGCATGCAACACTGTGGGCATCATTCCTAATCAGACAAATGTTTGGAACTTTTGATTGTCATGTAGGAGAAAGGCTTGAGTTGTACCTGGCTTTAGAGAAATGGTTCTCAACAGCAAAGGTAAGTGATCTGACAAGGAAAAGGTCAAAACAAGTACTGAAGGCCAAGTTAAAAAGAAAACAAGTAGAACCAATACACAGGCATTTAGGTGCAGGATACGTCGTGGGGGTGGAGGGTGGGGGTGGAGGGCAGAGAATGAAAAGGAAAAACAAGCAGCCTTTTGCATATCAAATATGCTGAAAATCACTATCTTTTAATTTTAAAAGCCACAACCATTCTGAGAAGAAAGAAGGCAATGACTAAGGACACAGAGATTTCCAATTAAACACAGAGATTTCCAATTAAATGTGACTTCTGCAAATCAAAGGGCTATCAATGCATACACACTACAGGAAAATACTGCCAACGATTCAATCACCACATTGACAGCTATGTTATTAGGCCAATGTTCAATTCTGTTCCAGCAGGATTGAGTAGCCAGCTGCAATGTTACCCCTACAACACTGACAAGGCAGTAACAGCAGACCACAACACCGGTGAACAAGAGTTGATGATAGGCAATAAAGCCATGTCGAGGCTCCCGGGCAAATGCAGGGTGTCAATAAGAGATCTACAAAAATGAGAGCAAGTACTGCATAAATCTCACAGTAGCTGACATGCAGGGGAACCAACAACTGCTGGGAAGCACAAACTATGGATTTAATTGCAGTATGCACTAGGAAATCTTAATGTGACACAGGAGGGAGAACTGTGACCAGAGACTTTATGCTGCATTGTATTACAATCAAAAAATATATTTTGAGATCAGGGAATAAAACTCAGCAATGTAGAGCAAGAAACAACCATCCCACATAGCCCAGGAACCCAGTAAAACACAGAATTCATGAGAGTCATTGAAAAAGATCACAAAAAATCAAAACCATTTCTGCACCCACTGAAACAACCACAGAGCTAATGACGAACAGCCAAAAAAAAAACATTTACGAATGCTGAGGGTGGTCCTTGACTTCAATCCACTTTCTACAGTACTGAAAACAGAAGCATCTCCTCATAGGTTCTTGCTCCAGTTTCTCTAAGCTAGATGTTCTGTAGAAGTTCAAGCACTGACAGTTGAAACAAAAGAGGAATTTGCCGTAGGTAGCACATCTGTTGTGCTGGGTTCAGACAAGGGACTAAAGTGAACGCAACAACCACGGTGGAGCATAGAAGTGTTGTGCTGTCAGTTCCTCCTGTTTATCCATGGAGGAAGGCAGAAGCGGCAGCAGAAGGCAGAAGCGGCAGCAGAGAAAACCAAGAGACTAAACAGCAGAGCCAAAAGGGAAAATAGGGACTCCTCACTCAAGAACATTGAAACACTGCAATTATCTCCTTCCGGAGGACAGAGTCAGACTCTGCTTGGTCTCTTCAGAACAGACAGTTGCAGTCAAACAGAAAAATGACAAACAAGCCAAAAAAGCAGCCAAAAGGAGTCCAAACCAGGGATGAATCTTAACTGAAGCAAAGGAGCCAAGAACCCAAAGCCATTGCAAGTGGATGATCGGGGCTGCTTCCACCTCTTAAACAGTCACACAAAGGAAACAAGCTAAACAGCTGCAGACTCAGGGAAGAAAGGTGAGGGAGAGCAGTGGAGAAGGTAACTATGGAGTAAATGCAGAGAAATAGACAAAAAGGGGTGATCAGGGCAGGAGAAGAGAGCTAGCTTCTTGCTTTATATTGAAGGGGTAGAACTCAAACCTAAAGATCATCAGCAACAGTCCTCCAAAACACTAATAATAACAGGAAATTACTAAGTAGTGTTTACCAGAGCATAATCTGTAGGTGATCCAAATGCTTTATTAACAACAACATCAAACTGGCAACCATGTGTCTTGCATGCTGCCATGCAGGTCACAAGAATGACATCGAACACTGCAGGGGACTAGCAGGGTGGTGCACAGGTAGCAGCAGAAAATCTTTAGAGGAGCAGCAGAAACTTAGTCTCTTCATCATGAAATGACTATCAGGCAAAACTGTACCTCAGAGTGAAAAAGTTCCCTTAACCCATGACTGTTTTACTTTCAAGACTCCCTGGTACACCCAGGCTATTTGCTAATATGTGAAATGATATCTACTCATGCAAAGTGAGAGTAAATCACAACAATTCTGTTGAAGCAGAGGGTTATTCCTCCTTGCCCTCCTTGTTAATTGACTGCCTGAAGCACAAAGCATTGGAGAGGCAGCCTGGAAATTATAATAACTTAAGTGATCTGCCAAACATACAACATACTATGATGATCCAATTGCACTGATTTAGCATATTTTGTTAGACATATACATTAATAAATATTAATATAAATTCTTAATATTTGAAAATATATAAATTCATTCTGCGTGCATTGATTTTCCAGAAATCTAAAAATATCAGCAAGGTTCAGCTGTCAAGTCTCTTCTTGGGGCTTCGTAACTGTGTGCTCAGTTCCCAGGCAAGAGTTGGCACTTTCTGCAATATTTACTAGAAGTAGCATTTTTTTTTTTTTAATACAACTTGAAGTATGACATCACATCCATGATGAGTTTTTCTTGCAGAGAATGAAATTACTTGCCCTCTCTTCATATCTCCTAGAAACTACAAGTTTAAATACCTTTTGCCTTATAGCTCTTGTGCCCTGGAACCACTTTGTGACCATTGCTATCTCTTTGTGCTTCTACACACTAATCAAACTCCCTCAAGGAGCCATGGCTGGAACTTTTCCACCCCTGCTGCTGCCAAATGTTTGTAACATCCACAAAGTCACATTATGCCCACAGCTACTCCCCTAAAAACACAACTGGGCATATTTCTGTTGCATTAATGCATGCTCTATCTGTATATTTCCTTCACCTTCTGCCTCTCAGTGTCCACCAGGAATGTCCTGTGCAATGTGTGTCTGCCACACCTGGACCTACTTCATGGAACGTGTTCCTGGAGTATGAGTAACTACATAAACCATCAGTTCTCAAATCACTCCAGGACACACTATTCTGCTCTTGCCTGCAGCTCTTAATTTGCTTCTGCCTTTGCCATTACTTATGATTAAAAGCCCTGACTCTGTTATTTAACTCCGTGAAGCATGCAGCTTGTACGAGATGGTGTACAATGCAAGCTGAATCTTACAACTTGAAACACCTCATTATATTAAAAAGAAAAAAGAGCCTTATGATTAATTTTGATTTCAAGTCACAAAATGAAACAGTTTAAAGGCATCTTAAACATATTTCTCACAGTAGGTAACAGAATAAACCAACAAAACAAAACAAACATTATAATCAACCCAATTATTACCTTCTATTAGGCAAGTGCTTAAGGGATGAAAAACACCAGCATTTTAACACAAATGAAGCATTACTGAGACATTACCCTGGGGAAGGGTTTCCCCCTCATTTTCAGCTTAATCCTTGAAAAAGAGTTGCCTTTCTCTTAAGGGCATTTGGGTGATCGATCTTATAGGTGTGCAAGTGATAAATCATAGGACTAACTTTTGATTCAGTGGTCTTCACATCTCTCACAGAAGAGCATCAGCAAGAAATATGAGAGATGCTGCATAATAATTCTTTCTTTAATAACAAAAATACATGCACATACACTGATTGCAATGCACTAAGTCAAATTCTGGCAACGATATCAGAAGGGCAAAGGGGAGAGGGTACCCAAGGAGGATCCATCAAGCAAATAAACAATCAGCTGACATTGCATCACCCAGTCTGGCACTGGACACAGCTTCAGATCTCTGTTTCTGGGAACACCATCACTTGCCCCTCCCCCTCAGGGCTTAGAGAAGCATGATGCCTGAGATTTAAGCCTTTTTTTCTTCCTCAGAGACAGGTGTAAGGTAAGGGCCCCCAGGGTGCCTCAGCCCAGTGCCCGCTTCCTGCCATGCCATGGCCATGCTAGGCATCTGCCCCTCTTCCCCCACGCTCACTGTGAGAGGACAAAAGGCAGCAGCAGACAACTGAAAGGGACTTGCTCTTCTCAATGGAGTTTTCTCTGCCTCTTTTCACTCCCTTTGCCTCTCCCCATGCTGTTTTCCATACACAGCAGTGTGAATCCCACCAGCTGCTGGCTTGCAGCATGGGGCTGAAGGAGGTCGTTTGCATTCTGCTGACTCTGATTTCCCATCTGAGGAGAACCAGGGTGGTAGGAGCTGAGAAACACAATTTCCATAGTAATTTGTAGGTCGCTGAAACAGTGAAACTGCATCTTGCAGATTAATTTATCCCTCCATTTTATGACTTGTGCTCTCAGAGGTTGTATTTAAAAGCAGCTCCAGCTGGCATAATTCACCCCTTCCCACTGCATCCTCTGAGGTGCCTCTTCTCAGTCCAGCCAAGCAGCCACGGCTTCTCCAGGCAGTGAGATGGGGCCAAAGGGGGAAAACTTGTCTGCATACAAAGCCCTGTGAGGTTTTTGTCCTGAATGGGAAAACTAGAGGGAGGCTCTGCAAGCCCTGGAGTGTTGCAGGGAGCCAACACAAGCATCCAGGGAGACTCATGACTGGGGTGTGAGATCACGACAGCTTGCTGAGAGGTGCAGAGGACAAGGAGAAGGAGTAAGAGGTAGTGATCATCTTCTGCTGAGGTAAAATCATCACCAACATTGCGGCAAAGCTGGTAGGAAAGGGAAGGAAAATCCTTCTTCCCAGTCAGATCAAGGCTTGCCCTGCTCTGGGCCCCTTCTCCAGTTGAAGTCACCAGTGATCTTGTCCCTGTGCCCCGGGGTCTTCTCATCAGCCTCTCCTTGCCTTCTTCAGGGGGCAACAAATCACCAAAATAAAAAAAAAAAAATCATTTCCCCCACTCAAGGAAACCATTTTCCTTTCTCCACCAGACAGGTCCAGTCACAGCCATGCCAAGTCATGGCTGCCTCAAATCTTCATTCCAAGGTGTGCAGCAACAGCTGTCAGCTCTTTAATTTCTCTTCTCCGTTCTTCAAGACCACTCATCTTCCACGAGCCTGAAGTGGTTTACCATTTGGTTGTGATAACGAACTGACAATATTTATGCTTGTGCCAAGCCTACAGTAAATTACAGCAGCTCCAAGGAAAATACCCCCTTTGGTTCAGCAGAATACAAAATTTTATTTATGTCACAATTATACACCTGAATATTGAACTCTGTATTTAAATAGGACAACAAATCAATACTACATAGAGGATGTTGGAAAGTGAAATCCAAAAACTCTTTAGCTTTGCTCCCAAAATACAAATTTGGAGGAGCAAGAGGAAAAGATGCTCATGAGACTGAATAAAACTCATCTGCACACACTGCCCACGATCCTTATCTCTAGAAAATAAGTACTATTACAGATCCAATTAATTCTTGTAGTGTGCTAAAATTAGTAAAATAGAAGGGGAGAAAGATGACATAGATGATTTTAGATCAAATTTGAATTTACTTGTCCTATTTAGGAATAAAAAAGTTGATTTAAGCAACTCCATTTTCCCAAATCTAACATTATTTACTGGAATTTGCAGTAAATTGATAGTCTTTGATCAGTGAAGCTTAAGATTATGAGACTAATTTATGTATACGCAAGAATCATAGAACGACCTGAGTTGCAAGGGCCCCACAAGGATCATTGACTCCAACTCCTGTCCCTGCATAAGACAATCCCAACATTCACACCATGTATATGGAAGCATTGTCCAAACGCTTCTTCAATATTGTCAGGCTTGGCGTGGTGACTGCTTCCCTGGCAAGCTGCTTCAGTGCTCCACCACCCTCTGGTGAAGAATCTCTTCCTAACCAAAACCAGCCCTTACACAGCTTCCTGCTGCTCTCTCGAGTCCTATCATTGGTCACTAGCAAGAAGAGATCAGCACCTGCTCCTCCTCTTTCCCTTGTGAGGAAAGAGTAGATGGCTATAAAGTCCCCCCTCAGTCTTCTCTTCTCCAGGCTGAACAGACCAAGTGACTTCAGACACTCCTCATATGATTTCTTCTCTAGACCTTTCACCAGCTTCATGGTCTCCTCTGGACACTCTTCAGTAGTCTGATGTCCTTTTTATACTGTGGCGCCCAAAACTGAACCAAATACTCGAGGTGGGGCCGCACCAGTGCAAAGCAGAGTGGGACAGTCACCTCCCTTGACCGGCTGGCAGTGCTGTGCTTGATGCAGCCCAGGGCACGGTTGGCCCTCTTGGCTGCCAGGGAACACTGTTGGCTCAGGTTCAACTTGCCATTGACCAGAACCCCCTAGTGCCCTCTCCACCCTCTCACTTCGCAGTCTGTATTGTGTATCCAGAGTTGCCGTGTCCCAGGTGCAAAACCCATCACTTGCCCTGCTTAAACTTCATACAGCTGGCGATTGACCAGCTCTCCAATTTGTCCAGATCCCTTTGCAGGTCATCCCTGCCCTTCAGAGTGTCAACCGCTCCCCCCAGTTCTGCGTCATTGGCAAACTTAGTAAACCCTCGAGTCCTGCATACAGGTCATTTATGGAGGTGCAACCAAGATGGATCCTTGCGGAACTCCACTAGTTACTGGTTACCAGCCCAATGTAACCTATTCACTACGACCCTTTGAGCCCAACCCATCAGCCAATTGTTCATTCGTTGCATTATGTGTTTATCCAGCTGGACATTTTGTTTAGGAGGATACAATGAGAGACAGTATCAAAGACCTTGCTGAAATCTAGAAAGATCACATCACCTGGCTTTCCCTGGTCAACCAGGTGGGTAACTGTCACAGAGGAAATTAAGTTTATCAGGCAGGACCTTCCCTTTATAAACACCTGCTGGCTGAGACTGATAACTGCGTTGTCTTTTGGGTGTCTTTCAAGAGACACAGAAAACTTTAAAAGAGACCTATAATGTATCAGATCACATTTCATTTTTTCTTTGGAGTAATGAACAAGTTGGTTTGAAATATTGGTGAATGCTATACAATAAAATAAGGATTTAGCCATTGCAAAGCAATAGAAATCACCATGGGCAACAGCATTCCCTGGCTAGATTCTGAAGCCAATTGTGATTGCAGCAGGATCTTTCCCTGAAGGTACAGTATAGATAGAATCAGGCCCCTTTATTTTTATGCTGTACAGTAAATCGTATCACAAGCATCAGCATTCTGCAAAATTACATGACTGATTAAGCAATACTGCTCTGATGTTTTTTATGACAGACTGCTGATGTCTAAATTAAAGGCCATCTTCCCAAACCATAAAAATGCATATATCCTCTACAGGCTCTTAAGATGTTAAATCGTAGAGTTTTATAGATTAGACAAGAACATACAAAATGAATGTGGACATGGAAAAGTACACCCAAAGTCAAAAAAATGCGACACCTGATACTAGAAATGTTTTTAAAAAGAAGTGATTTTCTTTCACTTTGTTCATATTCTGTTCTTCAACATTTAGAGTGACCAAAAGATTTTATTTAAATAATGTAAACCACATCACAAGAAGAAACACACTCTGAGACTTCAGGAAGTGCTATTAGCAATCATGTTTCTCCCACCATCACCTGAAAAAGTCATTGAACAGATACAAGATTTTGGCATCCATTAAAAGCACTCTCTGAAGCAAGCTCATCCCTTCAACCTTTCCATTGAGACTTACCAGTCTTTAAAGTTTCAGGAATCACTAACGTGAATTCATAACCTTATTAAAAGCAACAGTGTAACTATCACAATTTTCTCCTCTACTAAGAGTGTAATATTGAATTCTAAGCTGAGGTTAGCCCAGCCACCTTCGAAAGGAACCAAAAGTTCTAATGAACTCAAGATAGGCAATCTCTGCGTTGCTAAACCCTCTTTTGCTGTTCCCCTGAAATATTTTCCACTGACTTCAGTGGGAACAGGAGAAGTCATGAAGAATAAAACTAATTTTTGGCTAGTGACTGATTGCAGCGAAGTGGAGAACATGGAGGTGAAGGTTTTAGGCAAAAAGTTGGCTGCTGTATCTTCATAAATAAATAAATAAATAAAAACATTATTTTTGTTTTCACTAAACACATTCTTTGTGCTTTGGAGAAAGAAATTATATGTGGTTTAACTACAAAGCAAAACACTGTTCTGAGAGGAAAAGTAAAAATATTTTATTTGGAAAATGCTAAAGCAAAGCAATTTGACTCATAAGTCTTCCTTTTCTCTTTCTAGGGTTCAATGAGTTTTGCCAAATTCACAGAAAATGTATGTAAAACTCTTGGCTGACCTGAAAACACACTGTTGTGTAAGCTTGCCACCTAAACAATTTAAACCCATCTAAAACACTACATAATATATAACATGCTACGTAGCGTAAAAGTCCTTCAGCCTTCATGTTGTACCAAGTGCCCGTGGCAGCTTATTATGCACAGGATCATGGAGTTACAAGAACCTTTCGAGAACAGATTTACATAGGACGTGGTAAGCATCAAGAACACCCACCCCACTGAACTTGGATTTTGTACCTCTGAAGAAGCATCACTGATCACAAGAGGATGCTTTTATGGTTCTGATTCAATGTGGGCATTTACTGCCAAAATGTGTTAAAAATATTTTCACCGAGTAGAATTCTGTGCTCTGTTCTAAGGCCATATATCAGAAAATGAGCTCTTAGAATACACATTTGACAGTGAAAGATTAATTCTTCATGAATAAATTAGCTCAAATTTATGGCCTTGGCATCACATGTGAGATTAGGCATCCACGCAGGTTCATCAGGATTGTCTTGACAGTTTAAGTAACATCTTCTGTCAAACTTTGCACCTTTGCTCTGAGCCCTCTTCCCCTGAAGTCAGCAGTAAATTCATATCACGAATGCAAACATTTTGCTCTACTGGGGATTTTTCTGTGACTATTTTTTATTCCTTTCATTTGTAATTGCTGCTGTTGTTTTGCTTTTATAATACAGTTTTCTTCCTGGAACTGGTTTGTTCCAATTACAAAACAGTATAAAGCTGCGTAAAGTGCATATTTTTTCCTATAATCAATTTTTGAATTTTTGATTTTTTTTTCCCTCTGATATTTCCTTTATGATGAGAGTCAAGAAATGGAGCCTATAAAAACTTCCTCGATTATCTTTTTTGTTTTTTTCTTTCTAAAAATCATTACAAATATGAGGTTTCTACCCCACAGTCCACACCACTGGGACAGAATATAAAGGCATTATGATCTTGTCCCCTCTGGCATTTAATCTACATAGGTATGTCATCCCACTCCAACCTAGGAAAAGCTGAGGGATACATAGAGTTCATGGAAGTAAAGTCACAACTTTAAGTCCATTCTAAACTTCCTGGCAGTTTTTTTGCTAGTAGTTACAATATACAGTAACAGACATAACGCATGCCACCGAGAGCAGTGGAAGCACAAAGCCTAGCATGGAGCTTCTCAGACCTTACTGGTCTCAGACCTTACTGATCTGAGAGGTCCTGTATAAACTTTTCATAAGCTAAACATATATATGATTTTACCAGCTACAGCTTTTGATTTTCTTATCTGCTGCCAGGAAGTCAGTTGTTCACCCAGCACATTATTTACATGTTGCATCACCACTCCTAATCTTTACCATGGATTATTATGTAGACTAATAATTTAGTTACCAAGTTGTACCATGGACAACTATTTCTTGAACACCCATTGCTTCTTCTCTGCCATACTGGCTTGTTTTGCCTTCCCTTAGAGACAGTTAAAAGCAAAGAAGTTATTGTTTGTTGTTCATGCTATAGAGGCACTTCCATCAAGAGATCCGAAAATGCCCAAGCATCAATTTATTCCTGCTGCTTCATTTGTTAGTCCATGCAATTTACAGTAAGTCTATTGTTTTACACTAATAAGCAGAAGGTTCCTATCTAGCTGCAGTCTCTCATCTTGTTAATCATTGCAACTCATGCTGACTCATCAGAGGGGTCAATCATTACCAGAAAGTGTATTATTGTCCATCAGCAAAGTCTGAGCTCTTGACTACTGACCTAATTATTCCATTTAGCACACGTAACTCAAAGGGACAGGATCATGTTGTAGAACTGTTGAGATCTACAGCTTTAGAACTTTTTCCTTGTAATACCCCAGGCACGCCAGAGCAGGATGTCTGTGTGCTATTAAGCATTGCACTATGTTACAAGAACTATTGCACAATTTTACCCTACTGTCTATAGCTGATGATCTGCTTACATCAGGAAGCAGAAAAATTAATAGTTCTTTATAAAAGTTCTAATTTGGGTTATGTAGATAACTCCTTTTCCTTGTTTGCCTAAGAAAATTCATGGAGTCAAGAGTAACAACTGCTTTTTATTGGCAGTATTATTTATAGCTGTAGAGGTGAAAATAAGACAATTATGTCAATATGTACTAATTATAAAAAAACCACCAATGAAAATAAGAATCACTCTTTGTGCAGCCTCCTCAGCGCAGACATTATTTGAGCCTGCTCTTGGATTAAAATATATCACAGATGTATAAGTAATCCACACATTCAGTTACAATGTCTTGCAATTACCTCCTTATACAAGTCCCCAAATGCCATAATTAACAATAAATTTGCACATATATTGTCCCTGAATTTGCCTAGAGAAATAATATAGTTTAGTAAGAGATTTTAAGGTAGTGGTGTAAGACTGTGCCGATCAAGCGTTTACTTCTTTCTCAATATACTCTTCTAAAAGATAGCTCTCTCACAATAGCAAGGTTTATCAAGAGATCCATTTAATTAAAATGCAAAATATGTGACCACTGATTATTTTTGATACTCTTTCTCATATTGAAATGCTGAATTCCAACCCCAGACCAACACACTTCAAGAAAGCATCTGAAGAGAACATATTGAACATCTCTTCTGTATCAGATACTCCAGAGAATAAAAAGCCTACTGCTACGTGCCTATCAGATTCTGCTTTTAACACTGAGGTGACATGTAAGTAGTGGTATTATCAACTTGTTCCCTGGGTTGAAACAGGCAAGGAGAATGAAAGCTCACATCAGTTCAGCTTTGTCTCACATTTCAGAGACTTAAGGTGATATTTGCAGTTTTCTTTATTGTTAAGCTGCCAGAGAATGCCAGCAAAGTTAAATACAGCCCTAATTGTTAGCATTTATAATTTTTTACCACAGCCATACCTATGAGGGCTCACTAAGCTCATGATTTCATTGACATTTTATGAAAAAAATAAGAAACCGTCTCTTCTCCAAGAACAGTTTTCTTCTGTACCACTGTATACGGGCCAATATCAATATGCATTTTATTATCTGCATTGATGTGAAGTCCTGATGCAATAAAACCAACTGCTACAAACCTGTCTAATAACCTCAATTTTTATTCCTCTGCCATTGTGTGGGAACAGGGATATAGAGGTTAACAATGACATCTTGTTTTTTTTCCTGAAGTGATGATTTAAATTGGGGTGGACCAATATTTTCAGGGCTGGTGACTAAAAGTCACTTTTAAGTTCCCTCTCTTACAGTACATGAACTTATTATTTAGAGCTCACAGCAATAAATGCTATGATCCATGCAGGGGCATGGGGCAGTGTGTGGCTCTAGAATGAAGCAAATGTGGCAGGCCAGAAATTATCCCCCAGGTCACTGGGAATAGCTGTCAGAACTGGGATTCAGGCTCAATATTTCTTGCTTTGCAATCTCATCTGAGAATCAGCTCTGATCCTGCTGCACGTCTTGTAGCACGTGTTGTCAGCAGGACTGCACAAGGCGTCACATCAGTCGGAATCAAAAAAGAAGAATGCTGTCATTTTTGATTGGGACACCTCAGTGATTGCCTTGATTTCACTTAACACCCACAGGTCTGTTCTCCAATCTCCTCCTTTTGTCTGCTATCCCTGTAAAGAGGATGCTACCCATGAAATTACACAGAAATAACATTGTTGACATTACCAACATCTTTACATTCCATAAAAATCCTGCAATAACCAGTGAAAGCTGAAATGACAGAAATACTGCTGTAGTGAAAAAGAAGTGAACCTGTGTTTTACCAGCAAGCCAGTAGCAATGCTAGCCAAGATTTTCTTATTATCAGACAGGGAGGTGGATCAGAGAAAGACAGGGACAGTACTGTGATGTCCAGTGAGAACAACTTCTCTCTCATGTGATCTAGAAACTGAGTAGAGGATGTTTTATCCACTGTGCAGTCCCTTCCACTGTCTCCTCTCCAGCTATGGGCATCAGGAAAAGCTGCAGAGAGTCTTCTGGACACCTTAGAAAATAGAACCAGTTCTGGAAGAAAATACATGTGGAGCCTTTGACTGTTCACAGAACGTTTGACTGTTGCAGTGCTGCCTACACTTACTCCACTCTGTACTAATATGCTATGCACTCAAACTCTCCCCACCTCTGTCTCTCACTCCTTCTGCTCCCAGACTTCACACCTGCTCCATTCCTCTGCTTTTAGCTGAGTCCCAGCTGAAAAAGCAGCACAACCATAAAATGTCCCAGAAGCTATTATGAAAGTGCAGTGCCCTGCTCTGTGCGCGTAAGACAGTCTTAATGCTTGTATGAAGTCTAAAATGTGGACTCCTGACCTATTCCTCACAAATCAGTCTCACACAGACCACACACTTTCAGGGTGAGAGCTGCCTATTCAATGTGTCTATAGTGTCTAAGATAGCATGGTGCTCTGCTTGGCTACTTGTAATAAATGCAGCTTTATTGCTTGCTAAGAAATGAAACTGATAATAATGAAGTTCTTCCCCAGAGACAAAATATCTGTTAAATCTACTAGGGAAAAGAATGAACAACTTTGTTTTAATATCCTTGGATATAGAAAGACCTCCTTAATCAGCATGATGCTTAAACGAGGTACTCGCTCAGCAGGAACACCTACACAGGAACTGATTTTCAGCAAATTGTTTGAGATGGCTGTCTGCTCTGGATAATTTTCGAAGTGATTACCCCATCATGCCCGAGGCTGAAGAGTAGGACATTACAGGTACTTACAGGTACCTGTGTCCTCTACCTTACAAGCTGTGACATTCAGATCAATTTTCACACAGCATCCCATCTCACTTAAAACTGCATTTGGGCTTCAAAGCCAACCTATTTCAGTATTCAGCTACATGGGGAAATTAACTAGTGTGGTTAAAAAGCAGAAAAAAAAAATATGGCTACAGATAAACTAATACTGTTCCAGTGCATGCACTCTAATCTGGAATAAAATCATTTTTATTTTGAAGCAATTTTTATTTTGAAATTAAGACCTATGTAGCAGCAGAAATAAAATTAATCTTTTTTATCTATATTGGTTTTCATTTGCAGAAAATGAAAGTTATTGCAGCACTGATTATTATTACCCTGCATTGCTACAGTAACCGATTAAGCACTGATTCATGTCTTTCTTCTTCTGTTGAACACCCTTTACATGATAAACAGGCAGGGAATTAAGGCATATGCACAGGCAGTGCACACACATGTTGCTGCACTGTATTACTCTTCATCATATATACAACACGGGCTACCATGAGCTGAGCAAGTTCTGTCTGTTTATATCACCACTTCTAATCTTGCCTTGCTAGCACAACTAGTAGTTCATTAACCAAGTAAAAGTACAGTTTAAAAACCCAAACAAACAAACAAAAATATCTTTAAACCTAGAAGATTCTTCTCTCCTTTCATAAAGCCAAGTTTAAACTCATCTAACACCATACCACACTAAATGTTTCTCCAGCCTCTTAGCTGCATGCTCCTTGTTTGCCTAGATGTCATGCTGTTACTCAATGAATCAGATAACTCACTCAACCAGCCAGACCCAGGAAAAGAAAATAAGATCCAGTTGCAGCTAGATCAATGACCTGACCTCACTGGACATGAGCACTACTGCTGAGCAACAGAAGGCAAAGTACCTTGCAGCTGTGGAAGGAAAGAGAGAGAGTTTTAGACTCTGTGCTGAGACCGCAGCCATTCAACTGCCCCTCAGGAGTTGGAAACTTCACATGTGGGATGAAGGAGAGAGAGAATGGCACAGCAGGAAAGTACTTGGATGTTCCATAAATGGAAAATGCAGCCAATCATTTCAGTCAGTCACTGTCATCCACCCCATTCCTCCCACTATATCCTGTGTCATGCCAAACACTGAATCAAAACTTCAAGTAGTGATCTGAAACAAAGAGAGTCAGGTTCTTCTGCTGGGAGTGGGAACCTCTGAAGAGTATGAAAATGGCAATTGACAACTATATAGGAAAATGCTAATCAATAAACCAGTTAATGACTAATTATTCTAGTAGAGACCCCCTGGTGAACAGACACCCTAAGGTACCTGTGATCAGCTGTATCACAGTTTCATCTCTGGGTTTTGAAAAGCGAAGAGTTGCAAAGAGAGAAAGGTGAACCATTCCCCAACTTAGAATTACTTAGCAGATATCTATTCGCCACATTTTCTTTTCAGTCTTCCTCCACGTAAGATTTCGATGGACCTTGGCCAAGCGCTCACTCTTGCATACAGAAAAACTAAGACACTGCAACAAATCACTCCAGAGAATGAAATACTTATTAAGGATGCGACTTATCTGATTAAATGTTGATAGAGCAGACTTCTGAGCTGGCCATCTTCAGTATCTCGGACAGCCAAAAGCCTGTGAGGCAGGATCCCTTTCTTCCTAATGTAGATACCTAAAACAGGTCAGAGGAATTATACCCTAAACACACCAAATCTCTCCACTGACTATAAAGGAAGCCGGGAATAACTAACACAAATGGATACACTCACACTGTCGATGACTTGTTGGTATATGTCTTGACCAGGTCACCTCATTGGTGACTTAGTTTCCCTGTTGAATAACCCTAATGAAGTAATTCTTGCTCTTTGAAAAGCAGTTTTATCTATGTAGACAAGAAAAAAAACACAAAGCTTAAATGCGTTTAAGAAATTATCTTTTCTGTTTTAGTAAATGGGTGAAAATCAGTTGTATCTAATTAAAAGAAATTAATGTATTGAAATATAAACAGAATTCCTCACAGGAATGATTAAAATCATTTTCACAAATTGGTAGTCTGGTGACCTTTTGCCCACAGGCAATCTTCAAAGCTGTTTCTAACATGTAATCAGCATACTGTAAGAACCAAGTAACTCCTATTAGAAAGGAACAAAGTTCAAAAGACATCTGAATTGCTGAAATCACAAAGGGATGTCTGATGACCTTTTAGTCACTTCTGATGTAAAAAGAAAAACCAAATTTACGTTTTTGCCCAAAACTCCACAGCTTTTAATGAAAAATGGTACCAGGTTTGAGGAGCCTAGTTCATAAAAAATATGGAAATAAATTTTCACTCACCCTACTGGGACAGTCTTTTATTAGACAAAGGCAATGTCATGCCCCAGGAGACCTGTGCCAGAGAGCCTGAGGAATATTTCTCTAATTTATATTTGAGATGACAGACTGGGATCCCTGCACCACACTCTGAGCAGAACCACCTGCTTCAGCCACGTTGGGATCAGCTGCTGTCTCTCTGTGCTCCTCCATCTTCCAGCACTCTTAACGCAACAAGAGTAACCACATTTGAGATCTCTAAGCTCTTCCACTCAAGTGATATCTGAACAGCGAATTGATTAAAATGGCTCTAGGACTTCAGCACACAGCATTATTAATCAGACCTCCAACAGAGCAAAGTAGGAAGAAATTCCTGTCTTACATTTATTCTCCTTGCTTAGTCTTTTAAGTTTCTCAGTTCAGCTAATTCCAGCTTGAAGAAACAGACTGTCCTGCTTCCAACATGCCCTCTCTACATTGTTCTCTCAACTCTCTTCCAGCCTCTATTACCACATAAAAATATTTCTGCTCACTGGGTCAAGAGGACCATGGTACTAATTTTTAAAAAGCACACAATGACAGTTTGGTTATGGAATAGGACTATGTACACAAAGCATTACTTCAGAAGAGCAAGTAAGGGTTGTAGCAACTCTGCAGTAACTCCTTTTTGTAAACAAGCTCTTTGTTTTCACCTTCATTTCCAACTCTCAGCATTGCCTAGGCAGCTATGGTATGCCAAGACTGGGCCCAAGAAATTAGTCCTTCAGGGCTTTAGAATGTCTCCATTACCTCAAACTCCTTCACAAGTTAACCCACATCAATTTATAATTTCGGTAAGTTATAAAAAAATAATACTGAGTTTTTCCAGTTAGAAGAGACGTTTTCAAAGTCAGTGCTGGTTTGCTCGAATGTATCATGCCAGTACAATCAGATCCTCATCCTCCTTTTTTTTTACTGCATAAGACTCCAAGCTTCTTCAGAGGACCCACATTCCAGAAGTGAATAAAGCTAATATCTAAATGATAAACAAAGCCCTTGAGCCCAAAGAACGAAAAAAATATAGCTCTGATAGTCCTAAAAACCACAACGAGAGAACATCACTTAACCTTTAGTCTTGACTACACCTGGGAAATTCCATCACCTCTGGGCCATTACTGCTGTGACGATTAGACCTGCTCTCAGCACGGTTACTCAGAATTGTGGATTAAAACACTCGTGCCAGCTGATAGTTCATCATTTGTAGATGAACGAGTGGGACACATTTAGATTTCCCAGTGGAGTCTAGGCCTTTCAGGCTACTTTATACCTTCAAGGAAGGAAGAGAAAGAAAAGAAAAGGAAAGCACTTTGCTTTGACATCTACCTTCAGTAATGGAGCACTCTAAGCCTCAGCAGGAGGCCCAGCCTTGTAAAACAGATTGTACTAAAAGAAATTCAATCGTCACTTGAAAATGATGATAATTAGACACTAATGCAGTGCAAGAGAAATGATGTATTTCTTTAGCACTGTGTGTACATCAGACTTACGTTAATCTCATCTGTCGAACGGATGAGAAATGAAAAGCTGGGTTTGAAATACTGAAATGGCTTTATTTTGAGATTTTTTTAATCGACTGAAAAATATATGTACATATACACTTACATACACATACATACACACTTAGCAATCAATATTTAAACTTCTTAGGAGAAGAGAAAACCATTCTCAACATTTTAATCTTATGAAAGTAGATCTAGATATCCAAATGCTGGAAATCAGAAATTATTACTAACTTTGCTAATAGTTGCAATGACTTTTTTTTTTAAACTTCCAAGATTTCTGAAAAAAAGTTGAGCCCAGAGAAGAGCTCTTTAAAAGAAAAAAACAAAACCAACACATTTTCAACAAATTAGGACCAGACATAGGGAATATTTAATCAATCCCTGTATTAACAAAACACACTTTAAAAAATCATTTATGTCCAGATGACTACCTTAAAAGTAGTAGATTCCTTGTTAGACATGAATTTGCTCAGGTCTCATCTGCCTTTAGAGTGATGATTTTCCATTTCCTTCTGAATTCTTTTTGTGACACCACAGACATTTTGAAGACTAATTTTTACCACTGTCTGGTAAGATAATCTTAAATTACAGGTTTTCTGGGGCGGTTACCATGATTTTATTCTCCTTAAAGCACCAAGCCTCACAGGTATTGAAGTCATACAGAGACACTCGTAATTAAAGGCAATGATTATATCCCGTCCCACAACACCTTTGCTTTAGCTGTTCAGTCAGGCTCACTGGTTAAGAGAATTTTACTGAGCTGAAAACAAGCTCTCACAGCAGCATCCAACACACTAGGCAGCTTCTCAGGACTCTGTAGCCACTGGCACTTGTGCTGTGTGGTGGAGCATATCTTTCACCATCACACTGGAGAACATGCCAGTCCCTCAACAACAAGCAGTGGAGATGAGTAAGGACTTGTGGCTGAAGAACGGAACAAATCCCACAATCAAAACACAAAAGGGGCAAGTGAGGAACTATGTGGACTCAAGATCTTTTTCTATGACACTGGGGACGGATAGGAGGAAACAGACCAAGGAATTCTTGTGGGTAGCTGTTAAGGGAATAAAGATTCACAGGGAACTGGACTTGGGATTGATGAGAAGTTTGTACCGTTGAGTCTCCTATTGTTTCCCAGACAACAATTAGATTCACATTTCCTTTTGTTTTAATAGAACTAGTATGTGGTTCTAGCATAAGTCAGACAAAGACAAATTAATTCTCCATCTACAAGGAACCCTTTTCTCATCTTCATCCTTAAACATCTTTGTGTGTCTCTCTTCATTCCTACTCCTCTCTCCTGGATAAACCTTCACTCCAAGAGAAATTCCTAACACAATCTGCCAACACGTAAATTTACACCAACTTCACTTCATTTCCATTAAAGCTGTCATAAATGCAAAAAGCTTGGTGAAAATGTAGAATGATGATTTATACTCAAATATCTGTTTTATCATCCACCCTCAATGTTTCATTTTTTTACTTGTGACTCTTCAAAAATGAAGTGTATTTTTGAACCATTTTCAAGATGTGTGAATGTGTACTTCACCCTGGCGTCTTTCTTTCTCAGAAGATGTGGCAGCACAAAGAAGGTTATGGCAGCCACTGTTGGACTGGGACATCTGGGAGCCTCACATAAGTCTGTGCCCTACTGTGCTAGATGCTCTACAAACCACTGTCAAACTAGAAAACAACTGCCAGTATGAACAAATACTCACATTGATCCTTTGGGGATGGTTAGTCAAGCAATGAAATACCACAACTCATGCCTGTTTAATCTCCTCCCAGCTGGAGTTTATGGAAACTTGGCAGGAAATAAACTTTTTTAGGCTCTCAGTGAAGAGGCTGAGAGAGTTGGGGTTGTTCATCTTGGAGAAGACCTTTTTGTGGCCTTTCAATACTTAAAGGGGACTTATAAGAAAGATGGGGAAAAACTTTTTAGCAGGGCCTGCAGCAATAGGGCAAGGGGTAATGATTCTAAGCTACAAGAGGAGAAGTTTAGACTAGGTATTAGGAAGAATTTGTTTCACTGAGGGTGGTGAAACACTGGAATAGGTTGCCCAGAGAGGTGCTAGGTACCCCTTCCCTGGAAACATTCATGGTCATGTTGGATGGGGCTCTGAGCAACCTGATCTAAGTAATAAAAACATTATTAACCATCATCATCCATTCTAATCTAAGCCTTTCTATGATTCTATGATAATTTGACATGGTGATCTACCGTGTGTTCAGAAAATGGTTTCTTTGCTGAGAAGCAAATTAACCAATTATTAAGTCAGAGGGTAGGGTGGGGGTGTTTGGGTTTGCTCATTTCTGAGTACTCACAGCTAACAAAAGCAGCTAGCTCTAGCAAAACCAGCTAGCTTGTTTTGCCCAAACCTTATGCTTCATTCAGAGCTGTGATTTGGCTTTGCTGTGAAATTGGACCTCTGCTGAAAGAGATCCTAGCGTAGGAGCCAAATCAGTGCATCGGAGTGATAAGACTTAGCAGCTGTGAATAAGCTTCTACAGTGATCTTATAAATCTATCCTGTGGGCAAATCCTGCTCCACTTTCAAAAGGTTATTGTAGCAGTACTGACAGTAGGAAATCGGAAAAAAAACCCACAAGACTTGTGTCTTTATTTGCATGTTAATCTTTAGAATGTTTTTCCACATCACAGCTATTCATAGCTTGTAGATATTAGTGTCAACTCTGAGTTTAGAGTGAAAGTTCAAGGCCTCTGCTTACGTTCACAACCAACTCTTTCTAATGTGCAAAAATCACACTAATTCTTTCCTCACATTTAACTTCTTTGGGAATGCACTTCAAAGTAATGGCACTGGTTGTAGAACTTTGACAAATCACACCAAATTCTGTTATAGTGAAATAAAATAAATTAAAGGCATTTTTGCCTGAGCAGTGCACAAATCACATTCAAAGCGCAAAAATGCAAATTAAAACATTTGTTATTAGCCCTTTGATTACAGGCAAAAAACAAGCATCTTTTGTTGCATAACATGGTGGAAGAGGCCCACATTCTATTTTTCTTCCTTGGAGAAATTTGCTCCTCTCACATTAAATGGGCAATAAGTAGTGGAGCAATGTCAGGGTGCTGTGTTTCCCTTCTACTCTTTCTTTTAGCTCTAAAAGACCTGGATTGGCTATCTTGAGTGCTCTGGCTTCCCACTCACAGCAGCAGCTCCATAACCTTAGGTGAGAGTGATGCTATGCCTTAATAACCTCAGAGGGCAGCATGCTGCTTCTTTCTAAGTCCCAAGGGTCTCATTAGAGGATCTGCTAAATGAGGCTTGTATAGTCTGTCATAAATTGCAGAATTTAATTAGTCTAAGTTTGCACTGATTTTCATTTAGAAAAGACTGAAGCTTGCCAAGTTGTTGCGCTTATCATTCAGTGCTTATCTTTTCCTCTGTTTTCTAAGGGTTTTTTCACAGTACATAAAGGTCAGAGGAACAAATGTTCTTGGTGCAAAGCCACTCCTGAAGATGCAGTCATACTGGAGTTACAGAGAATTGCTTAGTAACAGAACAGACTTAGTAGCAACACTGGAATATGCCTACCCCACATATCATAACAGCCAATATTAGCATGGCGTAATCAAAAGAAATTACAAGGGTGACATGATGGAGATCTTGCACTAATTATCTTTGACACACACCCACGAGACGTGCATTTTCAAACACCTTATTTAAAATATACAAGTTCCCATGCCCATGATGTCATTGAGAAAATGCCCGCTGACTTCAACAAGAGCATTGCTAAGCCTGATGTGATTTGGTAATCACATCTGTAACACCGAACTGCTGATCAAGCTTTTTGCTCTCTTTTAACAATATCACCCTAGATGAAGACTTGATAAAAATCATCCCAGGTTTTTCTCTCACTTTTACAGTTTCAGTGATCCTGCCTGCAGTTATTAATATGGTTTATATTCAGAGTATTGGCAAAAAAAAGTTATTTCCTTCGGGGATCTTGCAGTGACACTGAAGAACAGGAACTCTGTTGCAGTAGCAGAATGTCTTATTTCCCATCTCATAAGGTCTTTACCATGACTAGTTTCTACTTCAGTTCTTTGCACAACACCACAGATCTAAGGACCCTGCGAAAAGCTTTTTCTATTCTCATTCTAAACACAGCTAAACATTATCACTGTGTGCCAAAAGGAAAAGACTGCAGCTGGTAAGGAAATTAAATTTACTCCAAATCTTCCAGCAATGCATTATAGCATAAATGATGGAGGGATAAAAATCAAGACATGCATAAAAATGTCTCAGAGAGCACTTTAAAAGTTTAGGGCTTATCTAAAAGAGAAAAAATCCATCTAGAAACCATCTCTTTTTTTTATTTCCTTGTGGATGGATTAACAAGATGAACAATGTATTAACAGCACAAATATAAAGTTTAGTCTTTAGTATTTATTTATCACACAGCCCTTTTGAATCCCAGTAAAGGCTAGACCTTTTGCCATTTTTTTTGATGGAAAATTGTAATTCCAAAGATCAAGATGTCTCACAATTTTTTTCTCCAGTGCAACTCATCTGATACTGAACCATGCAACCCAAAAGTGCAGAGATCCTCCACTAAGAATCTTATAAATGTCCCCTTAAGCACTAGAAAAATAAAAGCCTCCTACAGGAATCACTACTGTAATTTTTGCTTTCACACCATCACAGTAAAAATTTGGTATATTAGAACATTAAAAGCATTATGCCTCACTTTTTTATCCTTTGAATATGTTTTTTATCAGAATTTTTCAACTGAACCTGCTTAAGAAGTTCAATCCAAAATCCAGCAAATCTAAATTACTTCACTGTTTGTACCTGAATAGCTAAATTCATAGTCAAAAACATTTTAATATTTCCCATTAACTGAATATCAGGTCTACTGTAGAAACTGACAGAAATTCTAAGATATGAATGATTTGTGTAAATTTTTTCACCCTCTCTAAAACTTGCTTTCAAGCACCTGGAATGCGTTGCTAAGCACTATATAGAAATGATCCTGTTTAACCTATTAAAATTCAATTTACATCAGAGAAAAATGCATTTGTGAAGTATTTATATACACGAGAAGCATAATATTAACTGCACTATAGAGATGTTATTTCTTACAGCCACTGAGTGCCCCAACTACAAATTAGAAGATAATTAATTTTAAATAATCCTACACTAAAATACAGAATAAATTAGTTAAAGGAAAAAGCTCTAATAGTTCCCATGGTAGAATTTTCTGTAGAGGAAGGACATGAATGTTCCATCAATTTACTTAACAATGAAATATTGGAACAGGTTGTAGGGTACCTTATACAGGTATGTAGGTTGACCTTATACAACATAGAGCATTGAGTAAGATTTAGAGGCACAGTTCTCTACCTTTCTTAAATTTGTACCTGCCCAGCCTTGAGGTTCTGTCTTACCTCCACCTCTATTGCCTTGTTTCCTGCCTCTTGACATGCATAAGTAAGGTCACTAGCTGCTCTGTTACAAGGCTGTAGGCAATCAAAAATTATTTGATAAGTGCTTTGGGATAACGGCATGAACATAAGCAGTTGTGGCAGAGCCACAATTCCTGAAGCTGGAAAAGGGCAGGGGGGAGCGGAATGGACTAGTGAGGCTTCAAATGCTGCATCACCATTGTGTAAGACCTGTTCTGGTGGCCTGCAAACACTCACCCACATGAGCTCCTCTGCACATGACACAATCTCCAGTGAATTTAAATATGGACAGCAGATGCAAGTTGTTCATGCAATTAAGCATTTACAGAATCAAAGTCTTGGCTTTCGCCTAGGCCTCATATGAAGAAAACTATGCCTGGTCAGGGCCAAACTATTTCAACTGCATGTTTAACTTTCCAGTAAGCAAATAGTTTTTTATGGAATAGATTTTTTTATATAATGCATTTCTCCTTTCTAAAATTTTCTGTATACATCTGTGTAGCAACCCACTGCAAGTTTGCAATTACAATCAAGAGAGAACTTTTTACATGGAATTTCATTCCTTTCAAGCTTTTAAGAAAATACACTTAGCTTTTGATTTGTTTTTTTCTTCCCTTTTACTGAGATACTAACATAAATTTATGTTAGGTTATTAATTCCAGGCTATTTAACGTTCTTCAGCATATTCCAATGCATCTCTAAACCACAGTCCACATACTGTACATAAAGTAGCATACAATATATATGTACTTAAAAAATTCTTCCTTCTTGATGTACACTTCATGTCTCCTAAAGCCGCACTGATAGATTGCTCACATGTCAGGTAACTGTATTTTGTAGCTGCTTTGCAGTATTTTGCAGGAATGCTAGGGGAACAAATAAAATTCTTACAGTTATTTATTTATTTATTTTTCATCTTTAGAGATGTTCGTTTTAATTTGAAAATGTTATTCTTAGTTTTAAAACTGAAAAAAGGGACCAGTGAGGGAGGATTTCTTTATAGTGTCAAAACCATGTGAATCTCATAGCAATTCTAAGGTACTGCATGACTTCCCATAGCATTCCCTAATGACTCCTTTCATTTCACTATTTCTCCAGGAAATATTAATCTCTGACTTCAATAAAGTATATCAATAGTTTTGCACTACTTCATTATAATGTTGCTATTCACCACCTAATGATGAAAAGAGAGACTTCCTGTAGTAAAAGTTCCACATATATAAATGTAGCAAAATTAAAATTGCTGGTAAGCTCACTGCTGTTTTCCTGGGAAGCTAAAAAATAGTTTTTAAATAGCCTTAATAAATGACAAACAACTTTAATTAAAAAAAAAGGGTTACAGCCCGATGCTCCTGCTGCCTTGTAATAAAGCTGTAATCAGTAACTACTTCCTGTAAACAAGTCCTTAAACAGCCAGGACTCAAATGAGAACCCAGACTGATATTAATTCTGAAGAAAAATAGGACCTCTGAATTATTAAGGAAGACTGTCACTGAAGTTTTCATTGAACATCCATATCCTGAAGCCATATAAATGTCAAAAAAAAGCCATGGCACTTTGCCTCTGATTCAGCACAATTCTTAACCAGTCAATCAAACTACCTCTATATTTAAAGCTAAGGATGTGTATAGTGTTTCCTGCTGAATCAGGCCTCAGAGTTCACCTTCATTTTATGAATCTATGATTATCATGTTTCTAAGCAGAACCTAGGGTCACAGATTTCACAGGAAAAATGCTTATAGACCACAACAGAACTTGTTTTGTCTACATAGAGGGAAAAGTACTACAAGTTAATCTAGGATGTGAATTCATAGTACATTTGCTGTTCCACACCAGGTGAAAATCTGGTGCCCTTGTTAATTTTAGCCTCTTCCAAAGTATATTGTCTAACAACAACAAAGGGGTTTGTTTGTGGTTTTTTTTTTTATAAGGACTAAGGACCTGTATACACTGGGATTCTGGGGAATATAAATGTAAATTTACTTTGCAGATAGATGAGTTATGCCACATTAAATATCTGAGAGGACAGTCTCATATAGAATTAAAATAGCTTATGTTAATTTATGTTAATCCAGTTCATAAGTAAAATAAACAAAATAAAATGAAAGCTACTTTAATTCTGAATGAGAGTTTAGTGAGACTTAAATAGGCAAATGACAACTATTTAGTTAATTTAGGTGAACCTTGCTGAGGACCCCCAAGCAGAAGAGCTCCGACAGTGTCCAAACATAAATAAAAAGGGGCAGGTAGTCTTGTATAAATGTTCCCCCTCATCTGCAATGCACTGATATGGGCCAAGACAGAGAATATTTGTGCAATGTTTCAGACTAACTCCTGAATGGCTAATTGCGGACATATTTTAAGAAGGTGCCATTCTTGTGGTACGTTTGGAGCAAACCTCTGTACAGTTTTTCATACACAGGATTCTATTACAATCACTTGTTTGTTTCCAGTGAATCCCTGTGTGTTAATTGGCAACAAAAGGGCTGAGAGCCGTAGGCACTCATCCATCCCTGCGCTAAGCAGAACAATCCATAGCCCTCACCGGCACCGTTCAGCACCAGGGACAGCTCCCCGTCTGCCCAGTTCTGCCGGCATCTCACTTCTGTCTTTGATGATTTTCAAGCCTTGCACAAGGCCAGTCCAAAGAAATCCTTTTGAATTGAGATCCAAAGGGCAAGGTAACAAATCACAGGTCATGCTGAAACTGCAGCATTCAAGTTGGGCTTTTCCAGGTCATTTGGAGGGTTATTCTATTTCCTGAGAACCCAGCATTCAAATCTCAAGGTTTGTTGGAAAACCTCTGACTAAGCAGCAATATTCATCCTTAAAGAAGGATGCTTAGAACATCACTCAAAGTTCACTTAAGTAACTAGTTGATTCTGTGATTCCAAAAGTCCAGGCCTGAAGCAAAGAGCAAATGAACTACAGACTTGGTTTCCTTCCTCGCTTCTGTAACTAAAACCGCCTGAGAAAATCTCCCAACATTAAGCCTGGATGTGGAAGCACCTCCCTCGTGTGCCCTGCTGTGAGTTAAAGCTACCTGGAGGTGGCTTCAGTCTAATTTCTAAAGGCATTATGTATGCATGCATGGGGAATACAAATACCACTTCTCAGTAAAAACTGTGAGCAAACCTGCTTTTGTACAGGAGCAGAGTGCTGACATTTTTGTGTAAGTGCTGAGCTGGACTTGAAAAAGAAAAAAGAGCAGTAAAACAGTGCTCAGAATCAGAGTTCTTTTACTGTGTCTGTTATCCAAGCACCTCCAAATGCTTTAAATTTTTCCTTTAGCAAGCTTTACAAAACTCCCATGTGACAGACAAACACTAAGTTGCCCACTTTACAAATGACTAAGCACAGATACAACGAGGCGAATTAAAATTTGCTGAAATAGAGATTTTCTTGCACCAAAATAGCTGCATCAAGTGCAAATCCCTGGCACAAACATGCTACAAAGGTGCAGGATTATTTATTCTTCAAAACAGGATTATACTGCATCAGCAACAAGCTGTATACGGAACAGAGGTACCACATCTGCTGTCAGTGTTACTCCAGAATATGCTAGTCTCCAAAACAGCCACAATAGATACCCCTTCTACATTTGTCTGACAGGCAGGCAGGCAGATTTGATGAATGTGAACAGAAAAGGAGAAACGATGTAGGAAAGCCAGCTCAGAGACAGTTAGAAAATTCAGATAAAGAAAGAATGCCAAAAAAAGAAAAAAAAAGAATACAATAGAAACCTCTAAATTACCTTCTATTCCCTTTGCTGTCTCACAAAATGGAGAATTAATATTAAATTTGTTCAGGTTTGCAAGTCTGTAACAGTAACACCTGCAGCAGCTGTTTTGGCACAAGTATTAATACTTCACTTTCAGATTTGAAAGATCAGTATGCTATGAGTTTCCACTAGAGATAGTAATTAAACAAACCCCAAACCCCTCAAATTAAGTAATTCTTTGATATAATCTGCCCAATGACTGCTTGAAGTTTAATTGTTTTAACTTTAACAATGAATAATAGCCACCTATACAGCAATCTGAATAGAGAGCACAAATTCCTTTTGCTATAATTAAAAATCTTGTTAAGTGTCTTTCGCTTCATTGGTCATTTAGTTAGAAAATGCAGAGCCATTTATGACAGTGATAATCAGGGTCATTTATAGGATCATTCCATCCTACTCACAGCTCCAAAAGTCTCTGCAGTGCAACACCAGGGCAGCCCAAGTGAAAAGGGAACAAAAACATCCTTTGCCAAAAAAAGCCCATCCTTTGCAACAATAATGGCCTTTGCAACAAAAAAAATCCTTTGGTCTATCTGGGTCAGGTTGCTAATAGTCATGAATTTTTGTCATTATAACACAGATGGCTGCAGACAGCACGGCTAGAAAGATATGGTCCTTATGCACTGCAGTTTTGAGATGAAGTATTGGTTTTGCTACATCACCTCATTCTCTATAGCAGTTGGCACCTAAACTCCATGACAGCTTTTGTGTAAAGAAATATGCAACTAACTTACTAATGTCTAAATCCAGTGGTTTGGGGTTCAATATTTATCAACTAAATTTTTCAAAAAAATATATAGAAAGGCTCCTTGCCACATTGCTGAGTGACACAATAGTAAGAAACAGAAACACTGCAGGGTAACATCCAAATTCTCTCCTGCTAAAATTCAAAGCCTCTCCTGTACATCACAGCAAAATAAGACCATGACCTAGATACACACCATAACCCTGTAAAGGTACAGGGAGATAAACCATGAGGAGGGCATGACTCTCATCCCACAGTACACTTACGATCACAGGAAAGGCCTGAAGGCAGGAGAGTGTGGAAGTTAGATCTTCCATGCTGAGGAGAAAATGAACTAAGTTAGGACTGCAGTTAAAAACTTTGTTACTGATGTTTTCAGAGAGTTATTTTAGACAATTACCTAGAAACACGCAGTCCATGCAAGGAGTGACAACACTGTAAGAACTGAAACAGTATTTAAGTGAATAACCCTTTGCAAAATAACTCCAAAGATATCATTGAGTGCTATACCTCAGCAATTTTCTTTCTTTTCTCTCCTTTACTTTTGCTTCCTTCTAAATAATCGAATGTGACTTGTAATGAAACTTTGAGTTGTCTGCTTTAGGGAAAACCAGCAAAACCCCGGCCTGGCCCAACTTTTGTGCATAACTCTCTTCTGAGTTAGTCAGCACCATTCTTGTAAATAGTTGCCAGCTACCCTGGGACACTGGGATCTCTCACCACAAACTCACACTCCCAAAAATACACCCCACACACTACCAGCCACACAAACCTGCTATGTAACAAGGACTATGTTAAATGACACCATTTCTCTAGGACCTATTTGTCTAAAGCCAACACACATATCTCAGCAAATTTGGCAAGGCAAACAAGGACAGAATAAACTATACTTAGAACAAATGAACATAGCCTGGATTGTGATTAAGGGCAAGTTGTGGTTTTACAGCAGCTCTGACATGTCTATCCAAGCAGTTCTGTGATCACAGAATCATTTAGGTTGGAAAAGATGTTCAAGATCATTAAGTCCAATTGTAAACCTAGCACTGCCAAGTCCACCACTAAACTGTGTCTCTAAGCATCGCGTCTACATGTCTTGTAAATACCTCCAGGTATGCCCACTCCACTGGGCAACCTGTTCCAATGTTTGATAACCTTTCGGTCAAGTAATATTTCCTAATATTTATCTTAAACTTCCACTGGTGCAACTTGAAGCCATTTCCTCTTGTTACCTGGAAGAAAGGACCAATGCCCACCTTGCTACAAACTCTTCACAGGCAGTTCTAGCAAGTGATAAAGTCTCCCCTGAGACTCTTTTTCTCCACACTAAACAACCTCAGTTCCCTCAGCCACTCCTCATAAGACTTGTGCTCTAGACTCTTCACCAGCTTCATTGTCCTTTGCACATGCTCCAGCACTTCAGTATCTTTCTCATAGTGAGAGGCCCTAAACTTAACACATTATTCAAGGTGTGGACTCATCACAGCTAAGTACAGTGGGAGGCTAAACATGGGAACATGGTGCTCTGAGCAGCTGCTTGACCCAGATTCACTATCAGTGGCTGACTACTTGGAAACAGGATGGAGCATGTCTGTATGTGCTGCGATTTCACTCTGGGCATCATTTTCTTCTCTATGCTCCTCTTGAAAGCCACAAGTGCGCATGACATGCATGGAGAACTAGGGTCTAAATGAGTGGCACTGAAACTGAATGAATACCTAATGTGGACTGGACGCCATATTCAGCTAGGTATGTTTGAAGGTTTTGCCCACATGGAGATCTTAGAATGATCTGCTTGAAACCAATCTGTCATATATGCCAAGGACTTTAAGGATTCCTTCAGTTCTCATCAGTGCATTATCAGTAATGAGTGACTTTGAAAGCACATTTTTATAGGAATATTCATGGCTGCAAAGGAGCTATTTCATTCTTATTGTAAAAGCTGTAACAACTCCTCTGGAATCATCTCACATCCAATGGAAGCTATGTACACCCATTACAGATGGCAAACAGGAGACGAACGTCTTTCTGGTGAACACAGAGAAACAAGATACCTCTCAATATAATATATTTCCATCTTGTAGCCAGTTTTAGACCCAATCCTTCTAACTTTATTTATACAAACAACCTGAAAGGAATTAATCAATGCTTGAAATGCTGGGCTGAATATTAAAGTCTTGTGTATGAAGATTTTGGACTAGCATAAGCAAGGATGAATTAAGCACTGACTTGTTTCTAAATATGCTTTCTTCAATCAGTTCAATTTACAATACATTTTTGATGGGATTGATAGACTGTACACAGATGGGAAAATTATGTGCTAAAAAGCAAAACCAAGGTGAGGAAAAGAAATTAAATATCCATTTAAGAGAAAAAAATTATATTTCAATATTTGTTTTCCTTACCAAGCAAGATGAAAACAAGGAACGTTGAAACTTCCCAGTAAACAAAATTTCAGTTCCCATCAATCAAAATGTCTCATGTATTTTTAAACTGAAATAATTAATTTTCCAGATATTTTTTTCAATAACATAAAAGATAACAATCATTAAGGATTATATTTCAGCATCTCTTCCAGATATCAGACTTCGGTAGAGTGCTTTAATTCCTCTTTTTATAATCAAAACATTATCAAAGCCATTGTATTCTTCTATGATAATTAATGGTACAAATACAGATATATTTGATCTGAAAATTTTATACTAGATTCCACTATCAGTCAGAATTTTCTCATCAACTAAAATATTATCAATTTATTAATACACAGGATATTGCCCCATCCAGGAAAAGTTGTTAATTGCTGTGCACCAACTGTGATAAATACTGCTTAGATTCATAATAAAACCTTTATTCAGACACAAACGTGGACATGAATAGAGGACATTATCCTCATTTTTCTTTGTAATCTAGAAAAAACCTGTTTTACAAATGTAGCTCAACTATTATTGTACATTTACATGTTCTTATAATCTCTTACTGAACATCGTATCTTCAACATATCAATGACATTTTTATGATTTAATATAATGTTTAGTATAGACAAGTGCTCAAACAGTGAACTAAGAAACATTTATGGAAACAAGTACAGATGGATAGTACGGAAGTTTAAAATACCACAGTCAAAACACACAAAGAAAGAGAATGGAAGAAATTATCATCCCTCTTTTACAAATGGGGAACGGAGGTAAAGACCAGTAAGAAGCTCCATGTAGGCCATAATCACTGCAGAAGGAGGCAGTAGAGCTGTCCTGTACTGCCATGCTGTGCATGGCAGCATTGTGAGATCTGCCCAAGGTCACACAAGAAATTAATATCATATTCTCTGTAAATTCAAATTTGTTGCATGTCAGTCCAAACATATTCACTGCAGGACCATTTTCGCTCAGAAATCATAGCACATGTCAGAGTCCACACAAAGGAGACAAGCTGAAGATACCACAACGGCCACTGTTTAACATGGGTTCCTGTGAGTATTACACTTTTCGGCATATATATGGGGTTTGGTTTAAATTTCATTTTTTTACAACTGGATCAGATGCAATGCTCACTAATTAAATTTCACACTCTATCACACGCAAAGGCCCTACACTTCCCATTTTAACAAATCACTGTTGTCTTACACATCCTGGAGCCTCGAGTTGTCAGGAAACCTTTAAAGCCCTTTGAATACATGCAGCTCCGACAAGCAAACAAAGTGGCAACAGTGAAACTTTACTGCACTCTGCAATCAAAATGGACATCAAGGGCAACATATATTGTAAGAAGAAAATCTTGTAGACTATGGGGCTCAAGTGACACATTCATATAAAAGATTTACTATTCAGATTAACATGCTGAATTTTGATCAGACACTTTGCATTTCATTACCATAGGTTAGTCCTTCCTCTCGTTTATAGTCAAATCTCTAGATTTGCTTTTCTCCCCATGGCAGGACACATTTGCATTAACAACTTTTTAAGTTGCTCCATATCATAGCAATGTGGCATAGGCTTTTCAGTCAGATTGCATGACACATAATTCCACTCCAGCATGGCATAAATGGAACTGCATCAGTATTCTTCTGCTTCTCACCCCAGTCTGTCCTTGTTATAACTGAGAATTGTTAGTACCTTTCTTCTCATCATAAAGTTGTTTCTCTACAGAATCATCAATATCATTTTTGCCTCTCCTCACACCTTCAGCATATAATTCCAACTGCTTGCAGACAAAATGTATAACAAACAATACCACCACTTTAGGACTTTCACCAACATCAATTCACTTTGCCTCATACTCTCCTGTCCTCTTACAGATGCACACATTCTATCATTCTACTGATGCTGCAGAATCTTGAATGGACCTTCTTATTGATGGTGTGTTGTCTTACCTTGCAGCTCCCTGCATCTCTGCTTCACCCTTGCTGATTTTACTCTCATGACTTACAGCATTTATAGCCAGCTTTTTCAAAACTAATGTCTTATTTACCTACAGAAATTATACAGCTTGGATAGTCTCCCTTTAGAAGGGCTCCTTCTGAAAATGAAAAAGTAGTAAAGCTGATATGGGAGTCAATTAATAAAGAACTAAAGAATAGGAGAAAAATTAATGTTAGCCTATGCAGGTTTCTGGGAGATAGATACTGTCAAACAAACTTGATTCCATTTCTTGATGAAATTACAGATTTAATTAAGAAAGGTAATGGTATGGACATAGATATTTGCAAATGCATGTGGCTTCGTTTTTTAACACATTCCTTCATCAGACTCTGACGGCCTGCAGCTCCTCTGCTACCATCTTTTCCAGTCACAACTTTCACTGGCACAGTTGCCATCACATGGCTGGGGAGGTCAGGAGATAGACCGTCCCCAATTCTTTTACTATCTGTGAGTTATGACAACATACAGATCCTTACTGTTAGCATGCAGTGAACGAAATACATCAATTCCTGAGTACATGTGAAATTAGTCCAACAGGCCCCAACACAAGACCTTATGGAAGAAGATGGTATTTATTAATAAAAGCTGAATATGCTGGGTATATCCACTCATGCTCATTCTCTCTTAAAGTTCATTCATCACACTGTCACATGCACGAAGGCGTGCGTGTTCAGGTGGTCTGGCTGAGATGATTTATATGTGCCACAATGGACAAGTGATATCAACTATTAATTTCTCATAGCAACGCTTGGGCTTTTCTTGACTGGCAATGACAAGTTAGTTTTTTTGGTAGGTTTTTTTAAACATTTTATTAGCCAATAATTGAGAAGGGGTGGTCCTTTGCTTCAGAATCTTGCCTAGTTAGGTATTCATAAGTATTAGTAAGGCTGCAGCTCATTAGCTGGCTTTGCCTGTATGGAGTATGTCTGAAAAAATGTACATCTGATTGGTTACAGTAGTTCCTTGTTAGTTTAGCAGGAAAAGGAATTGTGTTAGTGTGCATGATGTGCTAGTATCTTCTGGCCTTTTAGTGCCCCTAGAAACCAAGGTCTTATGCCTGTACTGTGACTTTTATGAAAGCCCTCAGCTTCACAGAACAACACACTCCTCAGTATTATTGCTGGGAACAAAGTTCATCATCATCAGTATGTGACATTCTTCTCACACTTACTCTGCTATTTTTTCCAGTGCTTAGAGAAACACATTTGCATCTGTATTTCATTCATACCAATCTTAATATTTCTTTTACAAGAATCTACGTGTTTAGTTATGTGAGAGGAAAAGTGGCTTACTACGAGAATCTCCAAAAGGAGAAAACAGAAGATGCTGAACCTACCAGAGTGGATGTGCCAGTCTGACACATTTACAAGGCACAAGAGAAATAATTGAATTCACTTTTCACGTAGTAAATGTGTTTATGTGATCCAATGGACTTTACCAGACCCAAGCACAATTTCTCCTGCGAATACCAATGACAAAGACACTACGATAGGATTGCTTTAATAGCTGGGAACTGGAAACTGTATCCTCCAATCCAACACTTCCTGTGCACTGCAAGTTTTTGATGTGCCCATGCATGAATTCGCCAACTACAGCATTCTTTGACACATGGATTCTCCCCATAAGTAGAAACTGCATGTGTCCTGACTACAAATTTAGCTTGCTCTTTATTTCACTCCAGGAACCCAGACTTGAGTGTCTGTGCTTTGTACATCGCAATTTACCTCTGAGCTGCTTTCCAAGCAATGCCACCTGCTCCCTGCAAAAGATACAGTTCACAAAGACAGTCTGCTCCAGAGCACGACCCACAGAGACAGCGCAGACTTAGGCCACAAGTCCTCCTCCATTCTTGTCTTTAGAGGCCTTGTGCATTCAACCCCTGCATGCAGCACACACCTTTGCATGTCACAGAACAAAAACATCATTCAGAAGGACTTAATACTGTCCTCTGAAATGAAAAAACACACAAATTATTTTAATACCAATAAGAATGAGGCTACTTGGGAACGAGGGGGGGGTTCCTGCCAAGTGATGTGCAACATGGACTCCATTAGTCACCTCCAGAGAGTGCCTGAGCAGTGTGGTCACAAGCTTTGTGTGGTTCACAGCAATTACTCATGCAGCAGGGGCTGTATTCCTCCTACAGCAGACAAAAATTAGCAAGTAGGCAATGGATGTTAGCAACCATCAATAACTATCAATTTAGGATAGATTCAGACTGTGACTGAAGATTGAAAGCTTCCCCACACCTAAATGCAAATTGCCCAAAGCCTTCCGGTCTTTCAATTGTTCTGCCTTTCTTTACTCGGATCTATTCATAATGTGTCTTCTTTAATATAGCAGGAAGCACAGAGCTCAGGATAGCACTACAACCATTTGTCACCGTTCTGTGGTGACACAGAACCTCTTTGTCTCAATGTTTTCCATGATGTCACTGATAACATCCAATGCTTCACAAGGATATGACTCCTTAAAAACTTATGAGGCTAGGTTAAAAAAACCTCCAACAAACGCGAATATGAAAATCAAATACTAGAGAACTCTCTAGACACCAGAGACTCAAATGTGATAGAACTGTATAAACAGGGAAAATAAGAAATCTTTAGAAGAAACTAAGACAGCCTCTCCCTGAAAATACCGGAAAGCTAAATTTTGTGCCACGGAATTCAGCTAAAATGATAATAATCCTCCTCATCTATTTAATTGCTTCTTAAAAGTGTGTGCCTTTTCTCCTCATTCTAGTTCATCAAAAGCCCTGAATGGCTAATATGATTCTCATTGCTACGTTTTTACACCTCGGCAAGTCGCTTCTAGGCATAGTGTGGGGACATTATCCTTTCTTCACTTGGTAAATAATAACCCCACTATTCTTACAATGGGACACCATCTAATTTCACTTGCTTCAGTGAGTAGATGGGAAGATCATGTAATTTTGCCTTTTCTTGCAAGACTTTGGAGTATTAAGCTCTTTTTTCCCCTGCTACTGAATTAAAATTCTTTTGATTTCTTTTTTTTTTTTTTCTGTTCTAGAAACAGGCATGATGGACTCTCACTGATATTGCAAAGAAATCTGTAAGGGCATTATAGTTAATGAATAATATCTGCAATTTATACTTAGAGTCAGCTTCAAATCTTAAACACTCCAAATCACGGTCAGGTGAGGTTTAGGGACAAATACATGCATAATTCATGTAAGCATAGCCATTATTGGTAGCTCTATAAAATAAATAGTCCTTGAAAGACACTGTGCATTTGAAGGATGCACCATATTCACGCTAGCAATATGGAGCCAAATTGATATTTATGGTATACTCACAATATATTCAATTCTGTTTCCATTTGAACACACTGGTGAAATACAGCACAATGTTCTCTTTCAGTTACTAGCAAAAGATACACAACTTCAAGCAGAGCTCCCAATAGCCAGCGAGCATCAGCAGAAGAGCTGATGACTGCACAGAGTCCACTAGGGATCTTGTTATGCCAATCTAATTAACCTGGAAAATGCTCAGCTAGCACCATGCTCTGGGCTCTCACACAGATGGAAAATGGTCTGTTCAACTATTGTGTGTGCAAGACAGACTCCTCCTAACTCCCAAGTCAGCAGAAACATTTAAGCATATGCTTACCATTATTGTTAAACAGGTGCTTAAGTACACTGCTGAACAGGGAACATAACAAGGAGCATACCTCTGGAGTACATGATTTTTGCTTTAATTGCTATTGCATAGACAGATTTTATTTATTTGCTGCCCTTAGATATTGCTTCATTTCCCTATGAAGACTGCAGTTCAGTTAAAATCTGAATAAGAAAAAGGTGAGAGATGTTCTCTTCACAAGAAAAGAAAGTATATCTGTAAAACCATAACACTGGAACAAAGAAGGAGGTAAGTAAATTTTACCCTTAAAATTTCCGTAACCTTTTACTGATTTTGATGCCTACAAGAATGTCCAAATCCTACTGAATAGTATCTTCCTTCACAAAGTTTTTAAAAAATTATAAATGTAAACATACATGCTTAATGCTTCATTTGCATTTATGAGCTACACAGCATATAGCATGAACTTCCCTTCCCTGAGGAAAACTCAAATAGCGAGATCAAGAAAAGTTCAGTCATATTGATAGGAACCACAATTAATTTTGGAACTACTCTACTCACATCATTTTACACATCCTCCGTGTGGACCATAGATCCAATTTTTAAGTCACTAGACTCAGAGCTCATGAATAGTAATATGCCTGCACTACAATCATTCGCTTTACAAACCACATCTTCATAAGAGGTACTTTCAGCCCCCTCACAGTCAGTTGAGAAGGCATTAATATGAACACATTTTTCACATCCTCATAATTAGGCACATGAAAAAAGCAAAACAAGCTTATTTCTAGGTTACTTTGGTTATATCATATGCTGCAGAAGAGCTACATAGTATGTACAGAAAATACGCCAAGCTCTCATTTCAGTTTTTCTCACTGTTTTTAATACCTTCAGTCCCAAATGATAAACAAATAAAAATATTTCATTTACAGCATGTTTTCCAGTTTATCATCATCAGAGAAAACAAACATAAGCAAAAGTGCAGGCATACAGCATGCTCAGTAAAACACCTGATGAAGGCCCTGATAGAGTTCTCCATGGGGGAAAACTTACAAAATCAAGAGGAAGTAAAACCTCCAGAGGACTTTTCTTAACCTGCAGCATCATCTGGAATAATCACCTCTCTCTGCTTTTCTTCTGCTTGCTTTCTTACCCTGCCTTTCACCTGTTATTTGGTCAACTCTAGGATATTCACTGGTTGCTATCTTTAAAAAAAATACTGAAAATCCTTAGTGATGCAGAACATGGTGGGGTTTTGTGTTGAGACTCAGATCTGAAGGCATCTGAGCCTCAGACAAATTTCTTACTCATTTCAGCAGGAGTAGTAAACCCATTAAGTTCAGCAAAAGTTTTGCTTGAGTAAGTGCTGAATAATGACTACAGAATGAGGCCATCTAATGTGTGACTGGAATTCATGCCAAGTCTAACCGCCTCTACACATGCCTGAGTTGACAAAATCTTCTGGCCAGTATTCCCTGTGACTTTAGAAGGATTTTTCATAGCATTGGTACTCTGCTTACCATCCAGTGCACCACCTGGGTATGCAAGATCCACCACTGCAGCTAATTCTGCTGTCTTAAAGGGTCAGTTTTCTTATACTGGCTTTGATCAGACATTTAGCTGCATATCAGGGTAACCACTACAGTCATTATTCCATAGTAATTAGGGATGAAATCATGGAAATACTTCATAGTTGGTAATAAAATCAATAAACATTGAGTCACACTATGAAAGAGGCCTTATCACAAACAAAATCCTGTATTAGTTCCTTAATGTGCATGGAGTTTGCCATTCTTCTGTTCTGTCTTGTAAAGGTACAGATTGGGAATCACCTACTTACAATTGAGGGTTGAATTCAGATTCAGCTACACATGCAATAATTCTCCCCCCTGGTCAAAATACTACAGGTGATCCAGAGGTCCTGCTCCCCCCCTTTACTTTTATAGCAATGAAGAGGATATTACTGGACATACAAATCCCACAGGGCACATTTTGTGCTTGGAAACCACCTGCAAGAGTCACTCTTCCTCTCAGTGCACAGCATAAGCATTTCAACAGAAGCTCCAGGAATACCCAGAACCTTACCAATACTACCAGAGATGCACAAAGCCAGTTTTTGCACAAGCAGAATTTTAACACAATAATTCACTTCAAGGGCAACCAGGGTACAATGCCTTGCTTGCTACAATGCAAGCTCGGTTTGCTACAGTAATGTACTTAAAAGGGTAGAAAATCCACAGCATCTACAGCTGAATGCATGCTACAGCTAGGATACAGTTATCAACGCATTGTTAACATTTGGGCTCTAATAGTTTAGATTTATTCTGTAAATTACATTTATTTAAAAATTTTATTCTCAACTGCAGCCTTTTCAAAATTAAGATAATGGGAACCTGCTCAATGTGAAGCTCCATTGGGAAAGAATGCCAAGCTTCCTAAGTGACAGCATAATGCATTAGTGGATTACACAAGATTTACAGTACAGAAAACAATTTAATAAATGGGCTTTACTTATTAATCTCACGTGAGTCACTGTTTGGTACAATAATACACAAGGAACATACATGCAAACACACAGACCTAGAAGAATAAACAATTTTAAAGCTAGAGGTGCATTATAATATTCTAGGACAGCTCTGTATACACATAAACCAGGGACCAAGCAATTTCTGCAGCAAGATGGCATCTGGATGAGATTGGGCTCCTCTCCTTCTACAGCTGGACTGCAGTGCTGTGAGACCCAACCTGTTTCTATGCAAGCATGCTGGAAGCTGGAAACAGCAAAGGTCCAAACATGCAGCTCATGTATTCCCACATCCCACTGCAAATGTGATCGACAAATACTGCAAAGATGTACATTATTTGTCTTACACAATGGCAGAGGTCTAATGTGGTGCTTAGTGTCATTTGAAATACTCTGGAATATTTAGGACTATGTTTAAGCAACGGACTCAAGACTTAGATACCTGCAGGGTAGATGTTTATGGTTCAGCTAGTACCCCGTATTTCCTTAAGCTAATGGAGAGAAACTGGCATTTAAGAGTGCAAGTCGTCTGCATCAAGATGGGATGAATCACACTGTAGACTCCACTGACTAAATTACAAAGACAGCACAGGCTGACTAACGTAGTTGTAGATGTCTACACAGAAGAAGCTAATGTTTAGTCAGAGGAATCCTATCCCCATCTTGTTTTAATGAAGAACTTCAAGAGCCAGAAGAACTACCGCACTCCCACAGAGACTGCTCCAGTAGCTCATCACCTTCACTGTAAAAACTGGGCACTTTTAGTCCAAAATGCTCCGACTTCAACTTCCAGCTTTGAATTTTGTTCTGCTTTTGTCAGGTACATGGAAGAGCCTATTGCTACTTGACATTTTGTACCAACCAGAGGTGCGCTTAGGCACGATCCTCTATCACCTTCTCTTTTACATAGTCACTTAGACCAATACAGTGAGTACAATGCTGTACCAAGAAATGCAACCTCCAAGATATACAGGAGTGACACTTGATGCAAGGGAATATGCTATGGAAGTATATTCTGGCGGCTGAAGGATTCATTCCACAGCACAGAGAGGGGAGCTCTCCTCATCAAATAAAGCTTCAGGTCAAAATGTACCACTTCAAAATGTATATTTTAGGTATCTTTAGAGAGATCAAGCAAATCCAGATTTCATTAATGAACAAATACAGATGCCTGCAATGCTGTCTTCCTGATGGCACAGGCAGCTTTGTGGCCTCTGTTACTGCTCAGGGCTTCATTGAACAACAGCTGAGTGGGTAGCAGTAAAATCCTAAAAGTTCCTTCAATTTCTCCTCTCTTTCTGTTTCAGAAAGCAGTGAAGAGATTCAGAAACAGAGAGAAAGGGACAGACCATCCTATAAACAGAAAACTCGAATGGAGGGAAAAATAAACACAGAAGTGTTTCCTTTCCATTGCATGCAAGAGGAAGCAGAAGAGCTGTTGGGTAGTACTGAAGAGAGAGATGCAGGTGGGAGAACCACCATCAGCGTCAAGATTTTGAACCTTCTCAATTACGAGAACTAAAGTTGGACCACAAGCCTCCCCTTCATTTTCACATTGCTAAAGAGTGTGCTAGCAATGTGGACTACTTCATGTGACTTGTAAAGCTATTTTGAGACAGCTGGTCCTATGTATTTCTCACAGGACCTCCAGCTTCACGAGATGGATACCTTGTAATTGCAATAACCGTGGGCAGGCTCTGCACTTCTATCCCCATGAAAGGATGTACCTAGTGGGACATTCTACATTAAGTGGACAACATTGGGATCCTATTAGCTATTTCCTCATGGAGCTCTCTGCCATCCTACCTTAAATGTGCAAAGACTCTCAATTTTCATCAGCTAGCAACGTGACATTAGAATAGGCCCAGCACATCTTACAGCTTTCCCACTGGGTCACAATGCAGCAATTCCTGTACCTCCTATGGATTGTACCCTCTACTGCATATATTAGCCTAACAAAGGGGAATGCTTGTTCCCCTTTATGCCTGACCCAGAAAGGATACCAGACTGTTACAGTCCTTAAAACACAACTTGCCTCTCACTAAGCAGCATCAGCCTGAAGATTTTCTGCTGCAATTCTTGCTGTAGAATGGTAATTTAATTTCCGGTTGACTTTAAACTTCAGTTGGAGTCATGATAGCTCATCTAGCAACCACTATCATAGCTCACCTGCTTTCAGCTCTGGAGGTCTCTGTGTTTCAGCCTAGGTAGTAGACAATTAATAAACAGCACACAAAATCTGGACTGCATTTGGCTTCTAAGTCAGGTAGACTTTGAGACAGAGAGAGAGACTTGTGCCAGGGGAGGTTTAGATTGGATATTAGGAAAAATTTCTTTATTGAAAGAGTGGTCAAGCATTGGAGCAGGCTACCCAGGGAAGTGGAGGAGTCACCATCCCTGAAGGTGTTCAAAAAGATGTAGACATGGCATTTCAGGACACGGTTTAGTATGCACGGTGATATTGGACTGATGGTTGGACTAGATGTTCCTGGAGGTCTTTTCTAAGCTAAATGATTCTATAATTCTATAAGGTAGTAGGGAGTCTACACTGGATCAGAAATTCCACCACCTACATCAGTGTGGGAGTTTAAAGAACAGGTAATCTCTGTGCAGCTTCTTTATCCCATGGTAGTACAGCTGCATTCTTGGCTGAGAAGCATTACACCATGTTTCTGTGCAATGTGATTGATCACTGCAAGCAATAAACCTGTAGGTAAAATACAGCAAATAAGGGAAATCACAATGGAACACCAATGTATTTTATTTATGTTTGTAATATGAATTTACTGCTCATGAGAGGCACCAGAAATACAAAATGTGCAGGAGGAAAGCTGGATTTTCTATTTGGCTGCACTAATGCATCTCCAGAAAGAGCAGAGGCACTCCAAGGATGACAGAGTAGGTTGTTCTTCATGCCATTTCTACCCTTGAGGTCTCTGAGGACTCAGAGATGCCAGTAAGCATTCCTAAGTGATAATACTTGCCATTGGGCTTATTTTTATTTATTTTTTTACATGTACAGTCGAACTGCAACTATCAGAGTTGGGATTTAAATGGTCAAACTAAACATATAAATCTCCGGTCCCTTCTACAAGTCCTTTCAATGACCTATAACTGCTTCTTCTGCCCCATTCATAAATTTTTCAGAGTGAAACAGAGAAGAGACACATTTGTCAAGGTTTCTCTTGATAGTTTCCAAGCAGTAGAGCAGATGCTAGCTAGACTGAAATTCAGAACAAGAGTTTCACTGCAACATCCTTCTAACAGAGATACCTACAGCAGTGTGCTCACTCCTTTCACTGTCAATTAATTCTGCCAAAATAACTACATGGTCCTCATACAGCACATTCAATTTTGCCTTCAGTACCCCTATGCTCTCTCACTAAGCCCACTGCTTCCACTCACCTACCTGTATACATATGAAGTTAGTAACTCCTTTCTATCTTTACTTCAACTCTACCTCTACCAAATTGGGTTCTCAGGATTTGCATGGGCGTACATAAGAACCTGGCACTACTCTAAAGATCCTCTTCAAAACAGCTCTTATTTACTTACAAACCCATTTAAAAAAAAAAAGCCCATTTATGAATAAAACAAGTGTAGTTAGTATTATTTTTTTTGATCTGACAACTGAATGCCTAAGGGAAAACACAGGAATATTTTAATGAAATAAATTATATCACTGTACCTAAGGTTAGGTGCATTAATGTAAGTGCATTAAATTTATCTCCACACCCTACTGTTGCATACTAACTTGAAAAAGACTGTGGAAAACTTATGGGGTTTGTTAGTTGTTACTAGAAGAAACCACTGTGTATTAATCAATCCCTTAAGTATTTATGTAGAATTAAGAGAAATCCCATTGTAAGAGCTTGAACTATTTCTGTAAGTTACGTTCCCCAGCTCAAATGATGAATGGAAATTGCGCAGTAAAATAAAAATAGGCACCTTTCCAGGTAAATGTTGTTGTTTAAAAAAACAAAACAAAGCCCTGGTGAAATACTGTCATAGGGATAAAAGCATTTATCTCAGTGTCACAAGAATGGCTTCATTTTTGCTGGTCTAATTAGGTAATAAAGAAATCACAGGTTCAATGCCTCCATGAGCTATCACCGCACATAAAAAGGGCCCACTGCCATGTCCAGAGACCAGTGTGCCAGTATTATCACTTGCTGTCACATCATTTTAAGAATGAAATAGCTCAATTTAAGAAAGATTTTTAAAGAGTAGAAAATCAATACATAGTTAGAAGCTTGTCAAGTTTCTAAGCAACAGCAAAACTGCCAGAAAACAGAAAAAAATAACAAAAATGAAAACCATGCTGGGCTTTGAATTTTCAATTACTTTCCAAAATTCTGTTAGGCAATTAATGCAGAGCACACTGTAATGAACCTCCTGGGACTCCAGACACAACCAATCCCATACTATCAATGACTACCAGGTACATGAGAGACAACACTCTCAGTATCAGGTTTTGACATGATGAGTTCAGGATTTGAATTTTTGTTGTAATGAAAGTGCTAAATAAGTAAAGAAAACCTCAAGGAAAAGGGTAAAGAAAGCAATAGTCTTAACTTGCTATTACTTCTATCAAAACCATACCTGAGATTTCAGGATTAGATCTGCTAATTACTATCCTGAAGAAATATAAAATCTGTCTGAATAACTTAATACTCAAATATTCACCTGAATTTAATTCTTGCTTAAATTGCAGATCCAGTTGCAACCACAGACTAGATTAACACAGAAACCAGGTGTGTGTGGTTTAGGTGGCCCATAAAAACACAGGCATTAATTAAGGAAATCATCTGTGTCAGTGCAACAGTTGCCTTGTCTTGAAATTTCATGGACAGTGTCAAAGGGGAGCCTTGCATTCAAGCCCAGGGAGCCTGCCCCAAGTGACAGTAAGAAATTAACTGTGATTTAGCAGCCTCGGGGGCCAGATCCTGCTCCCGTTCTAATCAGAGGCAAAACTATTGTCTCTGGCAGATGCTTTTGAATTGTGGGCAGCCCCTGCTACACAGCTCTGTGTGCAGATCGATCACTTCAGCCTTTGCTCATCTCGCAGAGGTGTGGATATGCGGATCCATTTTGCCACACTCCTAAGTGCTAGCCAAAAATCCCAACAGAAGCTGAAGCCCTTTGCTGAGTGACAGTGGGGGAATCCCTGCTTGCTAATCGTTCCCTGACTTCAGAGTACAGCAAGGAAAATGTGAGAGTTTTTTATTAATTCTGTGACACTTTGTATATAAATTAAGTTAACCCTGTGGTACAATGGAACAATGTCATCTCAAGTGGTTAATTATTTTTTCTTATTGATAGAGAACTTCCTAATCAAAGAGTATAATGACCTCTAGGATCAGTAGCTTAAGCAAATACCAATCTGTATTTCCCCATGTTAAAAAAGTTCCAGCATCTGATATTTCCCCAGCATTTAAAAGGCATAATGTAAGGAGTACAATGCAATCACACAGGCTGTGCAATTCTCCTGGAAAAATGTTTGCAGAAGTTCCCATTCAGTTCCCTTAGTTGAATTCACAGGTCACATAGCATTGCACCTTCCTCTTAAAAACTATTGCTGGAAAAAAGCAGTACTATTTGAGTTGGAAGCATTTCCTTAAAAAGCCAGCAAAGCATTTTACTACAGAACTTAATTTAAGGGATGGAGAATACTTTGGTCGCTTCTTGAACATGTCAACACAAGGCACGAGAGAAACACATACCATCTTTTTATTAAATATTAGCATTTCACCTCACAAGGGAGGCAAAATACAGATCCTTGAAAGAAGGGAGGAGACAGGAGACCAACAGGTACCCTTTAGAAGCTCCAGATTATTTGAACTAAGTTGTTTTTAAAGCCAAGCGCCGTGAAGCCACCACGTTTCCCACCCCGCGGGTCTCCCCCTCCCGGGGTAGCCCGGCGCCCCGCACCCATGCTGCCCCTCCTGGGTCAAGCCAGGAGGCAAAACACACAAATATATTTCCATCAGCACAAGATGGCAACCAGCACTTCTTCCGGGAGAGCAGCTGGCTTTTTCTTTTCTTAAGGGAGGGGGGGGCGGGATGATTTAAAAGGCATCCCGAATAGGTTTTAAAAAAAAAAACGGTATGAAAGCATAGGTTTCTACTAGTGATGCCGAATGAAAGGCAAGGTAACCCCCCCCAACCCCCAGCTCACACACACGCATCGTGACCACCAACTTGGCGAAGTTGGCTGTGCCGGAGCGCGATGCTCCAGCCCTGGAGCCCCCCATTCCCCGCTCTCCCTGCGCCCCATCTCCTCTTACAAAGGGGGGACACCCAGCAGCCTCCGCATCACCAGCGACACTCTATAGAAGGGCAACAGAAAGCAAGCAAAGATGCAACCTTGCCTGGCTCCCCGGCCAGCTCAGCCCTGGCAATGGGGGGCCCCGCGATGAGCGGGGTCTGGGTAGCACCGAGCCCGAGCAGCGAGCCCCGTCACTTACTCAGTCACTGGAGGCGCCAGCAGCAGCCACTTACCATCATGTTTCCTTGCATTTTAGCCGTTTGAAACATTGCCTTTTCCTTCATTTTTTTTCCGTGTGTGCGTGTGCTGTTTTCAGAGAGTTACTTAATCCAGCGGCTGATCACTTTAGTGAAGAACTGGCGTGCACTTGCGATGGCTCTTTTTGGTGTGGAGTGGAGGGGACTACGAGCAGCAGAGGGGGTGGGTACCTGCTTGCTTTTTTTTCTTCCCCACCCTTTCAAGATATATTTTACAAAAATAAAAAAAAAAGGGCAATAAAAATAAAACAACCCCTGTCAAACGTGAGGAGAGGCAGAAGCGGCGAGGGGAAGGCAGGCTCAGTCACCACCCAGATCCAGCTTTTGCCCTGCGGGAGCCGGCGGGGCGGGGTGGGCAGGAGGGAGCCGCGCACACGCCCCCCGCCTGGGCCATCCCTGGCCACCGCCCCGGGGCCACCCCAGGAGACTCGTTGCAGAAAAGGGGAGGGGGCAATAAATAAAAAGAAGGAGCTGGAGAGGGCGGAGGGATGACAACCCTCTCCCCTGGCTGTGCCAGACTCGCTGCTCTCTCGGGGCGGGATGGAGCAGGTGCACGCTTTTTACAAACACGAGCCGGGCAGGGTGGGGGGAAGAGAAGCCGCCTATCCCGGCGTTAATCGCTCAGGGACTCCAGCCAGGCCACAGCTGATGCAGGGAGGGAGGAGAACAGGACTTAATGCTGGCGGGGGTGAGTGGGGAACGCACGCTGTGTTTCCATGGCCGCGCCCCAGCCGGCCCGCAGCCCCCCAGCACCGCCATCGCCTCCTGCCCGCACCTCCCGACTGCCCCAGCCCGCCCGCAGCCCCCAGCACTGCCGCTCCTTCTTGCCCGCAGCCCCCCGACACCACCGCCTCTGCCCGCAGGATGCTTGGGGATGAGGATGAAGGTGCTTCCAGGGACAGACCCCCACGCGAGGATTTGGGATTGAGGTGAAGCCCTCCACAGGGACAGGCAGGTGGATGCCAGTGCTCTGCCCCAGCGCGGAGAGAGGCAAAGGCACACGTGTGTCTGCAGCTCAGCCCCAGCCGTGCCCTTCGCTCCTTTTTAGCTGTGTCTACACTTTTTCGGTGAGGTTTTCCACCTCTGTGAAGTCCAGTCCCCCAGCTGAGCTGCCCCACAGGTGGCTAGTGTAGCTGCTGGAAGACGGTCCTCTCTGTTACCCTTGCAAGAATGTGGCCCCTTCTTGCCTTGCCGCAGCTTTCCAGGGACACAGCACTGCTGCCCAACCCAAAGGTTTACACCTAAGGTTTACACCTCAGCCTGCACACATGTGAAAAAAAAATCCTTCCAGAGAGCTGTCTCTTTTATGTCCCTAATTCACCGGGAGTAATTACAGTCATCTCCAGAAGAATGTGGTGCCCACTGAGTTCATTTGGCATGAACACGACTGCTTCAGATGTTGTCCGCTCAAAAGGAGAGAAGAAAGTGATTTGCTTAATAGCTGAGAAGGGAAACCAAGAAGAAAAAAACAGAAACTCTTTCTGTCATCCCAGGTTTAACCTAGCCAACAGATTCAGCAGTAACTCTCCCCCCTTTTTTTTAAAGCGGAGGAACTGGAGACCCTTCCATGGATCCTTTTATTATGTCCATTCAGAGCGCTCTGAACTCTGGTCTTTCACAGCTGGTAGCATCTTCATTTCATAGGCAACAGCTGTTCACTGGGAACAGGCAACAACATGTGCAATCTCAGAGCATTCCTCACACTATATGTTTCATTAAGCCACCCAGATATAGCAAGATATTTAAATATAAAACCTCTCACCTGAGATGTTAAGCATGTATCTTGGAAAACTATGGCAATGGGGTAGCAAGGCCTCAAGACACCCATGGGAAACGCCTACAGCAGATGATGCTGGTGCCCCTGAGGTTCATCTGTGATGGGAACTGTTCTACAAAAATGTCACCCCTCACTTGCAAGTCTTAATTATTTTCTTCCTTGTTTTCATTTGGGAACTGCTTACACCTCATACACTGTGCATCCTGAGCAGGAAGTTCTTCATTATGTTCCTCAAACTTGGAACAAGTTGTCTCTTGCTTACTTTGCTTCAATTTTGATGTTTTATCAGGCAGTTCCTGTTGCATCTCAGTATTTTACCCTCAGGTGTTTTAATTATGTATGAACGCAAAATATTTGTTATCTACTTCACAGTTAGTAGTCCCATCTGCCTCCTGCATTACTTTATACACCAATAGAATTGCTTACTGTATATTAAACTGTGGCAATAGTGGGGTTTTGGATATTTTTTCCCTCTGCTTTGTCATAATGCAGTTACTGGGTTTGTCTGCTTATTTTTATTGGCATAACTGTAGCAATTGCCTTGATTAAAACAGCTTTGTTTAAAGTTGAGACTATTGGCAAAATACTTATTTCCACCTTTGACAGTATCCTGTTGTTGAGTTGGATTTTTTTTATTATTAGATATCAACCAGGGTCCATTTTACCAGCATTTGTACATTCCTGTGTGTCCACTTCTGCCATGAGCTATGCTCTCATTGTAATAATCTAGAAATTTCAAGAGAAATAGGATGCTTTTGCAACACTGTGCCAAAAATTTTTTTTATTCGTTTGACATTTTGAGAAAAGAGGTAGTGAACAGTTTATCCTTGGAAGTTTTATGACAGAGTCCACCCTTGGAAGTTTACAAAAGCCCACTGGATAAAGCCCTGAGCAACCTGGCCTGATCTCAGAGCTCACCCTGCGCTGAGCAGGAGGCTGGGCTAGACCTCGTTAGGTCACTTACAGCCTAAATTATCCTGTGGCTGATAAGATCACAGCATTCTGAACTGGATGACCTTTTTTTTTTGTTACAGATTAAAATGTCTAACAAATGACTGTTGTGTCATTTTCTAAGATTATTCCAAAAGTGCATCACTCATGTTTCCAAACACTTCAAGTTGTGTTGATCATTACTTTGGCTGATATTTTTCATGTCTACACTGCTTTCATTTGGCTGATGGAACAGCTAAGACTTGCTCTCAGATCTTTAAGAGTGAGACTAAGTTATACTGCAGGTTTTTACCCCAAGCTGTCATCAGATAATTCCATTGCAAATGGTCAGTGAAACTGTCCTTCAGCTTTGGGACATTTAAAACAGCTACAAGTGATATTATGACATTACTCCCTCGAGTGCATTAACCCCACTGGACTGCTTTTCATCTAGCATTCAAATGACTGTTGAGCTTTTTTCAGGATGGATTTTCCCCATGTCATTTTAATGGAAATTCACTACAGCTGCAATACTTACTCTCACTGAACAAGGAATCAACATTTTATGATTAGGATGTGAAATGGTGAGTGCAGAAAGGCGATCTGAAAGAGCCAGTCACCCTGAGACTCAAAAAAGTAATATGTTTTAAGCAGCTAAAAAGCTTGCTGGTGGCTATTCTGAATTTAAGGCCAAAGATCTGACCCAGGAAACTTCAAGAAAACATGAAAATGTTTCTTCATTGTGTCAGGGTTTTTATCAGAGAAAAACTGTCAAAATTCATGACTTCTGCATTCATTGGCTTAGTCCCAGTGCACCTCCTTTGTCAGTAGAGTTACTTTTGGTATAAACATGGGAAAGTTGAGACCAAATTCAGCTGCATTGTAACAGCAAGATCTTAAGTGAAAACCCTGTCGGAGGAGGGTTTTTTTGCAATCTGTCCATTTGTATCCAAGGTATACACTAGGAGGAAAACCCTGGGAACTCAGATAGGCTTTGCTTTATATCTGACCTAGAGATATTCTCCATATCTCAGGCACTATGACAAAACCAACATGGCATCTTCATTTACCAATACTTTTATAGGCCATTTTGAGGAAATGTGCTTTTCTCACATCCATCACAGAATGAGATATATGAAAATAAAAAAAAGCCTTATAGATATTCTGTTCTTTGCAGGTTTCAGTATTTTGTAACTGAATTTCTTTATCTGAAAAGGAACACAGGCTACAATGCTTACATCCCATTCACAATACTTTATTTAAAGCTATGATGATAAGAGAGCAGGAGAATTTATTTTATCAAATAAAACCCATTCAATACACTTGATGCTGGCTTTCCTTCTCACTAGCCAAACAAGCCTGGGAACAGTCCTCCTGAATAGAATGTAAGAAATAATTTCACACAGTATTAACTGGCTGCACAGCACAGACTTTTATTTGTTCAGTATTTTTAAAGAAAAATATTTTAAGGATGTAAGACAAATACAACACCTGTTTTACTGAAAGTAATTTCTGAGAATATCAGGATTTCATTTCCTCTCCTTAACTTAAGGTTACTTTATTCTCCCCAATAAAACAATTTGTGTTTTCAAAATGTAGCAAATGGCTTTTTCTTCTCAGTCAGACCCATTTGCGAGGATCCCATCTTCTTCCTGTCAGCCTGATCCCATAAACGTGTGCTCAGACTTCTCTCCAGCCTAATTTCAAGACTGTGCTCTCTTAAGATCAGGCCAATTTATACTACATCTACTCCTCAAAATCTCCGCATTCTTTACATCACATCATACCCAAGTCCACAGTACACTTTTTTGTAATGAAACCCATGTTTTCTTTTTTTCACTGAACCAATAGGTTGAACTGAGCATCAGAGGAGCCTGATTTGCACTTTCTGACAAGCAACCAGGAAATATAGTGTTTTTCAGTGGAAATACTGAGGAGGAACTTAACCCAGATTCTTGAGATGAGAGAATCATTCAGGCTGGAAGGACCTCAGGAGGTCTCTAGCCCAAACCCCAGTTCAAACAGGGTCAGCTCTGATGTCAGACCAGGTTTTTCAGGGCTTTGACAAGTGATGTCTTGAAATCCTCCGGGAATGGGGACCACACAGCCTCACTGGGCAACCTGTTCTGATGGCTGACTACGCTCACAGGGAAAAAGATTTTCCTTATATTCAGTCTGAACTTCTCTCATTTCAACTTATGCCCGTTGCCTGTCATCCTCCTGTCATGCCTCAGTGTGAAGAGCTTGTCTCCATCTTCTTGATAACCTCCCCAAGGGACTGGAAAGCTGCTATCAGATCTCCCTAAACCCATCTCTCCTCCAGGCTGAATAAGTCCAAAGTCCACCTTTCCCAGCCTCTCTGCAAAGGGTAAGTGTTCCAGACTCCGACTATCCTGGTAGCTTTCTGCTAAACCTGCTCCAATTTATATCAGCCTTGTACTGAGGGCCAAAAGCTGGACCACAGATGTTGTCTAATGAATGCCAAGAAAAGGAGATAACTGCTGAGCATATGCAGTACTTGCTTTGCTATTGACTTAACAACATTCAAGAGGAATGGGACTGGTGATATCCCAAGTTAAATGGTGGAGTGTTATATTGTGGAAACATAATTAAAGTCAGGAATAGAGCTTTAGTAAATGTATTCCATAATGGTATTTAGTAGTACAACACAGAAAAAAAAGAGTTACAGCAAGCAATCTTTTTTCTTCCCACGTGGGCCAGTTTTGAAAATTCTGTTATTCAAGCCATACTATATGTCTGTTCTGAAAAATCATCACTCATACTATGCTAGAACTTTGCCCATGATGCAGTGGTTGCTTCTTCTAGTAAAAAGTTGACATTGGATAGTCAGATAAAATAAATACAGTGTTAAATAAATCTGAAAACTACTTCGGATGATCCTTCATTCTTCAAGAAATTAGAATAATGACAGAGCAGCTGGTGTTAACATGTTAATATTTGCTAGCTATTACTGTATGAGGATACTTAAGCCATCTCTGTTAATCCAAACAGGAAAGAAGGGTCTGAAAAAAGGGGAATAATGGTATCTCAGACATTCTGAGGAAAAAAGAAATATGATAGAAACTACTGACTTTTAGAGTTATTTATCTTTGGACCATTATTTTTTTATTCTTTTTTTTAACCTTGCTTGAATTTCATAGGTTATTGCCAGCATTATCACTACATCGTGACATTCTCCTCCTCTCCCCATGTTTTCCACCTTATTTCTTTGCAAGCATGGCCATTCGCTTCTCATCTCTCCCAGTGAGGCGCAGGACTTGGCAAATTTACATACTCAGGGAATTTGCAACAGCATAGCTGAAAACTGTTGCCTTTGAGAAAAGACTGACCTGTGTCTTTCTGTCATACCAATATAACAGTATATATAAGTTCCTACTTATTTTCCCAAAGGTATAACTAGATAGTTTATTTGTTATGTAGCAACTTCATCCTGAGGGAAGCAATGGGGACCTCAACACATCTGATTTCTCCTGACACTCCTTAGGCACGAAATGCCCATACATGTGCTCTGACATTTAGTTCTTAGACAACATGGTAATTTGTTAGATTCATCAAGGATTTGGCTTGAGACTCATCACCTCTGGACAGGTACATGGAAAGCAGTCAACTCCCCACTATCCACAAGTGAATTATTCAACTGCAAATAGACCATAACATCAGTACAGAGATCCCCAGTTTGTTTTTGAGTATTCCATGATAAATCCCAGAGCTTACAGGCTCACATGGGGCACTGTCTTCATATTATGCTGACACCTCAACTGTTCTAGACAGAAACTTCCACTGTGCTCTCGTAAAAGCAGATCAGATAGGAGATGTCATACTAAGATCCATAGCCCTAATGGATGTGCTGCATTTTTCCTTTGTTAGGTAGAAGGACCAATTATGTATTTCAAATAGTAGGACTCAAATGAGTCCCTGTCCGTATTGAGCCTCTGAGGTTTTTTGCTAAGACAGGCAGAAGATATGCTCTATATTATAGCCTGGGCATGAAGCAACATTGACAACTGCAGGTTAGGACAGTAGGGCAAAATCTGGAGGATTTCAATTAAAAATAGAGATACCACTTACAGCTTCTGGTTTTTCACATTTCCAGCTTCTAAACTCCATTAATAAAAGCTAAAAATATTCAGAATTCAAATAATTACTTTTCCATGAATGAAATTGTTGTAGTTGCTAAGGGATTCAGTGTAGGAGGAAAGCTTTCAGAATACAATTTCTGCATAATGGTTGGTCATGTGAAATTTAAATATATGGGAATGCTAGGAAGATGTGAGTGGAATCATTAGACTCACTATCAGTAACATGAAAACATTAATAATAGGAGACATTACAAGATCTTGCTTTTCAGGCAGGCAGCACTTCTGATTAACCAGCTGGATTTCCAGCTGGACTGCACCAATTCCAGTGCTTAACCAATGGATCACATTGGTTTTGTGAAATTAAGAGTATCCTGTGCTACCCAGCTTCTCCTCACAGAAGTGGGTACTTAAGAGTTTTAAAAAACAAACACAAAAATACACAAAAGCAAAACTAAAGCATACTATGCTAAAAACAATATATGTGCTAGTTTTTTTCATTAACACCAAATTGAAAATATAGACAGATTTGTGTTAAACATCTGAAAGTTTGTTATGTAACAGATTTTATTCTGCAAACTAATTTTAATTAAATTTCAATACCATTCTGACATCTACATTTTCAATGACAATTATGTTGAGAAGGCAAAAAAGCATCAAAGTCCCCTTCACTCAAGTGTTCACTCCTGACAGTGATTCTAGCCAAGTTGGAAAGATATAAACCCACAAGTCCTAGAACCAAGAAGAATCTTATATATTGCCAAGAAAATGCCATGTGTTTAGAGCCAAGCAAGCTCATCCCTTTGAAATCAACCGAAGTCCTGCCATTGAATCCCTCAGCTCCAGTCAGGATCTAGCCATAAACTTGCCTTCAATGTGCAACATGAAGTCAGGCTCACTATTGGTGTGAAATAGTAAAGTTCCTACTTTAGCCAAGTAGAAAACCTGGACCTACAAATGAACCTTGTTTTTAATGCATGCCCTAGAGGTGGTATATTTCTCAGAAGGCATTCTGCCTTTGGCATGTTATTTCACTATTTCAGTGCAGTAGTCTTGCTGATAAATTATTTTGTGAATATCAATGTATTTCTATTTAATTAATGAAATTGTATAGGTTATTTTAGGTATATAATTTAATGCTTGCCAGATCCTATTAATTTTTAACTAGACTTTCTAGACCGGAAGACATACTGAAACAGTCTAATTTCAGATCAGGTGGGTCTGTGTTTTGATTAAAGAGCCTATTTTTTTCTTTCATTGTGATACGGTTGATTAAATTTCTCTGCTAATTATCTGTATCACCTCAGAACACCCTGTGCCTGACAAAAATATTTCAACAAAATAAAACTACTTTTAATTGCATTACTCCTTCTTTTTATGATTAGAGGTTGATATAAACCTGTCAATTCATTTTGAGTTCTTCTCTACCTTGAGGGCAAGGCTAATGCTTCTTACTGTTGGATGATGTGCCTACCACATGCACAGATAATTTTTGCTCTCTTTCCAGTAGACTTTCAGTGGAATTTCATTACAGTAGATTAGCAAACAGCTGTGTAGGCATTGTAACGCACAATTTGTTCTTCCTAGGTGTATGTAGTAAGTTAAACTGAAATTCTCAGTTATTTGAGATTAGATAACTAACTCCTTTTGAAGAAATGGCTATAATGCCTACGAGTAATCTGTATTGTGTATTGGTGCGTGAACCAGTTGTTATGATGGTGTTATGGAGTTCACTAAAGTCACAGATTATTAGTTAATCTGTTGTGTCAATGATTTAACTTGCATTATTTGGGTTTAGGAAAGTGTTAACTGCCCAGAACAGGGCCTACTTTTTATCACATTTATAAAATGCTAGAGAAAACAGGGCCCTGAATTCTATCCAATAATATTAAATATTACACTAGAATAATTATTTTTCCAGTGTTAGTAAGATGAGTCCCCATCAAGAGTTTGTCTCTGAAGCCTAAATCATTTAGGGAGAATAGCCAAGGATCTAATTGTTTTTATCAGATTTCAGCTCTAAATCGAGGTACTTAGAATGAAAATAGTAACTTACATCATTTTTCCTTCAATTAAAGACTCAGTGCTGCTTCATATAATGGGACCAGCACTTTTCCTAGTGAAATAAAATGAAGCTTTGGGAAAGGTATTATTATGTTTTCTAGACATCAGTTTAGTTTGCCACCTTTGGGGTAGGAGAATCAAAGTTTAAACCTGCCTTGGAATTTATTTTCTTAAAAGATATGGTCATAAGCTCTATTTTAATTAGTGTCATAAATTAATACATCTTCTTAATTTGCTTTGTAGTGCATCCTATTTTGTCTAATCCAGGTTCAGTCATTGAGCTAAGTAAGAAAAACTGTGTTTATTACTGCAAATGCCTGGAAAGCTGTAAAGAACAAGTTCTAGAAATCCCATCAAAAAGAATAAGGATTATGCCATCCTTCTCTTACAAAGACATGTAGATATAAACAGTTAAACCAAATCTGTAATGGGGTTTTGGAAATTCAGCTGTTTGTGCTCATTATGGGGGGAATGAGTGGGACCTCTGTAAACTTTCAGTAAAATTAGGCAGACACAGCATTTCTAAATAAATTAAAAACAGTACTGTTTTGCTCCAACACAGTGATGCAGCTAGTAACTTATTGAGGTATTCTACAGAAAGATATGAGGAAAAAAATCCACTTTACTCAAAATTTTGTCCCTCCCTCTGTAACTACCCCAGAAGCGTAACAAGCCAGGCAGCTCACCCAGCTCCCAAGCGACCACACTGCATGAAAGCTTGAGCCATCCCTTTGGAGCAAAACACTTTTTGCCTGGAGTCTGTAGGGAAAAAAAGACAGCATATGCTGTGATCTGATCACTGTGTTGCCATTATAGCTCCTTTGCATGTGGCACAGGGGAGCATAATTTCAAACAGCCTTTTGGGTGCTACCACTTCCAGCAAACACATTCCGTGGCTCATCCCAAAATCAAGGGGGTTTAAAGATGTTTCCCAAAGCAGCAGTCAGCAAGGAGTACTGGCCAAGGCTGTTAATGGGAGGAGACTTTGAGCTGTGGACTCAGTGGACAAGCAGAGGCCATGGCTGTGATGAAAAGCAGGATGCTTCTCTGCAGTGCAGTGTGGAGCCTCTCTGTGATTTCAGTGGGTCTTGATTATGTATTTTGTTTTCTATTTCAGTCTTAATTGTTCTCTTTTTTTTTCTGAGAGAGGAATAGAATTCAGTGATTGGCTTGGCAAGAAGATATTTACGTACAATTTTTGCATAACAAAATATAATTAGAAAAAGTAAATTTATCTTAACTCTGTTACTGCATTGAACAATAAAACAACCACAACAGAGGCTACTCTGGCTCTCCAATAATTCATCATCCAAATTATACACATCTCCGTCAGACAGTCCTTTTGCAAAAAATTCATCTTGCCTTGTCATGGTTGTAAAACAAACCTAATTTTTTAAATATCAGTAGAAGCGAAACAATGAAGTGCAATGTTTGGAATGCAACAAGAGAAAACATTTTGAAGCAGAGCTAGTTAAAACCTTCTCTTTCAGACAAGAATATATTTTTAGGATTAATTTTTTAAGAAAAAAGTATCCTGCATGAGTAATTTGGTTTTGAAATACAGCTGTTTTGCATCATGGAAGTTCATATATCAGTAACTCTGTAGGCCTGGACCCTTGGTTAAATGACCTTTGCTTTCAACTACTGTATTTGTTACTAGGTGTAATATACAAATCCTGGATAAAGATGATGTAGCTTGCACAAGGAACCTTAACTGCAAACAACAAGGCTGTGAAAAGCCAAAGCATGGTTACAAGACAGCAAAAGCTTTTCCCTTCCCCCCTCCAAATACAACCAAACACACAAGTAAAAACATGAATATTTCTGTGGAAATTCTGGCCATGAAACTTTAATTTATCAAAACCTGCAAATTCTATCTCAAAATTTAATTTGATTAAGCATCAAGCCACTAATTTCTAGAGCAGTTAAGTCCTATATGCCTCTAGTAGCTGTTGCATCAAGTACAATTGTACAGACTGCTGAAAAATAAAATCAGGCTATTATTTCCCACAAATTAAGCTGAAAATACATTTTAAAATACTTTTGTAACAAACAGTTGCACACTTTATGTAAGAAAAGCTGTCGACTCCTGTGATAGCTATCTGCAATTTTACAAGTGAACGCATCTCAATTATCATTTTTAAAGTTAGACATAGAAGCAGTATAGAAGTGGAATTACTGATTCCAAGGATGAATTAATGGCAAATTCAAAACGTGGAAAGCACATTTTAACAAAACTGTGCTGCAAAAGGACACAGAGATCAAGCAAGTAGCAGAATGGACAGAGCCAGGAAAATATTATCACAGTATTCTTCAACGGAAATACCTAGAGCAAAAGGAATTACAACCAGTGGAAAACTTGGAGGCCTAAAGCAGGACATAAGTGGAATTTAGGTGTTTGGATCTAAAGCTGAATCACGAGTATTACTATTCAGCCCTCACCTCATTCTGGTATCTCTTCAGCTCTACTGGCATTGGAGTTTGTGACCTCCGAAGTTGGCCTGGGTTTGTAAACACCTAGGCTCCTACAAACAGGTGTACTGGTTTTGAGTAGCCATGGTGCTCAAAACTTGTCTGTGTGCTTGGGTTGCCTACAAACCATCATCTAGTGACCATCCTACAGGTTTCCTCTCTTCAGCCCTTCCCACTCAGAATAGAGATATAAGACACAGGCAGATATCCTTAAGAGCTGAGAAGGAGAGTTTGGAAACAGTTTTGAGGGAGAAAATAACAATTTCTCAGCACTTTACTGAAGGACAAAATCTGTCTTCCTACATCTGCTACTGTATGCTACTTTATGCAGTCACTCTTTCTTCTGTCTCACGTGCACTTCAACACTATTGTGTTGTACCTCCTTGAAATTCAAGTGTTCAGTGTGCTTACAGATTGCAAAGAAAACAGCTTCTGCACTGAAAATGGGTCTCACAAATCTGGGGCAAAGTCGGAGTGGAGAGATTTGATACAACTCTAAATGCTGCATGAGATTGGTCATTACAGTTATGCATTATTCCTCTTTAAAATCACTGGGTTTTTCTAATTAAATAAAAAGAAGGCACTTTTTGGTAGAAGAGATGAAATTGTTCTCCAGTCAGCTATGACATAAAGCCTGTTAGAGACTTGTTCTGATACTATTTCTCTGTAAGAGAATTCGAAATCAAAGGTGCTTATGAGATGGGAGTTCAGAATATGTATTTTGGTCTTCTTTTTCCTTATGTTCCTCGGCCTGCTCTTGCCTATGCAATAAATACTCCATCTACTCTGTTTTCAGCTGAGTCTGACTTCTGTGTGAATTTATGCATCTAAGAAGTGAATAAATTAGATGAGAGCTGAGATTATGGAGTGTAAGAGATATTACTTTCTTTCCTTTATAACCCTCACAGATTCATTCTAATGCCCTAGCTATTGTTTTTAAAAATAAGAATGGAAGATTATCAGTTGAGTTAACATGCTAACTCTGATACCTAGAGAACTAAAATCAGAGCCAGGCTCCTGCACAAGTAAAATGGACAAAGGTGTTTATTATTCTTTCATGTGCATTACAGAAAAATGGAGTTGTTCCAAGACCTGTATAAGAGATGCTGCACATCCCCCTGACAACTTCTGTGCAATTACTTACAATCCAGGTCCACTTCTCTCCTCTCTCTCAGCATCTACTCCCAAGACCTTCTAAATGGCCTGTCTCTGAAAATGATCAACCTGCCCTTCAGATTTTCTTTTATTTTCCCAAATATTTTTCCATTGCTTGTCTCCATTTTCTCTATCAAAAGAACATTTTATTAAAATAGCTTGTGATCTACAGTGGCCAATTCTCAGGCCTGAGCTGACAACAAAGACCTTCATGCCTTTATCTACCAGGCTGATATAACAAAGTAGAAATCTGCATGGTGCCACACAGATTGCATAGTTTTAGCCTCTAAATGTAAAGGGAACTAAGACGCTGTGACATTTTTATGAATAGAGAAGCAATCAAGTAATGGACATAAGTTTGTTAATCTTATTAATTACTGATGATCAATGCAGCACAAAAGAAAGATGATTCAATGAATAATTCTCTTGTCTGCTGATATTGCTCCATGGCCCCAGGCTAGTTCTTGAAATTTCTATAAATGTCCACTGACATCAATGGGGCTGAGTGCCAGAGAGCAGCAAAAGCAGAGCTGCTCCACAAGGGAGAATGAGCCAGGAGCCAAGGGTGACATGGTACAAGCCCTACTGACAAGGCACCATCCCACAGCATCTGAGTGGGTGCTAATAGGTCCATCAACAAGCTGTATTGGTGGGTCAGGTCCAGGTCTATTCAGAAGTCCTCAGCAGGAGACCAGTCTGGAGTCACACTACCAACATTGTAGGCTGGGTTTGCATGCAGGGAGGGCATTCAGTGCCAGGGAGCAGGAGGCAGGGCTGGGCTCAGTGACACCTCGCTCAGAAAAGACCTGGACACCTGAGCCCAAGTTTAAAAAGAGCTCCTGTACCCTGAGCAGAGAATGTAGGCAATTAAGGCCTATTAGTGAGCTCATAATCCTAATATTAAGTGCCTAAATGATCCTACTCTTAGGACACTACTAGCTCTATTCTAGGCTTATCCTTAGAAGGCCAAAAAATAAAGTCATTACTGTTAAGAAAAGAGCTTGCCCAGCACCAATGTAACTGTTCAGGTCTTGCCTACATAATCTGTTCTTGAATGTTCACTAAGGAGGAGAAAAAAATTTACATTGAATGGCTGAATTCGCAGGTCTGCTTGCACCCAGCAGATCCATCCACCTCTTCCAGGCACTGAGCAGTCCACACACTGTGCAGTTGCACCTTCCGATTTGAGGAGTTTGCACTGTTTTTTGCCTTCAGACACATTCCCTAGTGTAATCAGAATTTGTCCAGCTTAAGAAACCACAGCACCAAGTCCCCACAGAGAGCTGCAGGGACCAGCAAGACAGGAATTACTGGGACAAGTGCCAAGCTTTGACTGCTTTTGAGGAGATTCAGAAAACAAAGGCTGATGAGGCTGGCTCTCCAAGACTTTGAGAGACGTTTCCCTGGTCAGAGCAATTAGGTAGCTCTGCACTGTTGCAGTGGTCCTCCTTTTTCACCTACTCAGCATCCAAATAGCCAAATGCATTTTTCTTTTTTGTTCTTTTTAAAAAAGGTTCATTCCCAAACACAAGCAGCCACACTCTCCTCTGCTTGTTTTGGAGGTGCTGCCCCTGAGATGAACTGTAGATCTATGGACATGTTAATTTATCACATACCTTTCACCACTGATCATTTGTTGCCTACCCCTTTTTCCCAGGGACTTATTTTAACTCCAAAATTGATGGTGAAATAAATAGACAAATAAATCAGCCAGCCAGAAATATCTCCTATTACCTGATGTTCTAAGATATGCTGGTTTCCACCTCACTTCCAAATTTAATCTTGACTGGTGGACAGCTCAGATAATATTCAATCTCCTTGCCTCTATGAGGTTATCCATATATAAAACTATCATGACAAAAAAACAACTTGCTAGCTCTGGAAACCTACAGTACCATTGGAAAGAGTCTTTTAGTTTCAGAGCTTTTCACCATAACCTTTCAGCACTCCAGTGTGTGGATACACAACTTTGTAGCAAAAATACCTCAGCTTTGCCAGCACAACAGCTCTCAGCATGGCTTTCTGGTTCACACTCCTGCTGGAGGCTCCACAGAAGACTACAGGGATGCTGTAAAAGCAGCCCTACAAATTGCCATCAACTGCTTGTAACATGTTACTGGCATTGCCACAGATAGGTAATAACAAGTGTTGCACTGTGCTGGACAGTGCTTTTTCAGTACCAATAAAATATGAATACAGGGTCAGAACAAAAATCTGTTGAGCATTTTCCAGTCAGCCATTGATTTTCTTTTTGGGGCTAAAGTATGTTTGACATGGCATTTCTGGTAGTAAAGCAGAACCTGGTAGTCCAAAAAATGATGAACAAGGACAGAAATTTGACATAGCATGATAGGCCAATAAACCTTCATTACAAGCCCATCCAACAGAGGAAAACAAAAATGAGAAGTGACATTAAAAATGAGACAAATCTTCAGCCAGCAAGAGTCAATACAACTCCATTCGGCTCAGAGAACTTAACACTGATTTATATTAGATGAGCATTGGGCCTCATACACCTTATGATTCATTACAAGCAAAATTAGCTTTCATGAGCATGACCTCATAACTCTGGGATCACCCTTGTAGATCTGATGTCAAAATATAGTCTGTCAGAGAGGCATATGTTTGTTACTACTATTAAAAGCAAAATAAAAAAAAAGAAACAAATGATCCTCAAAATCCCAGTACATACTTAGAAACAGGATGCAGCTTCTTTTTACGCCTTGATTGCAAGTGGCTGCATCCACGCTAAAAGCATTCAGTAAATATGTGGCACGCAGCCTGACTGGCAGAGAAAGAACAGGAGCTGCAGGCCCTCTGGGTCTATTCCCTGGCTGTGAACACAGCTTGCTGGAGACCCTAGCACTTGCTACAAACAAGCTGTTAGGGAGAAAAGAGCTGATCTATTTGTGCAGATGGCTCCTGTCAATCAGATGTTAGTTTATTCCTGATGTTCAGAATTGGTCCCACTGCAGAAACTTTTCGTCCAAAGAAAAAATCCCCACCATATTCAAAAGTAGCGCTGTATACAGTGCTTTCTAAAAGGAATAACTTTTAAGAAAATAATTCAGGGAGCAGTTCACACACAAAAGGTGACTGACTGCAAAGGTCATGCAAAAACTATATAGTCTTGAGGATGATGTGTTTATTTGTCATATTAAATAATGGCAAACTTGCTTGAGAATAACAAGAATGTAATTTTAGCTGGTCGTAAAAGTCAATGATGTAATTTTGCAATCCAGTAGAGGGCAAACTTAGCCTATATATTCTCAAATTGTTCCGAAGAAAGCCAGCGGCAGATGTTCAGACATGTTTATCTTTCATTTGATAACCTATAAAGATATGTAGCAATCTACAGGACCAGAACTTATAACATGAAACAGCATCAATCATATCTATCATTCAAGTGGCTCTTCAGCCAAATTAACATTTATTACAAAATCAAAAAACTGATACACCATATAAGTTTTTAATATTTTCCATTAATGTATTATTTTATACCATTAATTCCAATATTTGTTTAATCTATAATTACACACCTGTTTTCTGGAGGTTGCCTACATACGTAACAGAGAAATGAACTTTCCTCTCCACTCTTATTAAATGCATATAAGCACACATTCTTCAAGCAGTTTGATTTTCACTTAGCTGCTGCCTAAAAATCTGAGGATCTGGGTTATATAAAGGGGCACTGGAGAAAGTGTTCGGGAAGAACCTGTGCCTCTAGCACAAAATCAAACTGCTGCTATTGGCAAGGCACAGCAAGCATAATCTTCCCAGCAATGCCTTACATGGTCCTGGCCAGATTAATTGAATAGGACATTTTTTTTCCTTCTAAGAGACTATTCCACACATGTGCGTCCTGTTCCTCTCACAGGTGGCGGTGCAAGAAGTTAAGATCCAGCTCAAACAATGTTTTTTCTACAGGATGAGAAGCAAAATTAGGGTCCTGTGGTGGTGCCTATTCCTGTTGAAAACCTGAAAGAGGCTGAGGAGCAACACTTCTTCCCAACACCCACAGAAAATGTGTGGGGATGGCATCACTCACAGTGACTGAAGGAAGAAGAGGTCTTGCTCACGCTCCTCATCACCCAGTATACTCACCAGTATGACATTTAAGAGGCCAAGTGGCAACTAATAACTCCTTATACAGTGACTTTTTATGATGATACAGCCAATGCAACCAGAGCTGCACTGCACTTGGCACTGTCTACATGTGATAACAGCTCTGGGAGGCTCAGCTGAACTTACTCCAGAAACAAGTTTGTAGATCAGGATACTTAAATTTTACTTCCCTATCTGCCAGTGGCCTGATGGGTAACTTTGTGCATAAGACCGTCTGAGGTAAAAAAATGGCCTGTATAAAGTACTTAGATGAAAAGCACCATCATGTCTGAATGCTAGGAAACACCACTATTACTGTGAGCACACTTGCTCATTACAGCTTCCATCTTGCTAATGATGAGCAACGTGACTTAGACCAGCAAAGCATTTATGCATGTACTTTGACCCACTGTGACTATTCCTATGCTAGCAGTTCAGTATATTATTAAAAACCTTCCTAGACTGGAGCTAGTTTGCTCAGTAAGACCCAATTTTTTGTTGGCTCTTTAGAAACAAGCAATGACATCCTCTCTCAGAAAACCCTTAGCTTCTCTAAGATCTTTAGACAGTCATGGACAGGATAAACAGGCATTATGTACAGCACACATACAAGCACACACAAACATTGTTTACAGTCAAGCAAAGCCCCCTCAAGCACAGTAAATGAGGCTGATGTAGGAAAACCCACCTGAAGAGCTCATTGCTGCAAAAACAAACCCAACACATCCAGTTTCAGCTGTGATACTCCTTCAGCAAACCTATCTCATGATCTGCCCAGCTGGTGTCTCTCCAGCTCTGAATGAACCATGTGCCATTAATTAACCTCTCACATTGCTGATCTTGTTAGGGACACCAGTCTGTCTATCTAAATCTGCCATCCAATCTGTCAGCACCTTAAACTGCCACCACTAAGAGTTACATCCTCTTCCTTCCCCAAAGCCAATAGCAGCTGCCTTGCCTCATGTCTCCCACAAAACAGATGCTTTCCTCTGACAGTTGCTGCTATGAGTGTTAAAAAAAGGGAGACACAAAGGAGAAAAAAAAGAGACAAAGAAATGTAAGCAGTATAAATTTTGTGCTAAGCTAAGCCTATTTTTCCCTTTTCAGAGAAGGAAAAGGCTTCTGCAGGGCTAAGCACCAGTTTTCTTTTTTGCCCTTTCAGTGTGAAGTCTAGCTGAGAAGAAATGTCTAATGAGTAAGTTAACCACCTAGTAGCAAATATGACCCAATATTTACCTATCTAATCTCCATTTCAAAAATACTTATAATTGAGTAAAAACTCTCCATCCCAGAAGAAATGCTGCAGCAGAGCTGTAGCTACACCGTAGCAGCAAGACACTCCAGTTTTCAGTTATGTTCCCAGCGAAACCTACAACCTCTAGCGGCCTCTGTTGATACATAAGTTAAGGTTATAATCCACCTTTCCACAAAAAAAAGACTCAAGTTTGGCCTCTGCTGCGTATCTCCCTTACAACTACAGATGCTACCCTGCGGTTTGGAATTTTCCTGTGCCTCCCCTCACCATGGGTGAGTTTTCTGCAGAACAAAGGACCTCAAAACCTCTTACTTTTACATGTTCTACATGTAGAAATAAGAAGGTTTCACTGCATGTAGGCAGATTGAAAAAGATGTGGCTCTAGGAGAGGTGCTGTATTGAGTACTAAGTCACTGGTGAATGCAGTTCACAGGTGGCACTGTAAAAGGAAAAGACCAAGAGAATGTCCTGTGCAAGCAGAGCAGCAGGCATTAACAGGCAAACATCCTCACAGGTCTGCTGAGGGCTAAATGATTCCTGCAAGATGTGGCTGAACCTGATTATTTAACAGCAGAGGCAACACTGGTCAACAGAAGAAGCCTTCATAGCCAGAAACTGGACCAATGGTCCTATCCAGTATAACCAACAGTATGTTTCTCATGAAGAAAATTGAATTCCTCTAGTAATATGAATTCCTAGAGATGCTAGCTATTAAATGCTGCAACATCAAAGAGAATAATATTCTTGGCTTCATGTATGCACTGAAAAAGAAAAAAAAACTTAGATGGAGTTTGCACAACTTAACAGTCTCTTATAAAGTAGAAGTTAGCGCTTTTCTTTTTAAATTGAGTCTGCTTAATCCTTTCTATGCCTCAAACCATTCTAGATAACCATCTCATCCCTTTTCTATTTTGCTGTATTATTTTACATACATAAGCAATTTTTGTTGTTGTAAAAACTATGGTTAAGGGAGCTAATACGGAGGAATTAAAAACTCATTTTAATATTAGCCTGATTTAGCAAAGATACCAATTTAGTAACACCAGAGTGCTTCTCAAGCAATCATGTGGAAGCTCTCCATGAAGACCATCAGCCACACAAGTCACTGCAAACTTCTCTGCCAATCATCTCAGCAGAAAAGCTTACCAACAGATGTTAACTGTTCACCATCACTGGTGAAAAGGACACCACAACAGGCACCACACACCGAAGAACATCCAACTACTCCATGACATCCCCCTTGGACACCATGCTTTACTGGTGAACCCAAGACTGTTTCTCCTAGGGATGTCTCTTTTACTTCTGATGTTGCATGTGATGAAATGGTCATCAGAGTACTGAGTTCTCATGCTGAAAGTGCTAGGCTAGAAGCTAAAAGGAAAGTACAACTTAAGAATGGAGGAAGGGATGATTGGAACTTCTTCCTTAGGAGCTGAGACACAGGGATCTAACACACCATTTTTACAGTCACTTTTCATTCCAGCATTAAGGGGCTGGGGTTATTTCACTGTCAAAGATCTTAACATTTTAATACATTTATTTCATTTATATACTTCAGAGACACGCATGACAGCATGATGCTTTCCAAGAAGGCAAGTGGAAGTTGGATAAGACAGCGATTATACAAACTCTAGCTGTGAATTTAATTCTTCTGTTTGACACAGGAGCGCTTGCTGAAGAGTCTGTGCCAGAGTTGCATGTTTAAGCAGGCACTAAATCAATATTTACCATAATTTTGAAAGATGTGTGAGCATAGCCTGGGAACCAAGACAACACTTGATGCATAACCATAAGTGAAATATAGGGCTCTAAAACTTTCCATATAATAAACTGCTTGCAGGGCACTGGATGGCAGAGATAGCTAAATCCACATTGTAAGTACCCAGAGCCAGGGAGCACCATTTCAACCTTCCACACTGCAGTCTCAGCTACAAAAATTGTGTGCCACAATAATTCACTTTTTTTGTTGTTGTTGTTGTTAAATGCACTGTCTAATAGGCTGTGACTCATCTAAGCTCCTTCACCATGCCTTCCCCCCAGTCTTTGTAACCTGGCTTCTCAGAGAGAGTGTTTGTACTGCCTTTTCCAAAACCCTCTGCTGTCCTCCACACAGTGAATCATCTCCTGGAGAAAGGCATATCTGTAACTGCCAAGCTAGTTTTTGGTACTCAGTGACATCTGGATGAACTTTCTGGTGCCAAAGGTTGTCTGAGCAAGACTTAATCTGGATGATTTGGTAATAAAATGAAAAACTGGGAAAGCTGCATTACCCACACAGTGTAAGAAACACAGGGAAGGGGCTCACTGCAAGTTTATTGACGGAAGTAGTAAATTTTGAATTTGGAAGCAAAATTAACCATCTAAATTTCTCACCACTACAAAATTCTAAAGAAAAAAAAACAAAGTGCCCATCACAATACAGGAAAGTTCTAAGTCAGTAACAGCAATGAATTTTAATTAAATATTAAATATAAATAGATAATGAACAGCAATAGGAGCAGTGTTTTGACTGACAGTATGACAACTGAAACAAAATTAATCAAAACAATAAAGTAGAAATGAAATATTTTGTATGTTTAAATGAAACAACGCTGACACAGTTTATTTACATTCAGTCTCCATTTAAAATTGTATCAAAACTGAAAGCAATTTCTTACTTCAAAATGTGTCTACTGCAATTAAGCTGCATTTCCTGGTGGTTGTTAAATTTGAAACGGTTTTGTTCATCTGTAACTGAGAGACCTCTTAAAGTCTAGAAAAGGCTCAGAAAAGAAAGAAAATATTTTAGAGGTGAAACAGAGATGTGACTAGATGCTAGATATGTGAAATGGCCATTTGATGATGGTGTGTGTCCGGAATATGAGGAGAAAAAGAAACAACACATCATTTCAGAAATTTTTTTGAAATATGGTGTGTACCTTCTCTCTAGCTCCTACACATTAAATGCTCTCCTACACCTATAGCACGAAGTTTTAAGTCCCTTCTAGAGGCCTGCTTCACCACTGAGGCTCATAAATGTCATAGTTCTTAGTATAAAGAGGGGGCATGTGGGGAGTTTGTGTAATAAATAATAAATTGAATTAATAAATTTGTGTTAACACCTTTTCTGCATCTGCCAAAGCACCTCAGCTGTGTGCATCTTTGACTCTTTGTCTCTTTGACTCTTCCAAGGCTTTCACAGATGCTTAACTTGAAGGAGATGAACATTCCTAAATGTTAAATGTATTTTTAAAAGACATATTTTTTTAAAGTGAAATATACACCTACATCTATGCAGTACTGAAGCATCAGAACATAAACTCTCTGAAATGGTTTTCATATGCTTTCATCGATTGCTGTCAATGTCTTTGTTTTTTGTCCTAAAAGAAACACAGCATGATAATTACCATCATAAAGAATGAAGCTTTCAGGGCATGCTTTTGGTAGCATGTGAAAGTATAAAAGAGAACCAGATCTGTTCGACAAAAGATGAAGCCAGTCTCTAGGCTTGGATTTTCTCAAGGGACCAGAGTGACCTCCATGCCCTGTGAGACCCTTTGCTGGCGTGCCACACATCCCAAGCTGCATGACACATCTTTTTCCCAGCTTCTCAAACCCTTCTGAGCAGAGGGCAGTGCTCAGGCCACCAACCTGTGCACCAGGACAGGAAGAAACCTGCAGTGTTTGCTGTAAAGAGACAACGTGCTGCAAAACTACATAGCAGATCCTTCTCTGGCATATATTTGCACATGAAGAAGGGGTAGAAAGGATAAAAGTCTTTTCAAAGAGCCTGAAGAGACATGTAGCTACAGAAATGCACAACTTCCCTCACTCTCTCCATTGCATCTACCCCACACACTAAAAAGAAGCCAATGGCCTGAAAAAGTGCCTGGAAGGAGAAAACATCAGCCACAAGTGGCAAAACCCTCCATATTATTAGGCGCTGATAGTGGGGGAAAGCAATGTTTAAACTTTTTAGAGCATGGAATGGGTTTTCTTTTGTATTTGAAATAAGCTCAGAATTCTAAAAATGCTACTAAAAATAAAAAAATACTGCCACCTTGTCTACTGCAGGTATCATTTCCTATTTTTGATGCAGATTTGCTGCAGATTATTTTTCTTTTATTGAGATGACTACTATTATTATCAATTATTCGCATTTGTCACCATACATGTAGAGGTGAAACAAATTTAAACAAGACCAGGTACTGAGTAGAATGATGAGGATGAGGCACTCAAGCCACAACAACTTCATGCGACACTACAGGCTTGGGGACAAATAGCTGAAAATCTGCCTGGCAGAAAATGACCTAGGGGTGCTGGTCAATAGCCAGCTGGATATGAGCCAGCAATGTGCTCAGGTGGGCAAGAAGGCCAGTGGCATCCTGGCTTGTATTAGAAATTGTGTGACCAGCAGGATTAGAGAAGTGATCATACACCTGTGCTCAGAACAGTTAAAGCCGCACCTTGAATCCTGTGTTCAGTTTTGGGCTCCTAAGAACATGAAGTACATTGGGCTACTGGGCCATGCTCGAGAGAAGGACAACAAAGCTGGTGAAGTGTCTGGAGCACAAGACTTCTGAAGAGTGGCTGAGGGAACTGGGGCTATTTAGTCTGAAGAAAAGGAGGCTGAGGGGAGACTTTATCACCCTCTACAACTACCTGAAAGGAGGATGTGGTGAGGAGGATGTTGGTCTCTTCTGCCAAGTTAGAAGTGATAGGACAATAGGAAATGGCCCCAAGTTGAACCAAAGGAGGTTTAAACTAGATATTGGAAATATTACTTCACTGAAGGGGTTGTCAAGCATTGGAACAGGTTGCCCAGGGAAGTGATTGAATCACCATCCCTGGAGGTAATTAAAAGATGTGGAGATGTGGCACTTAGGGACATGGTTTATCGGTGGGCTTGGTAGTTAGCTTTATGGTTGGACTCAATGATCTTAAAGGTCTTTTCCAACCCAGATGATTCTGTGTTTCTGTGATCATGCCAACTCAAGAGTCTGTGTTACAAGAAGAGACAAGCTTATCTTGTTCAGTCTAGTAAAAGAAAAGCTCAGAGGGGATATGAATGTTGTCTATAAATACATCAAGGAATAGAACAAGAGAGGAAGGAGAGCTATTTAAGCTAAAGGACAACACTGGCACAAGAACAAATGGATATAAACTGGTCATGAATAAATTGAGGCTGAAAATTAGCAGAACATTTCAAAGCAACAGAGAAGTGAGGCTCTTAAACAATTTCCCAGTGGGAGTAATGGTAGCAAATGACCTAATTTGTTCTAAGATGGATCAGTTTTAATTAGTTTATGAAAGGGTTTATCTGACAGAGGCTGGCTATGGCTATGGCAGGGAGCTGGTCTCAGCCCCAAATGTCCTTTACAGCCCCATATTCCTAAGTAATTTGAGGTGTTGATTCAGTTCCATTCTGAATAATACGTCATGATGGCTTCTAAATCCAAAATGATTCTCTTTTTTTCTGAATGATTTCATTTTGGAATGCCAGACACACAGTTACTTTCCAAATACCAAGAAAAGGTCCTTGAATATAGGAGTTATATTTTAAGGCACACACCACAGAGTTCACTAGTACAAGCAAATGGTGTGGGCCTAGGATACTTAAGAGTATAAAAAATGGAGGTGAAAGACAAAGGCAAGCCAAGGCAAGAGTGCCAACCTTGTGAAAATGCACAGCCTTTTTTTGAGGGAAGAAAACCACAGCATTTTCTTGCAACTATCAATCCTAACATTTCCTTCTTACTTCATATTTTTATTCACGAAGCATAGAATGTTTTGATGAGATTTAAGCAAAACTGTGAAGTAAAGTGGTTCATAAATTTCCCAGTGGATGAGATGGAGATAAGTGGCACTCTGGAGGACAGGGACTGTTCTTGTCTACTCATTTCTGGCTGTTCATCTCTTCTAGCTACCTGAGAAGGCAGCTCTCCTCCTGTCTCTCATTTTGGTGACATCTTTTCTTGGTACCCAGTCACATCCTCTGGCTGCATTGGCCTTTGCCTTGGTAAGTGCTGATGCCTTTGTGGAGGTGTACATTGAAGAGTGCAACTACTTCCATGATATTCAAATCCCATCTGTTAATAGGAGTTTCTTGCATTTTTTTTTTTTTATTTTAAGGAATAGGAACACACTTCGGTCACTTAACAAATTTTATACAAAAATGTGAACTTGGTGAACTGAAATGTCTTGTTTCCCAGACTGTTTTCCAATGCAAACAATTTTATGAGGCGGGCAGGTTTGCTGAGAAACTGTGGAGAGAAGGACTCTGTTTTTCTACGTGCTCTGAAATGCCTAACACAGTCTTACCCTCAGAGTACAGCCTCTCTCTCTACATTTTCAGGGCTTGGGGGCAGGAAGCTGGGGGATTTAATTGTGTTTTTGGTTTTATTGTTGGGGGGGGTTAAATTATTTTTTTAAAGGCAAGTCCCCTTCAAAAGGAATTGAAGATGCACCTTTTGTGACTTAAGGGACTATCAAAAAATGTTTTCAACAGACATGGCATTTAGGGGCAGAAGACAATTGCACTTAATAAACAGGGCTGTTCTGGGACAAGGATGGTCTCTTGTCTAAATGTCACTCTGGTACATGGTTTTGTCTTTGAAAGTGAAATTGTATAATTGAAAAAAGCCTACATGGTTATGTTTTCTATTTGAAGCTTTTATACAGACTTTTTTGTTTCCAGTTAAACTATGAAATAGCAGGTTCTTCCCTTAAGGGATACAAGTGAAGGATATCAACTTTCTCTCAGCCAACTGCCCACACACATAATGTCTGTCTGACTAAAAAGGCAACCAACAGTTTTAAGAGCAGCATTGAACATCCTACATGGATCATTTGGAGGATGATCCCATCATGATGCCAGCACGGGACATTTTGTACTTACTGAGCTATATGTAGGAGGGTAGTCTGGAGACAACAACTGAAGGACAGGACATCAAAACTCATGCCTATTTCCTTCTGTGCCTCTTAGTGTCCAGGAGTCAGTGGCAAATCTGCCAACCTTTCCTCAGGCACTCAACTCCCTAACAGTCAATCAGTTCGTGCATGAAGCACAACATTGTCTTCTGCATCAACTCACTGCAATACACAAAACTACACAAAGTTCATGGCTTAGAAATGCTTGTTTCACTACCAGTTTGCATAGTTATGTCTATGCAAAAAGACAAAATAACCCACTGAACAGTCTCCCATCTGAGGCCAAGTAATACAGTTCCACCCATCCAGATGTAGTCCTTTGCTCCTTCAAAACAGGGAGTATATGCTGACAGCCCAGTGGGAAAGGTCTTCAGCCTCTGCTACAGCTGGATCTATGCCCAAACACTTGTGGGGATGGCAACAGATGAAAACTGTGCCAGCAATTCTGTTAAGAAACTAACAGTATGGACAACCCCAAGCAGCTGTCGGGTCCTGTGTGAACCACTAGCATAGATACACTCAATACATCAGACATTTCTGAGGGAGAAATTGAGAGCTCTGTAGTCATACAGTGCTTTTGTAACAGAATGGATAAGAATAACAATGATACCATAGCAATTTACATTTTTTAGAAAATCTCTCAGAAGACAGTATAGGGAAAACATTGTTCCTAATCCAAAGTCCTCAAAGGACAAAGAAAGAGACTCCGAACAGCTTCAGTGGGCTTGTGTTAGGCTTTTCGGACTAATAGGATGGGAGAGAAAGTATCACAGTATCACAAGGTTGGAAAGGACCTCTGAGATCATCAAGTCCAACCTATAACCCAACACTAACACCAACACTAACACCAACAACAACCATCATCTAAAGTAATGTCATGGAAGCAAGTTAAAAATAAAACTGTAAGAATATATGACACTTTTTAACATATTGAGGATATGGAGAAGTTTTTCCTAAGATATTTATTTCCAGATTTTGGGATCAATATATGCTCTGAAGTGGCAACACCTGCAAGCAAGAAAAAAAGCTGTAGACAGGCTAGGAAGCACTAAAAGAAACTGTATTTCCAAATAAAAAGGGAAAGAACAGGATGATTAGATCAAATATAGTATTTTGTCAAATTACCAGCATTTATGAGGCAAAATTTGACAAAGTATTTAAATTTTCCTATTTTGATTTCATTGACCAACTAATGAAGCAACTAAAAATAAGTACAAATAAAAATAATTAAGCATAAAGGACGGATCATCAATTACCATAAATTGCTCCTGAAGCCAGTAGACCTAAATTAATTTAGGTTATTTTGGCTACAGTGCTGTGACAGCAGTGATGCCAAAAAAATTTGAATGCAATCATGGATGGATTTGAATTCCTGTAGCATTAAAGGACATTTATGAAACAGGATTGTTCCACAGACAGAAAAATTACCAATAGTCCATCCATTAAAACCCATACATTATTGGCATCTTCAAACTCCCCAACAAATTAATTACTGGAGAAGCACTGTATGTAAAAGGTTCTGCAAATAGATTAAGCTCCTGAATCTATATGAATACAGAGTATATGCTATTGGAATATAAAAATACTAATATGTTTCTATTCTCTTACTATAAAGTGAGGATAAATTATACTGTGGATATAGCTTTGAGATGGGCAAATGAACCAAAGAGACCAAGTTTTCTGAAAAAGGCAGCAACTACTTCAACTATACACATGTAAATTGATCAATAGTAAAGAAGGCACAAGGAACAAATTCTTGACGCAGTGCATGAATGCATTGTGAAACAGCTATATTTAGATAATGCAAAGGTATAAGCTCTTTTTCCACTTATTTTCTAGTTACACAGTGACTGGTGCATGAAATGAATGAAGCTCAGTTGTTACACTGGGAGCTATCACCTGATTTATAATTTCAACAATACTGGGAGACAGAAGACAGAAATACTGAAGGTAGAAATTTAGATAAGAACTAAACAAAACCATCTGAAACCAATTAAAGAAGTTTCAAGGTCAAAACTGAAGAAATTAAAAGTTCTTTTTGATCCAGGTGCTTAGGCAATCTTTGATATCTTCTTTTGGTGGATTACAGTCAGATATCTCCTTGATGTAATTCTGCTTATTCACAGAAAAGCATTGACAAAAATCTCCTTTTTTTTCCTGGAACACATTGGGAAGGTAATGTCCTGAAATACTTTTCAAAGAAAGAGTTTTCTGCTAACAATAGCAAACCTGCCTTTTTGGCAAGAACCTTTATGAAAGAATCTGGGGGTTTTGTTTTCATTAGGGCCATGATGTAGTCTCTTGTCCTATTCTGGACACACACTATCCCAGCAGCTATGTCCAGATTGCTGTGTCTTCATTCAGCCTATTTACCTGACTGCTTCCAGCTTTTCAGCCCTTGCTAAACCAGGATCCCAAAAACAAGATGCTCGTAGTGTTTAATATATTAACAGTGGGCATTTCTGTTACCTACTTGAAAAGCTAATCTTTGTTTTAAGCTTGACTAGTTCTACTTAGCTAATTTAGCATTTCTCACTTCCGCACAGTATTGGAGCCCGACTTAAAAAATTGGCAATAATAGCAAAATTCTTAATAGGCTCTGTGACCTTTGAAGTCCTTTTCTCTTTGCTGACAAAATGTCTTTTTGATGCAGGAATTTTCTGTTTTTTATACAATGGAATCAATGTCCTTTTTCTTTTTGCAGTTACGGGGTGGGATGGTGGGGAAGTTGTTTGAAAAAACTACCAGGATTTCACAGTGTAAAAAATGGCTTGTTATGTCTTCTTTGAGATGGTCCCACATATCATCCGTATCCATACAGGATACTGCAAAATTAATACAAAAGGATAATTTTCTCCAATCATGTCAAAGTTTTCAGTGATCAAGACTACCAAAAAGAATGATTAATTATCTTATTACCTTGATGCAAATCTTCTGTGTTGTTTTTATCTCCTATGCATGCCAATGCATTCCTGCCATTGTAAACTGATTAAAAGTCAAAGGTTGAAGTACTTTGTGTAGAAAGGATGTTTCTTCACCCTCAATATTCAACTGCAGGTGTTATCACATCAATCTTTCTTCAAAGTTTCAGTATCCCTTTCTGTGCATTCTGATACAGCGCTGTGACACCCACTATTTCCTCCATCTCTTGCAGTTTTATGCATCTCATTCAAATCTCTTCACATTCAGTTCTTTCACTTTCCATAGAAATTAATTTTCTTTAAGCTGTCTTTTAATACATATACTGTCATGGCACAAAGCTTACTCATACTTTTAATGTCGGTATCTCCTGTCTTCCCCCATATTTTTACATTTTTTCTTCCTCCACAAAACATACTGTTTCAAGCCAATAAAACAATACAAAGTTGTGCTGGTTTTGGCTGGGATACAATTAATTTTCTTCATATAAGATGGTATGGGGCTGTGTTTTGCATTTCTTCTGAAAACAGTGTTGGCAATATAGGGATGTTTTTATTATTGCTGAGCAATGCCTACACAGAGTCAAGGCCTTTTCTGCTCCTCACCTCACCCCACCAATGAGTGGGCAGCACAAGGAGCTGGGAGGGGACACAGCCAGGACAGCTGACCTCAATGTCCAAAGGGATATTCTATGCCATACTTTATCATGCTCAGCATACAAAGCTGAGGGAAGAAGACGGAAGAGGGGGACATACTGTGTGACTGTGTTTGTCTTCTCAAGTCCCAGTTACATACGATGGAGCCCTGTTTCCCTGGAGACGGCTGAACACCTGCCTGCTGATGGGAAGTAGTAAATTAATTTCTTGGTTTGCTTTGCTTGTGTGTGCAGCTTATGCTTTACCTATTAAACTCTCTTTATCTTAGCCCACAAATTTTCTCATTTTTACCCTTCCAATTCTCCTCCTCATCCCACTGGAGGGGGAAATGAGCAAGCAGCTGTGTGGGGCTCAGTTGTCAGCTGGAGTTAAACTACAACGGTTGGTTTTGGAATGTTAAACCCCACAATAGCAGGGCTTTCTCAGAGACAGAGGCTAAAGGTACCCAATTCCACAGGAAAACATGCTGATTCCCAATCATGTTAACACAGTTCAGTGCATTAAATATAGCCCCATGTCAGTATTTTACAGATCTGCTGTGCACAATAGACAGTAATGGCTCTATAGAAGCTCTTAGGGCCTTTTATAAGAACTCTCAACATGAGAGAGTCTTTTATTCTTTTTGACAAGTTGATCCTTTAAACTCCTCTACTAAAGGGAAGAATGGAACAAGGCAAAACTAAAATTTTAGCTTTTGCCCAGCATGTCCAGATCAATGCTAATTAAGACAAACGATAAAAGACAGACTGCTAGGGATTTCAAGTCTAACTGTAATTATGTGTAATACAACTATTAAAAACAGATCAGGAAACCTGATGTTGAGTTTTAATGAATCTCCATTTTTCTCAGACTGAGACACCGGGGGTTCTATACAGAGAGCATTCACAACAACCTAAATTTAAACCAAACTCACCTGATTTCGGGTCTTGTTATGACAGTCAGTCTATTAGAGAGTTGCATAATCTTTTTGCTGCTCTATATAGGCAGTCAGTGGAGTAAGCAGAGCACAGAAGTGATGTGATTTCAGTAATCCGTGTTGCTGAGGGGGCTTATAGCTCCATTCTGAACTAGATGATTTTTTGTTTTTTTTTTCCCTGGGTATAAAAACATAATTCTCCTCAAGGTCAGATAAAGTATGCTGCAATAACAGTGGTGGGAAGTACTGAAGGTATATAGTGTGTGATTAACCTATCAAGCCTACATAGCTCCCCCGAGAATGGGAAAGTACGTCTTTTTAAATAAAAAAAAATTAAAATCTCTTTTTGGAGGAGGAGGGGCATGTCAAAGATTGCTATATGCCATTCAGAGTTGGCAAAATATTTGGGAAGGAAAGGTCAAAATTGCAAATTCTTTTGACAATTTGCCATGGGCAGAAGACTGCTTGCTATTGATGAAGTCCTCCAGATTTTTCCATTCTGCCTCTCTAAGGAGAGAGAGGGTATTTTTCAGTAGATCAATTGATAAAGTTGGAAAGTCTGTCAAGTTTCTGGACACACACAGACCTTCTCCAAGTCTGATACAGAAACACCAATCTTCAGAAACAAATGTAAGCTAAGAACAGCTGTTCAGAATTTAACCAAGTATCATAATCAGTTAGACCATCTGAGAGAAAAAGCAGCATGCACCTGTGAAGCAGAAGGGGATGTTTTGCAGAGGTCAGGCTGATAAGGTGTTTTCTCCTATGGGAAATATAGAGGAAGACAGGTAATTCATCAGCAGTGCAACACGGAAGACTTCCCAAGGAAAACAGAAAGTTTTGTACATATATAACTTTCACCAAGCTGGTACCTGCGTTCAGTTAGCTCCCAAACTGAAAGGACAGGCAGAGATCGCAGGTGACATCACGGCTGCCACTGGAGCAGGGCAACATTCCCATGGCACAGATGAGTTGATTTACGCAGGGGAGGGTGAGACTACAACACCATGGAAACCCAGGGAGGACTGGGCGACTCTGTGTGCTGTCCTCAAAGAAAAACATCAATCATTACAAAATATTTTCCTGTAGTGCTACCACTATCCTTTGGTAGGACAGCAGAAAAGCACCATCAGCTATGCTGAGTGTTGCAGAAGGTCCAGAACTGGGAATAAGAATCTGTTGCTTTCCAGAGAAGTAGCAAGGGTTCATCCATCACTGTTCCTTCCAGTCTGCCTCCAGGCTTGAAGTCAGACTGGGGAATTTATGAAGTCAATGTGGCCAAATAAAAGTTTTCTTCAAGGATATGCTTAAAACTCCTCAGTTCCAGCTACCAAGCACAATTCTCACAAATACATCAAATTGAATGAACCTGTCCAAACATCAAAATTGCTAAGACAAAAATGAAAAACATATGCTATCATATATTATCAGTGGCTATATAATAGTCAAGACTTTTTTTTTATCTGCTTATGACAGTTATACCTGAAGGCTATGTCTGCTACAGACAGAGGGTGGGATTTTCAAAAGTACTATTGACACGACCTGTCTCTCACCAAAGGCAACTCACTTCAGTTAATAGTTACTGCCTCTCAAATAGGTCACGTTGAGTTATCGTCCTTCCACTGTACCAGGACACAGGATGAGTTAAAAAGCCTTGAGGACTTCTGGGCTTTGAAAGACATACAGTTATCCTGCAGATGAATACAACAACTAAATGTTTCACAAATCCATATTTTTTTCCTGTTGTTTGAAGAACAGGGCAGCAGAAATGTCTGAGTGGAATAGAAGGAGGCGAAAAATGAAAAAGTATTTTTGCACATACTTCCTGTTCCTCTTCATCCTGGTTTTTAATTTTTCTAACCTGAGCTGTGGATTTCCAGGTCAGTAGTTTGAGGGAGACAACCGAGATTGTGATTGTGGAATAGATGTTTGTTCAGGAGTTCATTGGTACTGAAGCAATATTAGATGTTGTTCTTTACTTATGCTGAAATTGTGAGGGATGAAAGAAGCCAGTCATCAGCCAGTACGAAGAAGGCAAGTGTAAGTCCTGCAATACATGGGAGTACCCATTGGAAAGGGTATCTCTCCAAGGAAATTATCTACAAATTAAAGCTGTGAGATTTTCAGGACCATTCAAGCTGATAGGTTCTTGCATTGTATCTTGAGACCTTGCTACTCGTGGTTACTTCAGATTTGTAGCACCTGACCCAAAGATTTTCTATAACATAGTTTCAGAACTTATTCTGGACAGAAGCATGTGTAATATTTCCAAATAAATCTTCAATGCATCTGAGATTTCTTCTGTAACTTTTTCATCTGGGATGCATACCACCAACCCCGGGGTGAACTCTCTCAGGTGCCCACCTTTCACAAATATGTTCTCTGCCAACACATTTTATATTAAGCAGCTAGAGATTGCCCAAAGTTTTTATACACATTTAATTTTCCTTTCTTGTTATAAAAATCAGAAAATTAACTTGCTTGAACCAAGAGGATAAGAGAAAATGTCCTGGGGCACTATCTGAGGTGCCAAGGTCACAGAAAAAATGTATTCCCATGAAAAGTAAATATAATGGCTGGTCTTTTGAATTTAGTGTAAGATAGATTCAATTTTAATTGAAATTCAGAAAAATTACTGTGAAACTCATTCCTGATAATGTAACTGCCACCAATTATAAACACAGATGGGCAGTGTAAAAAGAAAATTCTTTGGTTCCAGACACATTCAGAGAAGGGAAAATGGAATCACTCTGTCACATACTTATGTGGTGGTACAGTTCAGAAGCTACTACTTTTCTTACACTGCATAGACATTTTGCAGTGTTTTTCTAGTGTAGATTTATCATTACATTTTTCCTATTTATTTCCTTGTGTTTTCTGGCATCCTGTATTTGAATCCATGCAAAGCATTTGCAAAAGTCAAAATAGTCACAGCCTGAAACATGCAGAGAAAGAGAAACTTTTACTATTCTTTAAAAACACTAAGGAGATGCATTGTAAAGGAATAAATCCCAATCCTTGAAAGCTCCTGAGAAACAAGACAACTTTTGAAAGCTTTTCGCTTAAGGGATGCAGGTTCTTGGATTAGAAACTGGTAAAATTCCCAGTTCCACCCATGTGCCTCATTCTTTGCTGCTTCTCACATTTAACAGACAGTTTCAAAAGGAGTTGATATATTTGCTTGTAACCTTCCCAAGATGACACAATCACAATAGTTTTGTATGGATCGTGAAAGAAAAGCTCATTTCCGATATCCCCACTTTCCAAACAATGCCTGTGCACACACGTCTCTGGTCAGTGCCATTGATGCTCAAATCTGCACCTGAACCAAGGCTGTCACTTGTTTCAATGCTGAAATTGGCTCAGAGTCCAGCTCCCACTGGATAAATGACAGCGAGGAGGAGCCCTGTGTTCATGACTAACTCCTAGTCTGGTCTCTACATTGCATGGGATTAGATTATTAAAGGTGATAGGAAGATGAAGTTTAGGTTTAACTCACGCACTGGTACTTGCTCCCATTACTCTCCTAATGCCTCTGCAGGGCCAGCACGTGCCAAAACATTAATTGTTAGGAAGACGTCTTAGGGTTTAAGCCTGTGGACATTAACTACAGCATGGAGATGGCAGGACTGTGAAAAATGCCTTTGGAGCAATTCACATAAGAGAATTTCTCCCACGTTAGCACTGGCTGGATTGCATCTCAACACCTGCTGGGCCCTGCCTGTAGCTGTTCTCATCTGCCTTCTCACTGACTATGGACTGAGTGATAGCTATGTTCTAGAAATAGAAACAGAAATAAAGAAATTAAATTAGAATCAATCCCCTACAGATGGCTCTGTCACTATAAAAGCCACCTGCTCTCAAATTAACATTTGTTTATACATAAATTTAGAACACCACAATAAATTAACACCACCCAACAGAAATGAACTCTCTTGAGTAGTTCTCTTCTCAGTGGATAACAGGAGGGGGGAAATGTTATTTTTCCTTCAAGGCATTTACAGCAGAAATTCAACAACAGCAGAAACAATGAAAGTACTGTGAATGGAGTAAATGATTCTTGGTTAAATCTGAGTGACAGCATGCACTTTGCATAAAAGACTTATATAGGGTTGGTAAGTTTGCAAATACCAACTTGGAGTAGATACAGAGTATCTATATCAACCTCTCAAATCTAAAAAAATGTACAGATAGGTATTAAATTAATAAAGCAGTCAAGCTTAAAGCTTATGCAAAAAAAGTAACACATCTTGGGGGGCAGGGAAACACAGTAGTAATAATAAAGTAGAAATGATTATAAAAATGAGGCGTTTAGCACACTCGCCAGTAAAGTGATTTGGAGCTGTTTAAGAGATTAAGTATTTTTACTGTGAGAAAAAAATCCCAATGCTGTTAATCCAATATACAACTGAAATGAAGACAGCAAACATAATGCTAAGGGAATATAATATAAATCAAAAATGCTACTATAATTGCTATACACTGTCAGGAAGTGATAAGACCTCTCTGTGTATATTATACCTAGTCTTGGTTATTATATCGAGAAAAGCTACCATTCTCTTTTCAAAGAATGCAATGCAGAGCAAAACAAAGTGAACAGCAAGCCTGCAAAATTTAAAGTATTAACTACAAAAAAAAAGTTTGGATGAGAAACTCACAAACAGCAAAAGACAAAAGCTGACAGATATGAGACATAGCCCTTAGTTTTCTTGTGTGCACAAAAAGATCAAGGATGACCCAGAGTCATCCCATCCAACTTTTGGCAATTGGCTCACTAAGCTGGGAATGCAGCTGAGATACCTGTAACCACAGTCTATGCTCAGGAACAGTTTCCCTCACTGAATTCTGCAACAGCCTCTCCAAAGGAGATCAACCTACAGCACTAAAGCAGAGCTTCAGTCCAACACTGTAATCACTCTACTCCATCATCAGCATTGTGTGTCAGCCAGACAGTCTCTGCCTTGGGTGATCGGATCTCACAAACTTCCTTTCTGACTGTACTTCAAGTGAGTCCAAAGATCTTGGTTTGTGCTTCTTCATTTGTAACTCACGCATCCCCATTAATAATCTATTTGTTGACTAATAACCTTGGGTTTAACTTCTTTAAATATAGAGTTAGCCATAAACTGCAGCAATGTAGTCATAAAACACGAGCAAGACATAATTCCCCCCTCATTATTAAGTGCCTTATTTCTTATTATGATGGAAACCAGAATAGCACTAATGTCACTAGTTTATTTTCCTTATATATGAGTGTTCTCCCACCTTTTTCAGCACAAGAAATGCAATGACCAAACACTGGCACTGCCTAGACCAAGGTTGGATGCTCTGGAGCACACATTTGTGGAGAGTCTTTCATATATCAGGTGGAAAAAAATTACTTTGGGGCATGTCCATCATATCCCACTGACTATAAAGAGGGCCTGCAGGGGACCAACATTCTCACTTAAATTTGTCAGTAAGGTTGGATGAACCCAAGCACATAACTCCCTGCAGTGAAGAGAATCAGTCTGTACATCAAGATTAAAATGCTGCTGCTGTTATCCAAGCTACCCGTAGGAAGTGCGAGAGGATCCTACTGGATTCACACAACAGAGATAGAATTGGGCTGGTTAGTACCAAAAATTATACAAACACTAAAAAACTTTCACGAAACAAGACAGGAACAGGACTCAGGGCCTAATAAAGTGATAGCAAACTCCCACCAGGCCCAAGAAAAAAAAGAGAAACACTGTAAAATTCTGGAATAATGTTCTTTGTATCTGGGTGGGGAAAAAAGCACACAAAATTAAAAAAAACCCACAACTCTATTAAGTTTCCAGAGAGTTCACATTTCTCTTTTATTTGCCAATAAAAAAAAAGAGTAAATACCTGTGCATGTGTGTAAAGTAAACTATTATAAAATACCTTCTTTTTATCAGGTGTGCTCTCTGAGCCATTGTACAGCACGTTATATAAATCAAAACAGAAAGAGAGCTTGTGCACCAGAAATCTCGAGCCAGATTCCCCAGAGGAGACAGGACACAGATATAAGCAGGCAGAAAAAAGACAAAAGGGAAGGGAATGAAGGATGATAAGGGGTAATAATTTGAAGGATGATAAAGGGTGACAGTGGAATAGTTTCATGATTGCTTATGCAGAGCTTCTCTCATGAAAACGAAGAAAGTGTGGAAGTCCTTATTTGAAGATACATCTAGGCAAATGGCACTCACATGTACAATTCCATTCTGTGAGTGTGGCTCAAACTGCTCGTTAGCTGTTCTCATTCCTTTTTCTCTTTTAATTCTTGCACACATGACCACGCTATTGAAAGGCACCAAAGGACACTACATCTGGACATGCATATTTTTTTGTGCCCAACTGCTCCTACAGAAAATGTTTTTCTTCTGTTTCCATTTTGTGCAGTCACTGGAGTCATTAGTGGGTATTGGCTCAGACACCCCTGGATCACCACAAGCGCCAAAGACCTGAGGCTTTGTACAGAGGTCATGTGACCAAGGAATTCCACACCTCATAGCAACTCATTAGATATTGCAAATAACATGCTCACTCAAAAAATTGAGCAAGGCCTGCTAAAAAATATATGCTTGCCTTTTATTCATTGGTCCTGAGGGCACAAGTCACAAACTGTGTTATAAAAGGTCAATTATCCCATCATGGCACAGCCAATGATCACAGAAATAGCTACTCCTCACCCACAAAGGGTCCAACCTTTCCTTACAGCAGGAATGTCCACAAGTTCAAAGGAAAATGTAAAAACTTGATGCTTCTCCATTATGTTCTTGCCTCAGGATGCTCTAGATGGCAGCTTCTGTGCTAGTTATTTATTCGCTAGGCCACATCCCATAAGTCTTAAACAGGATGTCACATCTTCTTTAAGCGTTAGTGACCCATAGCTCTTAAAATGTTATATTTCCAGCTGAAAGAGCATAGAAAAATTAAAGAAAAGCCCCACTATCTCCTTGGGCAATGAAGCTACTGAAGTCTGGTCTTCCATGGATCTGTGACTCATGGTTAGATTCTCTGATGTCTAACAAAGTATAAGCTCCCGCTGATGCTTCTCCCTTGGCTGAAGGATTCCCCTTAATTCTCCTTTGTTCAATGCTTCCATTGTCCCAGCAAGTAAATGCATATTGCTGTCTTTTATATCATGGGGGCACAAAAAGAACCTCCTTCCTCTATGACGCCACTGATTTTCATGGAGCATGTCAAGCCTTTCACAGATCTGGTTGATATTGGCCAGATGCATTAAAAATCTACTGGTGAGGAGCAAGAGAAGCAAGTGTGCATTAACACACATTATGTGATCATGTAACACTTCATTTCCCCAGGAAATTAGACTGAAGGTCTTACTCTCTGTACATGCTATTGAGCAACCACATCCACCACAACAAAATATGTATGTCACAGAAGCAAATTCTCAGCACATATGCTGCTTTAACTATGCCCAGTCAATGCGGAATCCACCAGCTCTGGGTTCTGCATTAGCATGCAGACAAGCAATACAGGAACCCAGTCTTTTTTGTGGTTTCAATCCATCAGTTCAAGCATGTATGAGGGTCCATTATTTTTCTTCCCAGAACACTGGAAGCTGCAAAGTAATTTAGCAGCCTATGTTCTTCTAAAAAATTATCATTCTTTTTTCTTTCCTAGGTGAATTCTACATTCCCTGCTGACTGCTTTAATGTCACTAAGAGTTATGGAATTATATTGTTTTTATTATGTGCCTTTTTTATTTTTAAATTGCATTTTGACACACAGTCTATCCTTTTGTGGGTCTTTAAAGAAGAAGCCTTGCCCAAGTGCCTCCAATATCTAAGTAACAGAACGGCTACCTTGAAAAGACACTGACAACAAGCCAAGTGCCTTTGGGATGCCAGTGTTCCTTTTCAGCCCTTTCTGCTGTTCTCTGAAGATGCCATGAAATGACGTACTGAGTTATGAGAGTAAGTGAAATACCTCAGGAAAGGTCTTCCTGTCTTCCTCTGGATTTGAGTCCTATCTTGGAGCCATGTAGAAAAATCAGAAAGTGGCATGATATTTTAAAATACTGTTTTCTTCACTAAAGCCTCAAAAATGTTGGCATCTTCCTGTCCCTTGTGCACCCAGGAGCACTGGATATGATTGTGGGACAGTTTCCCCTGAAAGAAAAAAGAGAAAGGACCGCATGTCTCTGTGGTGATAAACTAATCTGTGTCAAGGACCATTTATGGGCACTCTAATCAATGCCTTTGTAACGTTGATTTGTTAACACAGTCACAAGCATGGTTTTGTTCTTTGCCAGATAGTGGTCCCCCAGTAAACTCCTGGGTACAGTTTAGGAGTTAACACAGGTGCTGGCCCATTGCTGAAAAGAAATCTGCAGCCTTTTTGGGAGGCTCTAAGAGGTTAGAAATAGAGACAGAGGCAATTTATGCTAGATGGCTTCAGCATCAGAGAACTGTCCTAGGCACATCTAATCTACTGGATCCGAGGCATCTCATCAGACTAAGGGAACAGAAATGTGCAGGGTGTTCTGCACAGCGACATCACGTACCCTTCTCCTGACACTTCTCCATAAGGACCAGGCATTACAGAAGAGAGGGTAGCAGTGGCAGAGAAGGATGTGCTATGCCTGGGGCTACCAGGTACAATTAATGCAATCCCACTTAATGCTGTAATCAAAAGCTGTTGCTGGCAGATTACGAGGTAGCAACCTGAAGAGTGCTCTGACATGAAGGGTGCAGCAGGGAAAGGAACAAGACATACTGCAGTGGCACTGGACTTCCAGCCATCTGCTGGCATGCAGATAATTCATTCTTTGCTTCTGTTGACAGAGAATGAACAGACTTGGTTCACAAGAAATCAGAACTCATTTAAGGTGATGGTCACCATCTTGTCTAGCACACCTCCACCTTCCTGGTCCATGCCAGAGCCCTCAGTTGTGCCAGGGCTGAGAGCAGCACCCGTGTTTCTTTAGAGCTGAGCTGAAACCTGTTGAGCACCCTCAGGTGGACTTTTTGTCCTCCAATTCATGGTCAGCTGAAGGTACATCTTCTTGCCATTTCTGCCTTCATCAGAAGCAGCAGCCAGAGGCACCCAGTTAAAGAGCCTTGGGATCAAAAATACCCCGGGGAAGCCAGCTGGGGCTGTGACTGTCCCCTTCCTGACAGCAGTTATTGAGAAAATCCAGTAATGTCAGTGAGAACTGGGAATATACAAGGCACTCCCCACCTTTCTGCCACTGACCTGCAATGAGACAGTGAGCAAAACCCTTCTCTGATTCCACATTTCACACACTGTTTGTTGTTTATTTTGGGGGCTGATGAGCAGTAGAGGTGTTCTCTTAGAGCAGTTTCAAAAGCAAATAGAACACATCTTTAACAAAAACATCACTGTCATGCAAATGCAAAACAATTCTGTGTTAGAAATCTTCTCAAAAGAGTTTTGATTTTTGTCTCTTTCTCTCCAGCACTACTTTTCCTTTGGTTCATCTCTAACTCTGTTCACTTACCTTAACCACAGAGGCCAACACAAGGCAAGATTTGGGAAATGGGCTGGCATTATTTAAAGATTTATCCCTACTGCAACAAAATCCTTTCATGCTTCTGATAGCTGATTATAAGCAAATACCTTGATAGCAATGGAAATCAGTTAACTATCCTCCCACCTTTCAAGGCACTGCGTCAAACTTGTCACTACGTAGGAACGAACATCTTAATCCCGTTTGATCACAACATAGAATGAATAAGCTAAGAATAGGCTGATGCAACTGAGCACATGAAAGTTGAAAATATTCGCTTACTATTTCATACTCCATTTCTATTTGAATTAATGAGCATGGTGCTATAAATATCTAATTTCTATGAATTTCAAATAATGTGGGATGCATATCTGGGATGTCGGTATTGGGAAAGAAGCATCTTTGCTGCAGCAAAGTAGTGACATTTCCATTTAAATCGAGGACCCTGACAAAAGCCCACAGAAACTGCAACTTCTTCCTGCCAACACTTGATGCTCCCTGGAGGATTTTTAGCTGGGGACCACTTCTCACCAGCTAGGTAAGCTGGCAAACCCCACAGACTCTAACCTGCTTTCTTAACGGTGTTAGAAATACTATTCACACGAATGAGTAAGGTCAACAGAATTGACCCTCATAAGCCAAATTCAGTACTGCTGTTAGAAGATACATATATATTCACTGTAAGAAAGCACACTTCTATTTAATTTGGCACATGCAATTGAAGGACATATATTAGGATGCTTGTCTTTTACCTGGAATATATTCTCTCTCTGAATGTTGCTATGAATGTGCTGCCTTCTACAGTGTTTTTTGTTTATCTGACAGCACATTCAGTTCCCTGATAGCAGGCTTTGCATCTTGAGTTTAAGTATGCCTCTGTCACACAGCTTTCCATCACAGGTAAAAAAAGCATTTATTTTATTTCATTTTATTTTTCCTTGAATTTAATTTTGTGTAATGCTTTCTTTGCTCCAGAGAGGAGTGCATGGCTACATACATTCTAAATCTGTTTTCCTAGAAATGAAGATCAGTGCTTAGAAATTCTGCTCACACTAAGAGGTGAAAGTGGAGATGGATGGAGAGATGTTAAGTCCCAAAACAGCAGTTCCTCTTATTGTTGTTGCTGAGGATATATTTCTATTTTTTTTCAATGCATTGGCAGACAACTGCCTCATTCCTCAGTCGCAGCAGTTTTAGGATCCATATGTTCTTCAAAAAGATCTGGCAGATTTCCACTGAAATGGATTTCCATCAGGAAAAAGACAGATTGAGAAAAGCAGCTCTGTTTACACAATCATAACAACTTTGAAAAAATTTTGGAGGAGAGATAAATTTCTGATTTTCAGTCAGCTCCAATCTCAGCAGTTGACTCATGCACCAAAAAAAAAAAAGAAAGAAAGAAATCTCATCCTGGGACTCCTTGTGTAAAAACTTGAATGAGCAGAAAAAAAGGCTGGATCCAATCACACCATTAATTACTTCTGCAGTCTGTTGGTATGAAATTTGAGGTGAGTCTCTCTCGATATTTTGAGGGCAAAATAGATCTCTGTGTTAACTACTGCATTAGATGTATGCACATGGCAGGGGCATGGGTTGCCTCCATGCACATCGATGTGCTTAGAGCAAGAGCTGTGCTGCATAAAAACTTCAGGACTGGTCAACACAGCTCTGCCTTCAAATATTTGAAGTGAAATTGTGCCAGCTTATTCAACACCGAATCACGGGTTAATGCACCACATTATTACTGAGAGATGCAGAGTTGCTGTTCTTCCATTAGCCACTCTAACACATGGACAGGCTGTATTGCAGGTTCAAATGCTACAATGCTTGACTTTATTCTGCAGCTTTCAAACATGTACTGATTTTTTTCTGTTTACGAGTGACATCTCTCTAAATCCCTGAATAAAAAACACTAGAAACCAGAGACGCTCCTCTAAAAGGGGGCACTGAACCCACAACCTTTAGTTCCCAAAAAAAAAACTCCATCACTAGAAACAAAGAGGACAGTTTTAGTTAATAGAAAGAAAAAAAAGAGAAGGAAGGAAGGAAGGAAGGAAGGAAGGAAGGAAGGAAGGAAGGAAGGAAGGAAGGAAGGAAGGAAGGAAGGAAGGAAGGAAGGAAGGAAGGAAGGAAGGAAGGAAGGAAGGAAGGAAGGAAGGAAGGAAGGAAGGAAGGAAGGAAGGAAGGAAGGAAGGAAGGAAGGAAGGAAGGAAGGAAGGAAGGAAGGAAGGAAGGAAGGAAGGAAGGAAGGAAGGAAGGAAGGAAGGAAGGAAGGAAGGAAGGAAGGAAGGAAGGAAGGAAGGGAAAGAGAGAGAGAGCAAGTAACCTGCATAAAAAAACACTACAAATCTCTGTAATTGATCTGCAAAACTATACTAGTTAGGAAGCTGAGAAGAAGTGTGAGTATTTGGAACACCAGATATCCATTTTCATGAGAGAATATACACCAGGACAATTGGCAGAGAAGCCCAAAACTTCTCTGAGGCAAATGTCCTTCAAGTGCCCATCAGTACTTGAACCAGGCAGTGCTTGAGCCCTGCCAACTCCATGGGTATCATTAGCCCCAGAAAAACATCATGTAGGAAAATCTAAGAATGCAAAGATGAATATATAGAATCATACAATACCAGGTTGGAAGGAACTTCAAGAATCATCTGGTCCAATCTTTCTTGTCAAAAGCACAGTTTGGACAACATGGCCCAGCACCTTGTACAGCTGAATCTGAAGAGTCCAATGTCAGTGTATCCACTTCCCTAGGGAGATTAATCCAATGGCTGATTGTTATCATTGTGAAAAATTTTCCTCTTGTGCCCAGTTGGAAGTTCCCCAGTACTAACTTGTAACAGTTACCCCTCATCTTTTCCATGTGACTCCTTGTAAAAAGGGAGCCTCCACCTTCTTTAAATACTCCACCCTTTAAATACTAGAGCATGGTGATAAGGTCTTGTTTTCTGAGAGAGCTGAAGTTCAGTCTTCTAAAAATTTAAAGCCTCTTCTAAAATCTAAAACCTTTGTCTTAGTACTAACCCTCTGCAAGCTCAGCAGGACCTCAAACTGCACAATGTTGTGATCACTGAAACCAAGGCTATCATTAACCAGAATATTACAAAGCAGAAATTGAGCAGCTTGTGAGCAGCAAGTCCGGCAGTGCCTCATTCCTGGTTGGCACATCTAACATTTGTACGAGGAATCAGTCCTCTATACATTCCAGGAACTTGGTGGACAACATGTGAGATGCTGTATTGTTCTTGCAACAAATATCTGGGTGGTTTTAGTCACCCATAAGAATCAGGGTCTGTTCACCTGAAAATTGCTTAAGTGGCCCAAACACTGCTTCATTGGTCCTATCATCTTGATTTGGAGATTAGTAGCAGATGCCTACTCTAAGACCCCCCCTTGGAGACAACCCCTCTGATCTGGAACTGGAGGCATTCAATAGGACTTCAATAGTGGAATTCTATACGTTCAAAGTTCTGCTTAACATACAGCGAGACTCCTCCTCCTATTCCTTACAAAACAGCCTATAGCCATCCATGATTTCCCTCCATTCATGTGAATTGTCCCACCATGTTTCAGTTATTCCTATGATATCAAAACTTTTTAATTAGTGTGGAGCTCTAGTTCCTCCTTTTTGTTCCCCAGGTTGCGTATATTGGTGTATATACACTTGATATAGTTGGTCTTCCAGTTCTTATCTTGGAAGCCAGTTAAGGAACATTTGTCACTGGCTTGTTCCTCATCTCCTTGTATTTGGCATGAGCTTTACCAGTTTGGACCCCACCTCCAAGTCTTTCAGATTAAAGAAATTTTACAGCCTGAGCTAATCCCTGATTTTTAACATGCAGTAATAGGTTGAATATTTAGTATTATATGCATTAAAAAATGGTCACATATAATTCCTCTCATAGTGAAAAACTGCAACGACGAAAGAAAGTAAATGACTTCTTTCTCTATAGACCTGCCAGTCTGCAAGGTATGTCACAAATTTGCATGACAACCCCAATCTTTTGGGTTTACACTTGGTTTTCTGAGTCTGGAAAAAAAAAAAGGTGTTAAAAAAATCACAAGTAGACAGAGACCTCCTGACTCCTGTCCAAGAAGGCACCTGTGAATTTTCCATCTTGGCTTCCCTAGCAGTATTTCATAGGCATGAAGTATGTCCCAGAAATGTGATATTTCAGGATAAACCAGGGAAAATCTGTTGTGTAGAGCACAAACCTGGATTTTACTGGACTGCTGCCCAGGTGTTGAAAGATGATTTAGGCTCCTGAGTCACAGTGATGTCGATCTGTATACCTTTGGTACTCCTGCAGTAGGAGACTTTCCCAGTATTTTAATATACAGAGTCATTAGCAGCTGGTTTTCTCCATCTTACCATTTCATTTGTTGGATGTCTGGACTTTGGGGTAGTTCCAATCAGTCCTCCACCCCCACGGGCATTCTTCATGTTGTTGCTGAGCAGTTGCAGCTCTCAGCACGCTCATGAGACCTCTTTGTGAGTGTCTGACTGTTTATGACAAAGCTGTGGCAAATTTTCTGCTAATTTGAACAAGCACATTTCCACTGATACCTTCAACACTAGCTCTAGAAAAGAATTTAGCCACGTGTGATTCTTGCACAAATAAAGATGATACACATGGGTAATATTCTCTATGTTTGAGTCATCAGCCAGTGAGTGGAATTAAATCCTAAGCTCATGGTCAGCAGGAGCATAGGGTTGATTTCAGTAGCCATGCACCTGTGGGAAGCTACTCACCCCTCTGAAAAAAGGCTGCTCCCACGTAGTGGAGTACTTATGTTTGGCACCATTTCTCATCAGCTTTTCACAGCTATAATAAGTAAAAACAGTCAGGGACCTTCAATGTAGTTTAGCAAATGTTCTTCATTATGAAGTGAAGCACTAATGGAGGTTTTTTTTGATAAATGCCCCAAAAATAATTCAGTAGGTACTAGTACGTAAAAAAAAATAAATTACAGACTACCTTTATGTAAGAGACTCCTGAGCTGCCTCCATCCAGCATGGAGCAAAATTGCCTCATACTTGTCAGTCTGAGGATGGGGGGAACCAAAGTCCTCATCTCAGTTTGCAGTAAGGAAAGTACTTAGGACCCAGGATCAAATCACCGTGCTCTCAGCCCGCTCTGCTGCAGCAGGAGTCTTTCAAGCTCTGCTTGTTAACTACGTTTTCAAAGACTGATCTTCTGTTCACATCTCCTGATTTTCTTGTATGAGCTGTACATCGCCAGTTAATTGCCTCTGTCTGAAGTAGCCTCCTTAGCATATAAAACCTCTTTGTGTCTTTTTTTTCCTTTCTGCAGTGCACCGTGAAAGGAACTTTAAAAGAGAATTACAGAAGTAAGTGAAAAGCAAACAGGTCACGACTTAAGCCTGTTCAGATGGAAAGGAGCAGGATGGAATGGATGTCACAATAAATGTTTTCCTCTTATGAAAGAGAGCTATTTTAAAAAAATATCTAAATAGATTAATTCCACAGTGAAGAAGAGCATATGTATAGTTTGGTTAGGAATTTTTAAGACTCATATGCAGCTACATAACTTTGCTGAAGAAATGACCTCATTCTTCTGTGGGAGGCTAAAGCCTTTTGGGAAACAGTCCCCTCAACAGGAGGAATCTCAGGCTGGAAACCAAAACCCCTCAGATGCCAAGACAGCAGTCAATTGATGAAAATATTGACTATTCAATCTATCAAAGAGAGACCAAGATCTGAGTTTAAAAGCTGAAGAGAATAAAAAAAAAAAGGATAGCTTGACATCAGTTTTCATCTTGAAAACATGCAAACCCACCACAAGTGCTAAACGTATCAGCTCAAACTGATCTGAAACTACAGCACTGCCTATGAATTAAAGGACATATGAAAATGGAATACGTCAAGACCAATAATGCTTATTTGCTCTCGGGAAAAACATCATGTAGCTTCTTCATAACACAACAAAAATTAAAGAAGTTTAGAAAGAGAAAGGCATAGAATTCAGTATGCAGCTTACTATAATATCTGAGTTTTATTAGAAAATACCTTCTGCCAGAAGGTAAAACCAAATTAGACACAACAGTCCCGATCTCAGCCAGTCTCAAGATCTCCTGTTCTGAGCAGGTGGAGAGAAGGAACCTTAAAAGTATCACAGGAGATGGACAGAATACTAAATATTGCACACAATTTAACAGTTTCTATTTGCCACTGGCACATGAAGACTTCTTGACTTGAGCCTCTGGAGATCAGGATCTCCATCACTGAGGTGCTGTGAAGGGCAAAGAGCACAGGAAGCTCGCTAAGCTGGAAACGCGTGGACATGCATTGCACAATACACTGTGGCAGGAGGGAGTTGCAACACCTGGCAGCCACTCAGAGAGTAAGAACTGTCCTGCTGAGAAAAGCCGTGTTGGCTGCAAAACACAGTGCTGCAACCCCTCTTTGGCCTCAAGGTTTCATACACAAAGGTCACCCTAGACAGAAGGAAAAAATGTGGCTTTGTGCTGGAAATAGCATGCCAGAATTAGGTACCCCATATCTCCATGATCTCAAACATCTCAGTGTCATGACAGTGTTGCGACTTTGCTGGTCCATAACTGCTGTTGCAGTAGTTTCTTGGGATGCTGGAAGCTAGTGCCTGCTTGAGCACCCTTAGAGCCATTTCTATTCCTTGTACTTTACTGAATTTCCTGTGTACTATTTGACTATAGCCAAAGATCAAGGTCAAAAATGCTGTAAATGCTCAGATGACACTCACGTTTTGTTCTGAAATTTTTCCCTCAAGTGCAGGACATAGCTATGATCTTAAACTAGCAGCCAGCTATTGCCAGGTATTGATCCATGAGTGCAAGCAGTGAAAATGATGCACACCAATAGTACATCACTGTAGCCCACTTGTTCTGGTTCAATAAAACATGTTATTCGTTCCTGAACAGTGTGGTTTTCTCGATCTGCTGTCTTTCTGATCTTTATTTGAAGGAAGAGGCAGCTATGCAGAAGGACCGTGCTCAGCTGGACAGCAAAGCTTTTTAATAGTGTGTATCATTGCTTGGAAAAATCTAAAATTCATTTCACATCCCAGCCAGGCAGAAGGATACAAGTCAGCATACAGAAAACGAAGCATGTATGTATTCACTATCATTTTTCATTCATATATTAAAGGAAATGGGAAAACAGGGAAATTACAATGTTTTAAGAAGTAACAGAGCACTAGTGATTAGCACAGCATGTGAGTCTAAGTAAACAAAAACTTAGGCTTGAATGAGGAGACCTCAGAGCTTCACTCAGGTATCTCTGCTTCCTTACCCATGAGCAGTGCTGGGAAATGGATGTCCTCTGCGGAAAGATGACAAGTATCACTCAGCAAAAAACCCATAGCTTAAGTGCTCAGGTCACTAAATAGTCCTCTGCTTCTGCTCTCTGCATCCAGCAAACATGGGGGAAAAGCAAAGGAGGAGGTTCTCAGTGACTTTTGTTCAGAGCATTGCAAACTGGAGCTAACTAAACATCATGCAGGAGTTTTGCTCAGCAGAATCCAAGTGAAGAAACTACATCTTTTCACATATCATTGGCACGAGATGCATCAGACCCGACCAAAGGAAGCACAAGATGCCAGAAAATTCCCTATGTAGGACTGTGACATTACAAATAACAATTAGTAGTATTCTGTATTCATCCCATAGGGGTTCTGGCCATCAGTGTTCCTTATCTGTGTGATATATACAATATCTTACAATATGTAGTAAGCACATAAGGGTTTTTCATAATTTTTAGTTTGAAGAATCCATAGAAAACTTAGTAATGAGCAAAACATTGGTGAAGTCCAAAACTCTGGATTCCAGATTATATGCTCTGCATTGAAGAGAATTTAACATCTCAGATAAGATCCTGTAATTTTACTGCAGAGGGACTTGCAGCCAACTAGCCTGAAGCCTTGTGAAACTTCCCAGCACCAGCCCACCAGGAAAAGCTGAAAAAGGAATTCTGCACATTTCTCTTTCTTGGAGCTGAGAAGATTCCCACTCACTTCAGATTCACACTGTTCAGTCTTCCCCGGACACGTTAATGCTTTTTTTCCCCCAGTTTGGGAAAGCCAATGCCTTTCTTTAAAAGCATGGCTGGAAGGATAATAACAGAGAAATCAAATCTCATCTGTGTTTTAGGCATGCTCTTAGCCTCTTATTCAGTTCAGTTCCCCAGTGATTTAGGTGGATATTTAGGAAAATTCTTTTTGTAGATCCCCACTTGCCCATAGGAAGCAGTGAGTAACTGAGTCCTATCAAAACTAGTGCTTATAAATCTCTGAGGACTACTGAAGGTAACTCACCCGTGATGCACCTTTACTGTTTCCAGAGTTAGTGGCAGAGCAGCTGATGGCAATTTTGGATTTAACTTGCAAAATTTCATCTCAATATCACCATGGAGCATCCTCCCATTATCATATACACTCCCCAGCTCTGACTACATAAAAATCATGTTTACAAATGCCATCTATTTATCTGAGTTAATTTAAAAGTCATTCAGAGACCAAATTTAAATTTACCTGAAAACATGGTCTGTGTTTCATTTGCATAAAATGGATTGTATTTTTTACGATTAGAAGATGGAAGAAAGGGACTTCACATGAAACTATTACTCCTGACGGCAGTGGATTCTCCAAAATCAAAATAATCCAGGAGCATTTTTAAAGGACTAGAGCATTTGAAGTGTTTAGATGCATAAGCCTACTGGAATCAATGCAGGATAGGAACCTACATTTCCAGAGTTATAGAGGCTACCAGCAAGGGCCAGTGGTCTCCAGGGATGCCACTAGACCACCTGAGTGAAACACTTCTCTTCTGAAAGCCAGTGGAAAACTAATTGAGTGTCTGGTTTATTGACAGACAACAGTGAAGCCTGAACTCTTTTCTTTTGCCCTTTCACAGACTTCCCAGAGGATCCCAGGAGAGTTAGGTGGCCTTCAAAATTACATGGCCTAAGTTGCAGAAAAGCATCCCTGGGATGATCAAACAAGAAAGAAATAAATAATATCAAAAAAAAAAAAGAAAAATCCCTCAAAGAAATTCCATTTTCTATGCAACAGCAGACACTTGTACAGACACCATCAAATATCATGTTTTAATCCTTAAGTGACTAAGTATCTTTCAAAATCCGGTCCCTGCTGTCCTTGCTTCTCAGTTCCACTGTCTGTAAAATTGAAGTAACACTAATCTAATGTAATCCAATACAATCTAACAGCAATCAGTAGTTACCTGAAGAAAATCTCATTAGAGGTTTGGAGGAGCTGGAACGCTACAGCAATGGAGTCCACAGAAATATTCTATCTGATAACTGCCTCTTCCTTCGTTTGTAATCTCCTCCCTTCTGGGAATAACATATCTAAACCAAAGTTTTCTAAATTCTGACAGAGTTTTGAAAATAGCTTTCTAATATGTCCATACTTTGGCCTAGGAGATGATGTTTTCCCCACTGTTTTTCATAAATTATACTGTCACTTAGCCATACATTTATTTCTAAATGGAAAAATATATCTTCTTTAAAAAGCACAACTAAATAGAAAAACTCTTAAAAAAACAAACCAAAACTACTTACCAGAAAAAGAGACTAAACCCATATATATTTCAAAAAAACCCCAACATTCCAAACATTTGTTCATCTCAAAGATCTAAATAAATTGGAATTTATTTCCTTAATTTGAAAGAACCAGAGTAGGGTGCTAAGACTGATAATATATATGACGAGTGCTGTCAGCAATAATGACATAGCCTGTTTCTTTGTTTACCATCAGCCATGTTCTAGATTAAGTCCACTGAGGTTATGGCAACAGGACTAAGGGAAATGTCACCATGCTGGCATCAAACCCATGTTAAAGGAGCAGAGAATGAAATTTTGCCCTTATTTTGAACACTGAAGTAAATACCTCATCTTTAATTCTTAGAACAGTAAGGGGAAGGGAATCTGCTGTGCCAAAAAAAATACATGGTATCAACAGAAAGCAGTGGTTTTTTCAATATAAATCTCTTTATTGATTACATTTATTTAAAGCAACACTTACAAAATAAGACATGGCCTGAGTAGTAGCTCACCAGCTAATATTTTTACCATGCCTTATAGGGCTCCCAAAGGACCTTGTAGTCAAATACACCATCATTGATATAACACTCACAATCACAAGCAAAGTACAATTTAACCTTGCCTGATACCCTGGATTCAGCTGGGATTGAGTTAATTTTCATAAGAAGCTGGAAGGGGCCTCAGCTGGGGTAGCAGACACAATCTGACCAAAGGGATATTCAACACCATGATGTCACACTCGGTATAAAACGTGAGTAGTTGGCCGGGGGACACAGTTCATGGCTTTGCTCAAAGCTCAGTAATTGTGACTCAGGAGCATGTGGGCTGTCATTTTTCCAGGTGGAGAGCAGTTTGCACTATGTATCATTCACATTGTATATTCCTTTTTTATTTTTGTTATTATTTTTTTCTCCTCTTTTTGCTGCCATTTTAGCCTGGTTTTATCCCAAGACAGAAGTTTTGCCTTGATTGTTTCCAATTCCTCTCCCCGTCCCACCAGGGTAAGGGAGGAATGAGCAAGCAGTCACATGACTGTTGCCAGCTGGGGCTAAACCAATGATACCTGCTTAATCCACATCTGACTTTCACTCCACATAGAGAGTCATAAATCTTCTGTACACTGTTTTTTCAACACTTATTCACCGATTTCAAAAGGATTGGCTTGGCTGGACTAACCTTTAAAAAAAAAGAAAAAGGTACTTCCCAATTCATGTAAGCGCCCTTTTTCTCATGGTTCAGAACACAGTCTGCCTCTCCAAGGAGTCATCAAGATTGAAATGCAGACATCAGTCTAAGTCTGCTACCACAATTACCCTGATCAGAATAACCCAAGATTTTCTGAAACCTGAGTATTAGGAAAATAAACCTGATAATTTTTCCCCAAGATCTGACTGTTGCACCCTCTGTTACAATAGATAAATCAGTCTCATGTATGATGATTACACTCTAGTTTCCAGCTGTCTGTCCTGATCTACAAGAAATGTTCTACCTCTGGGGAAATGGCAGGCAAGAATCTAATACCATATTTCCCAGATTTTCTTACCCACACTGACAACAAGTGACACAGTAGACAAGGCTGATGCTACAAGAGGGATGCAATTTGAGATTAGGATGCCTGCATTTAGGTGCTTACGTGAATGCCAGGTGTCTAAACTCCTACTATAGTCAACGGGAATGTGATCAAAAATAGTCAATGGAACACAAGAAGTCACTGAGCAGCCAGCCTTACAGCAAACTTCATTGTACTGACTGTGTCCCATTGACTATAACAGGAGCTTAGATACTACCTTTCCTACTCTACTGCTGAAATGAAGATACTCAGAATCATTGGAGATGTCCCAGCATCTTTAAGACATATCACTGGTGCTAACAGACACAAAATAAGACCTTCAGGAAATTCATATCCCCATCATACAGCAGCTGAAATTATATCTGGCAAATCTTACATATCACTAGTGCAGAAAAATCCTGCACCTAGGTTTTGTGTGAACAGAAATTAGATGCCTAAACATTGGTGCCAAAATCCTTAATATGAGTCCTACTCCTTCAAGGATCACCAGCTTCTATTGAATGGTCATCCTTCTGGATGATCTTCATATCAAATCCAAATCTAACAAATGCTTACAAGGAAATAAGAGAGGAGTTTTCAAGAAATAATACATTATTTGTTGTAATGTCTCTACAAATCATAATTTAAAATGCTGGAGGCCTATTTTTCATAAAATCACTAAAGTTTTAGAGCACCAGGAACCATAGTTTTCATTACTGGATTCTTTAATAAACTTTATGCTTTACACTGAAAAATCTTTAGAGATAATTCTTCCATTAGCACACAAAAGATTTAGGTATGTTGCTTTTGCTGATAGTACTGGGGCAGTCATATGTGAACAACCCTCCTGTGCCTAAAACAAAAATGGAATAATCTCGCTCTCTTTCAGCTTGTCCATATCAGCTGCCAATCAGAATTTCTCTGGTGCAAAATACATGCTGTTAAATATAATGAAGCTACAAGAGGAAGTTACCTGAGGAAGGCTAGCTATCGGAAGTCACATATACTATTTTGCTGTCAGACACAGTTTTAACTGAGGTATTTTTGCGTAATACTGTGATGCTGCACAGCACTGATTACTATCCATTAAAATCATGAAAAAAGCACTGAAGTATTCTACTGGTCTGTAAGGAAAAGAAAATGGTAAAAGAAGAGGAAAAAAAAACCAACATACACTTGAATTGCTGCCATAAATAAAGTGTTTGAGGGTCTATAATCAATTTCTTTTTTCCCTCCATCCTTGGCTAATACCTTCATCACCTTCATTATGACCATATAAGGCCAGAAATTCTAGTTTCTGAGTGGCAGCTTGAAATACCTTCATAAAAGCACAAGCTGCAGGGACCAAGAGCCATCGCTACCTTTTCAGTGCCCCATGTGAAAACACTGGTGTTCCAAATTGAATCAGTCCTTTGTCATCCCCAGCAAGGCAGTATATTTTAATGCTATAAATGCCCTTTATGGGAAACAATTCATATGGATTAACAAAAAGCACAAGTAAATTTCCCTTACCACATAAAACAAGGGAAAACCAGCTGGTTTTATTCATCAGAAGCAAATTAACTTCTTTGGAAAACAGTAGGAGCAGAGTAGATACAGGAAGGAAGCAAGAATGAACCCTAAATGAAGGAGTTAAAGGCAAGGGCAATGTGCAGATATGCTCAGTTGTACAGCTGCAGCTTTAGGGAATTTTAGCAATATCAAGACAACCCAAGAGACTAAAGTTGGAACAGATCAGAAAATATGGAGTTTCAAATCATGCAGAAAGATGGGCCTGGGAAACTAAAGGAAAGTCCTGACCTGCTGGAGAAGATATCTATAACAGTTACCTAGTCAGAGGCTAAACCTGGAGTAGGTGACTGAAAAATTTTGATGGCCTCTTTGCTGGCAGATTAATTGTGCAACAGGTGGTCAGACACAAGGCCTGGCAGTGAGGAAACACAGTGTGTAAAGCAAAATGTATTGTGCTGTGTTCTTTCGTTGGGTCCCAGTTATAACTCTGATTCATGCTAAGCAGTGCAAGAGAAGCCCCATTACAATCAATGGGATCACACACAAAAATCAATGCTAAGAAGTGAGAATATAAAGTGAAGAATATAATTCTTAGCTTGAGGGATGACCATGAACCAATGAATGAATTTAAAATATAAGTTCTTTGATGTAGAAAGCAGTATTATACTCTCAGGCTGGAGAGCTTCTTGTTCAATTGAATCCCAACATGCGACTAGCATTCCTATGGAGTGCAGCAAGGGAAATAACACTGAAGTGGGTTCCTGCTGCTGGACCTTTCCTGGACTTGTTACTTATGAGAAACTACCTGAACCTCCACTTAGGAGAACAGAGCTAAAGCAGTAGTAAATGCTCTGTGTGAGGTCATTATCCAGCAAAATCTGACTCGAATAAAAAGCTGCACTAAAAATCTGCAAACACTAGGATGCTGGGATGCTAAGGGAAAATCCAAGTCAAAAGCCGAGAAGCATAAAACTACTACATCTAAAAACCAAAAAAAAAGCACATGATGTATCTGCTGCCCTAAGTAGCAGTAAATTACCAGCAGCACACATCTGTCTGCCATAATTTCAGCCCCCTCCTAGCATTCCAATTTTAGATGCCATCTGCAACTGCAAGTTAGCTGACCTCAAAATGTTGATGTCCTGCCCCTTATCAACTTGCTGGCAGAGCTGAGAGGAGCCCAGCACCCACCACTTTTGTCAGCTCCCAACCTTCTCCCTGAGGCTCTCACTAAGGATGAGCCTTGGTATTGCTGCAGCTTATTTCATTCTGCCTACTTGAAGGCACGACACATAGGAGCGCTGTACATGCTCTCTTCTTAAATTACCCAAGATTTTATAATTTTAACAACTCTCTTTTCAAGTGAGGTGAAGCATTGATGTGTTTCCCTGTTCTCCTCTATGTGCTCTGTGTTTGTAACATAACTGACTCCTTTGAGCACACTTCCCTCCAAGGTCAACTTCTGGAGCAAGGTTCACATGTCACAGTATAGGGACTTTGCAGCCTCCTGTCTCTGACTCTCCAACATCTTTTCTCCTTCATTCCAAAGAAGAATATGTTCTCAACAACACTAAAGTTTTCTACATTCTCATATTCCGAGCACAATAACACAGGGCAGACAGTAAGGATGGGAACCCTGCTTAGTAGAGTACTAAGTTATTATCCTCCACCAAAGAGATGACAGATCACGCAAGCAAAGCGCTTATCCTTATTTTTACCACCAGAAAAATCTAAAGCATGGGCAAAATACTTGCCCCTGTCTCAGAGATGTGACTACTGCTAACTGCTGTCAGTCCACATTAGATCCCCAAGACCATGTTTACACTGGGAGGTTAAAAGCAGGTTAGAGAAGTTTTCCAGATGGCAGCGGTGTCTGGTCTTGAAAATCAGCTGGAATGTATGGTAACATGACAATGTGAAAATGTAAAGCCTAAATCACTTGGCTAGCATCCCAGTGTAACTCAGGGCTTAATTCAGGAATCAGTACATTCCCCTTGAATGCTAGCACAAGTTGTTTAGCCAATCTTTATTTCTGGCAACACCATGAAATGTAAATCAGCCCTACCTATGCCTAGGCAAATGTATTGTAAATCAGTGCTAACTGATGATTGAACTATTTCATTCACAAAAAGAAAGTAGATAGATAGATAGATAGATAGATAGATAGATAGATAGATAGATAGATCCCAGCCTGATAATCTGGTTATTTTGTTTTAAAACCAGCATAAAAATCTCCAGAGTAATGAAACGATCATAAACATCAATCTCTGTCTGGACTGGGCATGAGGAAACTGCATGAAAATAAATAAAATTATTAAATAAATACATGAAAGAAAGTAAATAACTTTGCCATTTTTACTTGGTGCTAATATAGAAATAAGCCAAATGTGTGCTAGTTTTTTCTTTTCCTTTTTTTTCTGTAGCCTAGGGGTCCCTTTGTACTCCTACTGAGTCATGGTCTCAAGTGATACGTACAGCATTCACAACATGATATTGTATCTATTTTATTGGGAAATACAATAATCAAAGAGTTAAAATAAATCTCCCTATTATTCCACTTAAGCCCTTAAAGTATTGAAATGGATAAGTAAATTTATTTTGATTATCAGCCCATTGGTCATGGTATTATAAATTAACCCCACAATTTTCACAGACCTTCTAGCTGTCTCATGCCTTTAAAAATGATTTTGTTTAAGTACATATTGTGCTAAGCTTTTTTTAAAAAAATTAATTAATCATTTCTGATCAATAAAAAGTTAATATAAAATGGCTTACTGTTACATGACTTTGTTGCTTGCACATTTGCTCTGTTCTGCACCAGTTAAAGAGCGATTGCAGATTCTAGTTACAGCACTCAGAGCTCCGGCTGCATTTTTAAAGCACCAACTGTTACTTAATTTTGTTAGCATAAATACTCAATAAAATTTTATGGTGTGTTAAGCTCTCATTGAAGATGAAAAACAGGAGCAGGAGCAGGACCCACAAATAAATAGGGAGAAAGACAGCTCTGGCATTGCTGGTGCACAGCACTCATTCAGATTCAGGGCTCGGGGTTCCCCATCCTGGAGGGCATTGCAGAATTATGAAGAGTGAAATCCCATATACCACTGGAAACCTCCTGATCTCTGCACAGCCCTACAATAACACTCCTACCAAATATTTGCCAGGGACAGAGCAGTCCTCGTCCAGTCCCTAAAGCCTTAAAATAACAGTTTTTCTAGGCAAAGTATACCCTTGCAGGTGCATACCTGCACAGTTGTACAAAACCCCACATCTGCTTTTACTCCCATCACCCTAAATCCCCAAGTCCATCAACACCAAGACGACAGGAGCCTGCTCTTCTCCAGGTTGCATCTCACAGTTGGATTCCCTTAAGTTGGGGAATGCATGACTCTTGTCAGGATGTTTTTGATCATTCAAGGCATTTAGCCTGGCCATCTCACTTTGTCTTCCCATCCTTCAGAGAGAGGCCCTTGAGCCTTCCACTGAAATTGCTAGTGTTGAACCTGCCATCATCCTCCTTGCAAAAATTCCTGTTAATGGGAAATTTACAGGACAGCTGACACACAGACAGTCCCAGGAAGCACTCAAGGGAATATGGCTGGAATTAACTGCCAAAACCCATCAGGTTTATAGGTAAAAATGTAGAGAAAGGAGACTTCACTCTCTGAAATAATGCATGATCTGGTTCAGGAATTTCCCACAGTCATTACTCCTAAAATCTTTAAGGCTGGTTTGCTTAAGGTCTTAGAAATTTCTAAAATCTTCTTTCCATTTACATCAATAGAAGCAAAACTTCTCTCACTAATTCAGCACTTCCACTAGATAACATCAAAACTTATAGTTTACAAGAAAGAGAGAGAATGTGATAAAAAAATGTTTCAAGCACTTCCCCTGAATTCTCTGGCATTTTTTCTTGATTTACAGCTCATTGTTCTTCATTTTGACAGATTCTCACTTCCTCTGTTTCTTTGTGAAAATCCCCCAGAAACGATAGAGCAGATAGAGGATCTATACCATCTAGTATAGGAGAAAACGTTAAACCAACACTACACAGTTCCATCTCCTTTGCAAAACAAAACCTTGTTCCATATGCCACCAAATTAACATTTGGCTTCCTAATGGACAGAGGACCCAAGTCTACAGTTTTCTCCCCCTTCCTTTGCCCACAGATTTTTCCTCCTGACACCTACACTGGGCAAGAGATAACACACTTCATAGAGAGAGATATGCCGGTGGGATGTCAGGAGCACACACTGATGAGTCAGTTGGATTTTAAATGGGCAATGGCTAGTATTGCCTTCATTTTACATGGCAGAGAAGCTCAAGTTCAGTCTATCCTCTCTATCTCAAATTTCATAGAATTTGAGATGATTATTATTCTGTGTTAAGCTTGGTAGGTTTGGTGGTTTATATTCAGCACCTTAGTTCACTGCCTGTAAAACTGGAGTGATTCTTCCCTTCTCCCAGGTTTTTGCTTCTTATTGTCAGTTTAAACCCTAAGCACTGTGAAGGCAAAGCCATTTCTGTCTATATAGGGTTACAGCACCCAGCAGGACCGGGCCTTTGTCTTGGCTGGGGCTCTCAGGCAACGCTGTATTAGACTACTCTGAAAGGTTTTGAGATGGAAGCGTAACTTCTAACGGACTGCCCTCTGAGTTAGGCTGGATTTTGAAGACAGCTGACTGACTATGTTTTAAAGCCCTGGCGACTACATCAGGTCCTTCATTAATACCTATTAGGTGTGAAAGTCAACCTTGCATTCCCACTAGAGTACTAAAATTGGAGGACTTGAAAATATGTTACTTAGCTGTGGACATACATGGTAACTTACCACACACAGTAAAACACAATGTGGAAATTAAACTGAGCTTGTTTCCACTTCAGCGATAATACAGGGCAGCTACCATAGCTCCCTTCATTTTCTGCCTTCAACAATCCTAGAAATGCTGTGGCTCTATTGCTTCTATAACTTTAGAGGTATTGAATCTTTCTGCAGTTAAACCATCATAAATAAGTAGTAATTCAACTGAAATCAGTGGAATTCACAAGGGGAATAATTCATGGAAAAAAAAAAAAGAAGACAATTAGATTCACTCAGTGTAAGCACAATAATGTTTTATTAATTGTTTAAATAATAAACTACTATAAAAAAACTCTCTCCTATCCTGTTAAAAGCCCATTATTGATGTGTTGGCCCTGGCTGTACAAATACTGCACTGCCCCTTTAGATCAAGGTAGCTCATTGCAAAGATTCAGTTCTGTAGGAAAAGCCCACACAAGCAATTTACTTTTCTTACAGGTTATTTTTTTTACTTTTCAAAACAATGGGAGAGCAACCAAGGGTACAAACAAAACTGTATTTCCAGTTCAGCTTCATTGAGTGTACTGTACTTTAACAAAGACTTCAAACTACTTCATAGAGTTGTTTTCCTACTCACTTCCTTACATACATATACTCCTAATCAGTACAATTGTCTCTCCTTCAAAAGAAAATAAAAATCTGTCCAAAATTTTACTGTTATCCTCAAGCATTCACTATTGCTGATTAAAAATACAGTTACAGTTATTAAGGCAGATGTCCCATTCTCAAGACTTATATTCAGCAAGCTTTTCTTAATGCTTACTTACTATAATATGAGAGAGGTTTCTTAGTATCTGCTATAGCCCAAAATGTGCCCTGGAAGCCACATCTAGGAAATATATGATGCAAACACACACCATTTGCTCAGTTTTAGCTTAGTGTTGCTTAATTTTACCATAGAGCCTGAGTGACTCTCATCATTCCTGTTGGGACAGGAGAACACTTAGGTCCTATCCATACACGAGAACCAGAATCAGGAAGAGGTTAAAGCATAGATACACAAAGATATTTAAACGTTCAATAAAATATTGGTGCAGTTTAGGTAGTAAAATCACTGCACTACCCTCAAAACACACATAAGCTATTTGAGTACTCATTAATTATGCATCACGGGGGCCATAAGCTGCATACAAGCACACATCAAATGAGCTGTACTGACTCTCATATGACAATGGGTCTCAGAGTTAAAAGACCTGACCCAGAAGGTATACACTGACCATATCCAAGACTGAGTTCCACCCAAAACAGCTATAGTCACTCAAAAATACAGTCAGAGAGAAGTCAAAAGAGACTGAATCAGCAGCAGTGTTGTGCCAACTAGTGTGCACAAATGTACAGCTGAGGGTGCTGTACCATGCTGGGGGTTCAGACCATATCCTGCAGATTGTGCACGTCACCAATGGTTTGACTACATGCATTTTCATACAAAATAAAAAGACAGTGCACTCCCCTCTCCCCAGGGCTCCTGCTGTGGAGCAGCCTTGTCTCCTCCTGGATACGACAAGAATGGGAGCTGGTGGGTTTCTGAATCATCGTAAACACTTAGGACACTGGATCCACAAATCTAGCTCCATGAGATACCTCTTTGCTTAGTATACTCCAAGGAACCTAAATAGAGTTGTTTCCAAAGAAAGAAATTGCCCCAAATGTTTTCTGTAGATTTTCTTCTCTTGAAATAGACAAAATTGGGAGCCCCACCATGAAACAAAGTGCCTTCTCACAGCATCTTCCTTGGTAATAATCTAAGAAAAGAAGTCAAATTTAAGATACAATTTCTGTGCCTTACATTGGCTGGCACAGGGCTCTGGACTGATGAATAAAAGCCAAAAACCAGGAGCTGCAACACGTAGTGTTGAAATGCCGAAGTCCCCAGATGGAGTTAGCCCTCATTAATTCCTTCAAGATTTCTGCCAAAATACGACAGATGTGAACTGAACCCCAAATTCTTAGCCAAGATCTGGTTAACTTTCCAATAATGTACAATTTTTAATCAGAGTCAAAGCCTTCTCCCAGCACACAGAGAGGAGACTGGTTTTATAAAGACTCTCAGTGGCTGTAGAGCTCACCACCTTAACTACTCAAACACACCAAAAATGTTCCTACAATGAAGTTTTTCATTACAGCATTGGAGTGAATCCTCTTGCCTTCCTCCCACGAATTGTCTTAGGAAAGGCAACAGGATTAGTCACAGGCAAGAAAAAAAAGAGCATTAGAAGCTGTATGTACACAAAATATTTCTCAAAAATAGTTCTCTTTAGCTAAAAATTGAATCTTTCAATAACACAAGTGCTTTAGACCTAGATCTTAGTTAAAAGCAGTGTTATAGAGAAATGTCAAAAAAATATATTTTTAGTCACTAGAGTTTGGAATTACAATCAAGCTATGCACTTAAGGGCTTTAATTGTACCCTTCCTTTAAAATGTTACCTTCTTTGCTCATCACAGCTGCGCAAAGCTGTAAATCTTGCAAAGGACAGTTGAAGTCTCAGTGCTCATTGCCCAGCAAGAGGAAAACATAGAGCAAAGCCAGGAAGAAGAGAGACCTTGCCCCTGTGAGCTGGCAGTTGTAGCTCTGAGTCAACACAACGTGACAGCTTATTTTTGGGGTGGGGGGAGTGGGGGAAACCCCAACCACAAGTTGGTTTATGAGCAGTGGAAACAACAGTGCTTGATTTACAGTGGATTTTTGCCCTGCACTATTTGCTCACCCCACTCCCTCTTGCAAAGATCCCAGCCCTATACTATGGCTGCCTCCTTTCCACCATAAACTTCCAGTTCTTCCAGAAGTTCCTTCCATACTCCACAATTTCTTTCATTCCATTCCAAACTTTACACAGCCTATGATGGGCAATGGACAGCCCATGATGTAGCTACAGCCATTCACTGACTGGATTGCCGAGACAGGACAAGTAAAGGAGATAAAGGCAGATTTCTCTCTGCTTCTTCCTCTACTCAGGTATTAAATAGTTCTTCTCTATAAAGTGAATGATTTCTGTGACACATGTAGAAAGTTTACATTTGCAACACTTCTCCTGTCCTGTCAGTTTTGGTTAAAATTGAGTAGTGAGTCAAAAAGTTCGGAGACTACAAAAGTCAGGCAAGTTCTGTTTGTGGTTTTGTTGGTTTGGGTTTTGTTGGTTGTTTTCTTATTTTCTTGGGAGGCGGGGGGAGAATATCAAACATCTCATCAGCATTTCTGTGTTTTAGAGGTCAATGTCATGAAAAACTTTGTTATTCTGTCTCTTGTCTACCCCATCACAGACCTCTTACAGATCAGTTGTTTTTTCAGCCGTGTTTGATACACTCTCTCATTTCTGAGCCCTGCAAGGTTTCCTTGCAACTGATTCAGCCACGCATAGAGCTTTCTGTGTTTTAATTAAAACCCTGAAACTATCAATCATGTCAATCTTCTGACTTGAAAAAATATATTTATTTCAAATGGAAAAAAATATCTACATCCTACAGCATTTGAAAATAAGAGGAAGGTGCCTTCAAGACAAATACAAATGTATCAACTATCATCTGCTAAAAGTATATGCATTTAAGCCCTGTCTCTTCCTTCTACATTAAAGTGTTAGGTCAGCAGCTTGAAACAATAAATTATTACTGATATGCAATAACCTTAGCTTTACAACCTAAAACTCAAAGAAAACCAGAAAGTTCAAAGAAAGGAGGCCCAACATTGAAGCTACAGGCAGAAACCATAGAAAACCTTCAATTTAAGGCCCTGAAATTATGGAAAGAGCTTATGCATGGGTTTAACTTCAAATATATGATTAGTCATGGAGCTAAGTAAATAATTTCAAGCAGACTCATCTAATCTGTTTGTGTACTTCCACCGCCCTCATCATGTCACATCTTTTAATACTCGCACAGCCTCATGATTAGTGGTTTTAATACTAAAAAGATCATACGAGAAAAGGAGAAATAACGGTATTCACTTTACAGAAGGAGAAGCATGAAGTAAAATCTGTGTGCGTAAGAGTTTGTAGTATCAGGTCTGCACTGCACTGACTAGACATGAAGTATCCAGCCAGGTGAGCAGCACCAGCATTTCAAGTAACAACCCAACTTTAATGTTGGAACACGATACCAATATGAAGAGGTAGAATAAGAAAGAAGTTAAGAGCACCATTTCTGGTGAAAGGTAAACTTTGCATTTCTTTAAGGTTCATATCATTAGCTAATACAGAAATATGTCACTTTACAGAACACTAGACTCAAAAAAGCACTTGAAATCTTTGGCGGGGAAAAAATCCACCATAAAACAGAAACACGAACACCGAAAAGCACTTCAAAGAGTTGCAGACGGAGCATCAACAGAATTATCTACAACAGGGCACATACATCTACCCAACTGTAGTTTATATTGCAGTGTTATCAGTGCTGTAAAGGCAGATTCAAGGGTCATGTTCATTACTATCAAAAAAAAAAAAAAAAGTTAGTGCAAATTTAATCATGATCAGGTCTGAGCACCTAATTACCTTTCTGTTGAATTCAGCGGAGTGTGCAATAAGGTGTTTTATCCTAGTTATTTTCTTTTAATGCTGGCTCTGCAAGCACACCGTGGCAGGAATCCAAAGCAGCAGACAGAGAAAAACCTGACCCCACATCCCACACCAGCATAAATCTTTATCTTCGACTGATTTTAACCCACTTGAAGCAGGAGCGTGGGTTTGGACCGTTCCAGCACTTGGGGTCGTGAGGCCGCAGCATCCTCGGTCCCTGAACGCCCGGTTCAAGCCCTCCCCGAGCTGCAGCCTAAACGCGTTAAACTCTGCTCGGAGAGCGCGGGGATCGATACCTGCCTGCCCCGAGCATCCCTACAAGGAGAAGGCTCCAAAACCAGCTTTTCCGGGGAGAGATGCTGAACTTAGCGAAGAGATGGGCTAGCGGGAAGAGCAAGGGGGATCGCTGCCCGGGGCGGAGGGGTTGCTCTCAGCTACAGGTTTAGGGACCAGAGCAGCAGAGAGGGGAGGTGGGCACACACACAACCCCCCTCCCCCGAGGGTCGTTCCCACGGGCTGCGCGCCCTCGGAGCCCCGCGGCCGGTCTTACCTTGGCCCCTTTGCCGCTGGAGCACCGGACATTGTTGGTCACCCCGGCCGTCTGGTTCATGCTGGGGCCGGCGAGTGGGCGGAAAAGTTGGGTTCCGGGAGCGGCACCGGGATGGGGGGAAAGGATGGAGAGGGCAGGTTGGCGTTCCCGGCTTCCAGGCTCCGAAACAAAACCCGAAATACAGACACTCACACACCCTCCTCCCGTCCCCGGCACCGCTTTCCTCCCCCGCCCTCCAAAGCAGAGGCGAGGCGAGCCCGGTTCTGCCCGCCCCCAGCCCTCCGGGGCCGCCGCGGCAGCGGGGAGGGCTCGCCCGGCTCCGCACGGTGCGCGATGCTCCGCGGGACCCGCTGAGCCCTGCTCTCCCCAGGGAGCTCTCACTTCTTCGGTGTCGTTTTGTTTTAATCTCCCCCTCCTGGTATGGGAAATCGCGTTAAGAACTGTCAAGGTTTCCACCAGGGTTGTTTTTTGACCCCCTTGGTGTTTGGGTCCTGCAGTTTCCAATGAAATAAATCATAGAATCATAGAATGGTTTGGGTTGGAAGGGACCTTAGAGATCAACCAGTTTCAACCCCCCTGCCATGGGCAGGGACACCTCCCAACAGATCAGGCTACTCAAGGCCCCATCCAACCTGGCTTTGAACACCTCCAGGGAAGGAGCATCCACAGCTTCCCTGGGCAACCCGTGCCAGTGCCTCACCACTCTCATCATTAAAAACTACTTCCAAATGTCTAATCTACATTTCCCCCCTTCAAAATTAAAGCCATTACCCCCCTTCAAACTATCACTACTTGTCCTCCCCAGCTTTCTTGTAGCCCCCCCTTCAGGTACTAGGAGGCCTCTAATAAGGTCTCCCTGGAGCCTTCTCTTCTCCAGGCTAAACTCTAACTCTCTCATCCTGTCCTCATAGCAGAGATGCTCCAGCCCTCTGATCATCTTCGTGGCCCTCCTCTGGACCTGTTCCAACAGTTCCATATCCTTCTTACGTTGGGGATTTCAGAACTGGACACAACACTCTAGGTGGAATCTCATGAGAGCAGAATAGAGGGGGAGAATCACCTCCCTCAACCTACTGGCAGCACAGTTCATGCAGCACAGGACATTGCTGTTTTTTACTGACAGGTGTTTACCCAGTACAAAGCCCCAGGATTTGGGTCATACTTTTCTGCATAATTCTTCCAGGTGTGCTGGAGTTCAGGGCTTTTTGTTGTCATTGTTTTGGTGAAATAAGGGCCACACAAACAACTCAGCTTTGTTGGCAAAAATTTGATATTTAATAAAACAAACAAACAAATCCATGCCATCTAGATATTTTCTCTTCTGCCTGTTCCAACCCTCTGCTTCTGCCCATGAGGCCAGGTGCTGCCTCCTCTGCTCTTGCAACAACTACATTGTGGAATTCAGTTCTCAGAGTAGGAAAAAAAACTGAAAACACAACAACCCACCTCGTATCTGAGTAAGAAGATCTGAATAGCAATGGCTGAGAACATCCACACTTCAGCATATCAAATTTTTTTTTTTCTTAGGGTTTAAACTATCAGAATAGATTTTTTCAGGTATTTCTGTTATGTTTCTACAGCATACCTTAAAACCTTTAAGTAAATATTTTCTGGATGTTGCTCCTTTTCAGGTAAGCAAACCCTTACAGTACTGCCAGTAGAAGAACAGAAATGCTCTGGTTGCTTGTCATGCACCAGAGCCAACGCTGCTTTGGAGAAGCCTGTCTCCTTCATTTCTGAAGAGTACGTAGCCCATCATGTACTTAACTTGCTACATTTTCCAGCTCTGTGGTTAAAATGGTTTAGAGAAACTGTCATACAGGCAATAGCAGAAGAGAGCTTAGTTAAAATGTAAAGTCAGTTAGAGCCACTGGCCTTTCAGCTTTGAGACAGGAGAGAGGTTCTAAAGCCACCGTGTACTGTCAAACTTCCCTCCCTGTTGGCAGGGCACACTGATTTTCAGAGAAAAGCAGATATCTAATGACTGGTTTGATAAGAGAAACAGGTTTCCCCACGGAGAAAACATCTTTTCAGGGTCAGTTCTTCTTCTCCAAGGAACTTGTATTGTAATTACCACACTCTGCTCCTCAAACTTGCAGTGTTTGCTCCCCTTACTTTACTAAAACAAGTTTAGCTCAAAAGTGCTGCCCGTAAGTCCCCCTGAGGGATGAGTGTCCTACCAGCCTCCATAAGCAGTGGGTGTTGACACCCTGGCTGACCTATCAAGCATGTTTAGCCTCAAATATCATATTATTGCTGTTCCCTGTTACAATCTTCTGACGGCTTTTACTTTTTTGTGCTGATTAAGATTTGAGGTTTATAGCTCTGATTGCTCCATTCAGTAGTTTGGTTTTCATATCTCCCCAAATAAATGTCTGGTAAGAAATCCAGTTAGAGGCTTTGAGTTGTATAGTTGGTGGGCCCTGGCTGCATTATATTCTCGCACTGTAGTTTGTTGCACTGAGATATGTCTTGGAATCATTCGCAGTTGTACAAACACACAGAAAATAAAATAATCATTAAAAAAATACAGGGAATCAAAACTACCCAAAGAGATTTGAAATCCACGGCACACCAAGGAGCAGATGAAAAATTTGTACTCTTGTCCCACCTCTTAAGGCAGATTCTTCAGGGAAAAAAAAGAATAACATTTATTCTACCTACCCATTCTTTCTCACACAACAAACTCTTCACATTGCGTAGACTGATCATGGCAGTGTTGTCCCATGCTGGTTTATCACAGTTTTGTCCTGAAGCAAAGCAGGCTGTGAAAGACACCCCTCCACTCCCTTTTCCGAGGAGCACCCTCCTTTAGATTCTGCAGCCAGTCTATTAGAGCAGGCAGGGACACTATTTTCACTATTGGATACATTTTGTCTTAGCCCTGGCAAGAAAGATCCAAGGAAACTCTCCTGCTTCCTTTCATTTTTAATAACTGCTGCACTCATAGGAATTCTGCCCTAAAACCAAGACAAATCTTATGGCATTGGACCTCCCTTCTATGTAGGAAAGAGCAGCTTTCAATTGGGATAGTGGGGAGAGTTTACAGGAGAAAGAATTTGCTTTCAAAAAAATGAGTAAGCATGTTGATGTTTACTAACCCGTGGAAGGAAACTGCTGAATGCGTAGTTGAAGTGCAGCCTTTGCAATATGGGAGGAATTGATTCAGTTCCAAACTCTGCCCAAGTCCCTCTCCAGGATGCCGGGAGAGAAAAACACCATCACCCTTTGCTCTTCAGTGTCTCTCCTGCACTGGGGAAGATCCCATGTGTGCCCGTTCACTTACAACTTCCCTAAAGCAGGACATACCCATGTAATCCTACAGGGTCCAGCATAATTTGGCCCTTGTTTCAGCAATGGCCCCTAAACACTACAGAAAAACAAATGTGAAATCATTTCAGTCTGTTGTTCTTTAAACTAAAGTGTTTTATATGTCTAGAAAAGAACAGACAACGCTACAAATGGCACAAAGTTTTCAAGTGCCTGTGAGAAAAGTGATTTATAGATTAGTATTCGTAGACTGTTTAGTGGAGTGTGAAGGAACAACAATATACTGTCATATAAGCTGTAGCATATAAACATCCCTTGGCATTTTACACTCTGAAAAGGATTATACATAAGCTCAGCTGAGAACAGTATTAAAAAGGAATCTCAGTCATACTTTTTTGGAACATTTAGTAAAAGAGCTAATCTGCCTTTGGAGCTGAGCTAAAGCTATGCAAAATGTATGCAAGGAAATCCATACAATCGTGACACAAGATTTAAAAAACCCCCAAATTTTAAGACAAAATTACATAAAATTAATAACGTTGAGTGCTTTTTTAGTTATTCAAGCTCATACTTCACAGATGAATTCTGTAAAATTGAGAGAAAATCAAAATCAGCATCAAGAGCTTTACATATTTATCCTGAATCCAGAAGTTGAGGCTTTTGTAGAAACATCCAGTGTCGCAAAACTCAAAGATAAAACAGCAGAACTGCCAATCCTATTAAATTCAGCTCATTTTAAGTTCTAGCTCAGACTTAGACATGGTTATAGTTTCTTCCCATGAGCCTGTTTTGATCTACATTTGAGCTGTATGGAACATGGTATGACTGCTTTATGTACTTTCAGGTTTTTTGGTTTTAACAATAATGTGGTGAAGACACAACGATTCTTATTTCCTTCACCAATATTTTCGGTAGAAAGCTAACTGAGATAGTCTAACACTTTATCCCTCTATAATATTTGACATGACTTGTGACTTAACCAGAAAGTTACATCTGTTTTTTACAGGTCAAAAGCCACAATATAGGAACACAGAAAGACTAATGCAAACTTGCGCTTATACAAAGGTCATAGTGCTGCAGAAATCATCACAGTTCACCTTGCTCTTCACCTTGGAAGAGAAATGTGATTAAAAGCCTGGTTTAAGGAAAATGCTTAGAAACATGAGTAGTCAACATGCAACAAGCTCAGAGAAGCTGAGAGCATAGGAGACAAGAAGGATGTGATAATTGAGACCATGGAGTGCTAAAGAACACAATTCAAAAAATCAATGCAATGATGGATCAGGAATGAATGCAAAAAGCACAGCATGGGAAAGCTATAATTAGATGATTTAGTCATAGCCAGGAGCCTGACTGAGCTTTTTGAATCCACTCAAGTGGACACAGTTAATGCGGAGTTTGGCTTGATCGTTACAGTTCTTCTCATGACAGCAAAACAGAGGATGTTCACAGTGTCCTTTAGTTTCTATTACAGCAATACATGTAAAAGCCTACTAGTACACACAAGCATCTCTAAACCTATGGAAAAATGATAACTGCAGACAAGGCCAAGCATCTTCTATTGCAGCTGTGCTTCTGAGACCACTGATGTGGACTCAGCAAAATACTGGAAAGCAGGAATAACTCCAGCAGCCCTTGGATCTGTTCTGTCCACTCTGTTCGGGAGCTCTGTAGTGAAATTGTAAAAAGCCAGTTACCACTCTCACTTTCCTTTTATTGCTACCAGCAATGAGGTTTAATTAAAGCTAATGTAGTGATGGGGACAATGCCAGTGTAGAGAAACACTGATGTGAACATTTAAGCCTCCCCGGAACAGAGCTGTCTATGTGGACATCTAGGCTTTGTGAACAGGCAGGGAAAAAGAGGTATTTTGAGTCCCCCGGAACTTGGATCATAAACAGAAATCTTTGCTCAGCAGACTCTATCAGGTCATATCCATGCTGACTGTAGTTTAAGTTGAATACCCAAGCTGACGCTGCAAGCACAGAGCCCAGTTTGGTCCAAAACCCTCCCTCCAAGAGGGATGAATTTCAGTACTGAAGCCAGTGCATTTAGAGCTGGCTCACAACATCTCTGCAGTCCTCTGAAGGCTGCAGAGCTGACAGGTGACAAAACCATGCCTGAAAGAAGTTGACCCAATGAGAGTGTGAGAAGTGGGCGAGAGTCAAAAACCCCACACTTCCTTGGTACTGTTGTCCTCCCAGCATGCTCACAGCAGCTCTCACTTTGACCACGCCTGTCCTGTCTCCTCAGTTACATTTTTCAACTCTTCTTTTACCTCGCAGCCTCCAAGGCATGATTACAAAAGGGAGCTTACCCAGAAAAGAAATTGAGGTTTATAAACCTAGAGAGCACAGGTCCAAGATGAACCTCATCTACAGTCTGGCGATAAAGACTTCTTAGTAGTACTATGTTTCTAACTTGCTTCTGGACTAGCACTGCATTTTATGTTACGCAACTGCTGGGTAAGCAGTCCTTTGGCCAGATGTGTGAACACTCCCAGGTGAATGCCCTAACTATTAGGAATGTTTTAAGCATAACATTATTAAGCAATAATTTACTCATCCCATTTAGTCTATGAGGTCTCCTAATTGAGGAACGTTATTCATCAGTACAAGTCTAGCTCTCACTCTAATTTATTTATACTAAATGGCCTTTCAAAGACGTCTCTCCACATTACTTTCAGGCAGAAGAATATCTAAGAGGTATTAAATCACATCATGATACATGACATGTTACAAAAATATTACACAATTTAAATTTATTATAAACATAAGAAAAATTATCCAATAAACTCTGTGATCAAATATTATTGAGGCTAGATTAAGGATACATGAGGCTGTTTAATATAATAAATCAATGAGAAATAATTTTATTCAAATCTCACCTTTGCAGAGGAAGGACGTTCTTATAAGCACAGATTGATATTTCTATTGAAAATTAAAGTTATCTATCTAGCTGAAGCTCTAGTGCTACCTTCTTCATATGGGTGAGAGGGATTTCTGCAGTCATGCCATAACCCTGCTGACCACAAGATGGTGCAAAAATTTGGCCATGTGTGAGTTGGGTGGCATGTTCAAACAGCATCTTTGACCCTTGCACTCGTCACCACTCCAATGTCTTGAGACCAGGTCATTTTCTACAGCTGTCAAACAGTGTACAAAATCCATATTAATAAAAAAAAAAATGAAAAAGAAGAAAAAATCTTTATAAGATACTTATTTAGAGAAATCTCTTTAGAAAAAAAAAAACTGAAGGGAGGTTTTTTTCCTTAGAAAAGAATGTTGTTGAAAGAAAAATAAAAACAGAAAAAAAATCAAATTTTTCACGAAAAGTCATTAAAATTTCATGATCCATAATATCTCCGAAAAAAATTAAAAGCAGTTGGAAAGACTATCGCAGAGTTACTCATAGGAGCAGTAGTTCATGTCCATTTCCTTGAGGTTCTCAATTGCTCATCATCTGCTGTGCTGTAAAACAGTTGTCTTTTGGAGATGCAGCAGGAAACCCAACATGCGGTCTGCGATCCCTCTGTGGATCCTGAACATCAGAGAAGAATGGGGAGAATTGGATCCACGAAATTAGAATTTTTATAAAGGATAGTAATAGTTTTAAATCACAACATTAAACCTTTCCAGCAAAAAATATTAAAGTCTTCCCCCATCCCCTTAATAAAAATGATTTTTTTTCTTTGAGAAAGTAAGGAAATCTACAATGCCTTTATTGAGCTGAAATTACAGTATTTTTCAATGGTCAATTTTGATGGAAAATCTCCAAGCAGCCTTAGTTTTCTTATTTGTTCTGTGTGAACTACTTTTTAGCATGAAGGATGTGCCACACAGACACACAGTATCCCTGAGGCAACAAAAGCATTTGCTTAGATGGAAAAAGAATAGCAAAAAGATGTTTTAAGCCAAGACTCTTGAAACCAGATGAGTTATTCTGAATGGTTCAGTTATTAGACAACCAGTCCGAAAGACCTTCTTCGTTTTCACAAAGTGCTGAGCTTTCACTCCCTAAAATCAGGTGCTTTTAAGAAGACTTGCATTAAGCTCCTGAAGAAATCAAAGAGCAGCTTCTGAATTCTGAACTGCATTTTTAAATGTTTATTTGGTCAACCTGAAGTGGAAACTAAAGTAGAGGTTAAGCAGCATATGACCCACCAGCTTGCAGTGGGTCCCTCCAGTTTGCAGTGGTCTATATCAAAGCACCCAAGCAGACAGTAGACCTCCACACCTCTGTCTGGGGAGTCCTTTCTGATTTGAAGGGGATTTTCCCTCCTGTTCTTGATCTAGAAGAGAAAGTTAAAGTAATTCCAAGGTTTTTTCAACCTAAAACTCTAAGCCCATACTAGTAAAATATTATCCTTTGACTGCATCAGTTCAATATTGCCACATGTGCATTTGTCCATTTATTAGAATTAAAGACAGAATCTCTGCTTACTCTGTGGAAAGACTGTTAGTTGTCTTCCAAGACCCATTGTTCAAACCTCCAACTTTTACAACCTAAAAAAAAAGGAAAGGCAATTTGCAGTTGAAATATTTTAAACTCCAGTATTTGAAAACTACACTCAGCTGTACAGAAAAATAAATAAACTTGTGAAGATAACATTAGCCAGTGAGAATTGCACAGAAGCATTTAATCTGTATTCCATTTTTGTAGTATCTCTCTTTAGTGATGGAGAGTTAATCAGGTCAGTTTGGTACAGCTGTGACTAATATGAGGTGAGCTGGCATAGGGATACCCATTACACTTCATTTCAACACTGAGAAGCTACCTGACTCAGTGGCCATGTTCCTATCATGGCCACAATACACTCTGAAGAAGTCAGAGCCTAAAATCATGTTCTAGAGAACACTGTAGCAGACACACGAAGCTACCTGGCACAGAAATTATTGGACTATCACAAGATGCTTGAAGTGATTACCCAGGAATCCACTCTATCTTCCATCTACCATTTCTTAAGCATTTTACCTTATACTTTGAGTATAAACATCATTGACTTGAGCATTATTTACCGTATAGTTTTTGCAAGAGATCTTGTTGAATATACACACATAGACCCGTAAAGGAGCAACAAGAACAGTTATTGCTTACCACTGAGACTTTAAAAAAAACCTAACCACACACAACAAAAACTCAAACATGGGAAGAATTTACGTATTTTCAACCATAACTGGAATGCTACAGAGCTCCCTAATACCAATGTTCTGCTTTTCAAAATAACTCCATCTGCTGAAACATAGTGATGACGGCTGCAAACTGATGGACAGAAAAATCAAGAGCACATGAGGTGCATTGATTTTGTACAAAAAGATAAAAAACTTTATCAAGTCTTCCTTCCTTCTCCAGCAGTGGCCAGGATTTAGCCTTTCCTTGGGGCAAGTTTTGCTTATCTTCTTCACAGGGAGGAAGCAGTCAGAAAAATAGGATGAGTACCTCTGCTGTGCAAGAAGGTGAGATTGGAGATCCTCTAACATAGGACTGCAGCTCCTGCTCTGTATTTTGGTGCCAAATTTGACCTCAAAGGTAGACCCTGAAAGGCAGCTAGAGGTGAGCCGAGTTTCACATCAATCAAAATGTTTTCGCGCAATATGGTTCATTTTTCACAAGATCTTCTGCAGCTCCAGAATTTCAAAGCTGGCCTTAGAAAAGTTCAAAGACAGCTAGATTGGTAGCAAGATTTAGCTGTTCATAAATGAACATAACACCCTTGCATATCTCATGGGCTATATTTTCCTACTGAAGCCTGGTTTTAGCTGTATATTAGTTATGGTTTGAACTTCAATTAAATGTAGCTTGGAGTCTTTTCTCCTTCATCTCATCCTCCCCAGAGCTTCCCACCTGTGAGCAGGAAGTTACACCAGGACATCCATCCCAACCAACTTCAGCGAAGGGCTTGGTGTTTTGGTGGCCCCTGAAAAACTTGAGTCTGCGGTCAACTCATAGACTGTATGTGCCCTAAGTCAGCCCTTCCATCAGCACAAAAAGGTGGTGTCTTCAGGCACCTTCAATTAACTCCATGTTAGTAGTGTGTATAAAGCCTCCTGCCAAGGGCAATCAGGCAACTACAAAAACTACTATAGCTGAAGTACCTTACCACCACACATGGTAACATATTCTGTTTAGCAGGTCATTTTGGCCTCTACAGCTGTAAGTCTGGTATGGTTTAGCTGGAGGGTAATTTTTTGTTTCATTAGTTTGGGTTTGATAGTTCTGTTTTGTTTTAAAGCAGGCTATTTTATCTCTCCAAGGGTAGTTACCTGTGGCATTGCTGAGCAGGAACAGGTTTAAGTTGATGGGAAGACAACAGGTGCATTCAGAAGAAAAAAACTTTTAAATGACAGATTGTCCGTGCATTAAGAGCAGCAAATGAAGCAATCATTGTTACAGCAGTTACCAGAATAATTAATCATGTGTTGCTGTGCAGGTGTACATGCCTTTTCTTACAATTTTTTTTCCCTCCTGCATGCTGTTTCTGGTGTTTTTATCAAATCATTTACAGAAATATGTTCTTTTATATGAACTCCTATTTAAAAGAAAAATCATATAGGAGCTTAGAGAAAACTTGACAAGAAGGGGCTTGTTAACTTAAATAGATCAATATTTAACAGCCAGTTACTTTGAAACATATGCTCTGTTTAGGCTCTCCCCTCACCTCCATATAAGACTTCAATGAAGAATAATTTGCACTATGATGCTTTATAGGAAGTAAAAAGAATTAATCAATAAGATTAAAAAGCTTGCAATACAAGCAGATACTACCTAATTCTAATTAATATTAAAACGATGCTGTCCAGTCTTTTAAACCAAAAACACAGCTTAGCTTATGTACTTAAAGTTACAAAACCTCATAAGGAATGTGGTCTCTGTTAATTACCGTCTGTCTGAGAAGGGGAGGGGGAAATTAAGTTGATCCTTTTAGTTATTAATTATTCAAAATGCAAAAAAATAATCAGAAAAAAATAATCAACAAAAACAATCAGCTGCAGCATTAGAGTCAAGCCCTAAACATTAACCTCACACTATGTATGGATGATTCTATGGTAACAGGCACATATATTTAATTTGACAAACAAGGTAAGCCATTGGGATGTTCTTGCTGAAAAGTTACGTTTAGAATTAATCAGTGCAGAACTGATTGGAAGGTATGTTATTAAGATAGTTACAAATGTGAAATTCTCGTTTTCTTCCTTAGAAGTTAGACAGAAACAGTACCCAGCATTAGCAATCATTGCAAGTGCCTGTATATTTGTCTCAAAAGACCTGGTTGTTTTAAAGCCGATGTGCCTCGTCTTACATTCTTTTTAGGAAAAGCTAATGGTAAGGCCATCTCAGGATGGATCTACGGGATGGTAAAAGAAATAAAGGAGGGATGAGAATTTCTACGTATGCTATGTCCAGTGCAGCTGTGATGCAAAGAATATCCAGATTCTGAGAGTGCTCAGCTGAATCAGCAGTGTGTACAGCTAACCTAAGTTTTAAAGTCAAAGAATACTAAAGGTTAGTTAGCAAATATGGTTCTTTAGTGTAAAGATCAGCAATGCAAATGCTCTTACTATTTGTTCTGAAATGATGACTGCAATAAATGAAAACATCCATTTCACAGTGGGCCACCACAAGTTCTTGAAAACAGAGATCTTAAACTAAATATTAGAAATCACCAAAAAATGCCACTATACAAACATGGTGAAACAAAAAAGGGTTGTAAATCGCACTGAAAAAAACCACCACATAAATCTACCTCCAGACTGCTTTCCCCCACCCCAGCTCCCCCCTTTCTTGTTCTCCCCCCAGTTAATTTTGGTCCTTCAATAGAGTGCTACTTTGATCCTCTTTGAGGCTAACTAAAAATCTGTATTTCACTCATGCCATACAGCAAAAACAACACAGTAATATTTACCAGTGGAAGAAGAACATGTGGGAAATCAGGGGAAAGATCCTTACAAACATTAAGGAAATGAAGACCAGGTTCTTAGCAAGGAAGCTTTCTGATCTCCAAAACAGGACAAGGCTCATCTGAAGCATTTGTTTCTAGTGGGGTGTTCATAAAAGATGTCCTCAATTCGGGTTCTTCAGTACAAGTTGGCTTCATGAAGAGACCCTTTCCACTATATCTCTCGTCTCCCATGCTACATATTTACATGAATCTTGTAATTACTCTGAGACTTGTAATTTTCCCTCCAACCTGGTTAAAAATGGCCAGTTCCTGCAAAAGGTTTCAGGAAGGAAAAGACCAATGTAAATGTCCAAACAGAGGTGTGTGCCCAGACATGCACAGTATGATCATATTTATATCTTCAGCAAACTGAATTGAAGGATCAACCACGTGTCTGCTAGTATCTATCTCATGTCTTCTCAAATTGCTAATTGCTGAGGGATGATAACGATATATATTTGTTGACAGTCTTATGGTGGGTGATCTTAATTACAGTCTACTAAGTTTTTACTGAGCTACTTGTTCTCTGCATTACAAAGTCCAACCCATTTTGGCCTCCGGAAGCTAAGCAAAGCCTTTATTCTTACCAGTCTTACCTTTGGAGTTGTGGAGTGCGTAGGAAGTTTAAACTGTACTTCATCTTTGGCTAGTTTTCAAGTTTCATATATATATAAAAAATTAATTCATAGTTTAGTGCTAAGCAATTTTTAGCTATCATCTGTGACAGCTTGAGTGCAATGTCAAGCATTTCTGTGAACTCAGTAAACTTCACTGAATAGGGCAGAAGATGCCAACTGAACAGTAAGTTCTTTGTACTGTAATGTTTATTAGTGTACAGAAAAAGAAAGTTAAACGTATGTAGCGATCTGATATTAAGCCAAGTCATGTAGTCAGAAATTATGACCTGAAAGGGTCTCTGAATAGAAAAGTAAAAAGAAAAAATAAATATTAAGAGGATTCCTTTTATTTGTGTCAGCAGAAAATTGAAATTCAACAGATTTTTCTTGCTGGACTTGCACCCTTTTAAAAAACATAGATAAAAATGCAGTCTGTACATGCAAAAGCTCTGGCTTTACATTCTGTTTCAGTTTGTTTGATATGAAGGTATCCCTTACAGTGGAGGGTTGGATTGGCTTGTTCTCTTTATAAGGTCTAGGAAGTAGCAGACAAGAATTTTCTCCACTCTAATTCTGTTTTCTTCAGGGTTTTGATTTGGTTTTCCCTTCAGATTTATTTTCTCTGGCAGACAGACTTGCCTGAAACATGATTCTGCTGAACTGAGACAACACTCCAATTACCAAAACATCTAACTATGCTTCTTGCTTTTTCCCCTGTTGGAGAGGGAGACACCCAGGATTAGATCCAGAGAAAGCCTCAACACTCACTAGTGCCCTCTCACCTCATCCAGAGGCAGTGAAAGACTGGACATCTTTAATTTGAACTTTAAAACTTCCCCTGTGTCTCAAGTTCTCTGTGGGGAGACATTTAGGAGAACTGCCTCTAGAACATGGAAAAGGTGGTGTTTGCCCATCTGCCTCTCAGGCCCTGGGTTGGCTGTGCATCTCGCTGAGACTGACCTGTAAAAAAAATTGCTTCCAAATCTGGCTTCAGTTGGCTATGGGTCTCCATCCTTCAGAAACAACTATCTTAAAGCACTCCACCAGGATCTGAGGAATCTGATTTCAGCTTTCTTTTATCAGATGACTATTGTTGCATTTCCTACCTTAAGACTAAAGGTAAAGACTAGGATGAGTATGGGATTCTTTTTTGGGGAGGAAGGGCTCGGAAGAAAGAAAGTCACTCTCATTTGCTCTTGTTGCAGCTTCTCCATTGCATTTTGAACAAAAATCCACCAGACCATAAAAACCATGGCTCAAGCGCCTGTTGATTTAGGCACTTATTTGTAGCAGAAGATAAGAAGTAGGAAGATGCTAGGTGCTCACTACGCGCTGCAAACAGTGGGTACCGAAGGCTGCAATCTTGAGGGTGATGTTGGTGTGTTACAGCTACTGAATTATCCAGCACAAGGTATGTATGATACATAAACCTTGCCACCACTGCAGTCTATCCTTTGTAAGGCAGTATTGATCTCTTCTGTATTTCTCAAGGGAAGATAGAGCTCAGGACTTAATCCTGAATGGAGGAAGGTGATGCATTAGGTGCTTGAACTGTGGAGAGAGCAGGACTTAAGAAACACATCTGTCTAATGCATCTCTTGTCAGTTGGTGCAGACACCTTCCTACCTGTGTCATAAACTCCCTTCTGAGGCATTTGCTTTCCCCAGGTGTTGCTTGGGACAGTGAAATGATGCCAGGTCAATTAGAAGTTCAAGGGCCAAGCATTCAAGTCCTTCACGGGCCTAGTGGGCCAAGGAGACTGAAAGGCTGCTCCCACCACTCAAGACATCCTTGTCAAAACAAGAAATTGAACCTTGGTTAACATTCTCCCCACTAGACCATTTGCTCTACAAAAAGGAATCAGTGTAGGAGGTAATAGGCACTTTCACAATTAAGTGATTTTGATGAAAGATACACTGATACAAAGCCACATTTGTTAGGCACTGCAAGACAAAAAATTAGTAGAAATATACAGAGCTTACTCCAGTAATACACGATCTTAATCCTTCCTTAGGAGTCACAAAAACACATGCACTATGACTGTTACAGCTATACTTTGTCGAGAAAGTTAAGTCTTCTTTCTGCCACTGTAAAGCTCTGCTAGGTTTAAATGGCATTCAGTCCCATTATATACCAGTATTTTAATTATTATAATTATATGTTACAAGTTATTAGTTTATGTGCTAAAAAAGTAACAGAAAAGAAAGTAGGAAATATATTATGTTGCAAATCTCTTTAGTGCCCCATAGGTTATGAGTTACCATATAATGTATTTTATTCCTAATTAAACTATATCAGGGCATTTTTGCAGTATTTCATTATCCATTCTCCACAAAGAGGCACAGGCTCATCAGTCTTGTGATGAGAGACCACAAAAATTATGCCAAGAAGCAAACAAGGGAGAAGGTTTTATCTGGTTTTCTACAAAAGCAGCTTCTAGTCTTATTAACTTGCATTATATAGTAGAAATTGAACTTACATAGGAGAAATTAAACTTAGGAGGGTACAGTGAAACCTGCACACTACCCATTTTCAGCCTAACTGTAAGATGTTAATCTTCCTTTTTAGAGAGCAGAGATAATAGTCCAAGATCTTGAGGTGCACAGTCAGCATCTCAGTTGAAGCCAGTGGAAGAAGCAATGTAATTACGATAAAAAAGGTTATACAAAAGCCATGCTGAAATCTATTTCTGACCTAAATTTGGTAACAAAAGCCGGTAGGCCTGAAAAAACACCTGCTATCCCTGCATATAATTGCAAGCGCCTTTACAAGATGTTTATTTATAAAACAACTCTTGTCCTTGCATGTGTAAATCTTATCATACACAAATGGCATATTATATGATTTGGCTGCACAGTGGTGAGCCTCCATGTGTATAAGTCTGCATTAGGGCTGGGTTTCAGATAAGAGAATTCTACTCTTGCAAAATCTTATTCTCTGCAAAATTGAAAACTTTTGTACCCAGGTGTTGCTTTGAAGTAGTTTGACTAGAATTTTGCCTGTGGTTTTATATGAGTATAAAACAAGAGGAAAAATTATCTGCTTGAAATGTTCTTACAGGGGGCATTGCTACCATTTCTGTCCTATTACAACAAATCGCTGTGATAATCTCTTCTGAGTATTTAGAAAGTGCAGTGAAATTCCAATAGAGGATTTTGTAATGCCCAACTAACATCAACAAGAGTTCAGATTTCAAGGCAGTTTGTGAAATAATGCACTGGGGACAGATTCATTTGAGTTAGGACAGAAAAATATGCAATGACAGGTGTTTGAACATGAGTATTCACTTTCAAGTTATTCAGCTAGGGAGAAAAAAGAGAAGGGGAAGGAAACAGGGATGGGGAAGGGGATAGGAAGGGGAAAGAACATTTGGAAAGAACTTTTGCCAGTTTGGGATTGAGATGTGTTGGTAAAATAAACGCCCTTAAAAATGAAGCACACTCAGCAGTCTTGAGGAAAAAAACCTCCCTCGTGTCTTTCTTGTGACTTTGTTTGTTAACAGCACCATTGATTTTACTATGATTATTTTGTTCAGTCTTTTTCAGTTTTGATCTGTGATTTAAAACTATGTTCCACAGGAGGGTCCTATCTCTGTCCTTTATTATCAATGGTTATTGTCGCTCACAGCCTGTGCTAAATGGAGTACCTCAGCATTTGTTATGACAAATATCAGGCCACTGACCGTAACAGCTCTGTGTGCTGAAATTCTTACCTTCACCAGAATGACATTTAGAAAGGTATAGCTTTGGGCTTATAAGAAAGGGAGTAAGAAAATGAATGCATCTTTTGGAATTAGCATTGCTGGAAGAAACACTCTGGCTTCTTTCAGAAATACCGCCAATCCAGTATAATTCATGACCATATATCATATAACAAGGAATTATAAGGTATATTTAGTTTTAACAAGTGTTTATACCCCTATATGTTTGTCATCATCAAGCTTGTGCTCAAAGGCTTTGGCAACAGTCCGGTCCCTTTTTGGAGCCACGCATAAGCTCATCCTAAAGACAGTTCGAAGAAGAGTCAACTCAAGACATCTCTCATCAGTCCACCAGGCTGGGAGGCAGGATGTAGTATAGAGAAGGGAGAGGATATGTGAAAATTTTCTAAAATGTGGAAGAGTGTTAGGTATCTAGGCATTTTGGTCACATAACTCAGTGTGGTCATAGCACTCACTACGTAGAGCTATGAGAAAGTGTGAGGCTGTACAAGATTAAAATCTCATAATTTTCATTCTGAAACTGCAGTCTCGTGAAACCCACCCTCTCCTTCAGCCAAGTTTGGACAAGGAGCAGTGGAATTTAATACTCTGGCTCCCAACACTGCACTTCAGCCCCTCCGCTGACATTGTATGGATTTTCCGTGTACACTGTCTTAGTCTTCAAAATCACCTATGTAAGGGGACACAGGTGGGACATGACCACAGAGGTAATAACTTGTGTAATTGCAGAGCTGGGTAATCAAAAGTAACACAACAGCAGTAAGTCAAAATACTTCATCACAGTGAACCCCTCTCTCCCTAGGAAGTCCTCTGGATGGTACTAACCTTGAAGTTGATGTTAGATTTACAGCTCAATTTCCCTGGGTAATGATGCTGATGACGTCCGTACTAAAAGAGCAAAGTAAGTTCACTTCCTTCCTCTCTGTAGTGAGATTTCACTCACAATGTCACAATGAAAGCCTTTGACAGGTCCCTGAATTGCTTTAGGTATTTGGCAGCTGAAGAGCTCTTTCGAAAGGACAGAAACCTCTCTGCTGCTCCAGACCAGCTGACAGCTGAAGAAAGATGGCCAGCTAAATTCTTTGTTGCAGCCACTCTATACACCAAGATAAGTAGAATGATTAAACTGATTTACAGTGCTTGGATACCCAACTGCTTTTCTCCCCAAAATAATATTGGCAGAGCAGGTACTCAATTGCTTAATGAAATGAAACCACCATCCTTCTATTGACAGTGCTATTGATGAAATGTAAGCAGAGGGATCCCAAATCGTCAGTTTAATTCACATTTATGTTTCATATGTGGCAAATCCTGGGGCTCAGACTGACAGAATTTTCTGGGAGAAGTATTTAGCATAGGACTTAACTGCCTAGCAGTAGGTAGCTACAGTGGAGTTGTCTACCTCTGAGTTACACTAAGGGCTCACCTTCTAGGCAATGCACATCTCATCTATCACTCAATGGGCTCTAAGACATGATAACCTCACTGTAGAATAGACATCAAAAAATTTCTGATGAATCATCGCTGAAAATGTTTATTTCCCCTCAACTTCTCTAAAACACCTCTTGCAGCTAAGATTGCCTTAGAACAAGAAAACCAGGCATGTACTAAATCCACTTAAATGATTAGCAAAAATCACAAATACATTTACCCATGCTGTTAGGCCAAGTCCCTGCCCTGCTCTAAGCTCTTTCACTAATTGTTACATCAACAACTTGCACACTTAAATCAGAGGGCCAGTGGTCACCAGATAAGTCATGATGAAGGAAAAAAGAAGGAAAGAGGGTTTTTTCAGATAGCTTTTGTCGGCTATCACTAAAGTATTTATTCCCAAGGCCTTGTGATAGCCAGGAGTAGGGAGACTGCTGGTAATTTTCAATATCATACTAGAACTTTAATTAAAATTGTAAAGCTCTTGGGTTTTTTTGTGTTTTAGTGGCCGTTTGACCACCAGCAAAGCTGGGCACAAGGGCTGCCAGTAAATATGCTCGACAGAGAGCATTCATAATCAACCCAGCTCGGCATAACCTTTAAAGGAGCATACCTGAACAAGATTGCCTGAAGCAATCCTGTTCAAGTACATTTATGACACTGCATATAAATCTGATGCAAGATCTTACCTCCTTGCGATGATTTTAAAGAGACAGTGAGTTTTAGGGGCTACACAACGTGCTTCATGAACGGCAGCCAGATTAGGATTTATACTGAGAGCTATGACACAGGTTTAACATGTGCCTTGGGGCTATGAATGTTCCAGCATATTTACCACAGATGTATTATTTAGCATATAAAATAAAAGCAGGTCAGAGAGTAATGTCTGGTCCATAGTTCCTGTGGCACAGGCTGGGTTACATGCACCCTGCTTGGGGCTAGCTCCTGTTAGAGAAGACCAACATCCACACTACAAAGAACCTGGAAGACCATTTTCAGGGAAAGGAGCAAACAAGAAATCCTTGCCCATGCAGTCCCTGGGCCACCATCTTTAGTATACAGCTCTAGAACCATGCCAAATTTTGTGTTGGAGAGAAAGTGTTAGGGAGGTCCATGGTGGAGCCAAGGGGCCAGCTAGTGACTAAACTGAGTGGAGGTCTGTTTCTTGCATCCATGCTTTGGACCTGATATTTAGCGGTATCTGTGAACTTATAGAGGCCATATTTAGACTTTCATTTCAGCACTCTAATATGAACCTAATCCCAGAGATTCCTAGATTGAGTAATTTTAGTGGTTCACACAGGAAAACTCACTATTTTAAGTATATGTTTAAGTGTCTTGTCCTATAGAGGCTTTATGCTTTACTCTGAGAAAAAAAAAGATGGTGTCAGATAATGCAGAGTATCAGTGCTAATCCACAGTACTACTCCTCACATGCTACAGCTCTCTATATTTTAGAAGAGTCAGACAGCTTTCTTTGGGAACAGCAATGCAGCCAACTATTACCATATGCTCTGTGGGTTCCCTTTTCCGCTTCTCAAAGGAACTGACAGCCTGGCCTTGCCAGAAAAACAAAACAGTCTACTTTACACATACAAAAAGCAGCTTTGGAGGTTTTACTCAGAGTCAGAAAAAAAAAAAAAAAAAGAGATTCTACATGGGAAAATACTTCAGAGAAACCTCAGAATACCTCAAAATGTGCGATATTTGTGACCCATCTTCCCACTTGAGTCGAAGTACTGTTCTCCCTTGGTTTCTCATCTGGCCACGATGGAGCTTTGGCCGCTGAGATATTGGCTGCTCCGGAAAAAGATATATGTTTTATCCCTTTCATCTAAGAGTTAATCTTTCTATACCAGAGACATGGTTTTGACTAGCTATTTTCTAATGGAAAATCTTTTTTTTTTCTCCCTTGGTATTCTGTGAGGCTGAACGTTTTATATTATAGTAGCTCACTTGTGCATATCCTCTTTCCTTTAAAAAAAGAGTAGTCAGTTCCCACTGACAGATCCTCAGATCACTGCAGACTTGATACCACCACCTCTGTGCAACCATCTGCACAGTGACCTCAGTGGGAGTTGCATGTGTGGAGAGTTGAGAAACTATACCTGTTAAATATCTGTATTGTTGATGTGAGGATTACTGTTTTGAGTTGCACTTAATGTCTTTGTTCCTTTCACCTACATCATATGCTCTCCCAGAGGAAATCATTTGGTTACCTACTTAGTTAACATCAAAGGTGGTGCTCTACTGAAGTCTGCAATGCCAACACTAAAATGAATTCCTGCCCTCCTGAAAAATGCATGTGTAAGATTGCAGAGTATAGTTGACTCGCCACCACCTGGGCTGTGAGTTATCCATGCCAGACTTTCAGAGCTAGCACAGCTGTAACTGTGCTGTTTGAGGAAGCACATGGTGCAAAGTTCATTGCAAATACAATGTATTAATTAATTTTCTACTAAAAATGTATTCAGTAACATATTTTCTCCTGCATAGTGGCGGCACTGAAGTAAATTGGCTTTGTTCAGTCTATGTCAAAATGTATGTATCCATTTTATGCATGCAAGACATGTTGAAGGGCATAATTTAAGTAGAGTAACTTTTGTTATGGAGAAAAGGCAAGAGATTTAATTTTCTTACGAAGTTACAGCTGAGCTGCCTGAGGTTTCTCATGCAATTTTGCCATCATGAAGCTGCATTAGAATCTGTTTTTCCAGGCAGTTTTGCTACAGCTCCAATGAAATTGATTTATGACCTATCCATTTCTACAGCGCCAGTATTAACCAAGCTTCTTCAGTACACATCCATTCTCAGACTTTCTTACTTAGAAAAAAATTATTTACTCGACATCCTTACCTGGATTATGGTCTGTATTCACACATTATTCCTCTTATCATATATGGGTTAGAAGAGGAAGTTAAAGAAACGGTTGTTAGGCAGTTTCCTTCACTTTGGTCTTAAAGTAATACTGTCTGCTTTCCATACATAAAAAAAAAAAATCCTTCTCTTCAGGAGTGAAGGTCCGGAGTCCCTGCTTTTCCCTCTCCCCAAATTAAAGACACTTAACTAAAGCACCCTAACCTATAAAACTAATAGTCCAACAACTCTGATGTGCTTAGTAAAGCAGTAAGATCTAATGACTCCTGCACCAGCTGTAGAAATGATTGGACTCCCAGCTCATCTGAATGCGCAAATTAGATAATATAACTCTGAACAAGGTGCAGATGGAGCACAACATTTCTTTACTCCCACCTACAGCAGCTGGTATGTTGACTTGTGTACTGCCTCTTTCCTGCAGGCACACCAACCCTTTTTATCAGAACCACCACTGCTTGCTCCTGCCCACATGCTCTGCCAGGGCAGCACTTCTCTAAGCAGGTAACAGGAGGATAACATCCTCTTATGAAACTGATGATGATGAAGGGGAGAGAGGAATGGATTCCCCTTTTTCCTTCCTGTGGGAAATTATTTTCTGTTCTCTAGAATTAGAAACACCGGGGTGAGGTGTCACTTGTACACGGTTCATCCCTTTGCTGGGACTGATGACGGAGTGAGTGCTAGAGATGAAGTTCCAGTGTAGCCAACCTTAAATACACTTAAAGAGACAAAGTCAAGTTGCATGACCTAAATGGAAGCAGCTGGCCACAGAAGTAAAATGTCCATAATCTACATTTTGAACCAGGCAGAAAAAAATCTTTGGGGGCATTCTAAGCATGAAATATTTTATCCAAATCTGAAGAAAAGAGTTCATTTTTCTCACAGTGTGAGCAAAGCTTGCCACTGAAGGAATCATATTTTGTTATTTTTTTCCTGCATTGTGCTTGCTACTCTCGCTTTGAGAGCTTGCTGCTCTCTGTGTGGTACCTGAAACATCCTGCACAGCTTTCAGATGCATTAACTATGAAGCTTGTGCGGAAAAAAAAAAAAGTGACAGACAAGAGTGGTAAAAAATTGCCAGTAGTTTACACAGAGAGAGAACAGGCAGTACAAGAAAAAGCTGCAGACAGACAGATCTCAATGAATTCTTTCTGATTCTGTTGATGCCTGATAATTGACAGAGCTCTACTCTCAAGAGTAAGCAGGAAAAAGAGGAGGGAGAGAGTGAAATCAAATCAGATGGGGAAGGCTCAGTTGCTATTTGTTTCAATATTTTCCATCTCCCACTGTTAAGCTTTTGCATCTTTTTTATTCTAGTGGTGATAGATGGAGAGGTAAGAACATGGAAATCTAAGCTTTATCATCAGATATCTTCTCAACAAAAGAGAGACAAAATAGCAACTTCTTTAATAAGACGGGATAATAATGGATAACGCTGAGATAAGTGGTTTCCAAGGACACTGGCATCAGGAGGAGGAGGGGTTTGCAGTACTAGCTTGGCAAGTACACTTTTTAAATTATTGCAGTGAAAAATATGGATTAAGAGCTATCAAGAACAAACTTAGTGCCAGTCATCGTCTTTTTCCTTTCTTTTCGTCTTCAGGAAATATTGCTTTAGTGGAGAAAAATAAATTTGTACAAAACATTCAGATGGTGTCTGATGTGTAACACATCAACTAGACTAGGGCACAGACACAGACTCTGATATGTGTTGAACCTGTAGCATCTATTACACAACATACAATCTCTACTTTTGTTCAATATCAGCTGGATGGAAATATAGACCCTTGACTATGTGGCAGCTGAAGCCCTTGCTTATACATTTAGATTGGGACCACCTCAGCCCTTTGCAATTCAGCAGACTCATAGGTATTTGCAGTCCATGTGTTCATGCTATGGTAGCTCATGAGTCATTGATGTGGCTCATCCCTTAAGTCATTCTTGCTACTGGAAAGAACCTGAACTTACTGTTTTCAGTCCTAGCTTTCTGTAAATTCAAATTTTATTCCCTAAGCTTTTTAACAAGAAGGTTTTATTGAGCTGAATGAAAAGGAAAAGAACAAAACTAGGTGCTGCAAGTTTATGGTTTACAACTGCTTTATTCAGAAGACCTTCAGCAACTGTATCAGAGGAGAAATACACTGCTCCTGCATAGGTGCTTAAAGATTATCTACAGTTTAGGCTCCCTGTATAGACTCTGTGTGAACAGCTAAATGAAAGGCTTTTATCTTTAATATGTAATAAGCAAGATTACTTGACCCTTTAGTCTGCAGCAACTTTAAGAAGCAAGTAGTACATCTTGAAAGGACTAAATTTCAACTCAAGGGACTGTTGCATTAAAAATCCTTCTGACTTCAAACAAGGTTTAAGATGAGTACTTCATAACTGATTTTATAATCTTACTAATTCCTGCTGCTGCGTTGTTATACCACAATAGTGGTATAGTGGTGTGACACTATACCAGTGGAGGCCTTTAGATTCGGCCTTTTTGTAGAGGTTGTACACTAAATAATAAAAGTTCATTCCATAAGGCCTCCTAAGAGGTTCATGTATATAAAATTAAATCATACAGTGAAGTTTTCCTGTCATTCATTAGCTTATCTGAGTTATTACCTATAGAGATTTCACATCTTCCAAAGATTTACTAAACAAAGGCTATAATTTCATTTACTTGTTATGAAAAACTTAACTGTTTATCTGAGTGGGGCATAACTATTTTAGGAGACAGTCAGTAACCTCATAGTTGAGCAGCATTTAGCTGTACACAAGCACAAAGGAAAACCGCTAAACAGACCAGTGAAATTTCTGAGATCACAGAATAGTATTTCCTGGTTATTTCTCCCCAAAACATCATTCACAAGATCTCAAGCTTAGACTTTTTCTGAACTAAAAGAGAATAAATTATCTCAATTGTGAAATACTATTGAGGCAGCTGGAATTCAGCTGCTAGAGCAGGCTCTGTTAGCCATGCAACCTGTTTTATTGCATTTTAAAGACAAAAACTATATAACCCACTGGTTTAGAGTTAGGATTTGAAACAAGATCTGCAGATAGGGAAAGGATAGCTACAGATGTAAAACCAGCTTAATTATTTCACACATGCCTTCATCTCCCTGGTCCCCATTCAAGTTAAGAAGTCCGAACTCACTTCAGCTTTCTGATGATTGGCATGATTTAGTTAAAGAGCTGAACAACATTATCATGAATCACAAGGCATTAAGACCCCAGGAACCTACCACTGCCTTGGTCAGGTCCTGAAAACAAAACATCTGATCTAACAAAAACTGGTACACCATGAAAGTGCTCACCTCTATTTCTGCTCTCTTCTCCCTCGTTTTAAAACTCTCTGGCATTCAAGCAGCACGATTTTCTTCCAGGTGTCTCAGGAGTGACTGCTGAATCTGTCTGAAGGACAAATAACCTGTTATCTAAATCATCATTTGGTTTTACCTGTTCACCTGTTACCGACATGCTCTTCTTAATCAGGTCACACACCCCACATATGTGTGGATTTTTCACCAATATTACTTTTCATAGAGTAACACCTGTTTTTCAGTCCACACAGAATGACCCATGAAAGGGAAGGGACTCTTGTTTCTATTTCACCTGAGCAGCAACTCTACATACTACAACAGATCTCTTTCTACCCAGGAGGGCTAGGATGGAGCAGAAATTTTAGCAAAGGCAGAGGGGTGAAACACACCACAATTTCATATCAATAAAGAGTTTCTCTCTGAGATCTTTGAATATAATTGACAAATTAGTACGCTCTGTTAAACTGTATATATAAGCTGTTTAGATTATACAGTCCCTGTAAAGTCACTGTGCCTAGAGAATTAGCAAATCAGTCCCGTCTAAATGACTGAGCACTCAATCCCCAATCTGCCTACAGCATTTTACCCTTTTAGCTTTAGATTCATCTGAAAAGTTAAGAAGTTGACATACAGCTTAGAGAATGTTTAAATTGTTTAAATATAAATGACTGAAATAAAGATAAAATGCATATGATTTATAAATGAAAAAAAAAAATAACCAAACAAAAAAATCAGAAAGAATGTCAGTATGGTTAGAGGACAAGGTAAAGCAAGCTATTAGAAAATAACAATTTTAGACAGCTGGAAGAAATTGTATGTTGTATCAGAGTAAATTCTCAAGCAGAATGCAAACTAAAACCGTTACAGAATAATAACTTAGTATTATATTTGTTTAAACTTTGGAATAACATTTCCAGACACATTGTTTGCAATAAGCTTGGAGTCATAAGATGAGCAAGACTTAAGAGCTCTTAGAAAAAATAAGGCCAAATAATACCACTGACCTAGTGAAGTATAACAATAGATTAGTTGGTATTCACTAAACACTAAAGGTACTGAGGTATAAAAAAGGTGAGTTACTAGGTAATACCTAGTCTTTTCTTTAAATCTGTCTTAATACGATAAAAGTGGATGGCCAAAAGATAGCAAATATGGTGTTAATTTAAAAGATGGTGGCAGAAGAATCAGGGAGTTTTTGCATTGGAGAAGACTGGCACTCATACTGGGTAAATTGGTAGAAGCTGTAGCGTAGAAAAAAATGGCAGACATGTGGAAAACATCAGGGATATATTAGGAAAAGTCAAGACTTTCATAGAGAAAAGTCATGCTGCACAAGTCTCAGGGTACTTTGAAGGAATGCATCAGCGGACAAAGGACTGTAGTCAGATCATAGGCTTCCTTACATATCCTAAAGGGTTTTGAGGAACTATTTTATGAGAAGCCTTAAAGAACTACGTTGGGTTTGCATATGAGTGAGAAGGTCTTTTCATGGGTGACCATCTAGCTGAAAGGTAGGCAAGGACATGTAGGGGTGTCATCACTGCCATCCTACAGCTGGTTCCAGCACAGGCACTTTTCAAATTATACATAGAGGATGTGTGGAAGAGTCTTATCTATGAGATGAAGAAGCTTGATGAAATTTTGTTATTCAGAGTAGTAAAAGACATGCTAACTGCAAAGAAATGTGGAAGAATTACTTTATCATATGACTACATGATAAAATGGCAGATGAAATTTAATACCTAAGTGAGAAGGGATGTTTTTCATTTAAAAAAAAGACAAACAAAACAGCATAATCTTAACTTTGCATACATGATGATGGGCTCTGAGCTAGTTATTACCACTCAGGGTAAACATCTTGAGGTTAGGAAAATCACTTTCATGCAATTATTAGCTGGATGCTCACTGGCAATCAAACAAAAAGAAAAAGCAAAAGAGTAGAGAATAGAACAGAAAACATAATCATGTTATTGTATGAATCCATTAAACGATCCCATGTCTGAAGTAATGTTTGTCATTTTAATCCCTCCTCTTGAAAAAGATACAGACCATTGCAGAAAGCTCAGAAGAAGTTGCAAAGGTGAACAGAGGTACTAAATGATTTCCGGACAAGAATTGACTAGACTGAGTAGAATCAGAGCACAAATACAAGTTATGAACCTCATGGTAGAGGTAGCAAGGTGATGGTTGTACATAGTCCTCAAAATACAGGAATTAGAGGTCATCAAGAGACGAAGTAAGGCGGCAAGTTAAAAGAAAAAACAGAGTAGGTACCTTTTGGCTAATCAATATTTAAGCTACGGGAGTTTTGTCAGACGTATAATTAGTTTAAATGCTCAAAGTTTGCATAGACTTAAAGAAATAAAGGTATAAGTTAAGAGGAGAAAAATGTATGAAGCGCTGTCTTCTTAGTTGTTCCCTGGACCAGGTGCAGTGGGAGGCTGGGTGAGGTTGGCAGCTTAGTGGGAGGCTGGGTGAGCCCTGCCAGCCCAAAGACATCTGAGCTGCTCCCAGCTCTGGCTAGAAAGTACCTGGGAGTCTCTAATGTTAATGAGAATCAGGCCCTTTGTATTCAAAATGAGGATGAAGTTGCTCTATGATTAAATTAATCTAATGGCAAGAAGTCCAGAGGGAATCTTTAGCTTCCTCCGTAGTTGATTTTCAAATACAAACACTTTAAAAAAGCAGTAATGTATCTGTATAACGCACAGCTGATTTACAGCCTAAGTGACAAACATCTCGGGGTTTAAATCTCTTCTATTTCAATTTTCTCTGTATCCCTCACAAAATGTATGCACCACAGCCTGAGAGTCAATACCAGCCCTGCTGAAGGATATTCTGCTGAAACAGCCACTGCAAGTGTATTACCATAGCAAGCAAAATAACGTGAATACAACGAGGTGCAAAATGACACACTCAGCATTACCATACATATTTACTCAGGCTAGAGCTCAGTGTAAATAATATATAAGGAATGATTCTTTACTGCATCCTAAGGGAGGAACAGTGGTTACAACAGATCATCTTAATAGGACATAGTGTCTAGCAGGCCCTGGAATATTCCAGCTGTAAAACTTCTGGCATACGTTAAAGATGTGCTTTCCTATGACCTAACTTCTACAAATGTTTGGGTCACACATAAAATGCTTTTTCTGCAATATTTATTTACACATCTGAATTTACATCAAAGTGCAAAATGCACTGAAAGATGTTCAACACCAAAGCTCTCCCATGGAAAGCTTTCCCTCAGTCACCATCCTGTTTGTTTTTCTGTTTGGAGAATAGAGGTGACCATGATGCATATGGGATGCCAAGAAGTACAAGGGAAAGGTGGTAGAGAAACATGGTTACAGGACTGAATGCATGGGTGATTACTGGGACCATGAAGGGAGGAACAAAACAGAACTGATCAGAGGAAGATCTATTAAAAAAGCATAACAAAAAAACATGGATACAATGACAGTTAGAAGAGAGTTGTTATTGTCAGAGGCTATAAGCCATAAAGTGTTGAAAAAGACTGAGAAATAGCATTAGAAACAGTCTAAGCATCAAGGAGGACAAGGAAGGAACAGAGACCTAAAGATATGGCTGAAAAATAGTTATCAGTGAGTGTTCAGGGAGAAGGTAAAGTTGGGTGAAGAGCAAGCCAGAAAAATGACTGGGAGGACATAAACTTGAATTCATCATTGTCATCAGCATTCTCAGCGAATTGGGAGAAGAAGAAAACCAGGGTGATGATAAGCTTATCAGAGAAGCAGGTGAGTACAGCCCTGGTAATGTGCTGGGAGTGATGGGTAATGGCTTGTAAAGTTAGCTTAGTTAGTGAAGTGATATGAACACTGGTTTTTCCTTCAGAAGTATTTTAGTATTGAAGGACTGGGCCACTTCAGGAAAGGAAGATATGAACAAAATAAAAGTGGCCAATAGCTGGGAATGCAGGATTTATCAATGGAGGAAAGAACTGGGGAGAAAAAGCAAGCAAGAGACTTCAAAGTCAGAGTGAGAAAATCAAGGTAGAATGAAGGAAGAAAAGACAAGAAGGTCATGAAGAAGGGAAGATGGAGGAGGCTGCAGTTGTTAGCCACTTTGTCACAGTTTGCTTGTGTGGGATTCAGTCTGGGAGCTGAAATCAGAGCTGAAGGAGCACAAGGCAAATGCGTGCAGGAAATTCCTTGATTGTCCTTGAGTCCTCACTGGGAGAACCCATGTACCGGCACAGGTTATGCAAAGCTGGAATGTAAAACAAAGTTTTGGGAAGAGACTGAGAATGGGAGGGGAAAGAAATAGGAAGAGAGAAGGGCACAAAGCATCAAGGACAGAGAGCAGACTGGAGAGGAGAAGTCTTGGTCACTGAACCAATACTTCATCTTCCACAGAAGAAAAGCACTTGAAGCCATTCATTACTCATGTTGTAGAGAGAAAGGCATAGAAAGTAACCAAGAGGGAGTTATAATCACCACAAAATCACCATAAATGGTGAAACATTATCCCCCCATCACATTAGCAGCTGAATCACTCAGGTAATTCATTGCTGGAAAAAAAAGAAGGGAAAAATATTTTTTAATAAGAAGCTATTTTTCTGAACAAGCAAGAAAACCATGAACAAGCATCCATGAACAAGAAGAGAGTTCCTGCACAGAACTCATTGCAGGTTAGTTGTTCATCATTTTATATTAAGCATTGGACATACTGTAGGGGGACCAACTTGGTTGCCATTTTACATTTCCCAGTGGAATGGTGTTCTACACTGATTCCTTTCTCTTGACAGCTCCAGTAATACTCTGGATGTGATGGGTAATGGCTTGTAAATTCTACTTAGGGAAAAAAAATCACCTTTAGCTTGGTGTGGAAAGGATATTTGTCTTCCATTCAGACGTATCTTTGCGCACATCTGCCAGAACCCATCTGCCTCTGCACAGCACAGGCAGTAGTGAGGCAATGGGATATGGGAGATCCTTTTGCTTTCCATGAGCAATGGTCAGCATTTTGAGGCACAACTCTGAAAATAAGTTTTTAGGAAACATGAGGGCAGTCACTTGCTCTGGATACTGCTACAGTTGTGAGACAAGTTACAGCTACTTCTTTTTATGTCAGTAGAAAGCCAAGGTTTCTCTGGACAGAAATGTGTCTTTGTTCTCTTTGCATCATGTATCAGAGCCAGTAACACTTTCCTTTCCATGACTGAGCCATTAAAACCTGGTTGGACTTCATCAGGCATTTAGAACATATTTTTGACTGCAGGTTTGAAGGAATGGAGGAAATAAGTCTGGAGAAAGCCAGCAGCTTGTCTTGGCCCCTTGCTTCCTTTGCAAGCCCAGAAGAGGATGTTTGGCCTCATGTAAAATAGAGAAAAATATGCCCATGATCTCAGCAGTTAGATACCACCTGTAAAACGAGTAATATCTCATAGCAGGGCTTCCCAGTTTTCTTACCCTATTAACAAATCCTTCATCACTGAAGGGCAAAGCTGGTGCCAGGCACCTCTATGTTTTCCCCAGGGCTATCGTTAGTTGCCCCTTAGGTAGCAAAAACCTGTCCACGCACATGAAAGAGAGAGCAACTGAGAGTACAACTGGTAAGTAATGTGCTGAGTTTGGGTGCTGGAGAATTTACTTCAAGTCCTGGTTGGAACAGCTGTCTGTAAAGAGTAAGTCACACAAATCTAGATCCTAACAGAAAAAATGGCCAAAGCACCAAGTAATATCAACAATTTGCAAATACGAAGAATTTAAAGACTTTAATGAATATAAAACATAGTAAAAAATATAATATTTTACATGGGCATATAAACAAAACAGTTGAGACTAATTCTACTTTTACAGCAGCCTAATTAAGGCATTGCAGTGGAGAGGAATTAGAATGGAAAAAAAATCAGGGTTTAATTTCCCATCTATTCTCCTCCTGTCTGAACTACTCCCATTAGCCTCTTCCCTCAATTTTTACACTATGCTGCCGGGCCTTGTCATCCCCAAGTTTTCACAGCTACTTGTTTTATGCTCTTAAATTAAATGCTGATTTCCCTGAGGTCAACAATGGCTTTCCCTCCACTTTTACAGCTCCCAGCATAATGGGACACTGCCCTGACTAAAGCTTTAAAGATGCAGTATGATGCAAAGCACATATCAGTAGAAGCAATAACGCATTTTCAGTCTCCCTCTTGAGAAATTATTTAGTTAGAAAGGAGACAGAAAGAATGTCTTTAAAGATATAAGGGTCTTTGTGTGAACAACTTGTTGGACCTCTGTGTAACACGAGTCCAGGGTACACGTTTGTATTCATTCATGTTTCAGGTGCAATAGCTGCAGTTGGATTAGAACTATTTTGTCAGGGAGCAGTGGTGGTGGTGTTGTTGCTCCTTTTGGTCAAAGGTTGTGTCTTAGTGCCAGAACATCCACCGTATGTCTCAGCAAGAAAGGGTATAGTCAAAACCTTTCTGTAACCCAGAGTGGCAGAAGTACAGCAATACAGAAATAACAGCAAAACTGTTCCCTAAGTCAACTTGTTGCCAAAGACTACTTCTGCAAGGCTGTGTGCTCACGCACAGGCAACATTAGGTGATCATGAGTGCAAATTACAGACTCCAGTGAAAAAAACAATTAGTGAAAATTCCTAATACTGATTTTCAACTCACATCGATGGGTATATGTTTGTTCAAGAAGCATCACACATGCAACATCTCACATCACATCAATATGGACTTCCTTGAGGGCTACAGTGGATACCTGTGTGCTTCTCCCGACTTCTACTGTCGCTATTTAACACAGGGATCACACACTCAGGGAGCTGAGGTTGCAGTAACACACATAGCTGTAGATGTGTGCGCAGGGACTTCTTCTGTACATTATGCATCTTACTATTCTTTCAGGTAAAACTGTATGCTAGTAATTTTTATGACAAATAAGCAGCAAGTAATGAATGAACTTATAAAAAACTAAAACTCAAAAGAGAATGAGATTTTTAAAAGAAAAGCGGGGTGATTCACAGGTCATGTGGGATAAATAACAGATGGGCAAAGATAATCTTGGATTGGAGGCTGAACAGTGAAAACGCAATGGAGTGACTTAAAATGAACTTGCAATGTGAAAGAGTCCTCTCCAGAGCAAAGCTCAGATCCTCAGGAGCCCTGACACAGACCTCTGTATTCTAGCAAGGATTTAGAGTCAGGAGCTGTAGAATCCAGCTATTTCTGAATTGTAGCAGGAAATTAAAGTGAAAGAAGGCAAAAAAATAGGTCTTTTTAATTCTCAGAAAACACCTGGATCCTCCATATATAGAAATAAATTGTGATATAATGTTTAAAATAAGTGACAGCCAACCATTAAAACTGCTGCAAACAGGAACAGAATTATTCCAGGGTTACTGAAGTCAGTGGTGATCTAAATAGGCATGAAATGAGGATCTGAATTATTTTTTTTAGAGACACAACTGGGATATTCACATTACCAATAAGGGAAATCATCACTGATTTTGGAAACAAGCCACACTATAAAGCATAGGGAATCTTCTAGGAAAGAAATTATTTGCAGCAGGCAAGGAGAACGCAAAGCAAGGCGCCGTGGGAAGTGTGAAGGACTGTATCTTGGTTTTGCTAGAAAGCCATGTGATTGCTTTCCTGTTTTTTTTTTTTTTCTCTTGTGCTGTGTAGAACATGCTCCCTGGAGAAAGCAGGATTTACCTAGCTAGCTGAAGGCTCTCTGCTATTCAAGCTGACTAATTACAAATTACGTCACATCAACTCATCTCAACCCCCATGCAGAGGGATTATAGACCATTAGGGAGTCAGATGAGACCGCTAAATCTCGGCTCACTTTGAACATTTCACAGATAGCTACTAATCACAGGCACTCTGTTCTGAGCGAGATCTGAAGCAGGGTCATGTCTAATCTGGTAAATCAGTACACCAACTGCCATTATTCCCTGGGTAAACACAGGACGTGTGGGTGAAGACAGGTGACCTGGGCATCCTACACATGCAGCTGGCAGATTTCTTTTAAATCAGAGTAAGTGTATCGTGAGCAGAAACTCTCCAGTAAGCTGACATTTGAGAGAGATTTACAGGAGTTACAGGCCATTTGCAAGGGGCACTGTTAAGTCAGATGCTTTGAATTTCATTCATTTATATTCCCTTTCCAAACAAGAGGAATGAGGCTTGCTGCCTGGAAGTTTACTGCTGAAGCCAGTAATTTGGTATTGATCTTATTTATTTGCCAGAAGTATGAATTTGCTGGCTCCTGAGGATTTGATGCTGAAAAAAGTGACAGCAACTGATTCTGTGAATGTTCCTCAGAAAGGCACAATTTCTCTTCTTGAATACATTGAAGCAGTGCCACCCAAACAGAACTACAGAGGACCTTTCCTTGAATATTACTTGTAGGTTTCTGGAATATCTGTAGCTTCTCTGGAGTCTGCTTCGCTGCCTCACCAATTCTCCCAGGAAATGTGAACAAGCTGAATAACAACATTTCTGACCCAAGAAGTGTTCTTAGATTTGAAATTTAATCTGGCACCATGATGAAAACAAAAGCACAGTGTTATTTTTTTGTCCTTTATGGGGCTTTTTCCCTTACCACAGAAGAGTCTGAAATAATGTACTTGTCCTTAACAAAAAATTTTTCCTTGGAAAGATGAAGTTATTTTGTTTAATCAGTACTTGTTTGTTTTCATTTTGTTATTTTAAATTGTACATTGTATTACATTTTACATTCAATTGGTCAAATCACTGAACAAAATGAAGCCTTTGAATTTATAGAAAATATTACCAGTTTGAACTAGTGAAGGTGGTAGGTTCTAAAAGAAAGACAAAAATGATAAGTTTTATGTCATCCCCAAATACTTGACTTGAAAGTGAGTGTCTGACTAGCTCCAAACTGACTTTGGGGGTCTCACTTTGGGTCATACTTGACATTTATAAGCTCTAACTGTAAATCCAGTGAAAGCATAGCAAGCCCTTTTTCAGATTTCCAAATGTGCTATCTCTCCTCATGAAATTTTTGTGCTAAGAATAAGCACAGCTAGTGTGGTGCCCAGGTTTTACAGTGATGTGACCTGTGCATAATTCGTATTCAAGTTTACTCTCTAACTGAATGTATGAGTGGTGGCTGGGTATGAAATCTGATTTTCTCAAAGACTCTGAAATAGCTGTTAATATTCCTCATTTATAGAGCAGTCCAAGCAATGTTAAATATACTGAATGCTGGACAGTATGACTGCTGTCCTACTGCTGAGCAGTGGCAGGTAGCTGATGAATAATGTGTCTACATTCCTAATTTCCCCTCCTGTAGAAGTGCATCTAGTGGTACTCCATGACAATCTTGCTTAATAATTACCCAAACACATACCAAAATCTCCGTCCTTGGAGACATTCAAAACTCAATTGAACATGATCTCAAGCAAGCAGGTCTGAGCTGGCCCTGTCCTGAGATGAAGATTGGACTAGAGACTTCCAGAGGTCCCTTCCAGATGAAATTATTATGTGATTCTCTTGGCACCTCGCAGGCTTCTGGCTTGCCTTCTCCTCTCTCGCTTTCACATTTTTAAAAAGAGAAGACCTTCATTCAAAGTCAGATTTAATTTAATATGACTGCTTTTATTAAACATTCAAACATTAAAATGACTCCTCACATAAGCATTTTGTTTTGGACCAAGTACAAGATTTTATCCAATATGGCATGAATTATTTGTTACTTTCTAGTTTGCACAGGTTTTGACTTTTATCCGAGATAAATGCCTTCCTCTTTCCCACTGCTCCCTACCACGTTTTTCATTTTGACTAATGAACTGAAAAAACAGATCTTTGCACAGCTATACTAACAAGCAACAATGAATCTAGAAGAGACTCGAAAAAGAGGTTTCTTTCTGGAAACTCACGCAGTTCCTTCTGTCCAAAAGCTAACTTGACTGACCCAACACCCCAGAGTACATATCCATAGGCTGAGCAACTACTGAAGGACCTGATGCAGCTCCCCTATTCACCTTGGGGATTTGTGAGTGAACAGTCCTCCTTGTCTGCCAGTGGTGTTTCTGTGATGAGTAAGATCACTTCTGACTCAGTGCAATTTTCTTAGGCATTTCTTAGGTATTTGATCATGACTTCCCTGCAGATAGAAGCCAGACTCCCCTTGGTTTTAGCAGTGCAGCTTCGCAACTACAAGCAGATCAGAACAAGGACTACAATAGCAGGATTTTTGCAGCCAGCCCAGGCACTGTCAAAGCTGTCATGAACCGAGAGAAAAGCCTGGCAGGTTTCAAAGAGCCATTTACCAACTGTGCCCCTTTTATCTTGTTGTGGAGATAAGGGAGGAAGATAGTAATGTATGGAGCCAGGCAGATAGAGATCCTTCCTTATTCTCATGGCCTTCCTCCATCTTCTACAATGAATATAAGCAAAGAAATGATGGAATTACTTCTTGAGTGACACAAAAGCTGCAACAGAAGACATGTTCTTCAAGGGCAATTGTGCTTGGATATCTGCACAAGAATACCCCATCTCTGAGAACTGCAGACACTTCCAAAGTGCTCTGTTCAGCTGCCAGCCAGAGGCACAGAAACACTGTATTGTTTAGAGGTATGTCCTAAGGAGTCATTTCATGACTATGATTATAGGGTTTTTTTTCCTCAGACGCTCCTATCTTACCTGTAGATAATATTACTTCCACTTGGATCACTAGAGAAAGAACAAGCCAAACTACAGAATACAGCTAGATACTACCCTGGAAGTTATGTGTTAAAGCAGAAACTTTCAAGGAGTGAAGCACCTTTATCATCTTCATGTCTGAGCTGATGTGGTATGGGGCCTCTGAGGAGGCTGACACCAGTATCTGCAAGCCTAGCTGAGTATATTTAGATCGTGAGACCTTGATTCAGACAGGTACTTAATCACATGGCTTAACATTATTGCCCTAAGTAGTCCTTCTGGATCTCATCAGGAGTCCTCATCTCTCTGACCTCCTTCTTGAACACATAGCTGTGTTAAGGACCTTAGCTAGAAAACAATGGCATCTGAAAGGTTCATAACTGAACCGAGTGTAGGAGGGAGAACAGCCTCTGAAACTAGGTCTTCTAGCAGGACCTCATGCATCACAACCAGCTAACCTGGAGAGAGCAGCTTTTACAGTACCATGGAGAGACTCATTGGTGCCGTGGAGAACGGTGGAGTCGCAGCCTCCTTGTACTAATGAGAAGGCCTTTTTTTTAACTGCTGTGCTCATAAGTAATGAGGAGGAAAATCAGATAGCAAGGGGTCAAAGTAGACAAGGAAGTGAGTCCCGGGACTAGAAAAGTCAGCTGCATTCAGAAGGCAGCAGATCCAGTTCTCACCAGGCAGCATTACCTTATATTGGATGTCAGTCATAGAGGCTTTGAATGGACTGATATTTTCCCAGTTAAAACTGTCCATGTTAATATTTTCATAAAATGGGGCCAGGAGAACTGTGAAAGTGTAGCACAAAGTGAACATTGACACTGCATAATCAAACAAGGTTTCTGTACAAAGCCGCGATAAAATAATTTTACATTTATCATCCCACTTAATTGTAATGGGTCTAAAAACTAATGAGCCTTGCCTCTAAACTCCATTTAAGACAATAGTTAATTGCTTCATTTTAATAAATGTTGGCAGAATAGTGAGTATAGAAATGACTGAATGCTCGATTACTACCTAGGCTAGAAAATGAAGATATACAGTATTAATGATATACACAATCTGAAAAGCAATTAGGATCCTGAAGGTAGAAGAGGCAACTCACTTAAAAATAGGGTAATAAATGAACTTTCTCTTGAAACATAAAGCAAATAATAGAGATTTCAGAAGCAAGAAAGCTCATTGCCTGGGATTTTAGTTTGATTAATTTCTCGTTCCTCTCCTCTCTATCTGTGACATGTTCAAAACCTGTCAACAATAGTGTCATGGGAACACAGGAGAGACAAGCAAAGAGCAATACATTCATGCTGAACAGCTTGTGCTGTACAGAACGGATGTATTAAATGCATCAGAGAGTTCAGCTTTAGAGAAGCACCAATAAAAGAAAGGGGCACATGGCAGATCTGGAAATTGAGGGTCAGAAATTAAAAGAAACATGGTTGCTGAAAAAGCCCATGGGAAAAATTTGAAACAGAATTAACCTTCACTTCACATACGTTCCACACCTCAGAAATAGTGATGTATTTCTAAACCTACATCCCTGGGGGGATGCTGGTTCTGCTCCTATCACCCATATGAATCGCTACAAACATTTCCCTGGTTATGTGTCCCGTTGGCACTGAAAGCTCTCTAGAGCAGAGAACATCTCTTCGTAAATGGTGTGTAGCAGTAGTTGGGTCCTCTGGCATCTCCACAACTGCACCAAGGACATCTCATAGAGAGAAACATCCCTCAGCACATGACATCTGGAGCCATTTGCTCCAGTGAAGAGTGCTGCCCTCGTATTGCAGGTGGGAGGGCATGGGATGGCGGGCTTTTGTATAAGTGTTGTCAGAGGTGACCGGATTTCTTCTCTTTTTTGCCTACCTGTGTGTATTATTTCTTAGGAGCAATGTTACTGATTCAATGCAAGAATGTTTACACATACAGTCATTTTCATCAGGCACTGAAGAACAAGTCTGATTTTTATTAAATTTCTTCAGTTTTTGAATTTTGAGATGTCTAATATTAGGCTCCATCTCTATTTTTCTCCATTAAGAGACATTAGATAATTTCAAAAGCATAATGACAGTTACTATAGATGGCCTTTAACTAACACATTGCACAGAAACACTGTATTACTTCTCCGTTTGATTTACAATTTATTACATTCTCCAGCAGCACAGACAAAATCCTGTTTGCGTTCATCAGCAAAGCTTCTGCCTGAGCTCAGGACATTTTCTGATCCATTTTCTCTTTCTTTGACAAATCTCTTTCTTGGCAGTTTGCAGCAGTAAATTCGCATTTTCACAATTGCTTTTTTGTTTTCTCATTCCATGACTGATTGTTCTCTGTTTATCTATATTTAATCACATTCATTATTTGATATTACTTCAGAGTCCAATTTCAAAGCCCATTATCATTTGTTGGTCTTTAGCATAATTTAAGAACCAGAAAACCTTGATCTCAGTGTCATTATACCCAGTGTTAATATGAACAATAACAAAGCTCACATCCCACAGCTGGCTTCTGCAGAGTCCCTCACGGTCATTAAATTTTTTTTAAAGAGATGGTTTCTAGAATGAGCCTAATTTTTAGTATTGCACTAATATCTCATGGCTCTATAACTCTGCCTCTTAGATGTTATTTTAATTGGAAACCAAGAAATTGGGTTGAAAGCCTTATGAATATCCTGCTCAGTGATCAGCTTTATTCCAGAAGCCTTTACGCTGACAGTAAAAGTCAATGTGTCCTAACAAGCTAGTGATGCATAACCCTCTTTTTATCAAATCACAAGGGTTTTCCAAAGTAATGCCTGTATCACACATTTTCAGAACTTTAGAAACAGATTCCTCCTTTAAACCAGTTCCATTCACAGGACACAGGTCATCATCATCAGGTGGCACGAGACTTTGGGGGTTTTGTGCAGGACCAAAGATGCAGCCTAAGCAGAGCATGGTGGTGTCTGCTGTTGCTGTCTCTGTTTTCTATTAGCATAGCTGCTCTATGGCTGCTTTTCTGAACAAGTGTTTGCATGATGAAACTGACTCCCCTGCTGTTCTTTCATTCTCCATTTTCTGAATCCCATCAGCGAGGTCTTGTGTACCCTGGCTGGAGCAGGATGCTTGCCTGGATTAATACTTGAAGCAATTTTTATTCAGCTAACTTTGAAACCTGTAGAGTAAAGTGGGTTTCGCGTGCTTTGAGTTTTCCATAAAGTTTTGACTCTGGAGCTCTGTCAAGGTATTACAACTTCTCAGTTGAAGGAAAACAGCGTCCTTTATGCTTCTTGCCTTGCGAACAGAAGCACATATATAAAAGGCACGTCTGCACACATCAGTGAGTGGGCCATGATTACTAAGGTCCCCATTTAATGACCTGCTTTCAGTTGTTTATTATTTTGCCAAATATCCATTATCTGAATAAAACTCATCACTATGTGTCTGCCTCAGGCTGAACTCACACAGCAGAGGCACTACAGCTGTTTTGAGAGGAGGACAGAGAAAAATATGCTGCACTTCTCATACAAGGCAACCCTTGAGACTTTTCTTAGGAGCTTTAGCACCCTCTCCCCTGTTTGAAACTCTGTCAGGAGAGTTAACTTTATGCCAAGGATAGTTCTACAAATGCCTAAAAAATCCATTCAGCTGAAGTTTTTGGAAGTCATCTTTTATTCCAGATCAGTAGAGACTTCTGAAAGCTTGACATCAAACAACTTCCAGGCCCCAGTTTTTACTGAGGGCTCTCCAGCCTTTCAGCTCTTACTCCTCCTGAACTGCTTTTGCATGGAGACAGTGACTGAATTAGTTCTTCTCAGCTCCAGGGCGGAGCCAGACTCCAGCAACACATTCCAGCTCCTCAATGTCAGGAGGAGGCCAGGCATGGGAACAGAAGTGTTTCTGTCTCTCCTGTGCTTCCCATGGGTTTCTCTTCTTTTCTCCCAGTCTACCTTGTGTATCAACATGAGGAGGGGAGTTTCTAGGCAAGACAAAGAGTCTGACAAATGAGGTAATTAAATTAAGTAGAGATAAGGGAAGAAATAATAGAAAAAAAGCTTGGACAAAGAGATGAGCACTAGGAGGTAGAAGAGGAACCAAGGAAAAGTAAGTAAAACTGGAACAAAAGGAGAGAAAGGAAGGGAGAGACACCTGGTGCATTAGTGGTGGACAGAAAAAGCTCTGATCATCACAGCTGGAAAAGAGGTCGAGACTTTCAACACTCCTGCCACCAGCGGAAAAGTGTGAAACCCTCTGTCCAGCTATGTGCCCTGTCTTCCAGTTTAAGTCTCCACTGGAAACAGTGACGTAGCACTGCTCCTTCTCCAGGTGACCATGAACAAAGACCACACTTCTGCTCTGCTGGCTTTGGCAGATGGACTAATCTGTACAATACCATATGCTGGGATTTCTGCTGTGTGATAGGGAGGTTCATTTTAGGGTTTTAAAAGCTGGAGGAACCTTCACATTAAACAAAATTTTCATTAGAAGATCATTATAAAGTCAAGCAGTCAGAAGTTAGGAAACGTGGTTTGACAGCAGAGATCTCATTGCTGTAGATACTTGTAACTGAGACACATGTAGAAGCCTTAAATCCATAAATAGTTATAACTTCTGGTGCCCTTTTCATAAAATAACAAAATATAATGAAAAAAAAATTCTGTCACCATTCATACCGCATATTCCTTTCCTTTGTATCTACAAATATTTATAGGATACGGGTCAAGAATGAATTTTAGATTTTATCTTTTTTTTCTAAAAGACGGTTAGAAATTTTTGATATAAAGAGCAGTGAGTAAAAGTTGGCCAGCTTTACCTGGAGGTGAAGGTAACCCTATTAACATTATTAGCTGCTTTAAAATCTTTGAAGATGAGAACTGATTCTTCAACCCCAAGAGCTCACCTGTATGGAAAGAAAGGAGAAACTACAGAATGGAAAGTGGCAGCTTGGAAAAACATTACAATTTACAACTGTGTAAGCAAGCTCTGGTGTGTAAAATGATTTACTTAAAATGAGGATGTCAAATCTTGAAAACGGAAAATTAGAGACCCACATTTGAACCATATTCTTCCTCTTCTGATTAATCCTTAAATTCCTTAATTTCATTTAATCCTTCCGATTAAACTCTTATTGATTAATCCTTGCAGAATTCAGTTTTATAGAGTTTATTTTATAGACATAAATGTCTAGATATGTTCCCCAAAATTATGATGGGACATCAGTCAGAACCCCATATTGCTGCCCCGAAGAAAGGGGTGATCTAAGCTGAGATATGGAAGCCACTCAAACCCAAGGCGATGGAGGAGAGAGGTGTCACCATCTCTGAGCAGCTGAGCCAGTCTGACTGTAAGTTGTGCCTTCTCCCAAGCTGACTCACAGAAAGTATTCTCTTTCAGTGATTTTGATAGCTTCCCAAGGAGAGATGCTGTAGTCAACACCTGGTCTTAGAGAGGACCACTTGAAAGGACAGCAGTAAAACTGAATTTGGAAAGGACTGAAAATTAACAAGAATCAACTTCTCAAACAGTCACGGTATTTTCTTTTCCTGACAAAGAACTGGGGCTGCCAAATACATTACATAAGCTAGGCTGACCTAGCTCATAAATAAATATGTAATTCTAAGGAAATAATTATAAACATGTCTTTGGCAACGCATCACTTTTGAACTTTGCTTCAACCACAGTAGAAGACAAGAGTATAGATGCATCTGGGGATGAAAAAGAAATCTACTTCCATGTAAATAGATCTTTCTTATTTCCAGTATTTAAAAAAACAGTTCAAAATGGATGGAGGCAATTTTCTTCCTAAAGGACTTGGCTAAGAAGCATAGACACCAGATTGTCAATTCCCTACCCTTTGCAATGAAAGGCTTATCACGCAAGCAGTCCGAAATACATATCTAGAGGCTGTGTCCTACTGCTTATTTCATATAGTAGGAAGACTGATTTCATGGGAAGCCATGAGAGAGAAATGAAGAGCAAGTCCAACTACATTTTATTCCCTCACTATTTAAAGATTTCCTGCTGGCACTGGCAAGTGTTATGACCATTATCTTCTGACTCAACTTCTTCAGGACACCACTGTTCATGAGTTCCTATAGAGCAGTTTAGATCAGAAGAAGGTGAGGACAGAACTGTCTCCTAACTGACCTCAGTACGGGTTCTGAGTCTACAGCAATTAAAGGAGACAGTCTGGGAATTTGCACCTTTTTTGAGGACCAATAATGAAGTCTCAAAACTTCCTCCCCTCTACCTCCCTACATTGTACAATTTTCTGGATAACTAAGGTTGTGATTCATCTCACCTAGCTTATGAGTCAAACTAATTACTCTTCCTGGTCACTGGAGAGACCATAGGCACTTTTGGGGCATGATTTATCACCTCTATTCACTCTCTTCACCTCAGACTCCTAAGGTATTCCCTACCCTCTGTGGCCTCCAACAGCTTGCTCAGATATGAATGTCTACACTACACATGAATTTCAGCTTAATTTTCTGATTTACAATACTAAACATCCAAGTTGTTTGAATGTCCAAGAACTGCAAAGCACGTTGAGATGTTTGGGTGTTGCAGGTTTTTTAGTCTACTTGTGGTGTTAAGTTCCCCAACTCCATGAATTGACAGGATAATGAGATTGCAAAGGCTTATGCAAAATACCAGCTTGCTACTTCCAGGACGCTTTCCCCTCAACAAACACATCCCAGGCAAGGGCATCCTTTGAAACACCTCCTGCAAAATAGATGGGAAAAGCTCTGCCCTCAGAGCCTTGTCTTGACAAATTCCATTCCCTGTTTTTGTCTGTGAAACAAAGGTTCATGAGCCCAGTGAGGCTGGGTTCCAAAGCTCATCTAGGTTTTTGACCCTCTCTTAAGCATTTCAGCACCAAAAATGAGGTCTGCCAAAGACTGTCAGAAAGTTAAAAGCAGTTAGGACTGAATGAGCCTCCTTCAGCAGCAACTTTAATTTAAACTTATCCTCTCCAAAGCAGAGGTTTTGTTCTACCTCCATAGAAGTCAATGGAAGTTTTAGATACATGTGAACGTGGACAGATTTCAGACTTTGCTCTGTTTTAAGTCTTTCCCGTGCATTTTACTAATCCAGGTTATCTTATTTAGCTTTGCTCAAGCGTTTTGGGGAGAATTAAAGTCTAAGAAATTAGTTTCCCTCTGTAAAGAGAAGGGCACTAGCTGCTTGCCCTATGGACGTTCAGAATTTTTTTCAAAATCTTTTATAATGGCGAGAAGATGGAAATATTAAAAGATTGATTTTTGGAGTTGTTCAGAAGCTACAGCTCTTCTAACTCCTACTGACGTTTTAAATACACAGAACTTCTTGAATAAGGGCTGAAGCACAATTAACATTCAGTGCCTTCCAGCACTGTAACCAAAATGTTCTCAAAGTTACTTTTTGGGCCAACGGCTTCTATTTCTCATAATTTATATTAATTTTTGAAAAAAATTTCACTGTTGAGACAGCATTCAGCAGAGGTTATGCATTTCTCTAGCATTCCTTGACTGTTTTGTAACAGATTTTGTAGATAAATGTTTCTATAATGTTTTCACCCTGTCTCATCTTTGTTATTGAAATGCTACAAGGCCTCTTGGTCTCACTGCAGACTGTATAGAGTACTTCAGCTCTCCAAATCTGAGTTCTGCAGCCCGAGATCTCTCTTATTTTCCTAGTTTTCTTCCTTGCTTGAGTTGTGGTTCATTTCATAAGAACTAAGTTAATTAGTCTTTGATCTTCTCTTCTTCCCACATAAAACTTCTTCTCTGATTTCAAAAACAAGTTTTCCTTCCAGAAAGGGGGCTACACAGAATGAGTGCAGATGTCCCCATGGGAGATGGAGAGAGCAAAGGGAACCTTAGGTCCTCAGATCAGGGATGAGGGCTGATCTTGCCCATCTCCCAAGTGTTTTGATGATCTACCTGATAAGCAAAAATTGTTCAGTACCCCCACACACACTCTGCTATTGTGCAAGTTATTCATAGTTTCTGAACATCTACAGGTCCCTCATTAAGGCCTAACCTGCCTTTGCAGCTTCTGTCCTGGTCTATATTGAACAAGTTTTGATGCCTTTCCTACAGCTGTTCACCAAGCCAGGTAAGGGAAGGATAGTTTCTTTCAACTCAGAGCTGTAACAACACCTACATCTCACCACCTCAAACTGGAATGAAGTGCTTAAATACCCCTGTGCATCTGAAGTCCTGCCCGGGAGGGCACTGTAGAGAGCAAAGACAGATCATCAGGGAAGGAAAGCAACTGTGGCAATGAGAAACAGTTGCAAACCATTTCCAGGCTTGATGTGAGACCGCAGGCAGAGAAGGCAGGGCCAGACACACGGTAGTCTCAGCCCCTGCTGGAGAAGCTCCTGTAGGACAGATCCTGGATGGGCTCTAACACTGGCCGTATGGAGATATGGGATGCGTATCTCCATAGGGCCAGTGGGATGCACCACTGACACCCAGTTTTTCTGCTTTTGATTTTTGCATACAATAAAGGTTTCTGAGACATGAAAGAGCAATGGAAGATGTGTGAGGAGAGATGTGCATAAGCCCTGAATTTATTGTCTATATTTGCTTCATGATTGCTTGGCTTTAGTCTTAATACTCTCCTTAGACTCAGCAGACAGAGTGGAGTGGCAGAGATGAGATACAACATAACTAATCAGGGCTCTACCAGATCCCCAAAAGAATCCAGAAAGCAATATTAGAAAGATGCTTCCACACTCCTTCCTGATTGATTTTGGTGAGATTTTTGTCCAAAGAAGGGATGTTGGAATGAAGGCCCATGGTGATATTGCCTGACCTTGAAACTTATTTCACATAGCAACCGAATAAGAAAACGGAAGAGAAGAAAAAGCAGCTAATAGGATCTTCAGGGGAAAAACATGCAAGCCTAAGACAGATATACTGCTTTCAATCAACACAGCCTGTGAGCCAAATTCTGGTACAAGTAGTTCTGTTAGCTTCGATGGCCTTATTCTCAAGAGACAGGGGAGACGTATACAAGTCCAAGTGCACAACAGTTTGCAGGAGTTCACTGTATGATAGAGATAATTACAATTGCCCTTATGCACAGCCACTTTCCTGTAATTAATTCATAAAATAATTATCACAAGAGTGCTGTTCTAGTTAGATTTCACATTGAACTTCAACAGAGATTTCGGCTGCTGCTGAATACTGAGAGCTAAAAATAATCAATATTAAATAAGGGCTGCCATAAATACTGGATGGGACTGATTCACCCTACGTAAGGGAAAGGCAGGAAATAGAGTAAAAGGAACTGGTTCAGCATTGAGGGAATATTGATTGAACATGAGGTGGAGAAGGACAGTACTGAAGAAGCCTCCTCCCTCCCTTCACGCGGAATGGAAGTTCCTCTGGTTGGGTTTTGTGTGGTGCATGCTGTCAAGTGGTCTGATTTTCAGCTCATAATCTGAAAACTGACTGCTTATAAGTTGATCACAGAGAGACATTTGTGTTTTGTTTCAGGTTAAATGCAAAAAAAAAAAAAAACAGAAAAAGCCAAGAAAAATTCAGCATCATTTTTTTGCCTAGGAGAATTTATGTGTGGCGCCAGGACTGGGAGCCACAGAAAGGGCAGGTTTCCATTTTGGTGAGAACTGGGGTAAATTTAAAAGGATTTACAGCATTGACTTTCATAAATATTCTTTCCAATATATTCATATCACTGCTAACTTGGTTTATTGGACTTTACTTTTGCCACAGTGACGTTGCTTTATCTTTTCCATCGAGTTTGACATATTTTACTAGTGATATGTTGTCTAACTCTGTTTATCAGTTTGCAGTTATATCTGGAGCTAAGTGAGCACCGCAAGATAAAATTAAAATCAGCATATTGCCTTTGAAGGGTGTTTAGGTTGTCTATAAAATAATGTATTCCTCCATGTCCACAAAGCCCATGGTCCTGTGGCTGCTTTTGGGTATGTGGGCACCTGGCTCTTGAACCCAGATGTCTTCCTAGCATGCAGACTGTGCTCTCTACTCATCCTTCCCAGTGCTTCTGTCATTGTTCTGGTGCGGTGCATGCAAGGAAACCACATTGCACCATGTGTATACACGTCATACACTGGGCAGAGTTCTCACATTGAAGGACAGGATTTTTCAAAGAAATATCTCCTATGGCTTCCAGAGGCATTCTTGTGCCTCTTTAGTAAAGACACCATAGCCATCAGACCTCCCTTCAATCAGCTATAGGAAGGATAAGGCGCATTTGGGGTTCCCATGTAGCATACCTGCTGGTGAGAGCCGGGCAGGAGGTTTGAAATTAATAAAATGTGAGGTTTTATCTTGAAGATGTAGAATATTTCAAGACAATTTCACAGCTCATCAGTCAAGTGATGATTTAGTTAAGCATCTCCCCCTTCACCTTGCGGATGTGCAAACAACACAGACCTTAAAAGAGATCCTTAACAGAGGACCCCACTTTTTCTCACCCTCTACTGTGAAAACAAACTGTTTATTCCTACCCCATTGCTTAATTAATTAAGCAATTCCTAGTTAATTACTTTCAGTAATTAATCTGGAGTAGGACTTTCCCTCTTATCCCATGGGAACTCAGTTTCGTTAATAGTCTTTGGTGAGATATTTAAGGTTTTTTGAAACACCAGCTTCTCTGCACTGACAAAACCTTATTTATCTTCACACTCCTTGGCTCATTGCAAATAATCCTAAGAGATTTGTGAGACATAATTTCTTTCTTACAAGATCCCATTAATTCTTCACAATATATTAGGTTTTTATATCAGTATTTTCTAATTCTTTTCTATATTGTATCTTATTGTCTGGTGCCAAAGACAGAATCACTAATCTCTGCCTGCTTATATCACTCCTAAAGCTCTTTAAAAGAGTCCTATATTTGCTACTGAGATTTATTTATTACCCTGCATTTCTCAGATAGGAAGGCTCAGTTAAATAAAACTTAGTGATTCCTCAGTTTCATATTTGAGTACTATTTGAACATTTGAGTTATCATCATCTGACTCTAGCAATTTGGGCCTGTGTAATCTTTTAATTTATTTCTAAATCTTTTCTATAGGCCCTTCATTTTGAGACACTTTTTCCAATTCCGCAGCTGTAAAACATGGTTTGGGTGAAGGAATCTTCAGAATCTGTAGTGAACCATGAAGCAGAGATTTAATTTCACTTGTTTTGCAAAATAGCTAGTACTTCAGTCTAGTCAAGGATAGATTATGAGTGTAATAAGAAGTAGCAATATTTCAAAGTTTTTTCTCAGGTTTTGTTACCTGTAATAAAATGTTGAAATAAAATTGATAAAGTATTGCAACAAGCCTTTGTAAATAAATCTTTCTAAAAGCCATTAGAAGGCACTATTAAAGGAAGAGAACTTGCACACTAGTTTTTGAATTATACATATGTGACAAATCGTGACAGATCAACTATCTTCTGGAAAAAGAAGTGTCTTAATTGATATTTGACCTGTTTTTTTTTGACCTGCTCTTGTTCCCTTGGGATCTTTCCTCCCTTCAAAGAACTCTATTGCTCTAATCATCCCTAAACATGAAAGCCTGGAGCTCATTATCTCTGTCCATGTATCCTGTGGTGAGAGCAACCTGCTGCTTTCTGCCAGTCTGTACGCAAATAAAACCCTCAGGGGAATGTTTTTTGGCAATTGCTGTTAAGGGAAGGATGAGTTTGGAGAACATAATCTTTCCATGAGTTGCACTCCGGAGAACTGCAGTCATGTTTTTGATGTCGTGGCAACCAGACCTTGAAATGGCATGCACTCGTCTGTGCAAAATTCAAATCCAGCCTTAAAGACTGGGTGCCCTGGGGCTGTGCTCCCCCCATTCACCCTGGGATGTCTCTTTCCTCACAGCATCCCATGGGAGCTGTTACTGGGTGAAGCCTGGAGGTAGCAGGGGCCCTATCTGCCTGCGGGTAGATGTCTATAGGCAGGGTGTCCAATGGGAACCAGTCCTCCCCAGCTCCCTTCGGAGATGGATGTGTTCATCTGAACACAGCCTGAAGCAGGTGATATGACTGATAACTCAAAAAGCTCTGTTGATTATCAAGGGTTCTCAGGGTAAACTGCTCCAAGGGGTCACCTACCCTGGGACCCTTCTGCCTGGCTGGGAGTTCTCCAGGAGCAACATGAACAACTGAGGACCTTGGGGATCCCCAGGCTCTCTGTCCATATTTTTTCAGCCTGGCTTTCCCTCATTTCCCACCAGAGCACAGATTGAGAGTGGAGGGGAATGCAGAGGAAAATTTATCTGAATTTCCTGGTTCCCTCCCCTCACTTATCTCTTGCCCTGCAGCTGAGGCTCCCTTGCTCAGTACTGCAACCATGTGTCCAAGGCTGAGGGAGAGTAGGAGCAGGTTGTCCCCAGGCAGCCAGACAGGAGAACAGATGGCTATGCTAAGGGACTAAAGACTGTGAATCAACCCTGGAAGTGGAGGGCACAAGTCAAACAAGAACATTTAAAGGTCTGCCCAGCCTGTACTCAGCCATCTGTGTTAATGCAGCAGAGACACCATTCTGGAATGGTACTGAAGATTAAGTAATTCTTAATGGTGTGATTGCATGAGTCCCAGTTAAGGAGGTTGCTCCTTATATCTGAGAAGCTGCATGTGTCCCATACTGCACTGCTTAGAAATAGGAGGCTCTCCTGTTCCCAAAACAGTAGTCTGTAAGAGAAACAGCTTTTATTTCAGCATAGCTATTTGTCTGTTTGTTTTCTTTTAAAAGCAATCAGATCAAATAAGACTACATGACTCTAAGAATCCAGGTGCATCAAAGTGCTATGCTGTGCTCAATGCTGCTTCAGACACAGAATATTGCATCCTCCCTTGGAAGGAAAAGTCTGAGGCAGGGAAGTACACTCTGAAGACAAAAAAAACCTGCACAATGAGGGCAGCAACACCTCCAGTTATAGCTGTGGATGATTCATTTCTTATATAGACAAAAAGCAGTGAGTGTCTGGGAAGCAATGAACACGTTTTTTGCCTGCTATGCTTTCCTTTTTGGTCACCAGGTCAGGAAGGTGCTAAAATATGCTGCACAGGATATTTGCTTCACAGACTGGATAATTCTCTGACTGCCTCAGATGAGAAATGAGTCCTTTTTGCTTAATGTTTTGCATGCACGCTCTTCCAATTTTGATTACACCTGCTTCTAAACTTGTTGTTTAGAGTGGGGAAAACTCTTCAGGTTTTCTTTGAGCAAAGAAAGCTATTTCCCATCTATTTTACTCTTTTACCATTTTCCTGATTCTAACTTTTCACTAGTCGTGCCCTGAGAGCTTTAAGGAAGCATAATAACAAATATTTCATTACAAGTTTCTGTGTTTTTTTGGACTCATTTTTTGAGCCAATATTTTATCATCTACAAGAGATAAATAAAGTGCTTTTTTTAATATGCTCAGTCAAAAGTAACACTGACTATAATAAACGTTTCAGAAGACTTTCCATAATAAAAACACCTAATTCCCAAATATAGAGCAACAGATTCTGCTTGAATCCTTCAATAACTTGCTCACTGATAGTATTCATTTATAGATTCATGGGAATAGCAGCTTAAAATGGCTGAAGACTTTTAAAGGGATAATAGGAGTTGCTTATGGAGTGTTAGAAACTCTGGTACATAAACACTGGTACATAATCATTAACTGTCTGGACACAATTATTACAGTTTTACTGGCAGACAGGTAGCACTGGAGGAGTGACAGAGGTCCTGGCCAGGCTCCTGCTGTGACACATCATCTCTGTGTGTCCTTATCACCATCACTTGGAGATGAGCTCCTTGGGGGTGCTGAGGCAAGAGGTACAGACAAGCCATGGCTGTAACAGACCTTTAAAGATCATCATGCAGCAAGTGGGGACCTAATGCTCTGAACTAGTTTGATAGCTCGTGGATAGTTTCCTAGCTGCAAAGCATATTATAAGCAAGGTTAAACCCTTGAGGTGCCCACATTTGGTAGAGAGGCTTCTTGTTTCTTGAGTATTTTTTTATGCAGGAAAATAAATGTCTCTGTCGAGGCATGGGCAAGGATAGAAGTGAAACGCTTCTCAGCTCCACGAGCGCCTCTGCAAAATGCAGTGTCTGGTGCGGGCAGGAACCTCACCATCCTGGTGATGGGCTGAGTTGTCTGCAAGACCCTTTTATTGCAGTGCACCAGGCAGCTCAGCAACCACAGCTGCTTGGGCAGGGAGGTAGAAAAGGAAAAAGCAAGGAAGAAGCACACCCTTTTTTCCTTCCAGCACAGACATTCTGGTGTTGATGGCTCTGGGCAGCAGTACATGAATCCAACCATTGTAAATCTGCTTACTGCAGAGACTGTGGAAACCCACGGACTCTGGTGTCTGCACAGGGGAGAAGGGAAAAAAAGCAAAAGATGAACAGGCAGTGCAAAACTAAATGCCTCTAATTTAAATAGAAGGTACCCTGGGAGTTGCCTCACATCATGGAGTAGGCAATGACTCAGAAACAACAAGGACTTCTGCTCAGTCCATGCCATGCTTTTTTTCCTTATTTTGGCTCTCCAAGTAGCACCAGGTGGCTTCATGCTGCTCAAACTTGGCCTGGGACACAGGAAAGGAGCAGTGATGGCTTCAGGCCTTGGCCAAAAGGGTTGAGCACCTTTTGCAGGATGCTGGCTCTGGCAAGTCCCTCCAAGCTGTGCAACCTTCACAGGCTTGTCCAAAGACAGACAAGCCATGGCTGTAACAGACCTTTAAAGATCATCATGCAGCAAGTGGGGACCTAAAATCTGCTATATATTTGTATTCTGCTGGGAGAAAATAAATCAGAGAATGAATGTAAAGATTTATTTTTCACTGGCACTTTTTTCCTTGCTATTTTCCTGCAATATGATATGTGAAGGAGGAGCACGGGGCTAATGAATTTCGACCTGTTTAGTCACAAAGAATAATACCTGTGGCTTAGAGCTAATATTGACCAATCAAATGGCTTCCCAAATCTTGCCCATTTTATAGAAGTTAATCATACCCTCATGGCAACCCAGGTACAAAATAAATTTTGATTTACAACTGTACTAAAATGATCGGTGTTTTATGCTGATCATTAACAGTATTTCACACTGGAGAGTTGTTATATTAAAATGCAGTAAAGTAGTGTGTATCACATAATGATATCATATTTGGGTACCACACAGAATACCAAGGGCTTATTGAATTTATATATGAAGGTGATGTTTTTTAAAAAGAAGACCATTGTAAGTGGAAAAACTGTGTATTATGTTCAGAAGTTTATTATCCTATTCTGCAGTTGGTACTAGTATAACATTTCTGACTTCGGTGCTGATTCATGTATCACTCTGCAATGACTGCTTACAGAGCCAGATATTAAGATCTGATTCTTCTTTGGCCCGTGGAATTTGCAGAGGATATTGGTGTGGATAAGCTTAGGTGTAATTTTATCCTTGCAGCAGAGCTAAGGTTGTAAAAATATATAATTGACAGCCTTATGTTATTCACCTGGTTTCAAAAGTTGTTTCCTGTGCTGGGGTTTAAAAACAACAAGATTAACATTGGGAATATCTCCAGTAGGTTTGTTGATATGGCCTCTTGCTTAATAAGCACACCATAAGCACACAGTATAATTGTCCTGGAGAACAAATGTGATACTCATAATACTGACACTTTAGGGTTCAAAGAGGAGCTTCTTCCTCAAATATACATGTGTATGAATGTGTGTTTGTACAGTGCGCAGATCCTGTGAAGTTCTGATGAGGATGTTTGAAGAAGAGATCTGATGGCGCACAGTCCAATAAAAACATTGCTCAATCAGCCTCCAGAAGCAACTGAAAATAATTGGACCACTACCACTGCAGAAGCCTAATTACCCTTTCATTACAGCACATTTAAAATATTGCATTAAAATGTGCAAGAAGATGGAATTGGACGAAAAGTCAAGAGGGCCCTTTGTAGGCAGTGTGATTTTCCTGCTGTCTTGATACATAACATCTGAAAGCTTCAACATCTTCAAGTTTTTATGCATAGGAACTGCTGGCTTTTAAAAGGTATTCACTTACATAGGCCTCTGAATGAAAATTGAGTTTTCAGGAGTCTCCTTGAAACTGCCATGTATGCTGACCCCTCTGGAAATATCATCTGGAGTGCGTTTATTTTGTGTTTTGTTTTAAGTGTCTTGAAAATTCATCTGAGGTGGTATCTTTTGTGTAGTTCACCATAGAAAGGGTAAGTGTGACTGAAGCACTTCATCTCAGCACACTACTTATTTAATATTGCCAGATACAAGATTGCTGCTGTTAAAAGACAGAACTTTTGCATACAGCTTTCACTCACTGTTGTTGTATGAATTGCATTAACTTCCTGAAGCACTTTCAGGTGCAGGAATTGTCACTGCAGCGGGTCACAAAAAAGTTCACTTCTGTTGTATGTAAGTTCCTAGGAACCAGAAATGAATCAAGACCCAGCTTGTACCTCTCCTCCGTTGTATGTACAATTGTATAAGCACTGAAAAAAGAAGACAATTTCAGTCTGTAAATCCAAATAAATTTTAGGCCAGAGCAATAAAAATAAGTCAAGTCTTGCCAATTCAAGTTATCCAGACTGGGGGGAAACAACCCAAATAACGCTGAAAGCCCCGACATTGTGCAAACATTCCAAGCAATATGGATCTGCTCAGAGAGTGGCAATTTTTTCATGGTTGGGCTAAACCTTCCAGAATTTCAAAAGTCTATCTTTAACCTGTTTATTTTCCTAACACTTCTATGGTTCAGGATTTGCTCCTTTGTATCATCTTGAGATTCACTTCTCTGCTCGTGTATTAACAGCCTAAGTAACATATTTTCACCTCTCCTTTTTTCAACAGCTACTCATGGGGGGAAACAAAAATGAGAAAATCTACCAATTATTTGGCTTCTCATTTTGCAGAGATGGCATAAAAAGATGAGATGGGCATCTAAATGCATTATTTGTCTTGTATTAAGCAAAATTTTTATTGGGATCAAATTCCTCGGATAAATTGAAAAAAGCATTCTTGAATTAATGGTGAAAACATGGGGAACTGAGAGAGTTGACAAAGCATTTTAACAACCCGCCACTTCCTGAATGGCAGCCGATAATGAGCTCACAAACTTGTGACTTGCAAGAGCTCATCCGTGAAGGGGGAATGTAAAAATTCCTTTTATGAGTTTTAAAACATTCATAACTTTATTAACATCCCCTTTTCACTAGTATAATAAGTTTAATTGCCCTTCATGGGTGAGGAATCATGTTTATTCCAAAGTGATTCATTTTTGTCTCATATTGAAAGGGTTCTTTTGCCTTTTCTTGTTCATCTATCAGCTGTTAGCACTACAATGAAAGGAGGGGAGGAAAAGGCTGTCACTAAAGTCCTGGCAAATCACTGGTGCTTAAATCCATGTTTCCACTTGACGGGTTTATATTGTGCCAGTTTTTCCAGTGGCATGAAGGGAGTCAACTCTCCTGCTCCCTTTGAGAGTCAATGAAAGCTGGGAACCTCATGAACATTTCACCATGACAAGCTTTATAATTAAAAATAATTACAACAATGAGCATTCAGCAGCAGTCTTCAACTTATGTGTGTATGTTTGTTTTTTTAGGAAAAGTATCTTGTCACAGTCACAGTCCTTGCTGTGCTAGATGGGTGATCAGAAGATAAGGTTTGGTCTATGTGTAGTCATTCTGGAAGGTTTTGGTCCATGGTTATATACATGCATGCTATGTAGTACAGGATTTCCCAGAAATCTTGTTGCCTGAAGAATTGCTGCACCAGTCTGCTTTGGAAGGGTTTCTCAGATCTCAGAATTTATTTGCCAATGTTAAGTGACACTTCATGGAATGAAGCTTTAAGGACTCTCCTTCATCTTCCTGAAGATGATCTTGAGGAAGGAAGAGCAGACATTGGACCAACAACACTAACATGAACACAGTCTTTGTGATTAAAGTAGCTTTCCTCATGAAGAGTAGTTTGTTTCTACATTTATAATGTTAGCTTCCAACATTTGGAAACTCTTACACTGCAAGAGTCAAGATCTTATAATAAATTGGGCTGACTACAAGAAGAGATGGGATCTGTCTACAGAAAGGCCTAGGAACTCCGTCACTGACCAAAGCACCTTTGTGCGGATTGCTGCGAGAACACTTGGAAGAGGAAGTTGTTGCCATTCTTAGATTTCTGCAATAGTTTTTTGGAGACTTTGACATCTACAGCTAGCACAGCACAACACGGAAAAACACTGAGAAAGTTGCAATTCAGAACTGAAAAGCAAAAATGAAATGGGAAGCTTTGTTCTAGGGTAAGAAAATGAATAGACAGAAGGTGGAGAGCAAAACACTGAAGCTAAGGGAACATTTATTAGGAACCTGGCAGCCAAAGATGTGACTGTTTTATGATTGCAGTGTCACTGTCTCCTAGTTGCTTGTCTCCCTTTCTAGCAAACCAGCTTGTTTTGTCCCAGAGATTTAATTTCTCGTACACACAATTTGTCTCATGACTTCCACTTTTTTATTAATGGAGATGGAAAAGCCCAGTTCTTCATTGCCTTTTTGCATTTTGGCAAGATTCAATAATCTCTTCAGCAAATTAAGAGACTGGTTACTGGCTGAACCATCATTTTTTAAGTGAGCCTAGCTGTTGGAGCAAGACAGATTTAAAGTCCCAGATTTCAAGTTTAGTGCAGAATACCCTTGTCCTGGCAGCAACAGTGACTGTGGAGAGGCAGGGAAGGTTTGATTCAGTGGTTGTGACGACCATATGTATCCATAAAATTGTAATCTAGGCACTTACTCCAGCAGAAGTTACAATTGAGCAAAGGGTACTTGCTGACCAAGGTCTGTCATAGAGATGGCTCATCAGTTCTTGCAAGCAACTGTTTCCCAAAGGTCAAGCTGTTCCCTAGCTCCCATTAGTTAACAAAGATTCAGATTTTTTTCCATTTCTCCAACAATTTTCTACAGCTATGCTATTTCTAGCATGCTGAAAATGAGCATGACATTTCCCCTCCCACAGTACCAAACCGTAGGGCAAAACCAAGGTTTTATAAGATATGACTGAGAATTGTTTCTGCTCTCATTCCCAAGGGTTTCTTTGGGAATTTCATGGACTCATGTTGATGTTGAACCGGGTCAACAAAAAAAGCAGCCAGTGTAGTACTTACAGACAGCCAAGATATTTGAATTCTTCTGTGGTTTCTCTTAGAAACTAGCAGTGTAGGATCCATCTAAGCAAACCTTACACTTGTGCAATCTACAAATCTGCCAAGGTGTTTTATCCAGTTCATAGAGAGAAACAAACCTTTTAGTCATGATTGTAGACATCTTCAGGATGAGATGAAAAGCACCTTAACTTCACTGAAAATTCCTTGGCTGAGTTTCCAGCAGCCACACAGGGAGCCAAGGGTAACTACCGGCTCCTACACAAAAGTCTACATTTTATGTGACTAAGTTCTTTCAGGTTAATTCCACATTAATGATCAGAGTGAGTCAATATTCAAATCAACAAGGAACCCTCAAACTAAATCTTTTGATTGCCTTTCTGTCTTTCATATTGCATGATGAAATGATTTTCCTTTTGTTTTAATGTTGTGATTTTAACATGGCAATTAAGATGAGTCTTGACCTGTTAGTACAGTCATAACCATGAAAACAGCAATGTTTTTTGCAAGATTAATCAAGAAACTAGTCTTTTTACTTTAAATTATGTTTCCTTTCTGCTTCTTTAGAGTGCTTATTCTGCACTATAAGGTGAAAAGTGTTAGGTTAATTGCATTAAGAGAAGAAGATGGGGATTTGTGTTTGCGGGATCTATCTAAATACCATCTCACCCTTGATGTTACAACCTAATGGGATTTAAATAATGTACTGGTATCTAACCTCTGTAAACAGATTGAATCTAAATTATTTGTATGAAGGATTCAAGGACATCACTTTCATCCTTGCTGCTATTCCCTCTTGCCCAGCTGGTCTACAGTTGGTTATGAAAACATTCCTACTTTTGAGATTGAAGCATAAACTGTTTCTAGAGGAGAACATAATATTAAAAGCAGAATTCTGAGCTGACAGAGGAGAATTTGCAACAAGAAAGCACTGCATCTCGCAAACTCATGATACATTTTTCTAATTATATGCTATAGGAGAAACTGGTTTTATGAGTTTAGATATGAATAAGTTTCACTTGCCTCCCATCACCTAGCAGTGATGGAAGTCGTACTGTCAATAGAGTGTTTGACAAAAACTGGTTTATTGAAATTTTTGCAAAAAGTAATGCTCCTATGGAGAATCAAACCCCTTGAAAGATTTTTAGTTGCTAGCTGGGTGGTGATGGGAGCCTGAGTTGCAAGCAGCTTTGCAATAGCATCTCCTTCAGATTACATGAGAATCCCCAAAGTGCAGTTCTTACATCCAGCTCCTACATTACCACTACAGCAAACACATGATCCACAGTTACTACATCTTAAACTATGGACAAGTATCTCCTGCCTTAGGAAGAAAGCTACAACAGTACAGAATAACAAAAACCTGCCCTTTGTGACCCTTTCTGTATCTGCAAGAGAAGTTTCTTCTGTCTGTTTTCTTATCTACTTCCAGTCTGATGACTTTTGCAGTTTAGAACTACCTCAGAGCGCCCAGATTCTCCATCCAGGGTATTAATCAACATGTCAAAACGTACAAATTGCTCTGAAACATAGAAATTGGTCTAAACACAAAAGGCACTGCCTGGAGAAGTTTTTGGGACAGTCCAAAATTTCCGTCTAGATAGATTCACTGAATAATTAAATGCTTTGTGTGAAAGGTGGGAAGAAGTGAAGTCAGGTCCCTTGTTTCAGGTTGATTCACGCTTGAACTTCAACTACGGTCTCATCTGTGCATGTGGGGTGTCCATGACTGCACAAGCAATTCATAACATAAGGGCATGGAGTGTGTACACTGATTCCCTACTGACCCACAGCTGTCACTACAGGACAAATTGATTGACTTCCGTAGCTCTCATTCAAACGCTGTCCATTCCTCCTGAACAGCAAACAAACCTTCAATCCAAGATACTGCTTAGCAGTGCCAATTCTTTACAATGAATAGCTAGTAAGCTTGTTTCTGACTTGGACTCAGATACTAAAGCAAGATAGGGTAAACCCAGGTTTCAGTTCCTTCATTGCCTGTGAATGGTCTCTCCCCGCTTAGCAAAGCAGCTGCTGCTGTAGACACACAGTAGTTACCAGGTACATCACGACAAGGTATTCTGCCAGTTTGCAACCTCATTCTGACTTCCATTCCCATGCTGGATGGTAACACAGATGAGCCATTATATACCCTGCGATAAAAAGAATTGAAGTTGACGTATTATGCCTACTTAACATTCAGTAGCATCTTGAATAAGTTACAAACATTAAATCATTTTACAGAAAATCTCCTCGCATCCCCAGGAGTGAAAAACCTCTCTGGAACCAGATTTCCAGCTGCTTCTGGTAATGCTGACAAATATAAGGATGAAAGACTGCAGTCCATGCAGGGATCATATGAACCTTTTCACAAGTGACAGGATAGCAAGAAGGGACAGGAAAAAACCAAAAGCCCAAGTCAGTCTTGTAGGTTCATGCAGTGTCACGTCACCACTCAAGATGGAGCAAAGCATGACATCTGGGTAGATGGAGGAACTCATGATTCTTGACTGCAGTGAACCACATCTCCTATTCCCTTTACATAAATCTGGGCCAATGATGCATTGTTCTACTGCTGTTCTCTGTGGGCTCCAAGCACTGAGCTACGAATTTCAAAGCCCACGGTTTAGGTAACAGCGTTGAGTAGATGTCATTAATTTTGCAAATCCAGTCTCAAAAATCATTGTGACAGTCTAGATATTTATTTTTACCGTGTGTGCACAACGCTTTAGAGAGTAAGGAGACAGTTCCAGACAGAGATATAGCCAGAAAGATCTAATCAATGAGTAACACAAGGAGGAAGAGGCAAAGGCTAAGTTTACCACTCACTAAACCTTTCTTTCTTGTCACTTAGCTTTTCCTGTTCATCCTGTCTTTCCCATCTGATATCCTTCCACATTTGAAGTTTTTGCACATCACTATTAGACAAGACTGTTCATACTAACAGTTTATTGGCACTATTGGTTCCCAGTATTAAAAGCTCCTTCAGACCATGAGATTTTAATAAAGTGAAAAATATTCTTTCTTGTGAAAAAGTAGATGAATTGATCATGAAAAGAACATGAATTGATCAGGGATGTCTGATAATCAAGTATTTCCTCTGTTATGCATACAATAATTACTCAACCAGACTCTGCTGTTCAATTTGCCTCTTCTTTTCATGCATCTTATAGACATTCTATCAGCATTTTCCTGCTTCCACCAGAAATAAAATGATATCTTGACAACAAATCTTTCAGATATGGATTGTTCAAGTATTATGTGCGAAGTATATCATTAGGGCAATCCTCTCCTGAAAAATGTTCCTCAAAATCTTTAACCAAGTTCACCAAATAAAGATTTGTCAGCTGAGAGCATTCATTATAGAAAGGGGTTTAAAAATACTGGCATTATTCAAACTAAGTAGTGGCTGTTTGAAGCAATGTCATGGTCTCTTTTGTAATGCCTATTTAAGATTTAGTGGTGTTACCAGCAAACAGAGGTCAATAATACCTCCAACCCAAACCCTGGTCAGTCTGCTACTGTCTTGGGAATCTCTCTTTAGAAAATAAATTGAAAACAAGTTGATAGAAATCACATGCTTATCATTGACCACGAACTGATAGCAACAGCATATTATTTATTGAACCTTTGGGCAAGGTTTGTGTCAGAACTGGAGGTCTCAGTAAGAACTATGGCTCCTTACAGTGTTAGGCATTGTATAATGGGCAGATGCATTGTGTCCCCAGAGACCTTCCTAGTGTGGCGCTAGTCTGCAGATAGGACTGATTGTGAATGCAGATATCTGGAGTCATGGAGAAACCATGACATCCATTATGATCATTGGTGAAATATGTGCTTTTAGAATGAGTCATCTAAAAGGAAGGTCTATGACTAGGTGAGTATGCTGTCTGTGCCTGCCCATCCCTGTTGGCTGTAAAGGTGACTGGTTCAGATGGAAACTTTCACTCTGCTGACATCCCAAGTTAAGCAAGGTGAATGAATGCAAATCTTACCAGCCGCTGTCCCAGCATGGCAGAGACAGAAATAATCAGTTCCCTTGTCCACAAGTGCAATGGAACCTAAAGAAAGCAGTGATAAAAGTTCAAAATATTTACTATCTCTGTTGTGCTGTCTTGGAAAACTAAGATACTTCCTGAATGGCCTACAATAGATGCCCAGGGGGATGAGGATGAATCAGTCTCAAAATTTGTGCTCAGCCAACAGTGCTGATCAAGGTTCTCCTTGGCTGTAAGTCAAAAAAATACTACCACACTCAGCAGTGCCCCTGGGGCAAATTCCTGGAGGGTATACAAACTTCACCTCTATGGGTGGCACCCCACCAAAAGTATTTAGGTGCCACATTCCTCTTAAGTTGAAAATACATGGTACTGTAGATGAGCCACCTTAGTCAAAGAAGAGGATGCGTGTGATTCCTCACTTGCTTTTCTCAAGCAGCAATGCAACAATTACTCAAGTCACCCTTTTCAAGTGCCTTTTCCCCCCTGGAACATTTCTAATCTATGAAAATAGAGTACAGAGAGAAAACTGTGGAAAGTGTATCAAACCAATAAATTCCTGCTAGAAAAAGGAGTAGGGTGTTTGGCTCTGGGCATGTTGGGTTGCATATTAAAGACTGATTGCTCAGTTGAGCCCCATACTGGAGAGTTTTCTCATTTCCCTTCTGGCAAACATTAACTTCCTTTGCTTTACTGCTACACTCACTAATCCTAGAGGGAAATATTTTGCTGACTACAACAGTATTTTTCATGCTAAATTATTCCACTCGTGTGCAAGGTGCACAATCCTCTCTGCTCTCTCCAGAAATGAGTCGGGATATAGAGAAGCTGGTGGTTTGCAAAAAGATCATAAGATTTTCCAGGTTAATGCTCTTTGCAAACAAAGCAAGGCAAATGTAGCATCCAGTTGGCAAACCTACTAAGCAAATATCAATGCTCATAAGAAAAGCAGGGCTGGACAACGTGACGGCTGTAAAATAGCTGTTCTCATATGCAAGAATCATTAGGAACTGAATACATTATTTAACAACCACTCAATAAGCTTGTAAATGTTGCACATACCGGACTAAGAAAGGAACCTGTAATTTTACAAGGACATCCTGCTCTTCCAGTAGCACTGGTAGCTCTAAAAATATGGGTTTTAGAGTTATCTTTTAACACCTTTTTTTCATAGCCCTCCATGACAAGAAAAACATTGTATTTCTTGTGCTTCAGCATTTTTCTGTCTGCTCTAAGTAGGGTATCACAGTATCACAGTATCATAAGGTTGGAAAGGACCTCTGAGATCATCGAGTCCAACCTATAAGCCAACACTAACACCAACACTAACACCATCATCTAAACCATGGCACTCAGTGCCTCATCCAATCTCCCCTTAAACACTTCCAGGGTCTGCGACTCCACCACCTCCCTGGGCAGCCCATTCCAATGACCAATCACCCTCTCAGTGAAGAACTTTTTCCTAACATCAAGTCTAAACTTTCCCTGATGAAGCTTGAGTCCATGCCCTCTAGTTCTGAGGTCAAGTTCACCAGACCGTTGATGTCAAGTTACAGATGGATTAAGAAATGATACAGGCAGCAGCTGCAAGCTTCCCAAATTATGTATGGATGCTGCACGAACCATTGGCTTCCCACTTGCAGCAGACAAGAACTTCAGAGGTGAGCTCTGTTCAGAATCATCAATATATCATTGCTGAAAGGCAGCTGCAGAGCTTTTTCATAACAACCTGCAAGGAGAAGCTGGGACCTCCCTGTGCTTGAATAACCTTAAAAGGTTTTTTCTAATGCCTACCAAGAGTCTCCCCGGCTGCAATTTAATGCGGGTTCTTTCTTTCCTATCACAGAATCATAGAATGAAAGAATGATTTGGGTTGGAAGAGACCTTAAAGTTTCAACCCCCTGCCATGGGCAGGGACACCCCCCACTAGATCACGCTGCTCAAGACCCCATCCAACCTGGCCTTGAACACTTCAAGAGAGAAAGCATGCACAACTTGCCCGGACAACCTGTTCCAGTATCTTGATCTGAACATGTGCTTTTTCTGCAGGAATGGAAGATTATCCATGCCACCATTTTTAAGCACCTCAACACCATGCCTGTTTCCACAACCCCACTGGTGTATTTGCTATGGCATCTTCTCATATCTCCAAATCATTTTCTGCAGAACCACTACCCACCACTTCAATGCTCCCCAGCCAGTATTTTTTGTGCAGTTGATTGCTTCCATCCAAGTGTAAACAGGCACTTGTCTGTGCTGATGTACTGCATCTAATATATTTTTCTAAAGAAATCTGTTTTTATAAATAATATCCATTAGTATCCATTTTGTACCCTATATAAGAAGTCCGTACCATAAACGACAAAGACACACTTGAAGTTTTTATGATTTTTCTCTTTTTTGATGCTATTACATGTCAAAAGGACATTAGACATTTACCAAAGTCAAAGCACTCTTTTTCTCAAGAGCTTACATTTCCTCCAGAACTTTCTGTAGTTTGGGAGCATGCAAGTGACCTAATCTGCCATGGGGTTACATGTATGAAATCTATGGTGGATTAATTTACTATTGAAGATAGCAGAACTAAAGGTGTAATTAGTCAGATTTGCAATGCAGGAAGCTTGCACCTAACCCAGAAAGAGACTTGTGTACATATAATCCTGAACTGAAACTTTGCTTACGGTAGAAGTTACAGTAAAAGCTGCCATCCCATCTGCTTCTGTTCACCTGGAGAAACATTTCCCTGGAATCTCAGTCCCTGGTAGCTTCCCTAATGTATTCCTGAACAGAGATCAAGTCATAATATGTCCTTATTAAGGACACAAGGAGTACAGAAGTGATTTATAGTCTGATGGACTTTACAGACTGAAAGAAAACAAATCCTTCAAAAAAGAAGATAAAATATAATCCTTGTGGAATAATAACAGTAATTCAGAAGTCATTTAGCCAATTTAAATTTCAGAGGCAACATAAATGAGGTGACTGGATTCAAGTGTTCATGCCTGTTGGCTGCTTTACTGTCAAACTATTTCACCCTCCTGAACAGCAGCAGGCATATTCCTGCACTCACATAAGCTGTCCTGCTCAATAGGAGAAAGGGCAAAACCCTCACAATTTGAAAGCTGCTGCTCACCATGATGTACCAGCCTATGCAAATCACCTGGGGGCTTTCCATATGTGATCAGCTGCTGTGAGGAACCCCGCCCTCCTTTGATTCATGTACTCATGCTTCAGAAAGGTCATTTGCCCAGCCCTGCCTGCAGTCTTCATGCTGAGAAGCATATCTAGTACCCAGTAGATTTTAAGTTTGAGAAACCACTTCATGTGAATGGCAAGGTTTGGCCTTGCGTGTAGTTTCCTCAGTGGTAATACCTAGGGGTTCAAGTCATGAATCAGACTCTCATTGTGGCAGATGACACACAAACACAGATCTTATAGCTTAACACAGACATATTGCTTTAAAAGCCTGATATTTCACATGTAGAATTATAAAAATCATAGAAACATAGAATCGTTAAGGTTGGAAAAAACCTCTAAGGTCATCCAGTGCAACCATCAGCCCTACACAGCCGTGCCTACTAAATAAGGTCACAAAGTGCCACGCCTACACTTTTTTAAGGCCTCCAGGGAAGGAGACTCCATCACTTCCCTGGGCAGCCTGTTCCAACGCTTCAGCACTCTTTTTAGTAAAAAAATATTTTCTAAAATCCAGTCTAAACCTCCTTTGGCAACTCGAGGCCATGTGCATGCCAAGACAGTTATACTTGATGTGAAATGTGTTACCAAAGGAACAGGAGCCAGATGTGCTTCTACAACAAACTGTCCAGGTTGATGCACATAAATCTTCACACAACTTTAAAGATTATAATTCCTAATCAGACAGGATTTCCCATTAGCCTACTAGGGCTCCCACCAAGTTTAAAAAAATACAGAAAATAAAATCAAAGAATTACAAGTTCAGCCATGAAAATAAATTCTGAATAATATTTATGCAACAAAATAGATTTGGGATGTTATTTTGTCAGCACTGATCTAACTAGGCAAAGTTTATAGGGAGAAGGTAGCACCTTTTGTTACAGGGACTAACTTACTTGGAAACAACACATATTTCAGGCTCAAATGCTCTTGACTGGGTCAGGAATAAATACACCAGACTTCAAAGGTGAGTGTGAGCGGGGAGCACAGGATGGGATTTAACTGGGTTATCTTAATCAGTTAGGGATAAAAAAGAAGAAACTTTGATATCCATAGTATAGGAGAAAGGATATTACATTTTGAAAAGTGACATGGCAGTATCTTGTTCTGGAAAGAAATACACAGAGTGAGAGAAAGGAGAGAGTTAGAATTTATAGCTCATGGCACAAGGGTGTTTTCACTGGGAAGTGACTTGGATTGTGGTAGTGTGTGCTTGTCTCTATTGATACTGTGACTTTTTCTTATCATGAGTAATATCTTTTGATTGTCACCTTTGGAAAGTGTTTTGCAGCTTTCTCTTGAGGATCAAGACTGAGAGAACAGAAATTGAGTGGCTGCATTATAAAAGTTTGTTGTCTGCTAATAACTAGGTAGCTTTGCCCTTTTGCTTTTACCTGTGCAAGTGTTTTCTGATTCAGGACAGTTGTTTCATTCATAAAATTTCTCTGAGGACATTGTGTAGTCAGTGAAGCTTATTATGTTCTGGGAGGAGAGGCATAGGATTCAGGTATATTTTTAAGATTGAGACTATATTGACGATATTCATACACATTATTCAAGGAATAATCTGATTCCACATGGTACATGTTGTTCTGTGGTATTTTCTCCTTAACACTGAGTTTAGTGGTCTGTGGTGCAGCTGAAGGTTTGGGAAGGAGTTTCTGAGAAAATTTCAAAGTTACATCAAATTTTACCATCTTTGTTGAAAATATTTGCTGGGCAAGCAGTCTCTTTAGATTGTCAAGGGGGGTATGATTTTTAGATGTGAGCAAGTGTGATGGTATTGAAAACTTGACAGCCTACATCTTTTCTTATATGTTTTGGATGACAGCTGTGTTTGTGTAGGTGGATGTGCTGGCTTGAAAATTTTTATCTAGTCTTTGATTACCATTTTTATGCTGACCATGGTTTGCTGGGCTTTGATACTGCTAGAGCAGTGTTCAAGAGATAGTTTGATGGAGTACTGATGTGTACTAAATTTAATATAAAAACCAGTTAAGGACTCAAAGCTTTTAACCAAGACAATGAAGATGCCATCTGTGTTTTTCAGGTAAAATGCTGACTTCAAAGCTGGGTTCAAACTATGGTTACTTAATTGTCTTAAGACTTGAATAATAAAGTTGTCTCAGTGTGGAGCTGCTTCAATGCCTAAAGCTGTTCCTGCAGTCTGAAAGAATTGTGTTGGTAAGGGCTATGATAAAGATGAACTTGGCAATACGTTTACACCAGCCTGAAGGTTTGCCTTATTCTGAAGCATCCTCAGTGCAGTGCATGCAGGACAGGCTGCACTGCCAAAGAGGATGGGATACCAGCGTACATCCTTCACGACAAAGATGTTATCAGCAGCAAGGGAGTTTAAACTGTACTATAAACTTAATTTAGTTTTGAAGGTGAGAGATTTGACCTTGGGCTTGAAGATAGGCTTATTTACCTGAAGTTTCCTTTTTGCCAGTGATGACAGTCAACTCAGAAAACTATTTTACCTCTCTCCACAAAACTTACTTAACCTCACTTACTTTAAGCCTTGACCCATCAAACTTCGAAACTTATCAAATATTTTCATGGTTTTTCAAAGTAGAACCCTTGTTGCAGACTGCAGCAGTACCCATCTGCTTCAGCTGCAGCCTGGACCAAGCCCTGCCGGACCACACAATATAGGAAGCAGCTATCAGGCAGTCGGCTCCTCCCACCAGTCCTGGTTCAGCCGCTGTTGATGTTACAACTCCTCCAGTCAGTCAGGAGCGGTTATCTCCGCTGCTACTCACTTCATTTGTCTCTCCATTCAAGCACTTCCAAGGTCCTACAATGACTGCAGTGGAAGATGTATAAGCTGTTAAAAAACAATAACAATTTAATCTAAAGCCCACTTCACATTACTGCACATGAACCAAGGACACTGATTGAATATATCAAGAGCAGCAAGGGCTTGGACTTCTGACAGCCATATAATGAATTACGATTAACTATGCAGACACCATTCACAGAAGAATTATAGTCCAGAGAAGGAAAATAAAATGGAACAGTTGACAGCAAAATAATTATTTAGGTACCACTGTTCAGAGATAGTCAAGAAAGTGGCTCAGTGAGAGAGATACAAGGGCAGGAAGGGTCAGCAAAAAAAAGGAAGGGAAAACCAGGCTGATCGGGAGGAATAAGAGGGTAGGTGAGAGGCAGTGATCAGTGATCATGTTTCTGTGGGAAAAGAAAGAGGGATCTTATATGTTTGGGAAATGTGAGAGTTTTACACAGCCTCCCTGGCAGGGAGGGAGCAGCGCAATTTTGTGTCTCCTCCCCCCTGTTAAGTACAGTGCCCACAGGGTGCCTTACAATGTGCAGCAGACTTGGAGAGCACCAGTTTGCAATCACAGCAAGATCTTTCCCCATGCAAATCTCCACAGTTTTGCCGACTGCCTCCAGGGAGGACTAAGCTCACTCCCACACTTGCCCACTGGCAGGGAAAGCCCTCTCATGCCTGAGGTTGCCATCCTGCACCAGCTGCTCAGTGCCATTAGTCCTCAGGGCTCAACAGCCACTGGCCTGGAACATCCAGGTGGACATCAAAAGCCCAGTCCTGTTGTCAGCAGTTAGTGGTGTTTTACAATGCCGCCAGCACATGCCCAAAGACAGAGTAGACTGGCAGGGCATAAAGATAAAGGTTCAAAATTAGCTTTAGAAATGGTGTGAGTCTGGACCTGTAATAGCATTACAGTATCAGAAATTGTTTTAGAGATTGGGAAAAATATAGCTAGATCAAGAATGTGGTACTGGAAAGAGAATAAAAACTTGAAAGTAGAAAAACAAACCACAGTTTAAAAAGGCACAGGCAAAAACTTACAGAATAAAACCACAGAAAATAATGCCCTATGATAAAGAAGAAAGATGCAATCTGGTAGTATAATAGTGGAAATGGGAGAAAAAAGAAAAGAGAGCTGAACCAAGAACAGAACAGCATACAGGAAAACAGAAAATCTGATTAACACAGTGCTGCAACTTTCCTTTGAAATGGGAAAGGAACACATTGAATGTTGTAAAAGATACAAATTACAGAGGCTGAAAAGGATGTTAGAGAAAACAGATCTATGGAGGCTGAATCACAGACAAAAAGACCGGACTGAGGAGGCAACAAAGCAAAAATTATAGACAAAGACAATAGCGGTTTTTGCTAAGCACTAAGCTGGAAATTGCAGACAAAGAATGTAATTCTAGGAAAAATAGCATCTGTACAACACAATATGGCAATGAAACAATGCTTGTAACAATAAAAAATTACTTATGAGAAGAAATGGTATCCACAAAAACACCAACGGTAATAAAGGGATTAACAATATGGGAGCAACTGAAGATGAAAATATTTGTATTTGAGAAAGGATTGTGATGGAACAGAAATCAGTGACAAATCGCAAGCGTAGCTTTTGCAGTATTTCTTTGCATCTTGTATGAAAGACTTTCTTACAGCAGATGTCCTTCCCTGCACTTCTAGGAAGGCACAAATTTCTTTCAAGTTTATTATTATTATTGCTGGTATTATAGGAGTCTTAATGACCCCAGCCTTGTGTCACGGCTCCACTGTACAAACATTCAAGGCAACTTTATGATTTATGGCCCAGCAGAAGGAACCTAAGCTAATTATCAGGAGACTAAATACTTGGGTAAATCCACACGTTAGTCAGTAGTGAGTTTCTTGGAAGTTCCACTGAAATGAAATATGCGCTCCAGTGCAAAGAACTACAATCTGGACACTGCATTAGTTAGGTCCAAGTTTGGCACAAGCACTGGACTATTGGCTAAGTTATTTTCTGTTTTTTTCTCACACAGACTAACACTCTCTGATGAGTAGAGAGCCCATGCAACCAATGACGTCAAAGGGTTTGACATTGCTACTGAAATAAAGAACTCCATACCAATTTTATTATTTGGAATGTAATATTCAATCAACAATATCTGCAAAGCAGAAGTGGTGTGAAGCCAGGGAAATTGAAGAACATTTAAAATACTTCATAACATAATGTATCAGATGATATCCAGCTTACAGAGAAAAAAACTAAATTAGCTGAGACTAGCAACATACCAAATAGATTTTACAACAAACATAAGTTAGATAACCTGAATGAGGAATAAAGCTCAAGAAGATATTAACCTGCATTCACAAAGACTTGCACTGACACTGGAAAAAACGCCTGACTCTTTTTTAGCAGGGAGTGAGAAAGATGGAGGTGATGTAGAGGGCAGAATGTGGAAGAAGACCTTAATACTTGTATCGACCCATAGAATGCTTTTGCACAGAAGGAAACCCAGCCCTTTTAGTCAGAGACTAAGTAGATAACCTAAAGGGAGAGAGGTGAGGTAATGAAGTAGCCAAAAAGAGTATCAGTGATATATTTTGCACTTTAATCTTCTTTTTTAACTTGGTTCCAAACCAAAAAAAAAATATATTTTTTAAATAAATAATACTTCTGTTCTTACACTTTGAACAGAGCTACTACTGGGCTAATATAACACGTAAGGAGGCTTTCATTAGCCCAAGAATAGCAAATCTTAACACTGGGATGCAGTCTCATCAGACATATTCTGTCAATAATATACTAAAATGCTCAGCTATACTATATTTCAGTACTACAGAAAACCTTCCATAGGAGCTACACAAGACTGCTTGGGAGCAGAACAGAGCGATTCAAGGGATTGAGAAATGACTTACAGTGACAGTTAGAAAAAAATTTTGGAACACAACAGCAAGGGAAGTCACATGCTTAAAACCTACATGTTCATATTGATTACAGATTATGCTAAAACTACTGCAGTGAAGTCTCTCAAAGGGCCAATAACAAGGACAATGCATTCAGATTGAAAACCAAAGAACTGAAGCCATTTCTGCTGCGGCCAGCCTTGCATGCTTATTGCCTAAATCCATATACCAGGCAGAAAATGGATTTACAAAATCTCTGACTGCAGGCAGGCTGTCTCTCAGATGCTTTCCTCTATAACGTATGGAGCTCAACTCTGAGAAGCATCAGCAATCCCCAGAGGTCAACAGGAGCTGAAGGGGATACTCCATTCCTTACAGACTTAGTACCACACTGCAGCCAGTAGTCCCCGTGGCTGGTATGGTTCATCTGGCCTCTTGAGCTCCTGGTGTTCAGGAAACTGTAGCACTTGGACAAAAATGAAGTACAGGAGTTATGTCACATTGTACTGGGTCTGGGAGGACCTGAAATTACAGGCAATTGTTTTAGCACTGCATTTCATGCTCTTAAGGATTTTCTCTCACAGATTTCTTTGTATTGCTGGCTTCTACATTCCTCATAAATGACTGGAGAAAGTCATAGCTTGCACTACCAGACAGAGTTTTCACTCACGGTAATACAGTAGTCTGCCATTAGTGCTGGAGTACATCACTTGCTCTGCTCCCAACTCAGACTCTGGCAGCTTTAGTTCATCATCCTCACAACTGTGGTGAGGTGTCCAGAAAAATCACTGTCTGGAAATATCCTGACAACACTCAGCACCCAGCACCCATGCAAAGAAGAGAAAGCAGTCATTGTGCTGTTCTTTGAGCATGTTATCATTCAGCAGACTTCCACAAGCAGTGAGTACATGTAATTCTCCCATGCAAACAAATTTTGCAAAGCCTCACATCTCCTGGAGGGTGCAGAGGTGACAAAGAGGACCAGCAGCATCAGTGAAAGAAGCACAGGAAATATTCTCCACTGGGAAAACTCAGAGTACTTTGGTTTAATTCAGTTTGCAAAATCATTTAAACATCCCAAATGCCATCTCCTCCCTAAATAATAAGGAAGCTAAATTACCTTTTTAATCTAATTTTATATTCTTTAGAGAAAAGCAATCTTGGTAAAAAATAACCTACTCTTTGTACAGGTTGAGGTCATGACATTCAGAGAATGCTGTGAGATCCAAGGCTAATTCTAAGGAAAAAAAGTGAAATGTGAAGGAGGACCTTTAAGTAAATAGCATTCCAAGTTAAGTATATTTTAATGAAAAGGAAGAAATAGTTGTGTACTGGTGCTAGTACACTAGCAATAGAAGAGTTTGGATGGATGTGTTTGTTTATTTCTTTATTAGTTTTGCACTTGACATCTCTGACCCAGACTCTCTGTATCAGCCTGTGGATTTAGCTGACTAAATGGAGATGTCTGAGCTAGTTACTGCAGGCTTCCTTTAAAGTTAATGGAGATCCAGTGAATGGGGACAGAGGTAGGGGAAAATAATTCTTCTTGAAAAAGACATCTAGACTTGCACATTTTTCTCTGCCTTGTAGATGAAGCGTCCCATAGATGTAGACCTTCTTGATAAATCTGAATGGGGAAGTTACTTTGATTCCTCTCTGTGATCATACTTAGGTCTTACAAAGCGCTTTTCAGTCAATTACCCTCTTTTTCTGGAGTAATCTCAAGGCATTAACTGAAATAATAAACAAAGGAGATATGATGCTGCAGTCCCTGACAGAGACTCACATAGGAAAGTCATCTCGCTGAGGCATGTTAGCATAGCCCACGAGTGGCCTGTGCTCTTTAGGGTCAAGGTCTGAAGATACAGGAGCTGCAGGTTAAAATTTTGCTTTCAGATTCTTTCTTGCTTTTATGGACTTCAGAAAACTACATCCTTGTGACTAGGGAAAGAAACCTGTCTATAATGAGTCACAGCATCCAGTCTCTCTTCATAGCAGCACTAAGCATCCGTGTGTACTAGCAGTTGAGAAAAGCTAACACCAGTTCTTCAAAATCTGGCATAATCCACATGACTTCTACCCTTTATACCACCCTGTACATTATGAACATTTTCTGCCTTGTAGTGCCTTAAACTGAGCTTTGTTTGTCCAAACACTTACTATACCCAAGATGCCATTCCCACATCTGGCTTGCCCAAAACTCACAGTGTGAACACAAACCCACGCTCAGCTTCAAAATCTGGAGCGTATTGGGTTAAGCTTGTGTATATTCATGCAGTCTGCAAAAATAGTCCTGCATTCAGAAGCTTTTATTTTCATTTCCATCCCATGTTATTGTAGTAGACTTACTCTGTTTCCAGCTCTCTCCACAGAGGTTTCACTGCAAGGCTTTCGTAACTCAATGCCTTATTACTTTATAATTTGAGTTAAGTTAGGGCAGCCAGGGGATTTGTATCTTTCTGTATCACCTTCACAATAAGGACATGCACTATCTAGCTGTGCGCTGGATAAAGGCTGTTGTGAAGATCCTGGCAGAGAGTTGTGAAGATCCTGGCAGATGATCTTGTCCACCACTTAAGGCAACTCTTCCACATCACAAGGAAAATGCTGACCTACCCAGTCAAAAGCACGAGAGGAGCAATTACAGCATCTGTGTTAACATGGGCTGTGGGCAGACATAAGCAGCACAGTTGCACTGTAGTCACTGCTGTTGCCCTTTATGATCCTGTTTTTTTATTCATTCATTTTATACCTCAGTGCACAGGATGATTTTTGCTTTACCTCCAGATCGCACAGAGCCAGCTATTGTTTTTGTAGAGATTTGTGCACCTTTTCCTGTTAGCTCCCAGTTGACAAGTTCCTGCTTGTCAATGAGCCAGGTGGGCCACTTCAAAATCAACCATAGCAGGTTAAAAACAAGTGTATATTTCTAAGTGATGTAAACAGTGTTCATTTGTTCCTTTGCCCATACCTCTAGCTGACAACCCCTGATAGACACTCCTCAGGCAACTATTTGGTCTTTATACCTAAGCTTGCAGGAGGTCACCGGAGCCTGGACACAAACCTAGAACAGATGTTCCCAGTGCAAATGCTGGTTTTGACTGAATAGTCTAATTGTCTTTGCCCTGAACCTAATGCTAGGTTCACCAAGGTTTTTTAGCATCTGCTCTATGCTCTGAAGTATTGTTCAAAACCATTTCTTCTTTGCCACTTTGGGAATGGTGAAGCCCGTAGGTGATCTTACAAACCAGACCTCTCCTCCAAAAGATCTTTTTCCCTTCACCTTAGAAGTTTTCTGTTGGTACATACAAAAGTCCCAAGACTATTAGAGTATTACCAAATCTGGATGTTATAACAATTTTCTCATGAGGTCTTGGAGATTTTTTGACACAGTCCCAGTTAGCAAGTGCTGACATATAATTAGAGTAAACAGCAATTAAATAAAAAATCATGTGTTTTTACATAAGCTTATTTCCCAATTTTACAACACCAGTTCATTAGGACCATGACTTCCCACATGAGAAGGAAGGGAGAAGTAGCAGCTGGGATCGCAAGTGTGAAAAACAAAGTTTTCATCTAAGATGATGGAGGAGACCACAGCAAGATGTGTTTAAGGAACTGTAATGGTACTATTTCTAAAATATTCTTCATCCACTAGATGCTTTTGTGCCAAACAGAGCATGAAAACTGGTTAACAAGGGAAATAAAGCTGGAACTCAAGCCCCATGGCAGCTTCTATTTTTCAGCATTTGTAGCCTGAAATTGTTTATCTGAACATCTGCTTCATTAAGAGATATTGTGATGCTATTCACAACAACAACAAAGAACTACAGAAAGCACTTCTCTATCTCTCTTTATCCTACTCTTATTATATATCCCCCTTTAAAACTTTTCTACTCCAGATGTATGTCACGAGACTTATTGTTGGCTTTCATTGTGCTTTCCTATGAACAACAGTAATATCATGCTCCAAGGGAGCATCTTAGAAAGCAGATCAGTGATCTCTGAGTGTTCCTGAAGTAATAACCTAAGCAATTCTATTGTTGTTCCTGTTGTTGTGAGAGACCTTAAACTGGGAACAAGGGAATATCTGCAAGTAGTCTGCAATTACCTAGATATTGTCTGTGCCCTGCTTAGAATGAAGTTGAAAAGAAAGACTGAATTACAGACATCACTGAGTCCTGTACTCCACTACAAGTAGCTTCATGAAGGAGGCAGAATTTTAAGCTGTCCCTCAAGCAAGATTGGGATCACTGCTTTTCCAGTATTTCCTCCTTTCTCAGCTTCTTTAATAGTTCATAGAATATTATGAAACCTCTATTATGCATCCATTTTAAGAGCACAGTCTGTAAGCTTTATGCTGCTTAGCTTTTATTTCATTCATTCTTCTTATTTATATTGCTTTACTACTGATTTTTCCTTTAATTTTCTGCTTGGTGACCTACTGCTCCATCCTTAATTGGAGAAGGCTAGCCAATGACTGCAGTGTTTTTAGGCTAATAGCAAGGATCCTCTGTCTCTACACTGCTATACTGTTTACTAATATTCTAATATAATACCTAAAATAGGCAGAGTGGATTGCAACCAAGAGTACCCTCTGAAGAAACAACAGAAATTGCTTAGGAAAGTGCTAAGATTGCTTGATAGATGGGTGAACAGGGATGCAGGACCCAAGCAAATGTTGGTAACACCCCAAATTTAATTTTCCTGCCATCGTACACCACCTAACACATTGAGAACCTGGATTTAAGACTTGAGTTTCCATGTGGTACAGCAGTGCAAAGGTTAATCTAGACACAGAAGTGGATTTCAATGAGTTTGTTCACATATATTTACTTATCTTTAAGTATATATGACTGGCTGGAGTAGGATGAGTTGGTGTTGCACCTTGCAGGCTCTTAATTAAAAGTGAAGCAAGCAGTACCTTTAGCCAGCAGGTACTGGCAGTTGTTCTTTTAACAATGTTTTGCACAAGCACAGTCAGCCATCCTATGATTTGACAGAGCTTGTGCAGAGACCTATCAGTCATCCACTCTCTCCTAGGCAAAAATCAAATAAGTGGTATGAATATAGACCCAAAATGTCAAAACGATGAGCAGTAAGGATAGTGAAGGGTTGTTAAAAGACGTTAATAAAAATTGGAAAATTGTGTTGTTACACGGTCATGGAGAAATGTTTGGGTGAAGGTTCAGTGACACCTGAGTGAAGAACAGACATGAAGAAGTATCAGTCATATTCACATTCTTCCCTACCTCCCTTTGCTATTGGATAGAACCCTGCAGTTGGGTAGTGGGTAAAATTTAGTCAGCTGAATTTAATACCAACTTTTTATAATAATGAAATTCATATTCTCATTCCGTTTTCCGTGGAAATATCCCCTGAAAGTGACAATGTCAGATAGATTGCTACAGATGAAAAACCATACTGAAAAAAAGCCCAAGCCTCAGAAAATCTATAAAATATTTACATTTTAAACTTTAATTTCCCAACAAAAGTCTTTGGGATTCAAAGATGAATCAATGCACTTCTTTTTTTTATTTCCTACAACTTTTTATTTCACATGATTAATAAAAGTACCTGTTTAAATAATGGCTTTTTTTAATTTTTGTCTGAATCCCTTCTTCTCAACATCCACTTTTCATAATTAATGTGTGATGAACAGGTTTTTAAAAAGGTATCCAGTGGAACGTTATTCTGCAAAAGAAAATCCTTAAAGTTTGAACAAATTTTCCTACGTCTTTTATCCATTAGCATCTTAATAAACAAAATATCTGATGCTTAAAACTGCTTATAAGAGAGCTAAGATTTCTGTTATTTTTATTCATTTTTTAAAAACAGTATTTGCTCTCTTCTACTGCTGCCCTTTCCACTGCAGTATGAATGAAACTATACCCATTGTTTGCCCCTCCATCACCACATGGGCAGGAGAGTCTAGTGGATTTTATTTTTTTTTTTTTCAGTTCCTTGTGTCCATGTGACTTCCTGGGCACTGGCACACAGAAGTCCAGGCCCTTAGTTTGGCTCCTGGATACCTATTTAGGAGTTTCAGTTAAAAAAAATTTCACCATAGTCTCCTAAATTCATTACTGCAATAAGTGGTAAAAGATGTGAAACACATCAGCTGAAAAAGAAGAGCGGGTACTTTGCTGCTTAAAAGCACCCCTGGAAGTGCTTGAGATATGTGGAAGCTGCTTTTTTATTTTGTGTTGACAAACAAACAACCAAAAACAAACAGTGCAGCAGGAAAATCTGAGCACTCCATTCATTATCCTCAATACAATTTTGCCTGAAGGATCTCTTGTCAAAAAGACTTTTCTTCCACTCTTTTTTCCTCAACACTTATGTTTAGATACTTCAAATGTTAAGAATTCGTTGGCATTTAAGGAAGTGGCCTCGCTTGATGTAGACTTACTGTAATCACTGCACTGTGTCATACATTGTAGCATAAGAACCCTCTTATGTGTGTGAATGCAACCATGTCTGTTCTTCACAAGACCTGCACCCTGGCCCTGTGCGAAATGGGAAACTCAGTCTGGCTGTGGACTTTGCAAATGGATCTGGCCTCAGTCCCTTCAAGGAAATGGGACAGTCAATATTTACCGTTGGGTTTTGTGTTATTGGAAAACCATAATAATGTTAGAAACCTCAAAATAAAATATTGTTGAAAAGATACTGACCAAGCACTTACGTTGCTTGGTCAATGCAATGTTTTCCACTCAGAAATACAACACTTTGTCAGGACCAAATACAAATCGTTTACCTGGCACTTGCAGGATATTATAAAACAAATATATCCAAATATGCCAAATGCACTCACATATGATAGAGATATTATGTCCTTCAACTCAGATCTCAGCTGCCCCCACAAACCAGCTCATGAGAAAAAGGATGCCAGTACCCAGCTGCAGTCAGGATACAGCTGGCAAAGAGTGGTTTTAACCTAGGACATTCTGAGCAAAAGCTAGAAACTGAGGTAAAGTCCCTGATAAATAGAGAGTATTTGGTATGCCTCTTACTCTGTTCCACAGGGTTCAAAGATGCAGTCTCCAGGAACAAAAATCACAGTAGCTACATAACTAAAAACGCCACCCATAAAAGTATATTTCAAATTTCTAAGTCCCAGTGACAGACCGAGCTGGTATGCAGAGCATCCTTACGAATTAAGACATGAAAGCTTAATAACACTCCCTCCTGTCTCCAGGCCTCAAGCTGAAACAGATAGAAAGGTACAAAGGTACAAACAGGAACATTGCTGTAGGCTCAGATCAAAAGCTTCCCCAACTTGAGCCACGTAGAAGTGGAGGAGCTGGGGAAGGAAACACATGTGGTGGCAGATTGTCCACAAAAACAGCCTTGTTGTGACTGTACTAGTCCAGGTGGGCTATCTCTTCACTGATCCTGGTAAACATGGAACTGATGAGACACTGGAATTATTTCCTAGGAATTTTCAAAACCCACATCTAATGAATAATTTTGAGTTGCACAAAACAAAAGATTGCATATACTCTGGAGGACAGTCTCATAATACTAAGGAGATTATTAAATGACCCAATAAGTCTTCTCTATCTCTAATCCCTGTGATTATGCAAGATATATGAGAGAACCAATAATATCCATAGACTAAATACCTTTCATCCAGGACAATAAGAAAAAAAATTAAACGTGTGCTAAAAAAAAGTAGCTATATCATAAATCAATTCATTCAGAAGACTTTTTCTTTCCCAGGCATTTGGGTAAAAGTAACTCATGAGAAAAGTCTTTAAGAAATGCCTTGGGTAATGGAGAAATACAAAAAGCACTTTACTGCTTCACTGATATGTTTAACATAAAAGAAATTTAAATTTGGTCATTTTTCAGTTCAACAGTTCTTGACTTTGTAATGAATAAAAATTTGAGTAAAGAAGGAGGAGAAGAAGAAGAATGAAACACTATATTAAAATGCAGTCCAATCAGAAGGCTTCTGCTCTGATGGAGTAGTCAAGGGCATTGGCAAGGTATATTTTTTGCAGCCAATACTTATGTTCACTGTTAATGTCAAGGTTTATTTGCAAAATTAAAATGGTTCTCAATAGATAAAGATGAGCACAAGCTACGCAAAAAAAGCATTTGCCCTGCAGGTAAAGTTCCATGTGTTAGACAGTCATCTGTGTTTGTTCTCAAAAACTACATGTTGTGTTTGCTGGTGCAACTTGAATGCTGAACAATGTACGTGAGAAACTGTGTGTTTCATTTTTCCATGATAAATAAACAAATACTCTTTTTAAAACATTCTTTTTATAGTTTAAAGCCCCCCCCAAAGTTGTTAATTTCTTCCTGACCTAACACTGGGCCCTAGTTTGGAGAGTAGAGTTGCCTGATTTCTAATGGTGTCAGTGGTCAGGACAGACTGGTGCCTTCCTGCTCTGCCTCATGCCCTCGTCCCAAATTTGGCAGAAGCATCCTGGTGAGCATGTGGCCTAACCCCATGCCTAGCATAGAGTGGTACAGAAAGCATTATGTTGATCATGACTGCCACTGCCCTGAAGATGAAAAGGCATTAGTGACTACCTTCTGTTTACAGACTTCCCTTACCACCAAATGGCTTGGAAAAGTCTAAAACTAGGCACTGTAACAAATGTCAGCTTAGTCATGTTTCATTTCTTCTGTTTAATAGTCCTGAGCATTATTTTTCTTACAGTGGGGTAATTAAGTGCATCTGTCATGTATTTGACTTTTAAGGTTATAGTAATTTGGTAAAACATTAAATGAAAACTGCAGTGATTCAGAGTTGTTGAATTTCTAATATAATATTAATCCTCACTCAGCCTTTATGCAACATGCACATAAACTCACATGCACTCTCATTCTCTGTGCTTGTTTTGTCATAATCTTTCATTTATGCCAGTCATTATTTTAACAAGGCAGCAGCAGAATGTAAAGTTATTCTTCATCTCCAGCAGATGCTGGAGGGATTTCAGAGTTTCCTGGAGAAAAATGTGTACTTTTCAGTAAAGTCAGTGATTCTTTACACTATAGTTGTAACACATAAGGATAAGGTTTAATACATAAGGAAAAGCCTCATGAAAAACGTGTATTGTCTCCACAGTTAGAGGCTGTACCTTGAGACTAAACAGTTCCTAGACACAAAGTAAAAAGTTGGGTCTAAGGGCAGCAAAATTGTTCACATGGACTGGAACCCCCGCAATATTTCTGGTGCCAGAGGCACTCAACTTGGTGGTGCAGAATGTAGTACGCATTCAGACAGCATTAACTCTATCATCACAAAGGTCAAAACCTGGCTTACTGCAGAGGAGAAACAGGCCAGCAGCAACTGCTTTGATAAAACCGACCATGAGCACGGCCTAGTAGCCATTTTCCACACTTCTGTCAGAGTAGGGAGAGAAGAATTTTGTTTCTTATTTCTCTATCCTCCATAATTTGTTATTACCTTCTCTGGAGGTGCCTCACTGGTTCATAAACCACAAGCCACTGGCAGTGCCACTAGATTTATTTTCACATCTTCACTTACAACACACTTTCTAAAACCCCGTGGATTTTACTCTGTCATCTATGGAGCCTGGTAAGTGAAATGACTATTTCTGCAGAGACAAAGAAAGGTAAATAAGAAAAACAAGCATTTTTTTCAGCAGGCTTAAATTTGCTACATATGCATCCTCCCCTCCAGGGACTGGTTGCAGATAAAAAGTTTGAATATGTACATTTACAGTAAAGAGAGCCTCTAACAAATAGAAGAAAAAAACCTTCTACCCACCAAGTTTGCATTCAGTTGGCTAAATGTACTTATTTGCACTTAAATATCTAGATCCACACTAGTCCCCCAAGGCTCCCTTCAGAGTCAATGGAGATACAGGAAAGAGAGTGAGTAGTGCCTTAGGGACCATCTCATCTGCAAACAGGCATCTGTAACACTGCTATAGGTGCCCATTTCTCTTACTGATTGTAAAGGAAGCCCAGAATGATGCTTTAGATGTCTAAAACTATGTGCACTCCAAGAAGCTGAGCATGGCAGGGTTCAAAGGGCAACTCGTCCCTCTCACCCTGACCACTGTGTGACTCCCCCTGCACACCACTCTGAATTAAAGTCATCAGTCTCTGGCTGAGGAGGGCATTGCATGCTCCTCACCTGTCCCGTATGTTCATTATTCATTTTTAGTGTCTTTATCTGCATAATGCAATGTGCCCCTGGCATAAATAAACAGGCTTGTCTCATTGGAGAACAAAGAGAAAGACAAATACATGCAAAGCTGAACTATCATTCTGTCAAAAGGCCTTCTATATCAGTATCAATATTTTAAACAGCCACCCTGACTCCATTACTCAATGTGTGCCGCCTTCTTTGTTTTCTCAAAATAAACACATTGTTTTGCTTTTTGATTGCCCAAAAATAACCTGCAGATTCAGGAATGTTTACCGTCTGTGTGCACACTGAAAGAAAAAAGTGAACAGCACTAGAAAGAGAAGCCTCATAACCACAGAAATGGTTCTGCACAACCCCAGAGGCCATTGACAGGCTGTGCTCAAAAGATGACTAGAGTAAAAATAGGACCAATAAGGAGTTTCCAAAGTGTGGAATTGTTCTTAAACCCACATTGCTGTGGAGATAGTTGGGCACAGAGGGGATCACCCAAGGCTTTGTTCTTCTCTCACTTTGCATATCACTACCAAATCCATGCTTTTGGGTAGATGTCAGCTAGAAAAAGTTACTAGTAATGAACAGGTCATGCAGAGTGAGAATATCTCACGACTCTGTCCTCCAGCAGGCGAGACAGACAGTGGATGCACGAAGGGCATGAATCGTTGTGTTGACATGATAAGGGATGCACTTCGCTGACTGCTTGTTTTCTGGATGCCTATTTGTTCGTCACATGCCCAAACTACTTCTTAGACTCTTTGATCAGTCCTGGAGGCATGAATGACCTTTGAAAGGCTACAATGCCCTTCCTTGAAGAATATAGTTTAGAAGAAGATGGGTACGGTTGCACTCGATAATCTCAAAGGTCTTTTCCAACTGAAAGATTCTATGATTCTTCTCTTTTCTTGGCAAGCTTCTCTGTCCTCTGAGTTCTGATCTAGAACAGGTGGAGATCCATGCACAAGTTCTTAGCCTGTGTTCTCCCCTGCTTGGAGGGAGCCAGACTGAGTACAGGAATCAACATCTGCAAAAGAACTGGATAGACAGGCAGGGAAATCCCCCCTGCTCCCACTCTCTTCTGCACAGCCACCAGCTGGCCAGTGCTGATGCATTGCTGTAAATAAATCCTGGATGCTTGCCCGGAGAAATACTTGGGAGCAATTTCCATATATCTAATAAACTCACAGCCTATGCTTTGTTCTAGCTAAAGCACAAATTAAGTACCTTCCTGCTCCAAGCACATTAAAGTATTTTAAAGAGTTAAGAGCACTGATTTAATAATTTAATAGGCAGTATTTCTGGAGGCCTTGGTCCTTTACTGTAATCTGCATACATACTGGAAGCCCTCATGCCTACCCTCTTCTGGTGTCCATCCCTTGAGAAGTGCAAGTCCAACATTCCCAATGGGAGCAAAACAGGTGACCAGACCTGAGCTGGTGCTGGCAAGGAAAGGTTGAGCAGAGAGCAGTCATTGATTCCCTGGGACATGCAGATAAATTCACATTCTTCTGCAGACAGGTGTGATCGCACTGCCTATGAGGACGACTTTGCTACAAGAGCAGAATTTAGACAGAGTGAGAAGCAGAGAGGGGCTGGGCACAGCAGTTCGCAGGCAAGTGCAGCACATGGTCAGGAGCAGATGAAGCATGCTGAGGGACCAACCCTGTACTTCACAAACAGGGATGCAGGCTTGGTAGACTTTCCTTAGGGGATTTTGAGCAATTACTGAGACAGCAAAATGAGATACAGCCTGCTTCTTTTCATTCATGTGCATCTTCCACTGCCTACCCTCCACTTCTTTCACATCTGTAATAAGAGTGCGACTTTGTAGAAAAAATGCAATTTCTGGCACAACCCATGAGTTGAAGGAACGGTCGTGAGTCACAGCAAGGTATGGGGCAGGTAGATCTGCAGCAGCGTGACTAGTCCTGATGACAGATAAAAGCATGTGATTACCTTCTAGGAGCAGACAAGTCTGTCTGTGACCCACATAACAGGGATAGAAAAGACATAAACAGTATTGCAGAGAGTTTTGGGATGTATTAAAAAAAGGGGAAAAAACAGTATTTGGGTGCAAAGTACACCATGATACATCCAGCCACTGGACATGAGAACAGAAGGCTACTTTGTGGCTTCAGCTGTGGTTGTTTATCAAATCAAAGATAATAACCATGAAGGTTAAATTTAGCTATCCTTAAATATATTTTTCATTAAACTGCACTACAGCAGCACCAGAGGCTGAAATCATTATATGCTATCCACATACAAATCTAATTTCTAGCTCTTTTTATATTCCCTTAAACAACACACCTGCCTGTCCCTTCTTCCTGGTGTGGGCAAAGCTATCTTGAAATGGCTCTTGTCCTATCCAGACAGAATGCCTTATTTTGCATTATTCTGTTGATTAGTAACATAATCAAAACTGCTGGATGTGTTTGAAGAACATCTGTCTGGCTCCTGGAAGCATCACTAACCTGTTTTGGTGGGTGGAGAAGAGTGCATAGCACCATCGCCAACACCAGCAAGGAAACATGAATAGCAGCTCAAAATAAGCTGCAGCAAGTAAGGACTGTAACACCACTAAACTTAGCATTGGGTAATTTTGTTACTGCCTAATATACTTCATCTTGCTCTAGCCTTGAAGTAAACACCCCATTGGCAGCAAATGCATTTGTTATTATACACAGTACAAGCTTAGTTCTCTGAACAGTCAGGTTTAACTGATTGAGACTGCCTTTTTCATTCATTCGGTCTTGAGGCTTTCCCTGGAAGATCTCCAGAAAAAATATTTAATAATAGTTTTTCTTCCATTTCAGCTGCTCTTTATGAACAAAGACAATGAGGGGACTCTTCCTTTTCAAGTGCCTCTGGAAGAGTACATGTTGACGCTGCAGAGAACAAGGCATAGTGAGAGACAGTCATTAGCAAAGATTCCATTTATGTCCAATTCTTGAGAATGCAGAGTGATAAAGAGCACTGCAAGAGTCTTCATCACTATAAACCGAAGTCCACAATCATGTCTGGAATCAAAACCAGAGACAGATGTATTTAAGAGAACTGCTTTATGCTGAAAGTAGAATAAGAAATGCAAGACAGAGTTTCTATGATCTCACCCTTACATTTTGAGGATTGAATTTCAAAATTGTACTAAGATTTTGAGAGGAGGGGCTAATGTGTTCAGGAGATGACACATACATGAACATTAAACTTTTGAGTTTGCTAATCCTTTTAAATTTTATTTAATTACAGCTTTAAAAACCCACCCAACCACCCAAACAATCAGTTAAAATGCCTAGATATTGAGTTACCAGATCCAACAGAATGGAAAAAACTTTTAGAACAGCTTTGACAGCACTAAAAGAAACTGAGAAACTTCTGCTTGAAAACATCTCTCTGCAAGTATTGACAGTTCACACAAGATAAAGTATTAGGAATACTTAATGAAATGTAAGGTTAGTACAAGTCTTTGAATGTATTCCGATTACTGCACTAAAAGCATCTAAAAGCTAATCTTCAACAGTACCATCTGCACTTGGTATAAGTTTATATTGAAGATAGAAAAATTAGGCAGTGATTAAGAGATTTATACATGGTCATAGCCACATGGTGTTAATGCTATCACTATAATCCAACAAAGCATATCAAAAGGTTGTTTACAACTTGCTTCCTTAGAGATATTTATTTGAGAGTTCCCAAGGGTTTATTTGGTGTGTCCTCTTCCATCTTTGTGCAGGAAGACAGTTGAATAGATGTGTGTAATATCTTCTTCATATAGTTTGATAAAAGGGAGAGACAAAACAGTTTCCATGATACTGCTCTGTTGTCATATACGAGAAACACACAAAGTTCAACAGGAATTACAATATGGAGCAATGCTGTGACACAGAGGAATAATTGAAAAATTTAGCAACAAGTGTACATACTTCTCTGACTTCAGCAATGCTATAAGAAAAAGAAATATTAGCAATAGTTTGGGCTTGATTCCATTACAAATGCTGTTTCCTGGGGTTATTATGAATAAAAAATTCATTTCACTGCAGCACCATGATTTTAACTGCTTTTGTGTTCATAAACGAAAAGAGGGTCAGAAAAAAAACACCACTACATACTTCCTTAATCCAGAGAAATGGCAAATAAAAGGAACCTGCATTTCTTATTGTACATGACCTTTGGCTGATTATAGACTATCAAACAAAAATGTAGTAAAAAATTCACATTGCACAGCCAAGTTCTCAAAAATATTGAGATATCTCAATAGAAGCTGAGTGAGGTAATTCCTCATCTGTGTGTTTCTTGAAAGAGCAGAACTACTTTAACCAAAAGTATTCCATAAATGTGGCTTGAAGCAAAACTGAAAATGGAAAATTTGGATCAAAAAGGTGGGTCAACCAGATATAAGAAAGGAGTTTTCAGTTGGCTGCACTCCCAGCCCTACATAAATAGAAGTCCACGATTTTTTTTTGTCAGATGTTGTGGTTGTCCACAAGCAGGGAAAATAGCTCCTGGACTCATACTAGGTGACCAGGCTGTGGTTTGTATGCCATCATTGCCTCACAAGTCATAACTTGGCATTTCTTTGCCTGAGTTGTTGCAGGATGTTAAAGCAAAGCTGATCTCTCACTACCTGGTAGGTGTATTTGAAGTAATCATTTGTTAAAGCTTTGGGCAGTAGTTCATTTAATGCCCCAAATAATGAAAGCTGCTTCACACATTGTATTCTATTCAGCGCCACAAAACAATGCTGAGTCTGAACACTGCACTTCAAAAAAATTATATTATCTATATGTATCACAGAAATGTGTCGCAATCATTGCTGGCGTTGCATGGCACCCTGCCATCATGGGGCTGAGAAGGATACATGCCCACACCTTCCTAGTGAACCATAAATTGTCTTTCCAGGCCATTCATCATTGCTACCCTGAAATTTGGGGTTTGTTTGTAACTTTTCCAACTTCTATTTATCTATATGTTATTCTGCTAATTTTAAACCAAAGGCATCAGAATTATTGCTGGTTATCTTCTGAGTTTTAAGTTGTGAATATGATATTTCCAAGCTTTTCTCATTAATCATAAAGCCATTAATGTCTCTGCTTTTAGTCAGAGGAAGAAAAGAGAAGACCTAAGCAATAGCATTTGAAGGAAAATGCTGAGTATTTGGAGCCTTGTGAAAAAAATGGTAATGACAACTGGTGTTTTATAGATCTAAAACTTTTCCCACTGTTACAGGTAGCATAACCACTTGCCATCAGCTGGTAAAATCCGCATGCAAAAATAAGCTGTGTAGATGGTCTTATGGTGTTGTCTAGCTGCCAAGCACCTTGCGGTAAGATTATCGTCACCTGTGCCATCAAGGTTTAAATAGAAACTTCTTACTGAAAGGCCAAAAAAAATAAAGTTACATAACACAAAAAGAACATGTGTCAGTATAAGTCAAATCACACCATTCTTGCCTTTAGCATGTTTGAAATTGGCCATGGAGTATAAACCACACAATATAGCTAGAAATTTCAAATGCAAGCCTATGAGTTTATCTGAAAAAGTCATTGGTCAATATGGAAGAACTGATGGCTTCATTTAGTGAAAATTCCAACTTGAATAACTTGGGGTCAGTTCTTGGCAATGTTGTTAGTTTTTTTTTTCCCTTACTTTTCAGTGTAAGAAGCCTGTTCTGCCTTCTCTAGACAATGCAGGTAGTGCTCGTAGCGCAGTAGATAAGAATGAACTATCTCATTGAGGTTGGCTGACTCAATACATATTGATTTGTGAGGTCTGTGACTTAAGAAAAGACAAAGTATATTAAACTTTGAAATAATATTAAACAAGGATGGGCTTCACCAAATTAGATAACAGAAAGCACATGCCAATAGCACTCCTGTGGTAGAATAGTTAAAAGACTTTGGCTTCTGGAAACCATAACTTATTGACAGTGATATTCCTCTGACTAGCTTGATCTCAAGCCAAGTTCATTGGACCACTGGTGCGAAGCTTCGATGACGAGTCTATGACCTGACTCATCTATGATTGTATTCTTCCATGACTTGACTCTTCCAAGACCTTTCTATGCTCCAACCCTTCTATTATCTGACTCTTTTATGATCTGACACTTTTATAACCCTTCTACAACCCAACTGTATTATGAGTCGACTCTTCTGTGATTCGAATCTCCTACAAGACTTCTCTGGACCAACTTATCCATAAACCTTCTACTGTTTTTGTACTAACCAACTCTTTTATGATCCAGCTCTTCTATGACCTGACTTTTCTATGACCCGACATTTGACTTTTCTATGACCCTTCACTGAAAGGGTGATTGGCCATTGGAATGCGCTACCCAGGGAGGTGGTGGAGTCGCAGACCCTGGAAGTGTTTAAGGGGAGATTGGATGAGGCACTGAGTGCCATGGTTTAGATGATGGGTTGGTGTTAGTGTTGGTGTTAGTGTAAGTGTTGGGTTATGGGTTGGACTTGATGATCTCAGAGGTCCTTTCCAACCTTATGATACTGTGATACTGTGTGATACTGTGACTGCTTTATGACTTGACCTTCTATGACCCAACTCTTGTAAGACTGGAAGCTTCTATGACATTTCTATTACCCAGCTCTTCTAGGACCATTCAAAGACTCTTCTGTGATGTGACCCTTCTATGAACCAACACTTCTCTGACCAGAGCCTGCCATCACCCAGCTCATCTATGAACCTTTTATCACCTGGCTCTTCTATGATCCAGTCCTACTGTGACCCTGCTGTGACCCAATCCTTCTATGACCTGACACTTCTAAGACCCTTCCATGACCCATGTATTCTATGACTTTCCTATGACCTCACTCTTCTGTGACCTGACTCCTATATGACCCAAAGTTTCTACGTCCCTCCTATGATCTGACTCTTCTATGACCCAACTCTTCTCTGACCTGAATCTTCTATGACTGGGCTTCTCAATGACCTAAACCTTCTACAACCATTCTATGGCTTAACCCTTCTATAATTCCTGACTCTATAAAATCCGACTCTTCTATGACGTGACTCTTATATGAACCAACCCTTCTATAATTTTTCTGTGACACATCTCACCCATGAACTGAATATTTGATGACACTTCCATTACCTGACTCTCCTATGACCTGACCCTCCTATGACTCGAACCTTCTATGACACAGCTCTTCTAAGATCCTTCTATGAACCGACTCTTTTATGACCTGACACTTCTATATCTCAAATTTTCTGTGACACTTCTAAGAGCTGACTCTTTTATGATCTAACTGTTCTCTAACCAGATTCTTCTGTGACTTTACTCTTCCATGACCTGACATGTCTATGACTCAAAGTTTCTGTGACACTTCTACGACCCAAGTCTTCTATGACCAAAATGCTATATGACCTGATTCTTCTATGACCTAACTCTTCTAGGACAGTACTAAAACTGAACTCTTCGAAGACTCATCTATGACCTGACACTCCTATGGCCCAAACCTTCTTTGACATGAACCATCTATGACACAACTCATCTACAAACGTTTTGTAACCTGACTCTTGTATGATACGACCCTTCTGTGACCTGAGTCAGAATATAATAGAAATGCTCATTGCCAGGGCTCCTGTTGCAAGTTATACTAGTAAGACCAAGAATGAGATGTGGCCCTTCATCACGACATTCCTCTGTTCAGTTGTTTTGATTTTTGCAGGTGACATCATGCTTCTTCCTATCTTTGTTTTTTGCAGCACCGGCATGTTAAATGATATGTGTTTATGTTGTTGGAAAAGTGGTCCCAAAGAGTAGTATGGAGGAAAACATTCTCTTCTGAAGGAAACAGCTGTGTGGACATATGCAGCACTTGACCAGCTTGCTTCAGAGCCAGAGCAAGTGCCTTGGCATGCTAACTTTGCTGTGTAGATAAGCCTCCAAGATCCTGGTCTGTAAAGGCTAACAACTCCTGAGCTTAATTCAGGTAGTTTAGAAGGTCTTATGCAGTGGAGTATCTACCAATCTCATTGTGAGACAATTTCCCCCAGAGAGAGCTCTATCAGGCTCCACCCCTGCCCACCATCAGCTGGCCATCTTCAACTCTGGCAAGGAAGGGAATTGCTTCTTGTGTCTCTCTACTCACTCGCTCCTGGCATTATATATCCCACATGAGATTGTCTCACCGTCTCACCCTTCCTCTCATATCCTGTTTAGTGTTATTGCCAGGGAGCATTTGTCAGGCACTTCTGGGGAGCCTTGTGCTATTTCTGGGAAGGAGCAATCCTTAAGTCTGGCTTAGGTAGGACCTCATAGTCCCCTGTGCTCTGAAGGCCTTTGTTCCACCTGGAGACAACAGTGGCAGTCTCCTTTGAGAAATTCATGGCCAGACTTTAGCCAAATTTGACATCCTGAACCATACCTATTGTGCATGTTTCCACTAAGCCTCCTAATTCTCTAGCTTGCTTATATTTTGTTTCACTTATTCTTATATTGATTCTGTGCAAGTTGCAATTACTGTTTATAAGTTTTGCTTTAATAATAAGAATATCCATGGGCAGAAAGTCAGGAGATCTCTGAAAGTTTTGCCAGGAGTTAGGGTTTTTTTTTGCCTTTCTTTTTTTTGCTTTTTATTTTTCTTTTTTTTTTAATTTTTCTTTCCAAATCATCCAGAGTGCTAAGAACAATTTTAGGTTGATGTATAGTGTCTGATGTATGTTCAGTGAAAATACAGTGGCATTCTTTGAAAAGTTTTAACCATAAGCAGAGAGGATCTGTAAAAAGTCAAGCTGAAGGGTACAATGATCTGAAACCCACTCATGAGCTGGCATTGCAGAAGAATAAAAAGATATCGTAGAAGCAAAATACCTCCACTTTTGTACTGTAGCATTTATCTTGCTACATTACAGATTCTGACAATAACAACTGACCAGAATTTAAAAGAAAGTGAAGCATTCACTCTCTTCCAGTTCACTCTCACCAATTTTAGAAGCTAGAATGTCAAACAAGAAAAAACCCACCACAATACCAAAGAAACACTCCATACCACATTCAAGGATCCCCTGGCACCAATATCAGTTAGGGGTAGTAGCTAAGTGCTATAGTTTGGTAAAACAAAAAAAAGCTTGGAATTAAATGAGACCACTGGAGATGCACGCTTCTCAGAAACATTTTCTAAATGGAACTGCCCTCTCAGCTCTCCCCAGGATATTTCCTATTATTCGAGAAAGAAAAGGTATTTCCTAATGCTGTTCTCACAAACATCTGCTAGCAAAGAAAATAATTCCTCAGGCTTAAAGAATTTAGGAGGATTTCTTAATCTGAGTTCCCAAATTCCCCAACTCCCAAAAGTCCAAGAAATCCCAAACTTCTTTTTCTAAGAAAGTCTCAAACTGTAGAAAAGTATTAGACATGGAAGAAGCACACAAAGTCTTTCCTCCAGAGCAGGATGTGAGCACATCATGATGGGAGCCTTTAAAGTATCTTGACATCTTCAAATGACACATTGGGAACCATTTTACACCATGACACATCCATATACAAATAAAGGTATGGACTGAATTTTCAAGATATTATCTGAGGCAAGAAGTGAGCAGGCTGAGAAACACAGTTGCTCCCATAGTGTTTTCTCTTCCAGGAAACCTTAGCTTGGCACTGCTCATTTCCAGGCTTCATTAAAGTGTCTCAGAAGATGTCAGTGTCTGTCCCCACGGGAATATTTCCCAGTTTTACTACTACACAGTTAGTAGGATTTTCCTGGTTGTCAGATAGGGCTGTCCTCCCCCTTTGAGCAGTTCCACTCCCTTACTCACATATATAGCCGTGGTTAACTTCAGCAAGTCTGTCCTACTCAGGGCCACTGTGGGAAGAGACACCCTGATGGGGAGAGGACCCAGACAGTCAGTGTGGATAATTTACCATCTGCAAAGCATCCCAACTGCAACTGTGTTGCCTGCATATCTTACCTGGTCATGCAGGTAAGATATTTTAAGGTACTTCTAGAGAGGTAAGAAAGGTATTTGTCAGCATTTTCTACATCATCTATCTCTCATTTAAATGAAAGAAAAGTATTCATCAAGGTGTTTTGCAAACCCTTTTCAATACCAACATGCAAAGTGCTTTTTAACATCCAGTCTGCATTTTGTCTTAGACATAGGCAAAAAATACATAAGGCACAGCATAGAGGAAAATTATTTCCTCTCCTTCTAAAAACAGCCAGATCTTGTTTCTGAACACTTCTGTAGGTCAGAAGGAGACAAGTGGACTGGTATACAACAATTCCCTTTGACAAAGAGATTAAATCTTGTGAGGTTCCACAGCCAAACCTGTGGCAAAAAGAGAGAAGGTGGGAAAAAAAAATAAAACACAACTCCCAAACCTTTCATTGCCACATTCTCTAAATATTACATTCTTATTTTTTTCTTTAGCTGGCTCAGACTATATCTGTCCTCATACTGCAGATCTTCTTCCCAGTACCTTACACTGACCAAAGACTTAGAAAGGGAAATCAAAACCCTCACAAGTAATGTGCCACATCAGCAATGTGCAGTGGAATGTGGCTGCTGCCTCCCTCCTTTAGATGTCTCCTTTAGCAGAGGAGTTGCTGCATGCGTTTTCTCCTTTGCTATGTACTTTTTCCCAGGTACCCTAGGAAAGAAATCACAGCCCAGGGTACAGAGGGAATCAATCCCACAAACAAACCTAGGAGATAAATCCCTTCTGGAAGCTCAACGCAGACAAAACACAATAATAGGGGATATAAAGACTGATGCCAATAGGAGAACCGAGGGCATACTCCCTGTCACATATTTCTACCCATAAACATCCTTCATTGGTTTTCCCTCATAGTAGACAAACTATGTCTTCAAAATGGAGAAAAGGAAATCTTTTCTGACCCCTGAGATCACCAGTAGGAATCCCAAAGCAAGGGACAAAAATAATGTCCATAGACAGCAAAAAAATCAGGGTTTTGATTTGATTTTCCAAGTGGAGCTCTTGGATAAAAACTACCTCTCTTCCTCTGAAATATAATGATTAAAAATTCTTCTGTAAAAAAGTGGACCGTGTCCTTTAGAGAATGAAATTATTTGCATTACTAAAATCATTAAGGAAAAAACTAATTCAGTTTTACCAGCCAGATGAGATCTGCCCTTCTTATGCTTGTCCTAACCACCACCATTAACAGCCAGGGTGTCTATCTTCTGGTAGAAACCAATGTTAGCATAGTCTGAGCTATTTCTGCTTTTCTCCATCCTTTACTGATGTGGGCAAGGAAAATATTGCTATTCTGGAGCATGAATATAACCTGCAACGTTTCTGCCTTGTATGTACCCTGAGGACACTGCACTGGGAAAGAGTCCCACCTTTGCTCCTCCTTCTGCCTTGTATTAAGTTCTTATTCAGGAAAAAGGGATAGTATTTTAAGTTGGAACCTTGTTCAATAAAATATACTTTTGTACCACCAGGGAAAACTCCTAGGTAAATATATTTACCAGACCTTGTCACTGGGCTGCAAGAAAATATTTTGCATTATTCAAGTGCTTAAGTGGTGTTTTAAACAGTGAGTGATTTAAGGGCTTCCATAAATATGCTTAAATCAGGTCTCCATCTTGTGAAATTCTATTTCATGGACATTGAAAAATCTTTGGCTTTTCTCTTTTGCGAAGTGAACACTACATGTACTTAATGTAATAATACTTAAACACGGAAACAAACCTACCCCAAAAGATTTAACACAACTTGCAGTGCTACACCAGATAAATAAGAATCAGAAATAACATTATGCAGATCAATACTGCTGAAATCAGTTTTCAGGTGTTACAGTGGTGAGCAAAAGTATAAAATCCCATAATTTTTTGTAGGGAAGGAAACGGAAAAGTGATGTAGAATTTGCGTTAGATTCCTGTTCAGGGCTTCAACTCCTTGACTTGGCCAGATCTCTCACTGATTCCACCAAAAGCTTCGGGTATGCAAAAAGCAAAGTGTGTAATCAAATGAATTATGTATTATTTGTTGGCAGTCTCTAAAGATGACTTAGTTTCTCTTGCCAGACATTTTCTAATTATTTTTCTGCTACTTTAAGGGGATACTGTGTTCAGCTTGTCTACACCTTGTTTCCAGACTGCACACACTTTTGCTTTTTAGACTGATATTTATCACTCTGTGTTTATCTTTAGAAAAAGAATCCATTTCCAGCACTTGTAGTTATTAATTCTTTCATTTCCTTCCCCATTTGTTTCACCTGCAGTACAACGCTACATGGTTTATATTCATTATTGTGCTAGTATTTGCCTCAAATATGTTTTGCACTGTTGCGTGAATTATTTTTGACAGTTGAAGAAAGGCAAAATGTTAATCCAAGGAAGCAATTTGCAGAAAGTGCTATTAAACAAAAGCAGGAATGTCTGTGTAATTTACCCTACCCAAAGAGGTACAATAAAAACCTGAAATCATCAGTCTGTGGATATTATCACATTGACAAAGCCAGAAGTACCTGGAAGTCATGGACTAGGTTGCTTTATCTACTTATCAACCATTTGGAAATCTTTATATTATTTCTTCTTCGGACTCTGAACAATAAAGTCAGCAAAAATGGTGCCGGTCCTTCTGCTAAAAAGGACAAGGGGTTATTTCTGTTCATTAGCCAGCAGTCTTGTGCCAATGCACTCTCCTGACTCCAAAGTGAGCTATTAGCACGTAGGACAACATTTGGGCATGACACCACAGAGAAACAGCCAGCATGCTTCTGCTTCTGGCCAAGATAATCAGTGCTTGTTTGGGAAGTTTCTGAGCATTGCTTGATTTCACAGAGTAATTGTGCTGTTGGGCCAAGGTGTGCGTGTAACTTCTGTGTGTGTATGTACGTGTATCCTCTCACCTCATATTAACAATCCAAAGTGGCACTCATGCAGTCATAGACTGGCTGAGTCTGGAAGGCATCCCTGGAGATAATCTCGTCCAAACCCCATTCTCAGAGCAGGGCCAGGGAAGGGGATTGCTCAGAGTTGAATCTTCTTGGGCTTTGAATGCCTCCAAGCATAGAGACTCCATGGCCACTCTGGTCAACTGTTTGATCGCCCTCATGGAAGAAAAGTGTTTTCACGTGTTTAAATGGAATTTTCAGTATTTCAGTTAGTGCCTTTTGCCTCTCATCCTGTCACTAAGCACCACTAAGAAAAGCCAGGCTCCACCTTCTTTATTTCCTTCCTCAATGTATTTATAAACACTAACAAAATCTCAGCTCTTACAGCCTTTCTTCATTTCAGCTACTGCAGTCTATTAAGCATCTTTGTGGTCCTGCACTGGACTCAATCCAGACTGTGCATTTCTCTTTTGTCCCAGGGAGCCCAGACCCGGACCCAGAAATCAAGAAGTGTCTTACTAGTGCTGAGCATAAAGGAAGGATCATCTTCCCTTGACAGGCTTGTCAGATTTCTCCTAGTGTAGTCCAGTTGACCTTTGGCCTTATTTGTTGCAAGGGCACATTACTAGCTCATTTTAACTGCTTGTCCACCAGAATGCTTCAGGGCCCTTTTTGAAAGCTGCTATCTAGTGGGTTGGCCCCCAACCTTCATCGATGTGTGGTGTTATTCCACCTAAGTCCAGAATTCATCATCTGCAGAAAATATTTCTATGATTGAATCTCCTGAAGTGTTGCCTTTTATTAATTTCACAATGTTTCTATTTGCCTGTTTTTTCCAGTCTGTTGAATTCCATCTGAATGGCAGCACAGTTATAAAATACTTGTCCTCAGAAAAACACTTAGGGCACACCAGGGGTTACTGGCCTCCAGCCAGACTTCATGACACTGATCATAACCCTTTGAGACTTGGCAATTCAGTCAGCTTTCAATCTGCCTCACTGTCCATTATTCTAGTCCATATTTCATCACTTTGTCTATGAGCATGTTATGGGAGACAGTGTCAAAACTCTTGCTAAAGTCAAATAAACAACATCCACTTCTTCCCCAAGATGCTACACACTGTCTCCCGTCCACTACTACCTTGATGTGGTGGCTTTTTTCCATACTGAATTGGAAATGGCAAATTATCCTGTGGAGGTATCTTTATCAATTGACTGTACAAGGAACTTTGCTTGATTTACTTAACTTTAACATGGTTAGATTAAACGAAGCAAATCTTAACTTTACGGTTCATATTCCACTTGCTATTTTCTGTAATTTGCACAGGTGCATAACAACAAATCACTTTAAACTATCTCACGCCATGGTCTTTTTATATATATAGCTCCCCAAACCAGGCAAGTAGAGAACAGCCTCTAATTCCTAAAGCCCACAATAATTGCATGAAATTGGTCATGCTGAGGCTAGTAGAAGCTGTGTCACAGTATGCAAAAGCAGCAGGATTTTAATCTTGTCTTTCTGCCTGCATACCCATGCCAGGAGACCAGTGAAGGTGGAGGCCGAGTGAGTTACTCCTGCATGTCTGAGAGCTGTGCCTAATTTGCTTAGTTTTATTATTCCTTGGGCTTATGGTTGAACTTATTTATCTTAAAGGCCTTTTCCAACCTTAATGGTTCTATGATTCTATAGTTCTATGATTATGCTCTCAATTTTTCATGGAGGGAAATTCTTAGGAAATACTAAAGAATCTCACCACTTTTACTGAAACTTGCAGCAAACTTCCTTTCAAGAGACACGCTTACATGTTCTGGATGTTGATTATATGTCATACATGCCTCATCCTTGATAACAGACCTACCCGTGTCTTAATGTTTCAGTCTCAAGTCCCTGATGAATCACAGGTTTCGGTTCTGGAACTGTAATCTTAAAATGCCCCTTGTTCACAGGGCATGTAATAACATTCAAAAACCTCCATCATGCCAGAAAATTTATCCTTTCCACTTCAGTGAACACAAAACTGTATTTTTTTTAAGGTTGCTTAACTTTCAACTGTTAAAACTGAAGTAGTCACTTACCAGAAGCTCTTAAATACATCACAGAAGTAATAAAAAGCTAATGTCTCTTCATTTATTTATCTTCTGGGCCCGAAAGATGGCCTGAGTGCCTGCTCACTCAGCACTGGGAGGCGTGGGTAGCACTCAAGTATGGATATAGATGAATACGTACAATATTGCATATTGCTGATAGATGTACAGGACTGCTATAGGAGTAACAGGGCTCAATATACAAAGAAGAAAGGGCTGGGACTACTGAGGAAAAGTTGTCCTGGTCAAAAGGGGTGGAGACAGTAGATCCAGAACAGCCTGGCTCCACTCATTAGAGCATTACCCATCAAACATACACCTTGTATAGCTCTGCAACCACCCATGCACCCCCTTCCCACACACGAAGTACTATTGTAAACAGATAACACATTATAGCTCCTCAATGTTGACTCCTATTCAGAGTTTGTTCAGCTTTTTATGAATGATCCTATTTTCCCTTTCATAAGGTTAACAAATCACAGTGTTTAGACAGCCACATGATATGAAGAAACCACCTGAAGTTTTCAAATAAGGACAAGTAAGGTATTTCTTCTCTCCAGCTGGGGAAGCAGGAAAGCAGGAGTTGGCCATTGATACACTGTTGCCTGAGGAAGGGGAATGATGTTGGACAACCAGAGATACTGAGCTTTTCTCTGTGCTGTAAATAATAACTAAACTTGAATTGTTGTTTTTAAATAGTTGCTTGGTTGTTGTTGGACTTTTTAAGTCTATTTATTTGAGATGTCATCCAGACTAGTGTAAGGTTTCAACCTTCCCTCAGCTGTAGTTATAAAAATTGTAAAAAAAAAAAGCCTGTGGGTATTGTTTGGGGTTTTTTTTAAGTGATGAAAGCCAGCTTACTGATCATTTTTCCAGTGGGTCACCACTTTGTCCTTGAGAATGTAGATAGAAGAAGAACTTTTTATTTAATTAATTCATGCTCTGCAAGAAGTCAAAACAGCTCCTGAAGTTCCCTAACCACTGTGTGTCAATATAGAGAGCTACTAAGCAGCCGCAGATGAATTAAATGATCAGTGAGAAAAATACTTTTCTAACTTACTCCCTGAAATTTTGGAGTTGTGAAAGTTGTGAATTGCGGCAGCATTCCTCAAAGTCCTTTACTTGTAATTTTTAGGGGTCTTAAGTTGCTTCAATCACTTAAATATCTTGCCTACCTTTGCACACACCTGCAGAGCACACCTGTATTTTCTTGTATAGCTTTCCCTGAGATCCAACAGAAATGTTTCTTCAAATCTGTCCTCTAAAAGAGATATTTGGAAGCACTCAATATTAATAATGATCCCTTGGACCACTGCTGAAATCTGACACCAAGAAACCAGCCATCTACATCCTTCCTATGAATTTCAGTTTTATCTCTCCACCTCCATACCACTGTCTGTTCCAGTTCAGCCTTCTTGGGCTTCACAGAGGGATCAGAAGATCTGAATTTAGTCACAGTCACCAAATGAATATTCTTTCATCTTTAGCAGTGACTCACAAGACTTTGGACAAGATAAATACCTTTTTTGTTGATGCTGGTATAGAAACAGTATTTTCTTCATTACCCCTCTAAGGGTACTTGATCATTCTCCAAACTTTCTTCACCGGGCTGCATCCTGAAATTTTACCCATCACATTCCCTTCTTCACATGCTGCTGTCTTCACAGTATGTTTATCTTATCTCAGATTTAATTACGAAGTCTATAAACTGTCACCTCCACATCACTGCCATCTCACCTGTACACAGAAGAAACAGCACCAGGCTTATTTCATGGGGAGGAGAGTAGTGCTATTTTTTCCATATGAAAGGATCAGTTTGTGAGAACAAGAACCAATCCACATCTTCTAAATATAGTCTCAACTGTGACTAGGAAACAGATTATACTACTCTGTCACCACAAGACATTGTAACATCTGCATGCTAGGTGGTTTCATGAAAGGTGGGAAAACAAAATGAAAATTTCATACACATGAGACTTTTCATATGCAGAAATCTGCTCTTTTTTTTGTGGAAATCTTATGTAAAATCAAATTTTACATAAACCCTACTTTCTTATCTTGTGTATCAGACAAAATGACATTACCCTTTGATTAACTCTGCCCCAACTGTGTAAAATAAGGACAGGAGCATTAATTAAACCTATTATCTAATGCAAAAGATCCAAGGAAATACAAGAAAGTAAAAAGCAATAGGTTCTCTGGTACTATTTACTGAGAAGAGAGATTACTGGTTGCTGGAAGAGCAGCAGTTTCTATTTGGCCATAGATGAAGCATTTAAAGAACTGGATAATTTCCTAAAGTGATCAGCTATTACATTTTTCTATTTCCCATTGGTATGAAAAGTAAGTACATACTCTTCGCCAGGCAGAGAAGTAATCAATAGGTAATGGAGAACTAATTTGTCTGATGACATCAACTGGATGCCAGTCCTTCAGCACCTCTATTAATAAATGTCATGTATCCTTGCCAGGAGACTGAAGATGACATTGAGCTTTGAAGTCGTGGTATTGACTGAAATATTTCTAAAATTACGTCTCAATCAATCTGTATTGTCAGTTTCCACATGAGATTCTAGACCACATTTGCTTCTCATTTCCATTAGCTGTAGTTCAGAGCAACTCCACTGGCTAACTCCAGTCAGAAATTAACATTGTTGGAGGCAAAAATTTTGTCCACTGCATAAGTATCAGATGCAATTTTAATGTTTTGCAGATTTCTAGCAGGGCTCTCAGGGTGGATGAATATCTCTCTCCTGAAGCCAAATAATTTACTCTGGAGATCTACATGTGTAAGCCAATGTTCTCCAGAACGGACTGCTCCAGTGATAACTTTCACTTCCTTGAAGCAGTTCATGCACTTTTAAAATACAGTATAGGGATTCACATTTTGGCCTGGATTCTGTTTTACCCATGCACCTCTTCAAAGGGAAAAGACTTCTCAGGGCACTGGTAGAAAAAAGAGCACTAGCATCAAACAATTAATGGCTTTAAGGGCAGAGGAGACCTTTCCTCATCTGAAGGACCTAAGAGTCCTGTGATCCTCTCCTACCATCTTCTTCCTCATTTCTCCACTCCTCACCCAATATTTTGGAGGCACTTGCAGGAATAGTCAAAATAGCTACAGTAGGTGTGAGCCATTTCTCGCTCTTTTTCCTGGGGAATGGACCAAAATTCAGCTTGTGCTTCTTGTTTCTTCACTCCAGCCCTGTTCACCCAGCTTTTCCTGTTTCTTCCTCTCAATTTTATTCCCCACTCACTGACACAGACCTTTTCTTTGCTAAAATTTCTTCAAAAACCTCTTGCCACTTATGAATTGTTCTTATTGTTCCTACACACTGTGATCATGTATGTTGTTATGCTGGGTTTTAGTGATATTCTGCTTGAATTCAGTGATGATGCAAATTAGCTCTTTTACTAGTACCAAGGAATCTGCAGTTGTGAAATGAACGGATTCATAGACCGTTGACTTTGACAGCTTTGGGACAGGCCTATGATGCTGGAAAAAAAACACAATGTCATCCAATGGCATCTAAGCAACAGTGTAGCCTCAGAAAGATCTTTCAAAATGCATAGACCTAGATTTAAAAGAAACCCCTTGTAGAGGACTCTTCTCATGGCTCCAGTGGGGGCAAGATTAAGACTAGAAATTCAGAATGTAGAGCTATAATTGTGTCAAACTGTTTGTGACAGCACCCATTAACAATCTGTTACACTACAAAATCTGATGCAATTCAAAGCGAAGTGAGCAGATGTAACACAACATGCTCCCAGCACACTCCCAGAGGCTCAGAGGAGATTTTCCTCTATTCATTTTGATTTGAAAAGCAATTAGTTAATACAAATTAAGAAAAACAAGAGGTAACTGTTAAATCTGGCTTTAAAAAGAACATTCAGACATGACTGCCTTGGTGCATGTTTCCACAAGTTTTTGCTTTGGTAATCCTGAGTCCAACAGGAACTGCACACATGCAGTAAAGTAGTAATTTTTTAACATGTGTGCAAATGTCGTATTCTTTTCTGAGACACTACCCACTTCTCCAAAACATACTTGCATGACTAATTATAAACCAGATAGAGTAACAGAAATTATGCCTCATAGCTGACATTTGATGTATAAGTAACCTGACATTTGATGTATAAGTAACCTAAGTGTTAGTGGACCTCATAACTACACTAAAATATCCCTTCTTTTGATTTAGTGAAGTTTCCCTGCGGTCATTAAGAGTGGCAGGCACTGGGTATTTCTGAAAATCAGGCTGTTTCTATTTCAAGAATAGCTCTGGTGCCCTCAACCCACTGGCTAAAATCCCCTCACCAAAGTCACATGAGAAATGGGGAAAGGCTGGAAGTGCTAACAACACCTAAGTCCCTGGCCCTTCCTGTAACTGACATTGCTGTGATTCCCTTCTGCTTGTTTACTTAAATGGGGAAAGAATTTTTTTTCCTTTTAACCATCAAATTGAATGAAGAAAAGATTTTCAGTGGGCCTAAAATGCAGATTTACACAACTGAAAATCCCTGCAGATTCATCTGTAATCTCCTGAGTAATTGTTGTTTGTTTCTCCTTAAAAAAAAATGAAGGATTTTAGAAATATTGAAGTTTTGCTTCCAGGTTTTACAATTTAACTCTTCCCTTTATGATATGATGGAACATTTCATTCTAACGGCTTTCAAAATTAAGCTTTTGAGTTATCATATTAAGGCCACATTTTCCATTCAAAAACAGATCTAAATTTGAAGAGCAGAGGAAAAACACAAGTCTGTTACCAGATGACACTGAACATTTCCAAACAAGTATTTTGATTAGAATGTAAATAGATGTCCACAGAAAGAAACTCCACCATAACTGAAGCAGGGGCTGGAGAGAGGTCTGACAAACCCTACAACATTTACTGTGTGTCTGAGGTGATGCCGAGGATAGCGGAGCAGCAATGAGGGAGCTAAACCTGGTCTATCCTAAACTTCTACTTGACCATCTCCACTTTCTGCTCCATTAAATCCATGCCTGGGCCTGTGATTTTGCCACACACCACCTTACTCAGCTGGCTGTGCTATAGCACTGTGAGCTGCTGTCCTCTCCTGAACAGAAATACAGACCATCTGCTGTGAAAATCAAGGTCTTCTACAACTCCTTTCTACTCCTGCAATCGTTTTGTTGTTCTGAACCTCATAACATTTTGGTACTTTATCTTATACTGCCCAAGCTTAGTGGTAATCAGTTCATATCTGAGATTTTGGGTATAATTTTGAAACTTGTCTAATACTTGCAGATGTCTCAGCATTCCCAAGGATACAAAATCAATTCTGAAAATGCTTTTTTGCTTCTTTATTTGTCTTAAAGCTTTGCAAGAATTTTAAATGCCTTGTGGAAGCTAAAAAAATATGATTTTGCATATTTATAAGGAATTATGCCAAGACCATCCCAGCCAAGTAATCTGTAACCTGTTTTTTCAGGTCTCAAAAATATGCTACTTGTGTAATTTCCTGTGTGCCATTGCTGTAGGAACTGGCATGAATCTCTATATGCTAACCCTGAGAAAATTATTTCTTGCTATTAACACAAAACAAAACAAAACATACACACTGTGAAGGTATATTCCTTAGTTTCTGTTTTAAACATAGACTTGCAAGCTTGTAACCATGCTTTGTTTTCATAATGCTGTTCTCCTCAAAGATGAAGAAATACATGAATTTTTTGCTAGATATGTTCATATGCAAAGCTTAAGGCTGGGAAGGGGCTGTGGTTTTGACAGGTGCTGATCCCACTTGGCCACAGAATATCCTGGCACCCTAGGGCTTTTCCAAACAGTTGTCTTTGTACTCACCAGGGCTAAAATAGACACATAGAATTGATTTTCTAAGGAAATGGCAAAATGGATTGAACAATTTACGAACTATTTGGAAGCAATGAGTGTGACTTGTTTTTAGTGCTTCAAAAGGATTCAGATTATAACATGCTGGCTGTGAAATATGATAGCTGTGGAAACAAAACCTCCATGAAGATGAGAACACACCTACTTATGGCAAATCTCCATAGAGCCTTTTCTCTTCAATATTACTTGAGCTGATGTTTACTGCATCAATTTATTATCCTTCCAGAAAGCATTTTTGGCAAGTTCCTCTTATGTTGTCATTATATTAGCCCTAGAAGCGGAAAAATATCACTAAAATTGAAGTGCTTTAGAAAGATGCTTTACAATGATCTTTGGTATACTATAGATATGTAAGTAATTAATGTGTTTAACTGCAACTAATAAAAGAAGGACCAGAAAAGTTTAGCAGTTGAGAGGAATTTTTCCCTTAACTTACTTTGAAAACAAATTCTGCAGTGACAGATCCTGCAAGAGCAGGAATGATAAATGAGGAGCTGAAGATATTTTTTGCTTTAGCTTTGTAGTTAGAAATGTTTGAAATATGAGAGACAAAGCAATACCCTCAGCATATTAGATGACAACTTTTCCACTAGCTGAATATAACTGCAGGTAGTGCGTGTTGCTGCACTGACCACAGAAGAAGGAATAAATAAAAAAAGGCACATAGTCCTGTGGCTAATCAGATCTCAAGAAATCTGGTCCCAGCTCTTACACAGTCTTTACATGTGACCTTAAACAGAGTACCTGGGATAAAATTTTCCAACACTCAAATCCTCAAAGTTCTTAAATCAATGGAATGAGGTACCTAAATTCTTTTCAAAAATTCATCAAGAAAATTAAGGTATTTAAGTGCCTAGACTTAGGTGATTTGCAGAACTGTCACATATAGTCTCCTTGTCCCCAACACCACCTGCAGCTCTATCTCCTACACCTCTCATATCTCCTTGTACTACGAGGTCTTCTCACCAGAGCAGGGAGAGAAAAATGAGGTGATGATCCTGCTCTATGCATGCATTAACTGTACTATAATGCAATTCTTTGAGCACTGGAGTCTTCGTTCCCATCTTGTCTTGTGTGTGCCTGGCTCTATCTTAAAGGAAGTGCAAACCCTGACTCAGATTTTCCTGTGGCTGGAGTAAAGAAGAGGTCTCTTCCTTCTCCCTTGCCTCTCAATTTGGTGCCTCTTCAGTTTGGGATCTCTAGTATTCAATACTCTGGAACTTCAGACTGCAGGCTTTAGCTCAGATGGGTCAACTACAGACTTTGGCTTGGTGTCCATGTTCACAAAACTTTTAGGCATCTGATCATTCTTGCTACCTTGTTACCTCTCACCAGTTTGACTGAAATTATGCAATGGTTTAAAAATTGTTACGTACACATACTTGTAGCTTTGTTATAATAATGAGAGCAATCTAAATAGTAACAGTAATAGTAATTAGTAATAGTAATAGTCAGAAGTATCCGAAGGAGGAATACTATCAGAGCAAGGAAAATTGGAAAAAGAAAACTAATGAAAGAGTTCTGTGATAAACTGATGAAATTGCGAAATAGCAGAACAATCCTGGTGACTTGGTGGGAGTCTGATAAATGTGAACTTTCTCTCTGTGACTAGAAGAAAAAACTATAAAGAAAATCAGACTTCTAATTCTTATAGAAGTGATGTAGGTTTTGTCAGCTGCTGTTGAGATAGTTGGGGATTTTCTTGGGAAGTCATGATGCCATAGCATCAAGGATAAAAGATGTGCAGCATAAAATCCTTTCTAACTGCATTCAGATTATCAACTCCAATATTTCTAACCATTTCAGGATATTAAGAAAAAAACAAGAACAAACAAAAAACCCAAACACAAATGCCATACTCTCAAAATGGTGCAAAAACCAAGACCTTGAATGTCTTCCAGGCTGCACAGCTGAGCTATAGACGTCCGGCAGCATAACAGATTCAAATTGAAACACAGGTCAAAATAAATTCTCAGTCAGGGAAACACGTCATACACAGCACTGCCATGAATGTCAACACTTATGCAGAAGAAGTATCTGATCTTGATATTGAAGAAGGCAGTGACAAAACTTCAAAGGAAGCAGGACTTCAGAGAAAGTAACACTGCTGCCAACATTACACAAGGCATTAAATTAATTTTTAATAACCTATTTGTAGATCAATCACACTCTCAGATTTAAGTTGTCACCAGTAACACACTTGCCACAACAGTGATTTGGTTCTTCCACAATAGTTACGTTTCCTATAGAAAGCACAAATTCAGTGATCTTTATAATGACCAATATATTCCTTTATGCCATAGAGAAGCAACTGCATATTCTTCTGAGAACTACATAAATATCAATTATTCTCTCTATAAGGACAGCCAGGGAAGATAGTTTTTATTTTTAGGATCAACCATCAGGAAGCTAAGTGAAGGGAAAATATCTTTTTATGTATTTGAAAATGAAAGAAATAATGAGCTACTGTAATAAATTCTGTCCCTGGAAAGAGCCTGGTTAGAAATGATGTGGTCAAACTGAGAGCTGGAGTTAAAACCAGGTTAACACACAGCCTCATCTTAATCTTCATCTGTTGCAATCCATGTGGTACATCTGTCCTTCTTCCCAGTCTGTACATATCACCGGCAAATAATGAAGAATAATCTCCAGCCTGCCATGAAAATCCAACACATTTGCAAAAAAGAAGAGTTCACAGATGATTTTGCTTCCAGGACTTGTAGTTGCATCCATTACAAGACTTCCACTGACTCACTGGAAATAAAATAAAAGATAAATAAGAGCTCAAGTTTAAAATGCCTTTTATACATGAAGCTATTTTTGGAACTGCTGGGATGGAAGTTATCTGTGTGTTCAAGAGATGGTGTAGGGAGCCCAGAAGCATACAAGATGCCCCAGCTCCTCTTCTCAACAGTTTTATTGCAAAGATTTGATGTGTGTGATCTATAAGTGGAATTGGCTACTGGTTTTCAATTAACCTTATTTCTTCAGTGACACAGTGAGGAAAAGGAGGAAGATGGAGGCTGGTAGAAGAATCAATTAAGTAGGAGAATTCTTCTTCCTAAGAAATACAAGAATAATTCATGTTTTCTGATGGGGAGTTTCAGAATGGAGTAATTGGTTGTGAATCAATATTTTGCAATAATGGCACTTCCAAACAGCACATTTATTTTCATAGAAACCGAAAAAAAAATTGTTTTCCAGAATTTTTGAGTCAACTTTTTGCAGAACCACTGCAATTTTAAGATGTGGGCTTGTTTCATTTTGAGGTGCAAAAGAATATTAAGGCATTCTCCCTCGGTATGAAAATTCCCATCTCCACATAACTCTGGTTTAAAACTTTTCTACTCCTTCTTCCTCTGCTCTTGCAAATACAAATGGAAATATAAATTCAGCTATGGAAAGTTTTTGCTCTCACCGTTGGTATTCGTGATAAAACCCAGCAGAAGGAGCTAATAAAAGAAAACATATTCCTCTCAAAAAATGTGCACTTGACATTTCCTCTTATACATTTGTGTCAAATCTTTTGCAGCCCTGTCTGACAACCATTCATGTGGCACCTGAAACAGAGATGAATTTGATATGAACGCTTTATTTTCAAAGTCAAACTCTGTTTCTTTTTAAGATACAAGACATACCTACACACATAAAAATAATCAAGACACTGATTCCCCGTGACAAACCTCTGTAAATGTTTTCACAACTCAAAAAAAATCTATATATCTCAGCCTCTGACACACCTTGGTTTTAAAGCTTAATTAATCCCTGCCATAAAGGAAAGCTTACACAAGGTCTCAATTCTGGCTGGTGCTGAGCACTGTCACTTGCATTTGACAAAGAATATATAAATTCAAGTATGTTGCTAATCAAACTCCCTGACTAAAGCTCAGGCTGTGGTTATTCTGAGAGCAGGATCAAGTGCTGAGAACCTAGCAAAGTCTCAAGCAACACTGGGCCTTAATTTCTTCGCAAACATCTGCTCTGAGATATATGAGCTAAGGGATACATTTTTTTTTCAGGCAGCTACTCCCCTTTGGCAAACTTCTCTTGGAAGCATAAGGAATTTGCATCCCAAAGGGACTGAGGTGATTTAGGTTATATATTATGAATCCAAATCACCTGTGACATTTTCTATGTCTCTTGGCAGTTTATATCCCAAGATGTCCTTAATTTGTCTGTTAAGGTCTAGAAGAGAGGTCTAGAGAAACATCTTTTAACATCTTTCTTGCACTGGCAGCTCTTCACTGTAGTCTGGGGACCAATCTCCACCAAAAAAGTACAACCTTCAGAAAAATTATCCCGTGTCTTCTTTCCCTGCTACACCCAGCATCGATGGTGCCTGGGCCAACAGCAAGTCCAGCAGCACTGTGTGCAGCTTACACCCACATATGGTGCTTTATCTCCATCCCCCTGTCTGTAGTGTGTTTGTTTGTCTGAGGGTTAGCTCACCCGTAGAGCAGAAAGTACCTCAAATTATTCAACATTTTCTGTGCAGTGCTAACAGGCACAGAAGGGAGCATGAGATGCTGTTGTGTGGTTGTACTTGTCACCATGCAGTCATGCACTTGTGGTAAAGAGTTGGTCTTGACCTCAGACCCCACCGAACACTGTTTAGCAGCATTGTGTTTTCCAAGGGTAAGAACGAACATGAATTGTTTCCAGGGAACAGCTGACAAACCTGTGCATATTGCTATTCCCAGTGTCTCCAGGTGTAGATGTTCCAGAGTTACTAAAAAAAGAGAGGAAGAATAAAACAAATAATGTATGAAGCATCCTTCAGAGAAAGATTACACTTGCTTTGAATATAAATAAACTGCCTCCTAATTAATTCATTTTATTAATTTCTTCACATGAAAGATACTCACAAAATGTATGAATTTATCCTGGATTTTTTGAAATTATGACTTGTCTGCCATTTCAGTGTTCCTGAAATATAAGGACTCAAAATAACTTTGAAACAAATAGATGTTGGAGCCCTCATTACAAGAACCCCTCACTATTGAGGTGGAGCATGTTCAGGGAAGGGCAACAAAGCTAGTGAAGGGCCTGGAGAATAAGTCTTAAGAAGAATGGCTGAGGAAGCTGCAATTGTTTAGCCTGGAGAAAAGGAGGTTGAGGGGAGACCTTACCACTGTCTACAACTACCTGAAAGGAGGTGGTAATGAGGTGGATGTTGTTCTCTTCTCCCAAGTAACTAGCAATAGGGCAAGAGAAAATGGTTTCAAGTTGCACCAGAAGAGGTTCAGATTTGATAATAGGAAAAAATTCCTTCACTCAAAGAGTTATCAGGCACTGGAATAGGCTGCCCAGGGAAATGGTTGAGTCACCATCCCTGGAGGTATTTGAAAGACAAAGTGTTCTGGGCTATGTTTTAGTAGTGAACAGATATGGTTGGACTCAATGATCTCAAAGGTCTTTTCCAACAAAAGGATTCTATGATTGTGTGTTCTGAACCTGACCAGTACAGCCAGCTGAGTACAGACTGTAACATGTGAATGCTTTCATTATTAATACTAAATTCAGTATATGACTTTGATTCAGTTTTATATCTTTGTGGAAGGATTTTCTTGTATGGAGTACAGGTCCTGAGATGGACCCCGGAAGGTCTGTTTGCAGACCTACAAAAGGTCCCCAGTGTCACATAAACCAATTCCTTTATGATTCTCTGGGGTCCATGTGTAATCAGTAGAAATTCTTGATGTCCACACCCACCCACAGCAGTTTCCCTGTATGGAAGTCTATTCCTCTACACAGGACTCCTGTGAGTTTTGTGGCTCAGTCAATTCCTTGCCATCTACCTCCTCCATCCCAAGAGAGCTTCATGCTAAGGGGTTCTGAAACCTCACCCACCAGGACCTAAGCCAATTTCCCATGTTTAGAGGTCAATATGGAAAAGAAAATTAGCCTGTCTCCTGCCAGGCTCTGTGGGTTCCCTCTCAAACACTTCCTATGGGTCAGTATCAGAGGCAGCATATTACGCAAGGTAGATTTCAGACTGGTTTTCAGGTAGCAAGGTTCCCATATTCCCTAAACTACACGGTTACAGTTTAGCTTTTTTACTAAGATCAGGGGACTTTGGGACATAGAAGAAAACTTATGAGGTTTATAAAATTGTGTGTAATTTTAGCTAGAAATTTATCCCACTAAGCAATAATGGTAATGCGTTGTGTGTGAAATCTAAGCTTTTAGAGAAGAGGGTTTATTTTAGAATCTGTACTCTCCTTACAAATTCAAAAGCTCACATAATGATGTGAAATAGAAAATGTTGCTTGATGGTGAGCCAGACCCTACAGTTTTAAAAGTCTTTTTTGTTATAAAAATTGTATTTCCTACATTTGGCAACATTTGATTGGGATAGTTATTACTATTTATTATTTTCATAGCAACAAAAAGTGTGGTGAGTGCTTGCAAAGCAGCAAGCACAGTACAAATCCTTTAACTAAAAAGAGCGTTTGATCCATGGATAGGAGTTAATGTCCACGTTAAATGATGGCAGGTCATTTTCCAATCTTTGTTTTTTTTGAAATACTATTTCTCCAAAAGTAACTTAAATGGAACAAGCATTTAATTATAATTTGTGTTTTCTGGTGCTTCAGAATAAGAAAGTTACCTTAGGAAAAGATTGATAGTATATGGGAGGGAAGACAACCAATTTAAACATGAGAACTATCAAAATTATACATCGAGCCACCTCCCAAAAAGAATAACAGAGCTGTGCTCACCATTAAACACCAGTATTTTGAGAAAGCTCAAGGTCATTAGAGGTACTCAAGAACATCTTTCAAAAAAAAAACGCCTTTTTTCAACCATTTATTTTGGTTTTGAATTGAAATATAAAATATAGCTCCAAATTGGCTAAAAACAAGTGCGTTACTGCTGGAATTGTACTAGTTATGTACTTACAGGGTCAGTGTCCTGTACTGCCCTTTCTAGCCTGCTTGCTGCCCTTCTTGACAGGTCTAAGGGGAGGTGCTGGTGGCACCCCTCGGCAGAGCTCACATGCCCTGAGGCTCTGCGCATCCCTTACCCTGCCCTTTTTGGCTGCAGCATTGGCCCAACGCAGCTGCTCTGATTTCTGTGGCTCTGACCCTTCTCATTCCTCTTCCTTTCAGAACGAAGGGAACATCCGATAATAGCAGACAGCCTCATGGTGCAAAAAAAACTTTGTACTTTGGGAAATCCATGCCAAGGACCATTATCTGTCATGGGCATTACCGTTATCAATGTTACAACCACAGATTATAGCTGCAGCCAGAACGAATGGATGCTGAGCAGTGTGCCAAGCTACATTGCATGCATTATAAAGACACTCCAGCATTTCTCACACAGGCACTACAAGAGGAGTAGCTCCCCACTGGGACTCCTAAATTTCCATTTCAGCCACTGGACAATAGTGGATCATTATGCACTGGGCTTTTGCAGGAGAGGAGCTTTCCACACGCACAGGAGCCCAAGGTAAAAGAGTTATAAGCAAAGGTATTCTTGTCTCTTGTGGCTCCTGGGCTGCAGAAAGCTGTTCCTTTGGTTTTACTCAGACAGTTTTACACTCTTTTATGGAGTCGCAACGTTTTATTACAGAAACATGCCTAATGAAAGCTGAGTCTAATAGCTCCCTCTCTGGTAGGAAAATTATTTTTTACTGATTTTATAGCTCTTTAAATAAACATTGCCTCACACTTTTCCATCCCATGTATCTCTTAACTGTTAATTAACTGAACTTCTTTTGACCTCTGGCTCACTAAGAGTGGAAATAAACAAATTGCTTAACTAAGTGTGACCTGCTTGTCACAGCGGGGCTGGCAACTTTGCAGTCACAGTGCAACCCTTTCATTGATTTAGTCCTTCATGTCTGGATTAAGTACTGTATCACAAGTTTCAGAGGAAATGCTGCTTCTGTGTCCTGCCTCTGCAAAAAGAATGCACTGAAGGTGCTTCAGTTCAAAATCTCAAGGCCAAATTAAAAGATGAGAAGAGTTCCTTGTGCAGCTAAGACAACACTAGCAGGGGGTGCCACAATGGGCACAGGTGATAACATTGTGAACCTCTAAGGAGCTTTGGATGAAACATCACGTGACAACACTGAGTTGGGAAGAGATAGTCTTTCTGTCATACCTCAGTGAGCTACCCCTCATTTAAACATCAATGTGCATCAGTTCCTAAAACCTGAAATATTTTTTATCTTCTAGAAATCAGAATCTTCCTATTGAAGTCTGTAGCAGAGATATTTTTCTTGATTAGTATTGTCCCCCTTTAAGATATCAAACTTCATTTACTTTAACCTAAAGCAGTTCTTTGAAATGGCCAAACATTCAGTCAAACCCCAGGATACTATTTTGTCTGATACCAGAACGTGATCTTAAGAGTAAGAAGTACTTGCCAAAGTTTAAATTCCCAGGGTGCAGTCTTGAGGAACATTTACAAAAGTCTGAGAGAAGCTGGTCCATTTCCACCAGGTGGGACATAGGGTCAGAGCTGCACATTCCTCCAGAAGGTGCTCCAGCACTGGCAGACAAATAAAGTTCATTTACCTTGTCTTACACTGTAATCTCTGATCTCCCTTAATTTAGACAATCAAGCTAAGAACGAATGTGGTAGCTTTTGCAGAAGTAGAGAGAGTAAAATGATGGCAATAAGGAGCACCAACAATTCACAATAAAACAGACTTTACGTCAAGGAGAGTTAGAGCAAAAAATGAAATTATTACAGCTGTGTTTTCTTTCCAGCTCTGATAGTGATTCAGGGCATGAATTTTGTCCTGATCACCTCTTGCCTAATGTTCCAGCTCCTCTGTGATAAACATATGTATTCAACAGGTAAGCAACAGAACTCAATACTTTAAAATTAGTCAAGACCTCAGAGTTAACTGCCTGGGAAAAGTGGGAATTAGTATTGCAACCTTTTTATGAGAATTCCCCAAATATGTCCAGAGAAGGTTGGCAAATTTCTGTGAGTGTCCTTTGCTTCTCACAAGTCAGATCATTTACATTTAGGTGTTTAAATGAAGAGTTATCAGGCCCATTTCAGACACCTGGCTTTGAACTCTCTAGCCAACAGGAATTTAAAGGATGTGCTGAGCACACCTGCACAGCAGCAGCATATTATTAACAGAGCCCTTGACTTTTCCAACTCTATTCATCATGCACAACAGAAATCAGAGAAAAGCTACCTGCACAGGCAATTAGAGGTTGGATAATATCAGGACCTCAGCCAAATTGATGTGACTGGAAAGGGAAAGCATGACACCCTTGTAAAAGAAAGGTTAAACATATAAAGCAAACAACAAGTGTGTGGTGGGATTTCTTTGCTGTCACTGGGCTATATCTGAGTGATTTGGATCCAGTGGCAAAACAGCCTACTTGTTTTGACAAGTCTTGTCCAGAGGCTTCTCTCGCTCTTGATTGCACACCAAACAGCTGTTTACCATTTCTGTTATATAAGGCAGTTCTTGTTGGCCACCACTACCTTTATTTCCTCAAGCAAAATGCACTCAAGCTCCCTCCATGCAGCTGTGTAATGTGCAGCTTGCTGCTAATCTGAAGGGCACCCCTCCTCCCCCTCCCATGGTGATCCAGGAATACAGCAGCAAAGTGCCTTAATGGTAGCATCAAATAGCCTCATGCTATACATTTTTAATTTCTAAAATGGTCCTCGTTAGAGTTGCAGGATTCTGAGAACAAGTGTGAAATGTTGTTAAAATGGATGAAAACATCTTACCTAAAAATAAACTACCATCCAATTCATGCTGCATCACCCCAATCAATTACTGACATTTTTCTAGCAACTAATACAGTTTTATTACCACAATATCCAAAGACCTGCTGATCATTAAGGATTTTTTGGCCTTGTAACATCCTAGAGATGTAGTAGCGTAACATATAAAGACTTGAGCCATTGACAGTTGAAGAAATTGTGCATAGACAATCCAAGCTCCTAACACAGATGCTAAGATCATGTACAGTCTCAATAGGATTATGAATTGCCACCTCACTAGAGGTCATAACTCAGCCTTCATTGTCAGGAATATTTGTCAAACTCAATATCCAGATCTGGGGTACGAAGAAGCTAGTTTAGCTGTCACAGGAGCCAATCCCAAGAATACTCCTCCTAGCCACTTATAGACAAACTTTTCTTCTTTTGCCTCTCATACTCTGCAGAGCAGTTGGGCTTGAACTCATCACAGTCAAATAGGAAATGTGGTCATAGACTCCTTTTGAGTACCAATCCAGAAGTCCTCCTGCAAGGACTTAGAAAGACTGGTTGCAAAGCTCCCTCTTTCCTCTTCCCTTTTCTGCTAACAGATGTCAAGCCACTATTTCTAATCTTGCCCCTTCACCCAGAAACCAAACAAAATGTGTCACTTTTCTTAGCTTCATGAGAACCTTTTGAGGTGGACAGTGCTTTATTTTACAAAGGAAGAAATTGGACAGATACTGTAAACTGCTCTGGGGTGGAACTTTAACATAAGTATTTTGATCATCACTTGCTGTTATTTCCACTGCCCCATCCCCTGGGGCTGTGGTGGTATCATGGTCCTTTATCTCTTGCTGATCTCCCCTTGCTGCGGAATGCAACAAACTTCCTGTGCTGTATTAGAAGAGAGCCACAGGTTTACACTGGCAGCTTTCAGAAAAAAAATAGACTGCTACCACAGGTCATGATAAGACTGTTATCTCTATTAATGCCAAAATTATCAGTGGGACTTGTATTTCATATATTTTCAAAGCTTCTGTATGAACTACTTAAAGCTGGAGCTAATCTCATTTGCCTGAAGTGAATTAATTAGCAATCTACAGGCTGATCAGAGCTGTATCACATGCTTTTGTGGTTCCACAAGGATTTGTAGTGAAGGGTTGATCAATAACTAGCAAGCTCCTAGGGCTGTGATACAGAGAGGAAAGAAACTATATATAATCCCTTAAAGATCTTAATTAGGTAAAAATGAAATTATTATTTTAATAAGCCAAAAGTATTTAATATTAATCTAGTTGCAACAACTTCTGCCTGAGGATTGGGGATGGCCTAGATTAATCACTGAGAGTATAAAAGCAGACGATATCTGCCAAAAGAAGCAAAGTAGTCAACATCTGCCAATGGGATCTGTCTGGAAACTTGTCTCCTTGTTAGCACTAAGCTCTGGGATGTTTTCTCTCCATTTCTACAGAGCTCAATGTTCAGCAACTCTCAGTGCTCAGAAGCTCTAAATGGGACAATATTTGTAAATGACAGCTGCTGCCAGCAGCAAAGGAAATGCTTTTAAGTGTCTGGAGGCTTTGTGTAGGTCAGAGGGTCTCAACTCCTTACATACTTTGAAATCATACCTCCAAAGGGAAAAGTTTCAACGTATACTTTTTCTCATCAGCCTTCAGCATACTTGCCTTGCAATTTCCTCATTCCTTTTGCTGTACAGAGAGAAGATGGGTATTTTCCCTGTTATCTTTGTATCAAGACTTCATGATCTAAGTCCTTAACCTCATTTGAAGCTGTTCCTAATTAATTTGATGCCTACATTTGAACAGAGCAGATATTGTGCCCTTAACAAAAACACTTCAGCCTAGAGATGCTGAGAAAAGAGCAACACATAAAAGTATAGACATCCAGCTTTTTGACTTCTGAATACATAAAGCTTTTTACATTTAAGGCTTATATTATGCTACAAAGTAAACCAAAGATTATCAGGCTGGGCATGGTGGAAGGCAGCAAAAGGCTTAGCAGTAGAAAAAGAGGTTTGAGAAAACAGAGTGTAGATGTGACACAGAGGGAAGGAAGAGGAAATAGCTGCTCCAATTTGTGGCTGCCTCCCTTATCTTATAGCAGAAAGGAGCACTTTAAACTGAGTGGTATTAAAAGCTTTCTTTTCTCCTTTGGAAATAGCGGGGAACACATTCAGTAAGCAGAGACTTGATTAACTGCCTGCCATTCCCAGGAAAAAGTGATTTACTGCAACTATTTCCCCTGAGATATCTCCTTCTAAAAGAGTTTGGACAGGTTGAACTCTTTCAATACTGCTTCCTCCTCGTTTTCCCCACCGATGGTCCATACACCTGCCAGGAAGGGGAAATACAAGCTAAAGTCCTCCATCCTCTGTGTAAAGCATCTGCTCTGATGTTCACTTGATGGTGGCAAGAAATATGCATCTAAGAACCTGTCAAGTCTATGTGTCTAATTTAGTCACAATCTTCCCTGAAGTTTCCATGTTTGTATAATCAACTTTCTGAAATTATGTCCACTGCATAAAGAGACAGCCACTTTCTAATGACTTTGGCCATCAGCCCCAAATGGGTTTTGTGAGGCCTTTGCAGTTGGGCATCCAGGTGCTGAGTCAATGGCAATCACTCATACCATTAACACAGTAGTCATATGTTCAGCCACATAACAGTCCCATAAACACTTCAGGGCAAAGTAACAGTTCTCTTTCTGAAATTTCCGTAACCCACAGATCAATGGATTGAAACCATCCTCTGCTACCAAAATCTGAGCTGGTTTGAGCTAGCTTTCACAAGCTCTCTAACCACTCAGTCTGCCTCTTTCCCAAAACCTCCCCTCTTTCAAAGGAAAAAAATATATAGAAAAACTGAAATTACGCTAAATATATGTATTAATGTATTTTTCTAAAATACAGCAAGGATATCATGCAAAACTCCCAAGAAAGGGAAAAGGGGAAGGGAAAATGGGAAAAAGGACAAAAAGGAACTAAACCAAAATAGGTATGCACACTTGTAAGACCTGGTAACTAACAAAGTAAAGAACTAGCAAAATCTCACCACTTCCCTTGAGGAAAGCAGAACAGCTAAATCTGACCCAGGACTCTCCCTCAACGCATGGGCAGACAACAGCAGCTACCACAGGCCTCATCTCCAGACAGGACCAGCAGCAAGGAGCCTCCTGATCACCAGCTTTCTGGAAGAAGAAGAGAGTGTACCCCCTTATCTACACCTTATTTATATGTTGTGTTACCTTAAAGGAAGATAAGGAATATTTCCATGGATGCTGACCTCTGTTGTTAAGGAAGGCCTGTAAAGGTCATTTTTTTTATGGAAGATCTGAAAAATCCAAAAGCCAATCCACTACAAGCCAGTAAGCAATGAAAAAATGAGACTTTATTTGGTCATTAAGGAAAAAAACAGAGATGTGCATCATGATAAAATAGAGTATTATTAATCTCAAAAGGAGGATACACTGATTATCAGAAACCCACTTTAAAACCACTGAGATATAAATATAAATCTCTTCCATGAACTAGCAAGTTACTGTACAGCAGTTGCTTTACAGTAGCTGACTTGTGTTCATACTTTTAGTTCCCAATGAATACAAGTTAAGGTTTTCCTTCTTCATTAAGCATACAAGCCCCAAATCCCTCTCACTTACTGTCAGGTCCCCTAAAAGAGGTGTATGTACTTGGGTAATACTCACATAGCAGCTGCCAGAGTGACTTTTACTACTCTGCAGCAGTACATTCATATGGCAAAACCTTCCCATTGCTAAATATTTGGAAGGACAGGCATATCAGAGCTATCACATTCCAATTAAATTTACCAGTGGGCCAGACTAAACTATTTTTCCCTGCCATAACTTAAAGCGTTTTTCCATGGTAGTATTCTATGCACATGCGTTTTCATCATCACCATTTCCAGAAAGATTAACTTTCGGATGCTTTTTTTGCCCCTATTTGATACTGGGACTAGAAAGGTTAAAGGTCTCTGAACCTTGAATATTCAGGTGAACATCTAATCTCAGGTTTCCATAGCTGACATTGTAACAACTAAAAATAAATTAAGGCACTAAACTTCTATTGGCTAAAACAGGCACCAAGCCGAGACTGTTACATAAAACTGTTAACCTAGTTTGGTTTCCCCATTTCAATGCTAAAACAGGGTTTATTCAGAAGCATGATCTATAGGACAGATCTGTCAATTAAACCAGGCATATATTTGCATCTGCAGCTTTAGCTGGTACTGTCATTATGATGCACTCAGTAGCCCTGTGAGGCATCTGCATATTTGAGCTATCTGTATATACAAAGAGGGTACACACAAAAGAAGCAGCACAGGTTTGACTTGCCTTGCATCCCTGCCTTTTTGGCCTTTCTGAATTAGGATACAAGAAATAGCTCATTTCAGCTCAAAGTTATCGCATTTTCTTTGGTAGTTAGGGGACTGTAAATAAGCCACAAAAGAAGTACAAGTCACATTAGAACTATATACATGAGAAGTATATCTAATTAGGAGATGCACATTTTATTATAATTTATAGTAGTGCTTGTTCAAGAAGTATTACGTGAATTGTAAATAACACTACAGTTTTTGTAACTGTCATAAACCAATATACCTGAGCCTTGATCAGCAAAATGTCACTTATTCTTATTCATTGTATGCTGTCTAAGTAAGCTGTAAACCTTTCTATTGATTTATAATGAGTCATTTTTCCATCACTCAGACAAGATGTACTGTCTATTGGATTCATATCTGATACCTTCATTTGGATAGTGTTTGAGTTTATAACCTCTCTGTCTAAGAAGGTAGCACTTGTAGAAGGTATCCACTTGTAGCAGCCTGATTTGAATTAGGCTCTGCCACCTTAGAAATCCAACCTTTTACCATAAGCAACAGCTTTGATTGCTTTATTTGTATTAGATTTGCCTCTTTGAGCAAAAGTTTTTGTAGGAGAGGATAAAGAAGCAACTCTGTGTGCAATAGCAAAGGCATTTCCAAGAACCGTCTTCCTGGTGATGGGTTGCAGTTGCGCATCCATTCCCATTCCTTTAGACCTGCCTTCTGTCTTTGATGCCCTTGACCAAGAGATATTTTTTCCATGACATTTTTGGTTCCCAGAGAGTCTGAAGTGATTTCCTTCCTCCTCACTTTCGGAAGCCCTTTGACTTGCATGAAGAGTGCCCACCTGATCAGGTGCAAATGCAGAAGGAGGAGGAATGCTTTTAAAGCTATGGGCTGCAAGCCCAGTCCTGCTTCTCTGGCTGCTTCATTCCTCAGTTGCTGTTTTTATTTTTGGTCCACTCCTTTTCAACTGTCTTTGATTTGATCCCAAATGTTACACATTAGAACAGGAGTGTTATGCAGCTCATAGCAGACCCTTTAGCCTGCAGTCACTTTTGCTGCCCCAGTCTTGCTGCCACACAGACACAGTACTGACAGTTCCGGTGCATAAAATTGCTCTTAGTATTGGACACCTATTTTCAGAGAAAATGACGAGATATTGGAAAACATAGGAAGTACTGTAGAAGATAACTGACACTCTGCAGGTGAGCAAAATGTTTCATTTTAAACAGGAGGCACACACACTGACTCCCCTTGTCCTGTGCTTGGCTTTTGCTGTTCTCAACTGCTGCCATCAGAGCTAAGAACTCGGAGGCAGAATGTAACACATCACTTGGAATATCCCCACCACAATAAAGAGCTATAAATCAAGGCTCTGAATCACATTTCATAGGCAATTTAAGGATGGTTGAAGTTTAGGCTCTCTGCCTCCATAGTCACAATGATACCCAAACCGAGCTTATAGCTACCTCTGAACTGATACAATTCACTGCCCCTGGATTAATGTAAAAAATCACCAACTATGGTTTATATTAATGCCTTGGGCTTCAGCAATCTTGGCTTAATTGCCTGTAAACCTGAAAATGTGGTTACATAGTTTGATACTGCTGTCGAAATTGCTGGTGCTATTCCTCCCCCCAGGCTTTGTGGTCCTGGAAATCTCTCTGAATGGAGCCTCATTTATTTGGTTGCAACAACATCACACTGGATTAAGCACCTCCAGCTCTCCCTGCCTTGCTGGGAGGGACAATTTTGGGGATAGCAGGCTGTTGGGTCAGAAATGTGTGCAAACTTAGGCTGCTTTAAATGGCTATTAAATTACATTCTTTATCTGAGAGTTTTACAGGCCAACAGAAGAGAATCCAAAGCACCCCTTTATGCTGTTTCTTTGGGATGCATATTTTAGAAAAACTCCAAGGCATGCTGGATTAGTGCATGTTATTGTCAAAAAAAGCAGAGAAACAGTTATTTTTTGGGGCCTTTCTTTTTTTATTGTCTGTGAGGAAAAAATATTTTTCAGATGAAAATCAAAACCAAATCACTCAGAAAATCCTGTAGAGTTCGTTTTGCTCAGTTTCAGAAGTACAATAAAAAAAAAAATCACTGTTGCCAGAAAACAACACATATTAAACCTTTTTATCGCCATGTCTAATGTTTTACTAACTGTGAAATCACATTTTCCAGCATAAACTGTCTCAATACACTTCTGAAGTATCCTGGCAGTGCTCAGTGGCCATTTGAAAGAGGGATTCTGTCCCAGTCGCAGACGGCAGACAGAAATCAGATGCCTGGAGGATAGCACAAAACACACAGCTCCATCCAGGACCATACAGGGATCAGATTCAAATAGCTGCACGTTCTCCATTTCACAACAATCCAGATCCTAAAGACAGGGTTTGGGGCTTTTTGGGGGTGTATATTTATGTTCCTCCTCCCTAAAATATGTACGAAATCTTTTCTATTACCAGTGATAATAACAACAATAGATGTTGTAACAACCAGGTGTTGCATTCATCTTTCATCAGCAAGCAATAAAATTATTTGCAAAAAGAAAGGTGAGCTTTCAGATCTCTGTTTATTCTCAAGGAAATTGAGGTGTGAGGAGGTGATGGCGCTGCTCAGCAGACATCAAATAGACCATAGTCAATAAAGGAAATGTTTCACCTATTAGGGTTCATCTCTTTCACCCATGAGGAGTTGTTGCCTACTTTAAAGGCAGTTGTGATACAAAGAAAGAAAGGCTATGGCGTGTCCAAGTAGCCATGGGAAGACAGAGGAAGAGTAGAAGCTAAATACAAACTCTCAAGTGTTGATAACTGTATATTGGAGGTGGAAGGAAGAGAAGAAAGCCTCAATTGTATCAGTGAATGTGTGCCTCAACCTGTTACCTTGGGTCCTGGTTCCATTTCTTGGCACAAAATTCACCCAAAATGCAATCATGGAGTTCTTGCAATTTCAGCATTTTCACTAATCTCAGTTTTTCAAAGCAAATACATGGGGACCAGTTGCGAAACCTGAAAACATGGTTTTGTTTGAAATGTATGCTAAGTTCTTCATGCTTCGGAAGGGTCTTTCAATGCTTAGAAACAGTAACTGTCTGTTAAATATGGATATAGTGCTGGTACTTCAGCTTTGATGTCTCTGCACCGGGTCATGGCAGAGGGGTACAAAGACATTGTTATTATTCCTATCAGATATTTTTACTATGATAGTCACGAGCAAACATCTAAAGCAGTGCTACGTGACATGAAGTGCCTTTACACAAGAGCTCACATCTTACATGAGAACTTAAGCTTAATATTTATTTTCAGATTTGCTTTCCCTTTTTTTCCTGAAACAGACCAACGATTTCTCCCTATATCTGCACAAATCCAAAGGCACTTATTCTCAGACTTCTTTCTATGCTGCGGATGCCATTTGGAGACTTCTGGTTCTACTGAATCTATTGAATTCAATGCATTGTTTCTGCATAAATAACAACATGATGAAAGATTTCAGGAAGGTTACAGTAGCGCTCATATAATAACAAAGAATCATGAGGACTGAACCAACTCTAATCTCACAAGGATACAAAAATAAGTTTGAAACAGTCTTTCTCACTGTTTAGATGAGTCAAGCTGCAGAGCTATCTTGCAGTAGGCTCTGTGACTATTAAAGGAGCACAGCACGTTCTGGGAACTCAATAGCAGCCCAAGCAAAATTGCATTTTATTCTCTATTTTCTAGATTTTAAAAGTGGGGCAGGGCCTCCAGCTTTGCCTTTCTCAGGAAAAGAAAAAAATAGATAAATCAAAATCTCAGGTCTTTGTAACAGAGTTAGAGGACAGGTGTTCTTATCAAGGTCCCAAACTGCAGTATAGCAACATGTGCAACAGCATGATGCCAGACATAGGTGTTGCACTCTACCAGAATTCGGTACTACGGATACATCAGCTAAACCCTGGCTGCTAAACCAGTAGATCCTCTGTGGCAATGTGTTGCAGTAGGAGTTAGAATTCCGCCTTGTGGTCCTGACATGAAGTCCATCTCTTTGGGTCTACAAAGCGACTTTCAGAACATGAGGTCAAAATATTTTACTAATAATCAACAGACTGTAAACCAGAAAAAGGTTTTCTAGACATATTATAAGCAGGTCAGGGTACAAGAGAATGGGCTGTCTGGGGATGGCATGAATCTTTAGCACTGGACATCTTCAAGAACAAGTTTGACAGGTGGTCCTGCCTTGGGCAGTGGAGGTACTGGCTGACCTTTATAAGTCCTTTTCAACACTACAGTGCTATGAAATTGAGAAATCAAACTACCTCTCTCGGTGATTCCTCCCTGGAGCTTAGGGCAGACCTTACCATTCAATTTCCTTGCAAGAAATTGTAAGTCGTATGTCTTCCTTTCACCCTGTGGACACACTAAAACTGCAGCACACATTTTGCACAGAGCCTTTATCACTATTGCTGAAAAACCTTATTCAGCACCCTAATACCATTCTTAACAACAATTCACCTCTTCTTCTCTTCAGTAACACCACATTTAATAATCATGTCACAACTTTTCTTTTTTAATTTGCCATCAGAGAGGAGTTTAGCTACAAGAAGTTTTTGGCTGTAGCATTACCAAAAAGATTACCAAACAGAAGTGAGGAGCTGATTAGAGGGGAGAGACAGTTTATCTGCCTCCCTTATGTGTTCCTTCTAACACCCTTTGCTGTGGTCTTGGCAAATGTAACACTGCTCAATAATAGACCCCACAATATATCTTGACAATGTATTTTTTCCCACAGCTGTGTTTCTCTTAACTCTATGCATTTTTCAGTCACTTTGTCTTCTGTAACCCATCAGATATAAGCCTTTTCATTTCCCTTTCCATGTTCTCCAGGGCCTGTCCTTGGCCTAGCTGTTACCTACTTCTCATCAGAGATGTCATTTATCTCTCCTGCTGCCCCACTTTCTTCTCCTGTCCACACATTGTATTTCCAGGCAAGTACCTTCATCTCCATTCTAAAGGCAGAAGCCAAAAGGCATTGAGATCTTGTCTCCATTTCCAGAAGTAAATAAAGATGAATTTTCTTCCAGAAACTGCAGGGAACATGAGGCCATTTGGATGCTCTGAACTTCTGAGACATTTGTCAACTCAGAGGGTTTCACCACAGTTCAGGTAATGAAAGCAGCAGCACAAACCCAGGCTGTGCAGCATCTTCTTGCCATTGTGACTTCCATGAAGGCAAAGATGATCACAATCACCTTTTTCATAGAACAAGCTCAGAAGTGTACGAACCAGAGTGCCTTGAAATAGAAAGTGCCACTTCAAATAAAGCAATGAATCAGAAATCTCAGTAGACAGTAAAAGTATCTGAAGCACTACCACAATTTATAGAGAAGAATCAATTAGTGGATGTGGGTTGGAAGGAGATTAATCTTTTGGAGAAGAGTTAATTTTCTTTAGCATTTACCCAAAGAAAGGTAGTGATCCACATACAAAGGATCAAATTCTAGTCACTTTAAAGCATGCCAATCCATTGCAACTAACAGGATCTGTACAGCAGTGGAAGAGAATCAGATTTAGCTAATACACACCATTTTAGTACACAAGTTTGTATGTGTAGTACTGCAATAAAACTGACAAACAATGGGGCAGCAGTAAGAGCTACATAAGAATATGTTTAAAAGAATATTGAAGACCAGTTTAAAATATCATAATGTTGTATCAGCAAGTTGGTCAAGTGCAAAAGAGTCTAGAACAGACTGGTCCAGGCAGAAGATATTTTCAGTAGCTGAAATATTGCATTAGTATGTGTGCTGTATGGTAGATTATATTTACATCTACTTAATTCCCTAATGCATTTACCTGTGCTGGAAAGTTTAAGAAGTTCACTCCAGATTTAAGTAAGTAGATGGCAATGTGGTCTAAATTTATCTTGCCGTAACTGCAATAAAGTCTCCAAAAAGCTGTGAGGTTATGGTAGGTCTGAATACGATCCTATGTTAGAGCAAATAATTATAACATTCCTTCTTATGTATAGCTTGTTTTCCATGAACACATACCAAGCAATAAAAATCGTGTCTAAGATGTATAAAATCCTCACATTTCACATTTTTTTAAAGCAAAGTAAGAAAAGATTACTAAAAATGCCTTGAGGCTAGTCAATAGTAAGAAGGAATATAATTAAGCTAAAATAGAGAATCTTTATATTTACAGTAAAAATTTGGTTGCATGACACAGAAGTCTATAACAACAGCACATTGACTTTCATATTTCTATAAAATCTCCTTTGATAGTGAAAAATTGTTTATTATCCCACTAACATCACTACTGTCCTAGTTGTGTATCAATTCTCTTAATGGACAAAGTTTTATCATAGAAAAGTCTCACTTCTACTGCTCAAGGGGAGATCAAACATTTCTCTCCTCTCCCAGTTCACCCTGAGATAGATGGCTTTTTAATTAGTTTCTTGTGCTTTACTGTTAAAAGCTACTTCTAATGGTAACTTCATGGACAGAAATTCAATTTTTTTTTTCTCAGAATTCCCACAGTGAGGTGAGGGCTTCACTTCAGCAGAACACTTGCCTCTGGTGCACGCTCACAGCAACTCCCTTCTTATTTTCCCTATTATTTGTCAGCTTTTTTTTATTTAGTTACTGCATATAGAGAACCAAGGAATCATAGAATGGTTTGAATCAGAAGGGGCCTTTAAAGATAGTCTAAGTCCAATCCTGCCTGCCATGGGCAGGAACATCTTTCACTAGGATCAGGTTGCTCCAAGCCCTACTCAACTTCAACACTTCCAAAGATGGGGTAATCTGAACTTCTTTGGCAACGTGTTCCAGTATATCACCATCCCCATAGTAAACAGTTTCTTCCTTCTACGTAATCTAAATCTACCATCTTTTAGTTTAAAACCGTTACTCCTTGTCCTAAGACTATAGGAAAAGAGTCTCTCCATCTTTCTTACAAGCCTCTTTGAGTACTGAATTGTGGCAATAAGTTGTCCCTGGGACTTTATCTCCTCTAGGTCAAAAAACTCAACTCTTTCAGTCTTTCTTCATAGGATAGGCACTCCAGCCTTCTGATCAACTTCATGGGCTCCCACTGAACCCACTCTAACACATTGATGTGTTCTTAAGTTTGGGGTCCCAGAGTTGGGTGCAGTATTCGAAGTGTGATCCCACTAGATATATGTCAACTAGGATGCCTCCTTTCTAACTTATTTAAAAAACAAATTAGTTTGCATCTCTTCTGCAAACCAGATGCTATCTGCTCAGAAATTTTCTGTAACACTTTTCAGAGGGACATGTAGTAAAGCCATTTTCATGAACAACGACTGCCAAGCCATCACCATCCTAAGGCAGGCTAGGGATGCAACCAAACAGAGAGCACCTGAAAATTACCAGAGGCAGTGCACTTTTGCTGATCTAATTCCTTTTGACAAGCTAATCCAGCAGGAAGTAACCCCCATGTCTATGGCAGAGGAAGTACTAAACCAACTTTGTACATCCCTTTGCTTCCACCAACTTCCCTTAGCAACTGTTTTAGTTGGGACTAAGCTGCCACTTACATTTTGGATTTTAAACACTGCTAAAAAGTTATAGCTTTTATAAAGCTAAACAGATGCTACATTCAGAAAGCTCAAGCCTTCAGCTCCTCCCAAAAAGCATGATGCAGTTACGTTGAGCAAGGTTCTACTATAGGTAGGCTGGGGAGGGCTGCAGTGCTGGGAACTGCCTCGAAAAAGATAGAAGAAGATTGCATTTTCTCTTCTTCTATCTTTGATCCCCAGCTATTAACGATCTTTCTTTTTAATGTAACCCTCCCATAGAGGACCCCAGTTAATCCCCCCCCCCCCCGCAATTTTTAAAACAACGTAAAAAGAAGGATTAAATTATGTAAATCCAATGAAAAACCTAATCTTTGTTTTTAGTCCAATTTCCAAAGTGATCTTGAATGTGTTATTTTTACCCCAGTAGTCTACATTTTGTTTAACTTTGTATTGATTGGGCTGCATTTGATGAAAGGCATTTGTGGGTTGTGGGTTTCTCTTGCATCTTTATCACTGTCATTTTTCACTGAAATGTTTGGAGCATTCTCCTCATCCTTTGTTCCCAGAAATCCACAAAAAGCTGCATATTAAGCACTTATCTTCTTTTACAGAAAAAAAGTTATCATTCTGATGCAGATAAACAATTTGCAATACAGATTTTGACAGCACAAACTAAGGCAAAAATATATTTAATCTATATAGGCAGGAGTAACTCTATGTGTTTATTTAAGTAATTGCAAACTGTGGCTCAGGGGCTGACTTCCTGTGGCTTAAGTTCACTTTTGAATATTCTTTGATTGGGACATCACTCAGTGTCGTACGTATTAATTTTCTATATTTTTGCAGTCAGCCATCCTGCAAAAATCAGTTTCCCCTTAAGAACCCTTAGTATACCCCAAATGAAGAAAGGTAAGCCTTTCTCACAGGATATGATTTTTCATCAGGAGTAATGCATAGCAGAGCTTGACTTCTAAATGTATGCTTAGGTAATAATTATCCCAATTTTCAAATGCCTCTTTCTTTGACGCTGAGTACACATTCGAGAATCACATCCAAAGTTTGACAAAATAGAAGACCCACCTTCAAAAAGGTCATTTCTGAGCCTACCTGTGAGGCCTGGAGATTGGATAACACATATACCAGCAGCTTTGGAATGGACTTTTCAGTAATGTCTGCAGGACATAAAAGAGTGTCAGGTTGAGCAGGCAAGGGAAACACAGATTCTTGGCTTTCCTAGGATGGGTTTCTACCTCACCCACAAGACATTGGGAGGCTTGGGCCAGGCTCTTGCTGCCATGGGAAGATGGCTGGAAATGGGATGAGAGTCCTAGGGAGCCCAATTTGCTGCTCATTGGTGGAGATAGACAATACATCTTCTCCCCAGTGGTAGTTCTTCAGAAGCTACCACAAGCTTGGATGCTCAAAGCACTGGTGTGGACTGTGACCTTCTTGCACTGATGTGTGCGGTGGTGTTGTGTTTTAACCCAGCAGGCAGCTAAATGCCACAGCCATTCACTCACTCCCCCCGCAGTGGGTTGGGGAAAGAATTGGAAAAAAAAAGATAAAATTCATGGGTTGAAATGGAGATGGTTTAATAGGACAGAAAAGGAAGGGAAAATAATAATGATAATAGCAAAAAAAACAACCATAGCAATAAAAATAACTGAATGCACAAAAGAAGTGATGTACAACGAACAAGCAGTTGCTGACCAACATCCAGCCAATTCAAAAGTAGTGAACCCAGCCTCTAAATCAGCTCTCCCCAGTTTGTATACTGAGCATGACATTGTATGGTAGGGAATATCCCTCTGGCCAGTTTGGGTCAGCCATCTTGGCTATATCCTCACCCAGCCTCTTGTACATCTCCAACCTCCTTACTGGCAGAGCAGTATGAGAAGCTTAAAAGTCCTTGACTTAGTGTAAGTACTGCTCAGCAACAACTAAAATATTAGTGTGTTGTCAATATTTTCTTCGTCATAAATCCAAAACACCAGGTACTATGAAGAAAATTAACTCTACCCCAGATAAAATCAAGACATACTGAATCCCTTCTCAAGAAAGTCTGTAAATAACATTCAACTAATGGAGCAATATGCTAACAAAAGCATGTCTTTAGCTCATCAAACTGAAGAGATGACTGGGGAAGAAGTAAGGAAGCTTCAGAGGCAGAGGATGGAAACCAATCCCACTACGAACACTGCTGGCATTACCACTGATTTGTTCATGGCAGCTGTTTGCTTCCATCTACAGATGAAAGACAAAAGACAAATGCTCTCTCAAGCTCCCTGAAGATTGTTTATTCCAAATGGCAAAACAAATGAAGATTTTTTTTTTACAGTAGGAGAGAAGAAAATAAAATATACAGAGTTGTGAAGTGAAGATGAAAATATTCATTGTGACGAATAATTAAAGAGCCTGAAACCATGTCAAGAATAAAGAGGGAATTCAAGCAGGAAAAATTTTTACTCAGAATAGTAAACAAAGGCCATGTTTCTAATTTCAGATATGCAGTCATTTACCAGCAGGCAGCTTCAGGGGGAAAAAATCAGTGCATAAACATTTGGGCAGTGAATGGTACAAGCTTCTGAGTAATGTGATTTGAGCAGTAGCTAAACAAAGATAGCGAGACTAGAAAACACTTAAGGCAGAGGGCTAAGGTGTTATCCTTTAAGAACAAGTTACTTCAGTTCTAATCTTACAGAGAACAAGTAAAAAATAAATAACTTACGCTTTGTTGGACAAACTCACCATCTAATTTAATGTACAGGGCTATAATTACCAACCTCTACTCTGGAGAAGATCAGTGGAGGAGCTGACAGGCTTGTGTGAGACATTTTCTATTTATTTAACTGTTGTTGTCTGAGCATATTGGAATCTATATGTAATGGACTTCCCTGCCCTCACAGCAGGGAAACACTCTTGACTCTGTTTTCCAGACCTGAAGGTTAAGATCTAGTCCACTGATGAAGTGGAGCATTGCAGGGTTGAATGTTAGCATAAGCATGTCTGCATGGTTGAAGCTCAGAGCTATGCAAGCTGGAGCACTCATTCGAGATGAAAACCTAAATCCAGTACTTCCCAAATGGTCCAGGGTTTCAGACCCACATCCCACTGCTCTTGGCAGTGTGAAAACAGAGCCCTGTGCCCACATTCCTGCTCCCAGCACTCCCAAATCCAAAGGCAAGTGTTCCCCACATCTCATGACGCAGGTCCTCTCACGTTCGTTTGGTCAGGAGAGGTCAGAAGAAAGTTCTTTTTCCTCCTGGACCCTCACATCACAAAGCAATGTGCATAATTAATTATGAAATTAAAAGGCAGTCATAGTGCTGTGTGTAACTTAGCAGTGTTCCTTCAACTCTATCTTTCCCTGTGTCTGATTTTTAATCCTTGTGATGGTTTCAAATAGGTTTTATGGGTTTAACATAAATATAGCTTGCTATGTTCGTGTAATTTATGATTTACAAGCCCACAAACAACCATTGCTTTTATCTTGTCTGACTCCAACCATCTACAACCACACAGGACAGAGTATGCCATCCAATGGTTTCCATATGCATGCCCTAACTTTTTAACAAGGATTCTTCTTTCAGAAAGCCATGTCATTGAAACTTTAAACTTTTTGCACCTCTCCCAGGACTTAACCCTGTATTTGAAGACTGGATTTCCCAGACTCTGCTACAGGCATCCTATTAGGCCCACAATGTGGGAGATTTTGCAGAAATTGGTTTTAAATTTGGTGTTTCAAGATGTGAGCAGCTTGTTCACTAGCTTGAAAATGTGTTAACTATTTTGTAGAGGAAGAAAATATGATCAGCTTACTAAAAAAAGGGAGTCACAAAATGAACAATACAGAGAAAGCTTCTTGAAATATACTTCTAGCATGACTCAGAAAGCAAACACGCGGATACGCAGTCATAGCTCTGGCATCTTGTGCTTCTGTATTTTAAATATGATCTCTCTTTACAGCTTTACCTGTGTTGTTTGTCTCTAGCTGAAATTGTATGCAGTCAGATCTGTCTTAGAATCATGGTATATGAACTATAAAGTCAAGTACTTAAAAGTGGGGCTGGTTTTGGACATGTTGTCCATTCTGTCCTGTGCTTCATGCACTGCTTGCAAACTGATACAGAAAAGGAAGTCAGAGATTTTGGAGCCTAAGTACTGTTTCAACCAGTGACATCTGAGAACACAGAGAAAATAGATACGTTGGGTTGCCTGAGGGGTTTTAGGTGTTGTTTGCTTTTCATCTTTGGAAACCACATGGTGGAAAACATGTCATCACATTCTTTCCTCTCTATTTAGAGGAAATCGACTCCACTACCCTCTTTTTCTGCCTCCATCTTCCCTCTACGGATTTATTCTAGTGAGGACTGATCATAATTTGCTTTGCACACAGCAAAACAAGTGCTCAGGTCGTTAGCCCAATTTCAGAAAAGCTAGTCAAGGATTGGGAATTAAATTTTTAATTGCATGAAGTGTATTTATAATTAAAACCAATCCAACCGATGCATCTTTTTTCAGAAAGTGATTCCAGAGCATTGCCACGTACTGTGTTTAAAAGTGCCAAAAGCAGAAGGCACATAAAGACAAACCCATGTAAGCACCTAGGAACCACAGAGGATGCTAGAGGACATTTCCAGAAGAAACCTAGGGATTCAGTAGCATGAATCCTGTTGCAAGTGAGGTGTATGATCCTAAACCCTTTAAATCAGTTTGTAAATCCCTTATTTATATTTTCATGGTTGAAATAGTTTGTTTTCTGTGCCTTTTAAAATCTTTTCTTCTCAGAGCAGTACCACAAATAAATATTTAGTGTACCGGTACGTTACTAAATAATTCATGCTTTGAACTCATAAATGGGAAAGACAATCTTCCTGATTTTACATGCTCTCCTGAAGAAATGCGTTATTCATTGGTGATTTTATTTTCATATGCATCTTATTTGTCTGTCAATGCAAAGCAGAGTCAGAATATAGGGGGAAAACTGACAATACATTTTAGAGGTGTTTAATTTCACCCTACTTCTTTTTATTATTCACAAAAAAATGCTGACAACTTGACTTACATGAAAATATTTTGGATGGTTTTGATGCTCACAAAACTGAGAGACGTGATTAAACTGGAGCAAAGCACCACCATTTTTTCTCACTATGGTAACACCTAAGAGCTCTGTGGCAAGGTGCACCTCTCCTGGGTTGGATGCTGTCCATACATTAAATAGAGGAGTTGCACCTGCCCAGCAGACCTTGCACGTCACATAAGGTGGGAAACAGGAAATCAAGGGACGGTCCCTTGCAGGGGATGTTAAACTACACTCATGCATCAAATACAGTTACTTTTCCATGGTGGGCTCTGGAGGTCTGATATAAGCTTTGGTCTGCATGTCATGGAAATTGCATCCCATGCCAGAAGGTCACTGTGATGTTAGTGCTAAATTATTCCATTAGTAATTAAGTTCTGTTTACAGTTAAAGGGTTCTTGTTTATTTGCTTTTAGCAAACAACTCCTATAATCTAGCATGAATAAGAAAGGTAAATTGACACCATCCTCAAAGAAGCATTAGAAAAATATTCAATCTGTCCATGTTTTCAACAGAAAAGCAAAGAGACAAACACAGTTATTTCTGGAGACAGAAATAAATACGAGGTAGTGAAATGTGTCAAGATATTAAAAGGAAGAAGAAGAAAAGAGGCAAGGCCAGTATGGATTGGGAGTATAATAAAACCCTAGATAAAACTTGAAATGAGTGTTGTGTTTCTTGTTCCAATAAGAGGAAGATGCAGGATTGCTTGTAAAACTCAGGTGATCGGGAGAATGCAGCACATATAGAAGAGTGCAGTCATATACCAGGTAAAAGTCAAGTCCAGAGATCTCAGTACACGCAGGTGACTGAAAACTCTCCAACCCAGAATGCTGGAAAAAACAACATATAAAATCCAACCTGATGGTAGGAACTATAAAAAACTTGATGGATTGGGAATACCCTGGCATGGCTGGAAAATAGCATGGCTGGGAGAGCAGGGAATTCAGCATGAAAATAATCACTGTGACCCAGAGACTTTTCAGATGAGATAGTTTCAGTAATGGTACAGCAGGACAGCTATTTTTCCACAGGAATTATCAAATCCCTGTCTTTAATACTGCACTGCACAACTCCATTTCCCTGTGATCTAGAAAAACAAGCACAATTTGGAAGTGGTGCTTAAGAACTTCTGTGCCGTTCTTTGAGACAACAAGTCTGATCTCCTCTCAAGATAAAGCCATTTATCTCATGTTTAACTTGCTTGGTTTAACAAATGGAAGAGAGGCAACCATTCTGAATAAAGTGAGATGAAGGGCTGAGTATAAACCATAGAGAGAACTATTAAAAGAAGTGCCTGGAATAGGGACTTGGCTGTCTCTAAGTTTGGGCTGAGAATTTTATGGCAGTTTCTATTAGAAGAGTGGCGATTTTAGATGTTCCACTAGTAAAAGTAATGGAAGCAAGGGAACCTACATGATTTCAGCATAGACTGTGAAGAGGATTTACGATGTTCACAAAGGTGAAAAGTATCTGGACTTGATGACCTAGGGCTGAACCAGCCACTCCTTTGTCTCTTGCTCATGTCCAAATCTGCCAACTGCTTTGTTCACACTTCAGGAATAATGTAGTCATCTAGATACCTTTAAGAGGTACATGGTCCTTGGGAAGGGTCCCAGCCAACCCCTCCTTTAGCTTGAGTTTGCAGGCATGTGGAAGCAGTAGTGGTGGGAGTAGGCTGGTTAGATAAGCTCAAGTGTTTACTACAGACATCTGTGCCCAGATGCACTGTTGGGAGATGTGGGCAGACGGAGTCTTGTGTTATCATACAATGAGGGTGATGAGACACTGGAACAGGTTGTCCAAAGAAGCTGTAGATGCCCCATTACTGGAAGTGTTCAAAGTCAGGTTGAATGGGGCTTTAAGCAGCCTAATCTGGTGAAAGATGTCTCTGGTCAGGGCAGAGGGAGTGGACTAGATGATCTTCAAAGGTCTCTTTCAACCCAAACCACTCCATAATTCTATGATTGTCATAGCTTCGGTATTAAGAAGTACTGATGTACCATCATCCTATCAAAACAGCTTGATTTCTTGGGGATGGGTAGAATAGAATATTCGATGGCTTTGTTATGCGGATATTAGACGTGGCTTTGCAGTACAACAGAATCCAGAGCTGAATCCCTTAGAAGATGCAAAAACCTGCTGCTTCTGCCTTGTTTATGTTCTTCTAGTGTACACATGATATAAGAAAATTTCTTTTTGTATTATGGCTTTTTAGGACAAACCTCCTCTTTCCCTGTGACATCTTTATCTGTTACCCATAAACTGAATTTTTTTATACAGGGTACCTATCTGTCCCAGAGTTCAGTGTGGAAAGGAAACACAGTTGTACTGGTTTTGTACTCAAATGTTATTAAACTGCTGCCCGTAAAGTGGCCTAACAAACCCCAAACCACTGATAACCAAAGTAGTATCAGAACTAGAAACAGTGTAAATGTGTCAGCACCTGAGTTAATATGTCATGTGGAAAGGCATGAGAAGTCAATTGGACTGTAGCCTGAGCAGCTTTATGGCTGCCAGACCACAGCTGTCATCTTCCCACAGTGCTGCACTGTGGTTTGCGCAGTGCCAGTATGAGTCACTACTGGCTCTTGACTTCTCTGTACTATACTTTATCTCACAGTTTGACATGTCATAATTTGGGATATTCAGGCACAAAAGTGGCAACAAATTGTAGAATCATCTGGTTGGAAAAGACCTCTGAGATCATCAAGTCCAACATCAACTGTCCCCTTACTAAACCATATCCCTAAGAAACTCATCTACCAGTCTTTTAAACACTTCCAGGGATGGTGACTCAACCACCTCCCTGGGCAGCTCTTCCAATGCCTGCCTGCCCTTTCAGTAAAGAAATTTTTCCTAATGTGTAGTCTAAATCTCCCTTAGCACAACTTGAAGCCATTTCCTCTCATCCTGTCACCTGTCACTTGCAAGAAGAGACCAGCACCCACCTCGCCACAAGCTCCTTTCAGGCAGCCATAAACAGCGATGAGGTCTCCCCTCAGTCTCCTCTTCTCCAAGCTAAACAACCCCAGTTCCCTCAGCCCTCCTTGTCGGACTTGTTCTCCAGCCCCTTCACCAGCCTCGTTGCCCTTCTCTGGGCACTCTCCAACACCTCACTGTCCTTCTTGTAGTGAGGGACCCAGAACTGAACACAGTACTTGAGGTGTGGCCTCACCAGTGCTGAGTACAGGGGAAAAATCACCTCCCTTGTCCTGTTGGCCACACTGTTTTTGATACAGACCAAGATACCATTGGCCTTCTTGGCCACCTGGGCACACTGCTGGCTCATATTCAGCTGACTGTCAACCAATACCTCCAGGTCCTTCTCTGTCAGGCAGCTCTCCAATCAGTCTTCCCCAAGGCTGTAGCGCTGCATGAGGTTGCTGTATCCCGAGCGCAGGACTCTTCCAAGTTTGAAAATGTCTCTGGAATTCAGTACCTGTGTTGCAGATTAGAGTTTCTTTGGGACCAAGTCTGTCTTTCAGTGTTTGCTTGTATTCAGTTTATTCTACATGTACCCATGTGGCTCAATTCCAGCAGTTTCCCCAGGTATGGTTTGTGGAACTCCAGAAGTCTGAGGCAGAGGTGGTCAAGGCATCCCTGCTAGCTTTGCAAATCTTTCACAAGGAGCATGCACGGATGAGGTGCAACTGGGGCTGTGAGACCTTTCTGTTCAAGAAATTTTCTCAAAAACCTGTCAAATAAATGAGAAGAGATCTTATTTTGAGATACTTGGATGAAGGGACTTAATTCAGATTAATCTTACATTATTAGCTTCAGAAATAAGCCCCTCGTTGCCAGGATCAGGACCCAGAAACTGTGTTCATAGTTAAGCGATAGCTAGAGACAGTGCTTTACAGTATCTCTAACAGGTCAGGGGGCATCTGAGGTCCCACTTCTGTCACTGTGCTTTGCATTAATCATTTCAGTGGTGACTTAAAAAGCATTCACTAGCAATGCAAAAAAAAAAAATAGTTATATAATGAGATTCCACCTAGAGCACAAGACCCCTGAAAACTCCTAATCCTGACTAGAGACCTCTAAAGACCTTGGCAATGAAAACTATAACCTTTAAAAGCTGCATGGAGAGATTACCTCACAGGGAAGGTAATCCAGTGAGTTTACTTTCAATATTAACCATCTTTCCCAGGTGTGTAGAAAATGATTGTGATTTAGGATTAAGAAGGGTGAACAGAGTGTACTTTTGATGAAGATGGATTAGAAATATCCATTCTAGCCAGCAGTAAATGCTTTTCCTATCAGTTCACTGTGGATTAAATTTTTAAATGCAGGTCTCTGGCAGCAAAGGAAACATGTAAAAACAAAATGAGGTTAATAGATCTTACCCTTAATTTTCATCTACAAATCAAGAATTTAGCCAGACAAGCAGGTGGTCCTGAAGAAGAAGAAAAAGATTTTTTTTATATGTATGTGGGTTTTTACTTGAAAGTCTATTTCAGTAATAGTGAAAAATACAGGAAAAAAAAACATTATTGCATGCATTTTATGATATTTCATATTGTGAAATAAGGACTGGCCCAGTAGGACATGGGTACTTGAAGGAAAACTAGCTTATATTTTTCTCTGATGTGAGGAAACAATGACCATTGTGGTACGGTACTGATTTATGGAGATAAAAGTTATGTCAGATGCAAAAAAGAAAACTCTAAAGATGCAAGCTCTTACTATGCAAGGACTGTCACTGATGACTCCGAATGCTTCAAATGAGAATATATGTAACAACTTACAGAAACAGGGCTTGTAAGTGTCAATCATCTTCCAGCCTCTACCTGCTTTTTAACATCCCTCCTCCTTTCTACATCCCCTTCCTTGGGGAATTTGAAGGAGTTCTGTCTATGAAGCCAATGGTTAGAGCCAGCAGAAAACCAGACATGCAGTGGAGCATTTGCAGCTTTCAAAGAGAACAAAAAAAGTTCTACCTGACTCTAGAACTGCAAAACAGAGCAGATAAAAATAACATTGAAGTTAAATATGGAAATGTCAGGAGATTTCACTGACTTAAAAGGGAATATTTAAAAATATCTTTGGCACAGTAAATGGATGCGGAATTATATGAAGCTGATTTGGGGAAAATTGGAAAGAATATGTAGTTTGATGGGTATCCCACTTTCTAAAAAACTGCACACCAATTTCCAGTAATCAATAAAGCCCTGCAAACACTACATGACCTGTGCACAGCATGGCTCCTGCAGAGCTGCCTATCCTGACCCTACATGTTTGGCTCAATCAATGAAAAAAATCCCCTAAACACAGCTGAACTTTGCTTGTACCTGGATCAGAAAGTGCTGTATGTGTCATTACTAACAGTAAAACATGTTCTAAGTTGCCATTTGAAGGGTACTTTGTCTGCTTCTAGAGGTAAGTCAAGTTTTGGCTGGTAACAGATCTCCAAGGTAACTTACTGTAGTCAGAGTGAGCCTGGGGAACTCAGTTTCCAGCAGAGATATGGCTCTGCCTTATGTCTTTAGTGGTTTAAGACATAGAATTATGACTCAGAGAAGGCGCTCTGTTGAGAAGCTCACTTCTGCAGTGCTGGTTCCCAGGTGACTAATTTGAGCCTGTATTTGGGAAAACTCTACTAAAATGATGTTTTTATACTGTCCTGAGAACCTCTTGAGTTCATAAAACCTGAAGGAGCCCAAGCTCTTTGGCTGTTCAGATACACAGCTATACAGAATCACAGTCTGTGAAATACTGCCCTACGCCAGTGAAAAATTCTCTGTTCCCTGTGGGAATCAGATGTAATAATAAAACCAGTAACAATGTCAATCTTGCTGACATTGGCCTCACCTTTGAGAAGTACCACACATTCTGCACACATCTGTTCATTATACATAATGCTTTTCAGACTTAAAAAGCATTGGACACTCCTTGCTGATTTAGATGAATTAGCTGAGTTAAGACATTTCTAAATGAGTTTCCTGTATCACACAGTGGCATGGGGATATTTTCCCAAATAAAACCTGATGATCTTGACTCCCAGATTTTTGCCACAACCAATGGATCATTTCTCTGGTTTGCTAGAAGTTTGTGTACATATCTGCAGAGCGAACAAGTGAACAGGTACATGGCTATCTCCTACAAAAGGGAGTAAAACAGCATCAGAACTGAGGAGTTTAAATATTTTGCAGTCATCCCATTGCTTTCTGCTCGTTCACATTGTCCAACAAGGCTTTCCCTCACCAACAAGATGACAGAGCAACAGTCAGTACAAGTCTGCTACAATTATAAAAGACTCTCTCTGTGTTAACTTGCTTCTTTGTTGACTATTTACACCAAAGCCAGCCATCAGTCTAGAGTAAATACTTCATGATCTATCAGTAAACAGTCTGTTCATGTCTCCAGTAGAGTGTTTCCCTATTAAATTCAAAAGCAATATGAAAAGTTGAGTGTACATGAGGGGGGAAAAGTAGTTTCGTTGTCTGCAGGAAGCCAAAGTATTTGTGTTCCTGAAGAAGACAATTCTAAAACCTACAAAGTCATCATCTAAGACAAAATCAGGTTTTAGAAATGTTTAGGGGAGGAGCAGAATTGCCCAGGGCTCCACAGCTTTGCGATCCGTCAAGAAGAGACTTTATCAATAATTTATTACAAGATGAATAGTCAGAAAGACAATACTCAGTGCACACTCTGCACGTTTACTGGGAATAAATACACTGCAGTGGAAGGACCCAGACTGTATGCACACTTCCTCGGTGGAGGAATTTGACCAAGGGCTGTGACATTGCCCTGGCTGAAGCAAAAGGACAGCTTTAGAAGAGTGTGCAGTGGGTCAGATGGGGAGGGTTTCACACTGCTCTGCATGAGCTACTCCAGGCAGAAAAGACTCCTCTGCTCACCCTTATCACTAACCCATGGTTTGGAGAACAGGGTGCAGCTTTAGAGGAGGTTTCTGCACTGCCATTTTTACTGAAAATTTGGACAAACTGAGACCAGAGTGGTTGTGTTTTGTTTAGTGATTCATAATCAGAGGCTAGAAAAGCTTCTTTCCCTGCCTTAAGGGCACTTTATTGATATTAAGCTCTTAAATGCTCCATACAGCAGCTCTATGAAGGGCAGCAGTGTCATGTCCCTGTTAGAGGATGAAGGAGCCCCAAGCATTCGCAGTTGCAGATTTCAGAGGGTCATATATCCCTGTGTGAAAGCCGCAAGCCTTATATCTGCTGCAAGGTTATCAACAGTTGTACAAAGTCAGCAAAAAGTCACTTCCATCAGTGGTCATGGGGACCTGGCATTTTGTCTGTGTTTCGGGTTAGAAGTATGAAGGAAAAAAAAAAGTCATTGATTCAGTTTCTGAAAATGATGATTTGGTGTTTTGATGGAAGGTTGATTTGCTGCTCAGCCACAAACTTTCTGCATGCCTTTGAGTAGCTGCCCCATTCCACTGGGGAGCTGCTCGAGCCAACAGACACTGTTTGTGAGTACCTGCTGTTGGAAAGGGAAAGGGACAGGGAAGGTAAGGCAAGATTTTATCGCAAGAGTGGGGGAGGAGTGGGAGGGTGGGAGGGGAGGGGAAGTGTTGGGGGGAAGGCACCGAGACCAAAGAGGCAAAACCTCCCTGCACAGATCAGCCCTGAAGCTGCCAGTGGCTCCCAAGTGAGGCTGCTCCTGTTTGGTGCCACAGACAGGGCTTTGTGCTGAACACAGTGAAGTGGCTTCATAATAAAAATGTAGCAATCAATCAGTTTAAATGGTAGTTATTTTTCCTACAACCTGCTATCCAAGTAATCACTACCAGCCAGTGGACTGTCCCTTATGGAAATAAATGATTTGAATGCCTTGACATGTGATAGGTAACAGAGGTGTTAATGCTGTAGACAGATAGACATGAGAATTTGGAGAGACTGGACTGGGCCAGCATGGCCAGAGATAGGAGTTTAGGTTAATAACATGTGCTCTAAAATGAATCCTCATGGGAGGAAAGTCAGAACTCCACGAAGCACTAAAATGGAATCAGCACTGGGGGACAGGGAAGGATAGAGGATCATATTCCAGTAAATAAATATAGAAACAGCAAGAAGACAGCAAGGACTACAGACACTCAAGGGCAGCAACAGCTAGTTTGAATCAAATCAGAGCCATCACTTCAGGAAGACTCTAAAATTGGATCAGGTCATACAAAGGCACCCCTTTCTTCCAAGCATGAAATGGAAATTCTGCATTTGCATTGCCATGAAATTTGCATTTAGCTTTGTCTGCTTAAGAGGACAGATGCTTGTTACTGAGCTTCAAATGTCATAGCTCTTTGGAGATAAACACTGAATAACTCTGTGGAATCTGCAGCTCACGGCTTCCCTCTTTTGTTGTAGAATCAGAGAAGTACCTGACCTGAGTAGGTGTAAGACTCTCACTGTACGTGTCCTTTTCAACAGGAATTTAAAACATTCGGTGCTTCCTGGGATCTGGGCTGAAAACCAGCTTTGAGCAGAGAACCAAAAGACTGCAGAAATATTGTTTGGTAGTGACCCACAGGATTTTATATCCCAGAGAGGAAAGAAAATACTGGAGACGGGAAGCAGCACTACATTTCCATCCTCATTCTACTGAATTCAGAGATCTGTGTCCCAATCACATAACTCAGACAAGTGATAATAAATTAGCATGTTATTAATTTAGGAATTTATTAACATTGGTTACCTGGTGAGAGGAACAAGCGTCTCGTACTTGAGATGGAGATATCTGTGATCTTCTATTCAGACTCTAGCAGTGGCTGGGATATTTTAGAGACGCTCTAAGCTCAAGATATAAGATAATTCTTTGTTGTCTTTGCTTTGCTTGCAGTCTCCTGCAGCTGGGAAAGAAGAGATACAAAACAGTAGCACAAATCAAATGCCTCCATTAAGCACACTAAAAAAAGCCTCTGAAGCAAGTGATTTTCAGCCATGTGGAATGACAAAGGTATTATGGTAAGGGTTGCAATGCTAAGCCCTGATAACTGATCAGGAGATTCATGTTGTCTGAGCTGCATTTGCTGCTGCTTCTCTGCTGGAGCATAGAAAGTAGACAAATCAGTATTGTTATCAGTAAGATGGTGAGGAAAGTTGAGTGGCAACCTTTAAGAATCTGTTCTCACTTCCTATCCTCCAACAGTTCAGTCATCTTAAAATAAACTTTATCAATAGAACAGCATTGTAACTGCGGGTTAAATAGGGCCTTTTGCCTGAACATAAAGTTCAAGAGGAAATCAACCTCATCAGATTGAACAACAAAGTAAATACACTGGCAAAAAAATATTTTTTCAAAACCTATGTGTCAACAAAGAGAACTGTTTATTTCAGAATTTGTCTTGTCTTTCCTGGGTAATGGCTATCAGTAGCAAAGCAACTAGTTTTTCTATTAACTCTACATTTCACATTTTAACTGAAATAACTTTTTTAAGTTTCAAAAGGCATGTATAAGTCTTCCAAGACTTTCATGAAAATTACTTTTGTTTGTACAAACTTCTTAGGTTGGCACATATCAAAGCAAGGACAAAAATTTTAAGTGTTCAATGACATGATGAGAAATGGTTGCTCATTTCCAGCAGCTGTCTTCTTCTGTTTCTCAAGTGATGCTCCCTTGTATCTAAGTGCTGTTTCCAAATAATACCTAGATATATTCACATCCTTCAAAACAAAACTTTTGCCGCTATTGGCATTTAAGAAAATATCTGGAATAGGCTTGGCCTATTCAGTCTTTGTACCCTTAATGCCATAGCCTTCCAAAATAAAAGCTTCCAGGTTGCTTTTCTAACTATGGCACCATCCAAAGACCTCAACTAAGGCTCAACATAGCATTAGAGTCTTTATACAATGCTTGTCAAGAGTCTAGCTTGTACATAGCTGGTGTGGGCCGCGATGAACGAGGAGAACCATGCAGTAGACTCAATGTGAGTGGTAAAGCAAGTTCTGGTTTATTGCAAAGCTCATTCACGTCTATACCATAACTCATGTCTACTTAACTCAAGTCTACTTGTCTAACAATCATTGGCTTGTCTAATAATCATTGGCCCTTACATACACTTGTCTTATAATCATTGGCTTGGCTCCAAAGGCTCTACAATCATTAGCTTAACTCTAAAAGTTACATTATCATGCCCCTCCTATTTGCAATCATTGGCTTAGCTCTAAAGGTTACATTAGCATGCTCCTCCTACTTGCTCCTCCTACTTGCAGTTACTGCTATATGCTCGGGTCCGGGTCTCATCCTAGCCTACTTCCATAAGTTGTTTATCTGTACAGTCACAAGGTCTTCTTGACCTTCTCTTGGGGATTTTCTCACTGCCTCCCTCCTTGTCAGCGTGACTCGGCAAAGTCCTCAGTACTTTTTCATCACAGCCCAGTTCAGTTGATTTTTGTCAGGGCCGATTCACAGAGCTCCTCCTTTGAGCCATGTCCATGCTCCTGCAGCCATTCTGCAACAGTGGGCTTCAGGGAGCTTTTGCCCAGCTGAGTATGCAACCTGCGCCATTAAAAGTACAGATACGTCAGTGGCCTTCAAAGTGTTTGGATACATTGCCAAGTTCAGGAAGTCACATTGAGTCCCCAGATACCTGTGGTACAAATTGAGAAGGAGATCTCCAGGAAACCGTATTCAAGATCAGGTTGGATGAGGCTTTGAGCAATCTAACCTAATGAAAGTTGTCCCTGTGCGTGGCAGGGGGGTTGGAATTAGATGTTTTCCAGGGTCCCTTCCATTCCAAACTATTCTATGATTCCATGATTCTATGTCCTTGCTGTAGCCTGTTTAAGAGCTGGTCAATAAATAATGAAATTACAAAGCTAGCAAGAGGAAAGCTTCTGCTTCTGGAATGGGGTTTAGCCAGTTCTGGCAGCTTTTCTCTACATGTCAGAGAAGGGATAGTCTTTCTTACACAAAATGATAAATTTTTGACTAGGAAAATCTTGATATATGTCTGTAAATATGCTGTGAGACACCGTGTACAACAAATATAAATCAATGTCTTGAACCTCCCTTTGACCGTCTTTAGTAGCTCCTTGTAGAGTGGGAAATCTGAAGCCCAGCCGCTGGCAGAGGGAGCAAGTGTTCAGCAAGGAATTGAATGGAAGCCCACTGATTCCAACTCACAAAATTCCCAGTGTCTGCTTCTGTAAGTGATATATATATATCTTTTAAAGGCTGAAATAATTCAGGTATTATTTGCTTATAAATATCGCAGTATTATGTGAGGAGCTGATAAACTAGATTTTGAAATTTTTTTTGTTCGTTTTTACTAAGATGGATGCGTCTACAAGAGCTCTGTTATTACATTGAGGAAGAAAGGAACATTTAAATTGCAGGTATCTGTCAAAAGGCTATTTGGAACACTGAATTATCCCTTTAGATCTCTAAATGAAATTGTATTTTCCTTTCATATTACATTATTCAGATAACTGATAACTTTGTTGAACTGTGGAGGTAAATGTTGGGTCTAAGATAATATGTAGTGTAAGCCAAAGGCCACCAGAATGACTGCACAGCCAGAACCAATTGTGGTGTAAAGAGGTGGAGAAATTGAATTCTAATCACCAGGGCTGCATTTCTGACCGACAGAATCGTGAAGATTTGGTGAGTTATGGTAGCAAGTTGTTTGTAAGCCTCAGTTATTGGATTAAAGACCAAAGATCTTAGAATTGAGGGAGTATAAAGTCTCCTAGTATCCATAACAGCAGTGCTTGACCCACAGCTTATTTTCTGTACTTTGCAAACTACCTCTTCCTCACAGCAGATGCATAAACCAGAGCATCTCTTACAACTGCATACCTGCCTTATGCTTCAATGAGGCATTGACTTCTCCCAGTGACACCCAGCTCTTTTGGACATGTCCTTACAGGGTAGGATGCTGAGGGCTATACTCCTGTCTAGATTACATACTTTCAGGGATAGGGAGAAAGGTGTGCAGATTATGCCAAAAAGTATCACACCTAAGACTCAGTCAACCGGTGTTCAAAGACACAGCGAAAGAAAACCAAACTCAGCAGAGGGCAGTTAATAAAAAATTGTTTGGAGATTGGTTTCCTACGTACACGTATGACCTTACCCATTCCTCCTTAACACTGAGGAGCTCAGGGTGAGAATGGATTTCCCACATTATTGCGTTTAGCCCCTGCTCTTGCAGACAGCCAAATTACATTTCATCTTCAAAATAGTTTAGTCTTATACCCTGACCCCATCCAGAAACTGTTCCAGACCCTTGCTTTGTTGATGGCTAGAAATTTCTAGCTCAAGACTATCTCTAGCTACTTTCTGTATGTCTGTTCTTTTAACATTAATTTTCTCTGATGTTGAGTACCCATCCTGTGTACTTGCTCATCCTCACATATTTGCTGACAGTAGCCATACTCCTTCTTTTGCCAGGCTGTAAGAGTTACACTTTTCCAGTCTTTTGTCATAAAAGTTATTCTCTTGCTCTTTTCACTCTACTTTCCTGCTCTGGACAATCTGTGACTAATCTCACTTGAATGCAGATGGCCAGAAATTTACATTTATATTTTACGAAGAAAAATGTTGTGATTCCTGATGTCTGATCAGTGCCTTACACAGTGGTGTCACTACTTGTACTGGATGTGCTTCTCCCAGTGCATCCTACCATGGTATTTACCTCTTCATAGCCATGCCACATCTGTGTCTCATAGCCATCTTGTGGAGGAAGGTACTCCTATTTCTTTACCACTTCTTCTCTATTGTCTATTCATGATCTTGCACGGATTCTTGAGAGATACTGTCCCTGACTTCCCTGAGACTGATATAGCTCCTTTCTGTTCAACCACTAAAACCTCCTTTTCAATCATTTTCCAATCATTCACCATACAGTTCTTGCACTGGTCCTCATGTTTTCTGATTTTATTAATAGTTTCCCATATGATACTGTCTCAAATGTTTAATATTTTTATACAAGATAAATGACATGGATATAACCTCTTCATCAAAAGAAGGCATCAGCTAGCACAACATGCTCTCACTTTAATAAACCTGTGTTTTCAATCTACTTTCTGCTCACCTCCATGTCTTTGATTGTTCCTTGCTTTCACACTGATTCAAAAACATTTGGTACAATTACAATTATTACTGTTTAGCTGCCTCTACATCTTTACTTGATTTTCTCTCTATTTTCTCTCACTATTCTCCAATGGTTACATCATATATTTACAGTATTGCTGCTGTGAATGCAATTTCTCTCTTCCAGCTTTTAGTATTGCAAAGCAGTGACTCTCCAGTCTCCCCAAGACAAGCACATTAGTATAATCTCTTTGTGTCTACTATTTCCTCACATTTAGCAATGGTTTTAACACTTTGTGTGTTCTTACTGGCCAACACACATTCACTTCCAGGTCCAGCCTCATCCACATTTTTGAAAACTGATGCTAGGTAAACAGTTACTTTTTTACCTATATTTTATTTATCCTTAAAGCCTTCTGTCCTTGTTCACCCACTAAGCCTGAGATCAAAAGAGAAGTCCAGTGGTCATCATAGGACAGGCAAGAGAGAAGGGAAGATGGCCAAAAAACATTAGTAAGGCAGAGCCGCATCGAAATGTAATCCTCTCTTGCTGTGAACTGTCCTGTTTTACAGATGAAGTACAATCTGGTCACATAGGATTTCATTACCTTTTCTTTGATATACCAGCACATTTAGTGTTACAGCCCTCCAACCCGTCTTCTCTAGTTTATTGTCTGCCATTACTTTAGAGCGTTAACCGCAGTCCAAACTGAGCTCCTCACAGCAGATACCTGCCATTTTAGAGGTCCATAAAGTGCTGTGCCTATGAGACTGAGTAAACTATAAGAATGCAATAAAGATGACGGGAGTACAATTATAGTTGCTAACTCAGCTCTGAAAATGGCATCTTAAGATGAGATGATCTAACAAATAGAGAAAGGATAGGCTGCAGCTGGGAAAGCTTTGACTCTTCTTCTAACCCTGCCCTGGATCTGTTACCTTGGGTCAATGTTCCACTTCTCCAGGCATCTTTTTACTCTCCTACCTTTTGTTCACTTTCCTATTTAGACTGCTGGATCTCTGGGGGCAGAAGTGAATTTTTCTTTCATTTCTTTTAGGTGTCTCATGCTTCTTACAACAAAAAAATATACTAACCCACTCAGGTTATGAGTTTTTTTTACACTCCACCTCCACTTGAAAGCTGAGCTATCCTTCTCCTGCCCTGAGTGTGGTCGTGAGCAGAGGCATCACTTGGGAGTGTGAGCTTTCCTCTCAACACACATTGTGTGTACTCACATGGGAACAGGGCTGCAAAGGAACAAGGTGCTTGGCTTCTTCACAAGCTGAAACTGGAATTTTATTTGAAATAAACCTCAGGGGAGTGAGGGCATCTTTTTTCACTCTCCAGAGGTCTGTGCTACAAGGTACTCATTTCTTACTGAATCATGGCAGAGGATTTACACTAGACTATTTTTTTCTCACTTTCACAAGGTAGAGGTATTCATATCATCATTCTAAATTACTTAAACACCTTCTGCTGGCTGCCAACTTACCCCGGCTGCTGCTGCCCTCTCCCCTATTGTCTGCCTCCACCAACGAACGTCACAACATTCTGCTCATGCGCCAGGTGCTGGTAAGCTGCATCTCTTCTGCTGTTTCTTAGCCAGTGCTAGAGCAGCCATTGGTACCCTATAAGATATTAGAAAACCCTTCATGAAACTACTAATAAAAATAAAGACCAAATGCACTTTTTTTTTATACAAGGAAGCAGCATGACAGAAATGAGAGAAATAATTGATCACTGCACACTGACCTTATTTTTATTTAGTTGCATATAAAAAAGCATTGTAACATCAGCTCATAAGGTGATACCTGAGGGGTTTTTTTTCCAGAAGTTTTCATAGTTCTTTGGTTCAAAGGAAGGCAAGATATTTTGACCTGTGCCACCGTCCTCCCTGTGGCCTTAGCTTCCTTAGAAAATATCTGCTTATCTGAGACATTTAATAACCTGCCTTCTCCTTGCAGAGTAAGCCTCCTCACTACACTCTCTACTTTCCTCAGGAGAAAGTCATGAACAAGTGTGAAGAGATAGATGATGAAGGAAAATAATGAAGAACTTTACCTGACAAGTTGGCTCAAGTCTAGCTCAGCCAAAGTCCTCAAATGCATTGAATGCTTAAAATCTCTACCCATTGATGAATTGTGTCAAATGAACCCTATCTGCTTTGAACAGGTCTGTCCAGTGCAATGAGTTCGGTGCTGGTAATAACGTGACATTTTCACCACTGTTAAAGCACATTTTCAGATACAGCAGGGTGTGGAGATTGCATTTTCAAAGGTAGAAATTTTCCCTTCTTCGTAGTGTTGTTTTTCAATAGATTGCTGAGAACTCACCGGTGTTAAACTTCTGGGGCTGATTTCTGCCATAGATATGTGAGGTTTGCTTCTTCAAGAGTCGTTAGCAAAGTTTGAACCTCTGACCTATGGAGCTGAACACAGACCTACACGTCTCAAACTCAAAGTCGAACTTCACCGGCTGCATTAGACTCTTATCTTCTTAGACAACAGGGATGCATGACATATGCTTTGAAGGCACCTGTAAGTACTCCTGAAGCCAAATATCTGAAGGCAAGGATTTGGCCTCTCGGTGTTTCGTGGATTTCCTTGCTCAGACCAGTCAATTAAAACATACTGACATTTGATACAATATTCCCTTTCCAGCTGTCTTTTAGGGTTTTTCAACAGGCTTTGGTGCCCAGCAGGAGCTATACCTGGAGCAAGTCTCTGACATTTTAAATTCAAGCGGCTGTGACACTTGCTGGAGCAACCCTTCTGAAGTCAGTCACATAACGCTCCCCTTATCCACCTGTCCAAGAAGGTCTGAATTGAATGAATGTTTGTACTAATAAAATAAATTTTCTGTGGTAAATTTTTGACTCTTAAAATATTTATTGTTGAATGTTGAACTGAAGATGAAGCTGGCATAAAGTCTTTCTCATATTCATAGGCCAAAAGGAAGAAAGAATATAATTTAAAAGAGTCGTGAACTCTGTGACTTAGGCCAATTCCAGCATGAATATGACACAAAATAAAGATATTTTGAGCTCTGAATTCATTGTAGTTGTCTGTAGAGTGCCACCAGAACACTGCTGGCTTCTATGACATCAGCAGCACCCACTGGTGATTGTTCCAGTACAGATTTCCAGAGCATTAAAACATTGAACTTGGAGGATAGGGTGGAAGGAGGACAATAAGTGGAAACACTACTTTGTTTCTGTGCCTGTCTGGCTGGTATGATGGTCCCAAACCAGGCCAGCCTCCACTGAGTGCAATCCCAACAGTAGAAATTCTCCCATTTAGTGATAGTCTTCCTAAATAGTCACTGTGGTCCTCTTCAGTGCATTTCAGTGCCCAGCCACGTATCAACTTGCTTTTAATTTCTCGTATAGCTGATCTGACTCAAAAGGCTGCTTTGCTGTCAAGAGGGTTTGCCCACTTGACAGAGACCCAAACCTACAAGCTGCAGAGCCAAAGGGTGGGCTGAGGAGCGGAGATGAGACTGTATCCTGTCTTCCTTTCCTCTGATGCTGACAGGTTGATTGTGCTTTTGCCTTGTTACTCTTGTTTGTATTTCTGAGTATTTCCCATAAGTAGGAATGGTTCAAATACAGGCTAAGCTCACTGGGTCCAGCTCTGGAAGACCTGAAAGGTCAGTCCTCTGCCTCCCTGTGCTGTTACTCTCTTAAGACATCAAGTGAGTGCTCAAGACCCATCCCAATCTTACAAAGTGCTGCTGCTCATGCCTCAACCTCTCCTCACCATATCACAAGAAGAAAAGTAGTACTTTTATCCTCTGTATCACAGCAGTGCCATCATTTCTGGCACAGAGCAGAAAAGTCAGGTGCTGTGCTGAACACAGAAAAAAAGCAGAGTTAGTTGATTGGAGAGTGTTTGGAGTTATATTCCTTGTTAAGAAAAGATGAATCAACAAGAGCGTCTCTAATTTTTTTTTTCCAAGACTAGGTCATTTTTCGTTGTAGATGAGAAACTAAAATCCCCAATCAGTAGCTAAGCAGAGAATGGAGACACAAATCACTCTATTCCAATATGTGCTCTTGCATGGTTTTTTGCTTATGTTGGTATCAAACATCAAACATGGAGGGACTGTTGAAAGCCCCTTCCCTCATAACAAGAACATCCACAGGGCATGCAAGAGAGGGACTCAACTACCAAACTATTTGCTCTCCCAAATCTCCTCTTTTCTTCAGCTTGCTTTCCTCATTTCTCAGGAAAAATAAATAAGTAAACACAAACATTTTGATATGTCTCCAATGCACATGGGGTTTGACATAAAGAACTCCTTGAAGCTTCAACATTTTTCATGAGACAAGAAAATGGATTCAGACTCACTTCTGGTGCCAAGAAACCATTTTCTGCTCTGAGTAGTTTGCATTCTTCAGCCAGTTGCTGAAATATGTGCCTCTTCAAATGTGCTTCTGTTGGGTTTCTGATTAGCTCTTAATGGCTAATCTGCCTCCTGAGAATTTAGTTACTTAGGGTGTTGGTAAGTAAAGATCACAGTGTGTTAATGCCCCAATAAAAGGCATTTTATGCAACATGAAATATTGGTTTTATTATTCCTTTTAATCATTTAAATGGGCTTGATGATAAGATGTAAATATATTGTCAAACATCCAGGAATTATTAATATTTTTTGTTTATGCAGGGAAAATTGATAGATTCATGTAATATAAACCAAGGGCAACAAAAAGTAATTTTACACAAATGTCTTATTAGTTAAATGCTTGCTTCTGTTTTCACATGATTGAAGAGGACAACAAGATCAGCAGAATGAAAAGGTTTTCAAAATGAAATGTTTCTTACAACACCCTCCTGCCTGTTCTTTTCCCACACACAGGAATTGCTCAAAACAGACAGCTTTGTGGCAATTTTAATGACTTTTGTTAAGCCTCTGAATGAGGGAAGGAAAAACTCACCCATAGGGAATGGCAAGTACAAAAATAACAAAAGGCCAGAGAGTTTTCACCCAGTTGAAACATTTCTTCATAAGGCCAGTGAACTTTTCCAAACAGTAATGTACTGCTTTGAAACAGAAGAACACAGCACTGCTGCACAGGAGCAGGTGCATTGTCACAGTCTGCAGACTCCAGCATACGGATGAACCTCCCTTTTGGGTCCAGCACTCCTGGAAAAATATTATCACATGCTTTACCAGAGCCCATTCATATGTGGAGGCTGTCGTCTGGAACAAAGAGATCTTTACAAAATATCTGCCAGCCTCACGCAGATGGCTCAAATGAACAAAGATGTCTCAAATGACAACAGGTACCCCCTCATGATCGGCCATAAATTAGAGTAGCTACACCACTGCTGCAAGCTGTGTCTTATGGATCCGCATGGATGTGGCAGGAATTAGACATTGCCAATTAGCATCCTTCCCTTAGCCATGTTTATAGCTACCATAACGAAAGGGCAGCCAAATTGAGCCACATTTTCCTGAGAAATTTTCCATCAGGGAAGGCTCTTCAGTCTCTCGAAAAAAGGCAACACAAAGAAAGGAGAGGATCGTCAGCTTGAACCAGCTGAGAACACCAACAGCCCCCCAGCATTGGATCCACTTTTGCTGATTACCACTATTATTAACTATTTTTCTCCTAAGGTTGAATTTCTCTCCTTCAGTAAAATGAATTCCTACAATGGGAGTTAAATAAGGAGGAATAGAGAGAACCAAGTTTTGCAGAAAATCTATTCATCTCACACCTAAGTGCTAAGGCTTGTTTTGCAGAAGACTGGTACAAGCCAGAGTGACCCAAGGATGTTTAGCCAAGACAGTGACTCACTCCTGCCCTATTTTCAGACTGAAGACACTAAAGGACCCCATGCTGGGAATGCCCAAGTACCTCCTGCTGCGTTTTTCACCACTCTCAATGTGTGTGAAGTATTCCCATACTTATTGACGGGTGTGCCGATTACTGTAAAGAGTAAAAGAGGATCAAGACAGGGCTTTCTCTCCTTTGGTCAAATGATTCTGGCTAATTCAGCCACACAAATGCCAGAAATCCTTGTCACTAGGAGACATTTTCAGCTGAGCCAAGCAAACAAAAAGCTGCAAAGGCTCCCAGCACTCAGCTGTGTGCTGCCTTGCCTTCACAATGGAACAAGGGTCTTCACACAGAGTATAACCAAGAAGGACAAGAGCTAAAGAGCTAGGCAGCAGAGGACAGTTGTAAATTCTTGTAAATCCAGTATTTGAAGTGAGAGAAAAAGTCTGTGCAGAAGATCAGTCCTGAAGTGTTATGAACACGGTGAGACCTCAAGTATAAATAGGGAGTCCTGCAGAATCAGGCGTCGAACTCACAACAAATAATGGGAGGACCGTTTTCATCAGTGAGGGCTGAACTCATGGAAAAAGATGACCCTTAGCTCTCCATCTCTATATTTGAAGTGTCTGATGAGTCCTCATTTTCCAATCTTCCAATAAAATTATTCCACAGTTTGATTTTTCCTTTAATGTAACTAATTTCTAGATGATTTCAGAGTGTTAAATTCCGCTTGATTATCCTTTCCTTTATTACTTCAGTCATTACAGTTGCAGCAAAAAAATTATTTGTTTTAGGCAGATAAAAGACAAAAGAAGACATATAAATCTTCTAGTGATCCCCTGTAACTAGAAACCTTTCTGTTTGGAAAGTCAGACAGATGTAGGCATGTTTACCCTTCTCCAAATATGATTGAGTAGTATTTGAAAATTAGATCGCAACAGTTTCTCTTTGTTCTAAATATTTAATTAAGCTGTCAGATAAACATTTTTCAGCATTAAAAATGCACTGTATTTCTAATTAATGGCACTAATATGAAATAATATATTTAAATTTTCTTCAACATTTTAATGGAATTTGTAATATATTTTTAGATAGATATACAACTTAAGTATTAATCCTGGTTTTCTACTTTAATTTCACTGAGTGCTAACATAAGAATATCTGGCATAATGTGACATAGCAAGTTCAGTCATGATTTATGAAAAGCCTCATTTAACATTAATAGAGCTACAGGGACCGTTTGCCCCTGGTCAGTTCTATATTCCTAAGGCAGATCACAAAAATGTGCCTTGAAATGTGTTTTGTGGTATCACGAGAGGAAAGAGAGGAAAGGACTGGATTTCAGCTTTTCTGCTCAATCTTAACTGCAAAATAGCTTTTGGAGTAACAGAACTGAAATGCATTGGGCGGCCTCAACTGGGACAGTCTGGCACCAAAGGAAATGGATATTCTGCCATCCTTTATTCTGGGGGGGCTCCAATTCACGGCACATGTCCTGGAACAGTATCAAAAGGGCTGCAATGGAGGTAAAGAGATAAATGGCAGAAGAGACCCCATGACCTCAGGAGGGTGTGGAAAGCCCCTAGAGCAGAGAGTTCAGGGGTGTGCCATCTCCTTCCTCCCTAAAGGAGCTATATCAAAAGTCTTCCCAGATGTAAAGAGAAGGAAGTAGCATAACTGTGATGAGCTCAGAAGAGGATTGTGTCCTAGACAATTACTAAAAATCAGTACACTTAACTTGCTAACAAAGTAGAATTATACAAAAAAAAAAATGGTATATAATACTATTACATTTTTTAACCTTTCCCCAATTCTATTGTGAATGTGGACCTGAGGAATTTGATAATTTTTAGAAAAAAGTGTCTAAAAACACCCAAAGCTTTCTTTCCTTCGTCTCCTCAATTTAGCCTCAATGCTTTTCTCTGACATGCTGGCAGTCAGAGGAAAAATTTGTCATTAGATGAGATTTCCAAAGAGAAAGAACAATCAGAACAAGAAGAAAAAGCCCATGGCAGATCAATTTTAGTGCTCTCTGAACCAAGTAGGACTCTTGGTTGATCAAAGTCTGGGAAACTGTGCCCAAAATCTGAGCTGGAAGACTCTCATGGTAATATCCTCTTCAGTACACTGAGATCTGGACACAGTGATGGCAATTGTCCCAGAGTTTGAGCCAAACATTGAAGATCAGCAAGGCAGATAGCTGGCTTTGCATCTACTTTTATCCATACTGGAGTGGTGAGAGCTGGTTACACATCTCTCAGTCTTCAAACCACTACTGAAATCATACTCCTCGTAGCTGCTCTAGGGAGTGCCGAACAACACTTTACAAATGGAAACTTATAAATGCAGTAACCAGCGACGCTGTGAGAATGTGAGCAAACTCCAGCATTATCAACTTGCTGCTTTCTCAGGCTGCCACTGAGAAGGGAACCTGCCCACTCCTGAAAGACTGCTGCCTCCCTCCAGCCACTCCCATCCAGTAATGGAGCAAGATGCATTCCCAACCTAAAAAACCCTCCATACTTGGTCCTAAGTTCATCTCAAGGCCTTTAGCTACAAGTCTTCCACCAGGCTGGGGCAGAGAGAGGGCAAAAAGTGATGTCAACCGTTCTCCTAAGCACAGAGAGGCCAGGAAATTTCTACAGCTCTTTCTACGGCTGGTGGATGTCTCAAAATTTCCAGCCCTTGTTCTTGTGGGTGACTTTAAGCTCCCATCTGCTGGGAGCTTAATACTGCAGAGAAGAGGCAGTCTAGGAGATTCCTGGAGTGTATAGAGGATAATTTCCTTCATCAACTGGTAAATGAGTCTACTAGGGGTAAGGCCCCACTAGACCTACTGTTTACAAAGAGAGAGAGGTTGGTGGGAGATGTAGTGGTTGGAGGCGCCGCTTAGGGCATAGCGACCATGAAATAGTAGAATTTTCAATACTCAGAGATGCAAGGAGAGCCAACATTAAAACCTCCACACTGGACTTTCGGAGGGCAGATTTTGACCTATTCAAACGTCTAATTCAAAGCATATCCTGGGAAATAACCCTTAAAAACAAGGGGGTACAGGAGGGATGGATACGTTTCAAGCAGGAACTTTTGAGTGCACAAGAACAGGCTATACCTGTGTGCCAAAAGGCTAGCCGGAGCGGAAGACAATCGGCTTGGTTAAATAGGGAGATTCTGAAGGAAATCAGGGATAAAAAGAAACTCTCCCCGCTGAGGAAAAAAAGGGCTGGCTACTTATGAAGAATTCATGAAGATAGCTAGGTCATGCAGAAAAAAAAAATTAGGGAAAGAGAAGTGCAATTTGAAGTTAATTTGGCCAGTTCTGTGAGGGATAACAAAAAGTCATTCTATAAATACATTAATAACAAAAGGAGGGGCAAGGAAAACCTCCATTCTCTTTTGGACTTGGAGGGAAATATAGTTAACAAAGATGAGGAGAAGGCTGAGGTATTTAACACCTACTTTGCCTCAGTTTTTACTAGTAAGACAGGTGCCCCTCAAGACAACTGGTCTCTGGAGCTGGTAGACAGAGAGATGGAGCTGAATAGCCCCTCCTTATTCCAAGAGGAAATAGTTAGTGACTTACTGAGCCAGCTGGATCTTCACAAGTCTGTGGGACCAAACGGGATCCATCCCAGGGTGATGAGGGAGCTGGCAGAAGAGCTTGCCAAGCCGCTCTCCATCATCTCTCAACAGTCCTGACTCTCTGGGGAGGTCCCAGATGACTGGAAGTTGGCGAATGTCACCCCAATCCACAAAAAGGGCTGCAAGGCTGACCCTGGCAACTACAGGCCTGCCAGCCTGGCCTCAGCGCCTGGCAGGGTTATGGAGCAGATCATCCTGAGTGCAACCACACAGCACCTTCAGGATGGACAAGGGATTAGACCCAGTCAGCATTGGTTTAGGAGGGGCAGATCCTGCCTGACCAACCTGATCTCCTTTTACGATCAGGTGACCCATGTGGTGGATGAGGAGAGGGCTGTGGATGTGGTCTATCTAGACTTCAGCAAGGCCTTTGACACTGTCTCCCATAATATACTCCTGAAAAAGCTGGTAGCCCATGGCTTGGACAAGTGTACCCTCTGCTGGGTTAGGAGCTGGCTGGAGGGCCAGGCCCAGAGACTGCTGGTGAATGGAGCTGCGTCCAGCTGGCAGCCGGTCACTAGTGGTGCTCCCCAGGGGTCAGTCTTGGGTCCAGTCCTGTTTTAACATCTTTATTGATGGTTTAGATGAGGGGATTGAGACCATCATCAGCAAATTTACTGATGACACCAAGTTGGGAGGGAATGTTGACCTACTGGAAAGCAGGAGGGCTCTGCAGAGGGACTTGGATAGGCTGGAGAGATGGGCTGATTCCAACAGGATGAGGTTCAACAAGGCCAAGTACCGGTCCAGAACTTTGGCCACAACAACCCCTTGCAGTGCTACAGGCTGGGGACAGAGTAGCTGGAGAGCAGACAGGTGGAAAGGGACCTGAGGGTATTAATTGACAGGAAGATCAACATGAGCCAACAGTGTGACCAAGTGGCCAAGAAGGCCAATGGCATCCTGCCCTGTATCAAAAATAGCGTGGCTAGCAGGACCAGGGAAGTGACCCTTCCCCTGTACTCTGCACTGGTGAGTATTGTGTTCAGTTCCGGGCCCCTCAGCTTAGGAAAGATATTGAGGTGCTGGAGCGGGTCCAGAGAACAGCAACAAGACTGGTGAAGGGAGTGGAGCGTAAGTCCTATGGGCAGAGGCTGAGGGAGCTGGGGTTGTATAGCCTGGAGAAGAGGAGGCTTAGAGGTGACCTCATCACTGTCTATAACTACCTGAAGGGAAGTTATAGCCAGGTGGAGGTTGGTGTCTTCTCCCAGGCAGTTAGCAATAGGACAAGGGAGCATGGGCTTAAGCTCTGCCAGGAGAAATTTAAGTTGGACATCAGAAAAAATTCTTTACAGAGAGATTAATTAGGCATTGGAATGGTCTGCCCAGGGAGGTGATGGATTCACCATCCCTGGAGGTTTTTAAACTGAGATTGGATGTGGCACTGAGTGCCATGATCTAGTAAATGGACTGGAGTTTGACCGAGGGTTGGACTTGATGATCTCGGAGGTCTTTCCCAACCCAAATGATTCTATGATTCTATTCTGCCAGTCAGTACTCCTTCACAAGTCCAAAGGGTAAAAAATTTATAAAAATATCAGCCCTAAAAGGAACAAAGAATTTCCTTTTTCTCCTTATTTCCCCAAAAGCCTCTTCACCTCTGAAGATACTAGAATGTTGTTCTAAATGCTTTTCCTCTCTGATTCATTTCAGATCCAATTTGCTGCCTTTGACCTTGCTATTTAGTCTATGCACATCTGCAGGTCCAGATATTATTGAGCTCTTCATATTTTCTATAGATAAAAAGGTTGGAAGCTGTGGTGGATTGACCCTGGCTGGATGCCCACTGCCCACCAAAGCTACTCCATTACTCCCCTCCTGAGCTGGACAGGGCAGAGAAAATATAACAAAAGGTTCATCACTTGAGATAAAGGACAGAGAAATCACTCACCAATTACCATCAGACTCGACTTAGGGAAATTAGTTTAATTTACTACTAATCAAATCAGAGTAAGATAAGGAGAGGGGCAGGACTTCTCACACTCTTTCCCTGCTCTAGCATGGGATCTGCAAAGGGAAACGGTTCTCCAACATGGGTCATTCCCATGAGCCATTGTTCTTCACAAACTCCTCCAGTGTGGGTCCATTTCACAGGGTGCAGTCCTTCAGGAGCAGACTGCTCCAGCGTGGTTCCCCCACGGGATCACAAGTTCTGCCATCAAACCTGCTCCACCATAGGTTACTCTCTGTACAAATCTACAGGTCCTGCTTCAGCATGGTCTCCCCACAGCGTTACAGCCTCCTTCAGGCATCCACCTGCTCCAGCATGAAGTCCTGCCTCACTATGGTCTTCTCCGCTGGCTGCAGGCTCTTATCAGGCATCGGGGAAGCTTCTAGCAGCTTCTCACAGAAGCAACCCCTACAGCCCCCTCACTAAAACCTTGCCATGTCAACCCAGTACAGGAGTAATAAATCCCATTGTAGTTCTTACAAGTGGGTATTCCTCTTACTTCTGTGCAGTGTGCTTTTATAGCAAATGGAGAGGGACCTTACAAAGCATTCTGCTCATCCCAGTCCTCTGAGCCACACACCAATTGCCATCTCATTGCCTTGCCCTGCATCCCACTACAATGTCTGACAGCCCAAAGGCTGACCTTCAGACAACAGTTCTTCTGAAAAGCAACTTACCTTTTTAATAAATCCTTTTGGCTGGTAATTATTCTGCTAGCAAGTAGATGACAAGCTGTTGTATCTAGGGCTGGATAACAATATTCTGCCTCATTAAAATCTCACTCAAATTTTCTGACTCTGCATCACAGACACAACCATCATCAGTTTCTGCCATGAGCTGTAATTTCACTGCAATCACCAGGCTAAGTTACAAAGCGTAGCCCTCTAGCATTTGTTCAACAAATGTAAACCCTCTGAATCAGGAAATTCTTTTCAATAGCATTCATAACCTTCACGCTTTCCTGATGCAAACAGTCCCAAGGCAACTTTTTTTTTCCTGCAAAAACACCACTGGAAGGTCAAGAGATGAATTTGCGCAACAACCAGCTGACCATTGCAACAATGATTTGCACTCAAGTAAGCCCAGTGAGCAAATTCAGAATTAGTTTAATTATTTGCAGTCAAGATTTCTTAAACTCTTTTCTAAGGACATAGAATTTAAGCAGCTATTTTCTATGTCTGTGTTTATGTGTATGTGTACAAGAAAGAGAAACTATGTGTTAGTCCTGCTATAATAAAATCAAATTCAACACAAAAGTAGGAGTCTCAGAGATGTTTCATGAAAATTGGCTGCCAGGGAAAGCTTGTAAAGTAGTAAAAGATGCAACATGAACACACACTTCATTAGACACTAGACAGCCAACCACAAGATATAACCTAGAGGAAAACAGACTGCATTAAATCCAGTGAATACAGACCAATGTGCTTCTAAAAGAAGGTCTGAACTCCCTACATCTCTGCTGCTTTTAGCATTAAGTACTTTTTTTTTGCAACAGTTTGGGAATAATTTACTCAACAATATAACAAAGTCTCCAAGACACTGAAGTAATAGGTAAATTCCTTAAAGAGTTAACTGCTGAAAACCAGAATTTTAAATGAAAGTCAGTGTTTGCTGACAGGCAACCTTCTGGAAATTTTCAGATCAGTTCCTTGCACAACTCCTATGTTGTCTTTGACATTTGGAAGCCCTTGAGATTCAAGTATTAATCCTGGCTCATCTGTAGCTGCAGGTTTTAACATCAATATATTTAAAGTTTCATCCTGCAGAGGACCTGTGATCTTCTCAGGAATTTGAGAGCACAATAGGGGATAAGGGCATGTAGTGGTAAAAACAATGATATGGACTCACAAAATATTAAACAGGTAAATAATGACCTCAGTTTCACTAAACTGAGAAGGATTATTAAAACATCTTGTCTTTGTTCAATTGAAAGAGTGAGTATCACTGAAGTGAAGTAAATGACGAAGCAAGCGTAGCCAGAAGGGGATGTGCAACTGTCATCCTGAGGTGTCAAGACTGGAGCCATGGTTTGATGCTACTGGAGCCACAAGTGATGGTATTGAAGGTACCTTCCTATAAAACACCACTTTCTCAAGTGTCTGTTGTCACAAAACTTGCGGGACCTTCTGAGTCAGGATAAAAAATACAAAAAAAATATAAAGAGGAGGGGAGGGATAATTTTTACCCAGATTTGTTATTTGATTCATCATATACCCTAGCAGGCATAGCAGAAGGAGGTGTGCTCCAGAGTAGAAGTGGGGGCAAACTGCCTGTCCTCAAGAGGCTGGGATCTCCTCGAGTCATTGCGAGATTCCCATTTTCTGGAAGATTTCTTCTGAGTTGATTGAAATGAGAAACAAGTCTCAGCCCTCATTCTAGGCTAAGATTGACTCTTTCTAGATTTGTTTCACTCAGGACCTTTCACCTTCTGACAGACGGTGTCATTGTTTCAAGGGCAAATATTTGACTCTTCTACACTACACACCTATGGGACACTAAACGAACCCACCTGGTCCATGTGTGAAGCAGCAAAGCACATATGCACATCTATGATTATTTTTGCATGTTAATATCCTTGTCTATCATAAGCATTCAATGTGTCATTGTAGAAAACTTACAGGCTTCCATTAGGGTTAAATGCTGTCATAAATAAGCAAAGCAAGTTTTCCACCAAAACATATTCTACAAATTTTCTTTTGTTTTCAAAGTAATGGCAAAATAAAATCCCATGTTTTGCATTTCGTACTGCTGGTTTTTTAAGCACACTTTCAACACTATTGAGGAGTCAATTTCCCACTTCCTCTACAGGTAGACTATGTAAATATCATAAATTCAAACAACAGCATCAAGTAACCATAGTTACTCTATCTGAAAAAAAAATCAAAATGAAAAATACAGAGGTTAATCACTAGACCAATCTCAAAGACAGAATATTTTCTTTCTTCTTGTTCCAACAAGCAATCCAAATGCTCTGTGATGCAGGGCAGTGTCAGCTGGATATGTGCAGAAAACAATACACACGAGCGAGCTATTTTGCAAAACATTTGCCTTTGACACTGGAGGAAAAACACGTGCTAAGCACGATTTCTTCATCTTACTGACTGCTAGACCAGAAAACTTTGACACATCTGGGTCAGTTAGAGAAGATTACACAATGTTTTCAGAAATCATTAGGTTTATTATAGAACAGTAGCAGGAGGATGGTGATGGTAATTTTTAAACAGGTGATTATGCAAAATATTATTACCAAACAATTTCTATCTCTCTTCAGAGAAACCTGAAAAATGTTTTTCATTAGTGAAGACCTGATTCTGCTGCCATCCTTCGAGGTAAAATAAGTAATAAGCAGAGCTAAGATAAATGCTTTGAGTGACTGTATAAAATCAATATGCCGTCAATGAATTTTGTATTTATGTTCCTACATAACATCCCAAGCGTTACCAGCAAGAGTATTAGTGATTTTAAAGGATAATCAGAGAGAAGTTTAGTGACATCACATACATTTATCTTATGTAGTCACTCCAAGGAAGGTCAATTGTGAATCCTGTAGTCTTATAATTGCTTACATCAGTTAATTCTGTCTTCAGACATATTGGGCTAAACATGCAACAGCACTATCTTCAGGGCTTTCTGCTCTGGGTTACAATCAAGCACTGATGTCTTAAGGAGAAAAAAGGCATAGCATTTAAATAATGTAAATATCACAAACATTGATAAGAGACAGGATAATACATCTGCTCAGATTAGCAAATCACTTTTTTCACTCTCATTTCTAGGCTGGACAATGCCACCTGACCCATAGCTGTTTAAGCGGGCAGCTTCAGTAGCTATTTTAGCAGTCAAATTTGGGTAGCTGGCCTGAGATAAGCTAGGCACTGTGAGTGACTGAGGTGTCTGCCAGCACTGTGGGTGGCAGAATTCATCGTAGGACAAGGATAAAAGTTTGGTTCATAAATTACTAAAAGTGTATCTCTTTTTCTTCCAAACAGAAACTCTTGCGTGTGGGGACTTTCATCAAGGTTCACACATGACCAGTACAACAAGAAAAGGATTAATCTTAACTTTTGACATCTGAAAGATGGATGGTTGCATCAGACCATCTCACATTGTGTCTCCTTTACAGTCAATGGAGAGAAATTAGCATATCTAAGATAGGAGTCATGGGACCAATTTTAGATATCTACTTCAGGATGATATGAATTGCACCATAGATCCCAACGACTTATGCTGTCTAAATCTCAATTGATTTAGCCATGGTGTAGTCAATGTGCATATTGACTAGCTCAGATATCTGCATGGTAGATGTCTAGATTTACTTAGACAAATGTCTGTGTGCTTTCCTAAACATAGATGTACTTGACATACAAAATGTCCTTGGATATCTGGGAATGAATCTTACAGGCAAGACACAAGATCTACAGAAGATTTGTCTCCTGCAGTGACACTGGTGTATGGAAGATCCTTGGATATCTCAAATGGTCCTGGGTGTGTTTGCAACTGAATTCACTCACATCATATGAAGAGGAAATTATTAACATTTTAAGATGAGTTAGGCTTCCCACACCACCTCTCATGATGTCAGTGGCAGCAGCAACGACTTGGAGATGTACACGTAGCCAGGGAAAGGATTTACCCATCCGTGTCCATAGTCACATCATGCTTCAGGATATCCTCTGCCAGGCAGAATGTCCTTCCCAGGAGGACCTCAGCCATGGTGGTCAACTGCAGGCACTGCTGCAAATCTCCCACTGCTGTTACATAGTTTATCTTGCAAGCTTACTGAACTCTGCTTCAAGAGTTGATGAGTTTCTTTGCCCTTATTAAACCATCTTCTTGGAGCACTCCAGTGTAAATTCCTTCTTGAAAAAATTTTAGCAATTTTGAATTGTTCCCGCTCCGACCTTTGGCTGAAACAGTTCTTTCTCCTCACTTGCACTCTACACTTTATTACACTCAAAGGCAACAACAGTTTCCTACATGTGCAGCTGTTCTCCAAAGGCCAAAAAGGGAGAAGAATTACATTTTTCAACCTGGGGAAATGAACACATAGTCTCCTCATTTGTAAAATAAAAATGCTTCTCAACTAAACCTATAAATCTCTGTTCAGTCCATAGTTGGAAAGCAACTGTTCTAAAGCACAAAGTATTTTTCTTCTGTAACATTTCTTAGAGCGAATTAAGAATGGTTCTTACTTTCCCCAGTCTGGTATTACAGGGATTTACATCTGACAGGAGCCTAGGAAGACAGATTGTGCTCAACGGCATTGTTGTCCTGCAATTCCACTTTCAACAGCAAACAAGGATCATCTCAGATTTTTATTAGAGGCTGCTGAGGTGAGCCAGACCCTTCTGTCTTCTGTCTATACTTTTCTCCACCTTTCCCTACAGTTTAAGATACTGAAACTTCAGTCTTGCTGCAAGTCATGCACATGAGGGATGAGTCATTGCAGGTTAGAATTGAAGCACATAAACCGCACTAATGGAGCCTGCATGAATAAATAGTTAAACAATAATGGAATAAAAACATAATCCTTCGATAATCTTTGAAATAAACCGACTTTCCATCAGTCTGAAGCTGTGCCCCTGGAAGGAGGCGACTCTAGCACTAGGCTGCAATCAAAAATTGACCTTACTCTGAGACATAGTTTCACAGTTTCACAGGATCATAAGGTTGGAAAGGACCTCCGAGATCATGGAGTCCAACCTATAACCCAACACTAACACCAACACTAACATCAGCCCATCACCTAAACCATTGCACTCAGTGCCTCATCCAGTCTCCCCTTAAACAACTCCAGGGTCAGTGACTCCACCACCTCCCTGGGCAGTGCATTCCAATGGCCAATCACCCTTTCAGTGAAGAACATTTTCCTAACATCAAGTCTAAACTTTCCCTGACGAAGCTTGAGTCCATGCCCTCTAGTTCTGCCACTGGTCACCTGAGAGAAGAGACCAACCCCTGTCTGACTACAACCTCCTTTTAGGTAGTTGTAGAGAGCAATGAGGTCTCCCCTGAGCCTCCTCTTCTCTAGACTAAACAGCCCCAACTCCCTCAGTCGCTCCTCGTAGGGCTTGTGCTCCGGCCCCTTCACCATCTTCGTTGCCCTCCTCTGGACACACTCCAGCATCCTGTCATCTTTCCCAAACTGGGGGGCCCAGAACTGTACACAATATTCAAGATGAGGCCTGACCAGTGCCGAGTACAGGGGGACGATAACTTCTCTGGTCCTGCTCACCACACTATTCCTGATGCAGGCCAGGATGCCATTGGCCTTCTTGGCCACCTGGGCACACTGCTGGCTCATGTTGAGCTTCCTGTCAACCAGCACTCCCAGGTCCCTTTCTGCCTGACTACTCTCCAGCCACTCTGTCCCCAGTCTATAGCTCTGCATGGGATTGTTGTGTCCAAAATGAAGTACCCGACATTTGGACTTATTAAACATCATCCCATTCGAATCAGCCCATCTCTCTAATCTGTCCAGGTCCCTCTGTAGGACCATCCTACCCTCTAACAGATCAACCCTTCCTCCCAGCTTGGTATCATCTGCAAACTTGCTGATGATGGACTCAATCCCCTCATCCAGATCATCAATAAAGATATTAAACAGGACTGGACCCAATACCGATCCCTGGGGGACACCACTGGTGATCGGCCGCCAACTGGATAAGACACCATTCACCACCACTCTTTGGGCTCAGCCATCCAGCCAATTCCTAACCCAGCACAGAGTGCTCCCGTCTAAGCCACAGGCTGCCAGCTTCTCTAGGAGTCTACTGTGGGAGACAGTGTCAAAGGCCTTGCTGAAGTCCAGGTATAGCACATCCACAGCCTTCCTTTCATCCACCAGGCGAGTCACATGGTCATAAAAGAAGATCAGGTTGATCAGGCAGGATCTACCCCTCCTAAACCCATGCTGGCTGGGTCTGATCTCTTGACTGTTCTGCAGGTGCCGCATGATTGCACCCAGTATTAGCTGCTCCATAATTTTACCTGGGTTGAACTGTCAGAAGATGAAAATTGATGTCTGATCAGACAGAGATCAATGCCACAATTATTAATAGATTCTCTGCTATTTGACCTTATTGATTTGTTTTGATAGAAAAGTTCTGAGGGATTGTATTAGTTTTGAATATCATCTGTTTTCTCAAACAGATCATAGATTGACTGCCAGATGAGCTCTGCCTTCCACGTAGTTTTGGAGACCTGGTTTTCTGTCACCTTAAGCCAATGCCCTGACCATCGACCTGGTTGTTTGTCAAGAAACTTCATTGAATTTCCTGACTCTACTTGTCAGCAGTCTCATGACTTCTGGGGGGTTATTGCTGACTAGGGGAGTTGTCACGCTCAGCCAGTCATTACAGTATCACAGTATCACAGTATCATAAGGTTGGAAAGGACCTCTGAGATCATCAAGTCCAACCTATAACCTAACACTAACACCAACCATCATCTAGACCATGGCACTCAGTGCCTCATCCAGTCTCCCTTTAAACACCTCCAGGGTAGGTGACTCCACCACCTTCCTGGGCAGCCCATTCCAATGGCCAATCACCCTTTCAGTGAAGAATTTTTTCCTCACATCAAGTCTAAACTTTCCCTGACGAAGCTTAAGTCCATGCCCTCTGGTTCTGCCACTGGTCATCTGAGAGAAGAGACCAACCCCTGCCCGACTACAACCTCCTTTTAGGTAGTTGTAGAGAGCAATGAGGTCTCCCCTGAGCCTCCTCTTCTCCAGGCTAAACAGCCCCAATTCCCTCAGTCGCTCCTCATAGGGCTTGTGCTCCAGCCCCCTCACCATCTTCGTTGCCCTCCTCTGAACACATTCCAGTATCCTAACATCTTTCCCGTACTGGGGGGCCCAGAACTGGACACAATATTCAAGGTGAGGCCTGACCAGTGCCGAGTACAGGGGGACAATAACTTCTCTGGTCCTGCTTACTACACTATTCCTGATGCAGCCTTCTTGGCCACCTGGGCACACTGCTGGCTCATGTTAAGCTTCCTGTCCACCCGCACTCCCAGGTCCTTTTCTACCTGACTACTCTCTAGCCACTCTGTCCCCAGTCTGTAGCTCTGCATGGGATTGTTGTGTCCAAAATGAAGTACCCGACATTTGGACTTATTAAACATCATCCCATTAGAATCGGCCCAGCTCTCCAATCTGTCCAGGTCCCTCTGTAGGGCCATCCTACCCTCTAGCAGATCAACTCTTCCTCCCAGTCATTGCCAATGAGGGCTTTATTCCTCTAATTTTTGCCCATGGTTGCCTTTTTCCCTCTGAACAACTCTAATAATGGGATGAGACCCCAAAGAGAGAAGACATCAACTTTTCCATGACCAGTTCTGGGACTTCAAAGGATCTAAAGAAGATGCTGTAGCTTGTATGAAGATCTAAATTTGTCTGCAGACTTCACACAGTAAAAAAAGGAAGAGGAGTTGCTCCTGTTTTCTCTGTACCTGTACTAAATTCAGTTCATCACTGTCCTGAGCAAATTTTTGTAAATATTCATTGACTTTGGAGTGCAGTACAAAAGCAAAAGCATGTCAAATCTTCAATTTATGTCAAAACAATGTTGCTGGTTGTCAACAAATAAGAGTCCCCATGAATCTGCTTCCTGATATGACTTTAAGCTTGAAGCACATTACTGCAAGCCATACATATTCTCAGCAAAGTCTTGACTGCTGTGGTCTGAATGGGATGTTATTAATTTCACAGGATTTTTAAGTATCCAGTACAGGTGTATCATGCGTGGCTGAGACGGAGCTAATTGTCCCCATAGCAACCCTCGTAGTGCTGTGCTTTGCATTGAGTTGGAAAAGTGTTGATAACACACCAGCATTTTGGCCTCTGCTGAGCTGTGCTCACACAGCATCAGGACTGTCTCTCCAACATTCACTCCTCACCAGCAGACTAGGGGTGGGCAAGACCCTGTGAGGCAACATAGCCAGGACAGTTGACCCAAACAGACCAAAGGTATATTCCATACCACATGACACCTGCTCAGCAATAAAAGCTAAGAGAAAGTAGGAGGGGGTGGTAGTGAGGGGAGGAACAGGGAGAATTCATTACTAAGATATTTGTTTTCTGGAGCAACCACTACATGTACTGATGCCCTACTTCTTTGTAATCATAGAATCAGAGAATCTTCCAGTTGGAAAAGACCTTTGAGATCATGGAGTCCAACTGCACCCATTATCCGCTAAACCATGTCCCTCAAAAACTCATCTACCCATTTTTTAAACACCTCCAGGGATGGTGACTCAACCACCTCCCTGGGCAGCCGTTCCAGTGCCTGACCACCCTTTTGGTGAAGAAATTCTTCCTAATATCCAGTCTGAACCTCTCCTCGCGCAACTTATGGCCATTTCCTCTTGTCCCATCACCTGTCACTTGAGAGAAGGGATCAACAATTGCTCTGCCACAGCCACCTTTCAGGCAACCGTAGACAGTGATGAGGTCTCCCCTCAGCCTCCTCTTCTCCAAGTTAAACAACGCCAATTCCCTCAGCAGCTCCTCATAGGACTTGTTCTCCAAAGTGACTGGACATCATGTTCTGATGGGAAATAGGAGATAAGTCTTCCGTTTGTCTTTGCTTCCATGCATACTCTTTGCTTTTGCTTTATCAAACTGCCTTTATCTTGACCTATGAGGTTTTTTCCATCTTAATTTCTTCCCCCTTTGTCCTGCTGAGGAGGGGAGTGATAGAGTGACTTGGTGGTCGCCTGGATCCAACCAAAGTCGACCCACCACAAAAGGTGCTTAAAACTGTCTAACAATTGTCCTGTTTTGATTATTCCACAAAATGTATATATTCAGGGTAATATTTTTGTCTCTGTATGATAGCAAGTGAACTATGACCTTTAACAGTAAATCTGTCAGTGGACCATAAGCACTGTGAGCTGAACAAGGATCCCTGGGTTGTGAGGTAACATATGAGTTACAAGAACATAATCTACTTCTAGAAAGGACTTTAGGAGTCTAGAGACTATAAAATACCCAGTTCTGCTGAGGAAATAATATAAAAGTTTATGAATCTCCATGTGAAGGCCCTAACAGGTTGTGATGATTTGTACTATTAAACTTTCAACATACATTCCATGTAGGATATATGTCTAAAAGGATGGATTTCAAAAGGCCATACGAAAATATCCACCCTCCAAAAATCTCTAACCTCTCTAGGTTCAGCCTAAACCCCCAACAAAATTAACACAGTCCTATCACTGATTTAACTGGCTTTTGGATCAAGACATTTATCCAGTCATAGGAAAAAAACACCATAAAACTGTTCAGTTCAGGTTCTGATGAATGGACAAGTTATAGGTCATTGGTATATGCTACATCAGTTACTCTGGCAGTGGTATGCAAAGCAAAAACATTAATTCCATTAGCTGTCAGAACATGAGCTTGACTCAAGAAAATGCTTGTCCTCTGCATAGAGATATGAATCCCTGGAGTTTTTGCTGAGTTAGTGTTGATCTATCTGTGATGCAAAAGAGCCTCACATAGTCATGAAATACACCCAAGTTCCAGCACTTTCAGTCTGATAAAAAAAATTCACCAGAATCAGCAAATGTTCTTAAACCAATCCAAATCAAATGCACAGTGAAGATAATGTGCACGAGCATGAGAAGCAAATTGTCTTCACAACAAGCTCAAGAATATTTGTAACATCATTTTAAGTATCACACAGCTATGTCCTCTGTCTGGGAGCAGCTTCAGGTGACATAACAGCAGATCTAGCAACAGTGCTACAAAATCTGTGAAGTTTTATAGCCCAAACTAGCACAGGTTTTAATGAGCCCAGAGGAGAAATGCATACTGGGTTTTAAAGAATAAAAATTTGAGATTGAACCAAAAGACTTGGCCAACTTGAGCTAACATAGCAGAACCACGCTCAAGGCACCTATACTCGTATGTCTTCGGAATGAATTGAAGGAACAGAGTGAGGTACAGTCCATATTTTTTCTTAGTATTTTTTATTGCATCAAACTAAAATTAAGTTTTTAAATTTATAAATAATATGTAGGTATATGGCCTGTTTCTCTGAGGTTCTTAAATACTTTCTGCTTCTACTGATTTTAATAGGCATTGCTTTCATAAAATAATTAGGACACTTTGATACCTGCTAGCATCCCGTGAAAGAGAAAAGGCAGTACTGGTGAACTGCAGATTTTTTCAAACATGAGGGTTAAGGCCAGGAATTTTATGAAGATTTGTATATAGGGGGGGAGGTTTAAAGATGTGGAAACCAAAAATATTCTCTTACTGCAACTTCCTAGGTTTCAGTGACACTTGTAAATCTGCTCAGATTCTCCAGTACTTAAAGGAGACCTAGAGGAAAGCTGGGAAGAGACTCTTTATCAGGGATTACAGGGGTAGGACAACGGGTAATGCTTTTAAGCTGAAAGAGGAGAGATTTAGATGAGATATTAGGAAGAAATTTTTTACTGTGTGGGTGGTGAAGCACAGGCACAAGTTGTCCAGAGAAATTATAGATGTCCCATCCCTGGAGGTGTTCAAGACTGGGTTGGCAGAGCCTTTGAGCAACCTGATCCAGTGGAAGGTGTCCTTGCCCATGGCTGAAGGGTTGGAACTGGATGATCTTCAAGTTACCTTCCAATCCAAGCCATTCTATGATTCTATGATTCAATAAGTCACTCAAAGATTAGTACAATTTACCTAGAGTTTTGGTGCATGTATCCAAAATTTCAAGCTTGCAACAAAATCAGGAATGTTGTCTCTGCAGTTTTCAGTTTCAGGCTGCAAATTCCACAACACTCTTGTTACCCATCTCGGACAAAAACCTTTTCAAGTGGTAGGGCTCCCTTTGAAAGCATAAAAGATGCTCCCCTTTGAAAAATGTCTTCTGTTTGAGATAGGTTACCCTATAATCAATTTTTCATGCTGCCCTTTTTCTGTCTTCATGAGATTCTGATTCTCAAATAATAACCTCATAGAGTCACCAAACATTTTATTTTAGCTGAGCTATCATTAAAAATAACATCCTCATCACATCTCTACCGGATAAATCTTGTTATTCTCTGCAGGACTTTTTTTCTTCTTTCCTTCCAGTGAAATTAGTAACAGGACTTCTTTCACAAACTGCAACATTTTTCCTCAAAGAAATAGACATACTGACTAGAGCTGGCTCACCAGCAGTCAGGAATGGTGGGCAAATTGCTTCAAATTGTTTAAAGAGCAAAGTTGAGCGATTGTCAAGAGAACTTAAACTTGAGACATTCAAGCTCAAACACAGACCTCTGTCATTTCTGTTAATAAATCCTCCAATTGCATACAGTCTTTTGCTTGTAATGGTCAACAGCTCAGACTAGAGACAAGAAGCCACATAGAGCTATATCCAACAGGTGAAATAAAAACAGAAACAAGAATATAGTGGAAATCCATGTGTTATTGGGTTTTTTTAATTATATTTCTTGATTTTTTTATGATTAGAATAAGAATTACTTTCTTGTCATGATGTACTCAGTTTAGTAAAACCCAAAGTTTATCAAAAAAACCCACAAAAGATCTGCTTCTCTGAAATATTTTGTATAGTTTCTTGAGGACTCATGCTATAGAAGTTCATTTCACATAAAATTAGTAATAAGTAGAAACTTACACATTTGTTGTTTGTTTGCTTTTTCCAAAAGGAAGCCTTATGAAGGTAACTAGGACCAGCTATGACACTGCATCTTCTTCATCATGAACTGACGCACACAATGGAGGAGGTTTCAATCAAGTGATGAACTCTCCCAGAAGGAAGACCTCTAGGAAGTTCCTCCTTAACTCACCATTAGAATCTAGAACGTAAATCTCCTGCCATGGATTTCCCCTCAAGAGGAGGCCTGATTAATTAAACAAGCATATTTTCAAGCTGTCAGTAAGTTATGCAAGTGATTCGTGGGCCATGGTTTTTGTTGCCCTATGAACTGGCAGAATGCCATTAGCCCAGGTCTCCTATTTATATGAGACACAGAACAAAGCTTTGGGATGTTTTCTACATGACTTGATGTTAATATAGAGTCCTGAAGCAAGCATCATTCTTCAAAGTACCAATCTATCTCTTTTTTTGTAGCTGGTATGGCCTCTTTATGAGCAGAGTATACTTAAAATTAGCTGCTTTGATTATAAATTAGTAATCCATCATGTGCTCTGGTAACACCTCTAATATGTCAAGAGGACTTTACAGAGCGAATGAACAAAACCTAGCAATAAGGGCTGCCCTGGATAATTGCATAGAGCCTTGAATCTGCAGAAGCTGGATTTACATCCACAGAACCCAGTGTAACATTCTCAAAAGCCTTTTCAGACCTAGAGTGAGGTTGTTTGCATAGCTTTATGAGGCAAATCCCACCTGGCCTCTTCAGCGCTGAAGGTCATTGAACTTTCAAAGAGCCTGCAGCATCAGGCTGCACCATTATACTCTCTGGAGTTTGCCCAGCTGTGCTCATAGTACCCTTCTGTGATAGGTGAACATTGGAGCCCTCATTTTACAAAAAAAAAGCCCAGAGGCAGAATTGAAAACTGTGATCAATACACAGACAGAATAAAAGAAGAAAAAAAAAACCCAAACAAACAGGTCAAATAAATTATTTGTTACACAGTATTCATGTCCCCTGGAAGCGAGTGAATTCATAGCAAAGTCTGGAAATACCGTGCTGTTCCAATGTTGCAGTATTTTAGTAGCTTTCACCTCTTCTCTTTTCTGTTTTTTCTAATTTGCAGACCTTCAGACATTTCCCACAGAGCCAGGAACCCCTGGATGGTGAAGTTAGCCCAAGTATTTTTTTTTTCCTAATTACTCCTTCAGGATCCCTAAGAAGTAAGCACAGAGTCTCTTAACCCCCTGCCTTCACCCTCCCTCCAGGGGACCACAGACTACAGACTGAAAATCAAACTGCATAGATATTCTGCATCTCTCCTGTCCACACTGTAGCTCTCCATCTACGTGATGCACTTCCATTTTCAGAGCCTGTTCCAAACACATCAAAAACCAGCCAAGAACAAAAGATACTCTTAAAGTAATATGTTGAGACTCATACATTTGAATACTGTACATCAAAATTAGAAATGTTGCATTTATTAAGATATGGAATCAACATCTAATAGCTCAAACCTGCTCCTTTCTTCTTTTTTGAAATACCTGATGTCTGGTCTCATTTCTCCTCTGAAGGCTGCAAATATTTGGGTATCATTAAGAACAGACCAGCTTCTACTGAGAAGTCTTTACACAGGGACTGTATTCTAGCATCTTGCTCATGTCCTGGTCACAGCAATATGTCTCTCACACCACAGCAATCCAAACTACAGACCAGAGAGATTTTTTGCCTTGATCTGTCAACTCATTTTGAGAAGAAGAAGGAAGCTTAAGTCTCAGAAACTATAAAGCAAATCTGTATGGTCAGCATGTTTCATTAGCTGATCAAGGACAGTTACCTATAGTCTTTCTCATGTTACCCACCATGTCCCACTGAAAATGAGGGGCAAATCCAACAGGGCTATATGCACTGGGACCTCCAGTGACAATAATTATTTTCAGCTACTCTTTTGCACTTTCTAAAGTTGCTGGTGATTCCAGAGGCCTCTTTTACCAACCACATAACCTGAAACATAATAAGTCCCTCCAGAGAGTCTCATAGTGTCTCTACAAAGAATCATATCACATTTGTTCTCTCTCAAACATAACCCAGTCTAGGTTCTGAAATAAGGAGCAGTCTGAAGTCACCAACTCCTTTTTAAAGACCTGGCTTAGATGAAACTAGTTCTGCAAACATTGCTTCTTCTACTTCTGCCACTTCAATTGTCTTGGTGTGATACTGGGAAATCTGAAGGCATCTCAGCTGTTAATAAAAGTTTTAGTGCTGTTTAAAAAAAAAACAAACAACTGATCATCCCAAACAAACTGGAAATACTGCTTTTGTGCCAAGTCATACAGACTACTTTAGAAACCCTGCTGCTGTTTCTATTCACTGGAAAGAGTCAAAATGCTCAAGTTCCCTGAAAAGTCAAAAGCTCAGACCCAGCATATGTACTTCCCTGGTAGCTTTCCTCTGCCTCCCAGAGCAATGTCTCCTTCTTTCCAGAGGTACAATGAGACAAAACATCTGTCTATAGAGAAATATTTCCGGAATTCTGCCACTTTATCAACCTTGAACTCTCACGGAAACAGGGAAGGCACTGGAAAACTGGGGGGTCTGTTCACTTTTGAAAAAGGCTCTAAGGACCAGGTTAAACAACTAACAAATATTTCTAAAGCTCTGCCTACTTTTTGTGAGAGAGTCTGACCATCCTAAACTATTTCTGATAAATTATCTACTGGTCAGGGAGGACAGTAACAACCAAATTTGGCAGTTGTTTATACATAATCAAAATGATGAAGAAGTGGGTAATGTGCTCAGATAAGAGATAAGGAATGGTTGAGAAGCTACAGATCATGAGATACTTGATTAAAGGTGGCTTTTATCTTAATTCAAGTCAGATTGACAACCTAGACAAATTTGGCTTAATCTGTTCAAGTAATGCAGCAGCAAGAGGAATATATCAACTGAGAAGCAAAAGTGATGTTTTTATGCTGATTTACCCAGTAAAAATAAGACAGACAAACCTGTGTGTTGCTCCCTACATACAGTAAATAAGCTGAGTTAGTTCCACAAATAGCCCTAGTCAGTGGTTCATAAAAGCCATCAGTTGGCACCTGATAATGTCAACTTCTACTCTAAAAAGTTTTGTATTAATGCCAATGTGGTACTCCGTTTTTATAGCTTCTCAGTGGTTTTCAAATGAATTAGACTCAGGAACTGAGTCATTTTTGCATGAGGCTTCAGTCTTAAACTCGCTATCCTGAAGGAGATAAAAGAAAAGCAGGAAACAGCATGGAGCTGATGGAGATACAAACCATTATGCAGATTTAAATGAAGGCTTTCCACCTCACTGGAGTCTCCCGCAGGAGTCTTAAACTCAACAGAGATAAACCAGTCCTCCCATAAGCCAGTACAATATTCTGGACACCAGATAAATTTAAATATGATCCTGGCTGGAGCATCAAAGCAAAAATGGCAAGAAAAACTGAACCCTCAAAAAATAATACTGGAGCTTATGGTGGCCCCAAGGCTGACTTCCCAACATATCTGCTAGTCTTTCTATGCTATGGTTGCATCCTTACTCATCTTGGACATAGCTGATCCAGCCATACACTTGCAGGGGTGCCAGCCAAAAAGATACCCATCTGCTCTCCTAGGATGCTTTGAGATGAAGGTGCCCAAAAGATCACAACCTGAATGGGCTTCGCAGATCAAGAGGGGTCAGGGCTGTCTCTGGGCAAGACTGGAACTAACCAGGGTCTTCATATCACCCCGTACTCTTGCCAAGAGATCATATCTGATGATAGTAAAATATCTTCATCACAAAAAATTCTGTCAGACACATGGCCAAGGATGGATTTGGTCAATCCACTGGAGCTCTGAAGGACTGAGTGGTAAGCCAGGAAGCCTGGCTGTGAAGTATCATATTTATGTCATGCACAGGCAAATACAAAACCTTCCAGTTTCTTGCTCTCAGCCATACAGGTGTATGTACATTTAAAATTTTGTGGCTTGCATTCATCCTGCTTCCCCTCCTTTTTCCATTTCCTGCCTCCTGGGATATGTCATAGAATACATCACACATTAAATCTTGGCACCTAAAGGTTTTGCCAGTGGCAAAATTTCAGACATTTCCATGCTGCCTCCACAGAGACATAATTTCCATGACTTCAGTACTAACAAACTGTGGTGTTTCTGAAATGATTTGCCAGCAAAAACTCAGCAAGAGGGGGTCTATGATGGAAAGTGCGTGGAAGGGTGCAGAGCCTGCTGGGGTGCTGAGAGGCTAGAAGTTGGCAAGATTTAATAGATATCCAGCCTGGTCAACACTGAGGCATCAGTACAGCATATCTGAGCTTGAGAACTGCTCAAAGTTCATCCTTTCATCACCCTGAAAGGATGGCCAGCCAGGATATGCTAATCTTCAGCCAGAATGAGCACTACATTATGGATTATCAGGGAGACAGGGACTCATCTTGAAGCGATCTGGTGATATATAGAGTGAGCCTTTGCTCGCAGATCTGAAATGTCAAACTCATGGTGCTGCTGTAAATCGTGCCTTTCTAAGCCTTCTTTTGAGGGAAAACTTCTGTTTCACTGGCTAGGTGGAACAGAAAGGGGGATGTCGTTTCAGCAAGACATTGACAGTCTTGTAGAATTTGCACGGAATGGCAAAACAATTGTCTTGCAAAAGATGACAACTTGCATGAACTTGGACTCTATGTGACAAATAAAAACCAGTCTACTCTGTGTATTTAAAAGCACCATCTCCTTCCAATTCTGATTAATTTTTGTGTGTAAGCCTTGAGTTGAGCTGAAAATATTAAATTAATTTTGCAGCAAATTAAAATTTTTCAGCCTTAACTACTGTTTTTCCAATACCAATGCTTTCAATGGTTTTGCATAGGCATGGCTTCTTGAAGGCAGGAAAGAGACTGATGATAACACACACAAAGAATCAAATGCACAGTTCATTGCCTCTTTGCTGCAAGGCTGTCTTAGGTAGAATAGTAATAAAGTGCATTTGTCACCAAAGGCAGGCTATCTTCTTGAAATAAACATAGGAAGCCACAAATCTATGGATAAGAAGGTGTCATTTTTTCAAAACAATTTTATTTTCAGCAATGCACTCTAAACCACTTTCTGAAGTGGTATACATTGCAGTTTAAATTATTTAATATACTGGTTTCCTTCAGGGTTTGCACATGTGGTATTTTCATTTTTAATTTAAATACAAAAAACTCTTGGCAATGTACTGATGCTGGGTAGAAGAATACTCAAAATTTCGGGATGTGTTGCCAAATGCCAGCTTCTGTAAAACCTAATAGTAGTGCCACAACCACAAATGCAGAATTCCATGCATGCATGATTTCAGAATGGACTTGATTAAACTATGAAGTCCAACATCAAGAGATATTCTTTAATTAATGTCCTCAGTACATTTCAGTTACAGTTTGTTCTTTGTAAGAACCATGTTTTCGTGGTAACCTGGGCCAAATCTCAATTTTGCATTCAGTTTCTACATTGTAGATGACAAAAATAAATAAATCTTTTCAATCAGGGACACTATTGATACTTTGCTGAATATTAATGGGCAAGTAAGATTCAATTTGCCAGACCTGTCATGATACAGGTATAAAATGCAAATGTTGCTATCAAGCTGACAGTCAGAGATCTATGATTGTTCACGTAACTTGAGTCAATAATTTTCCTAAGTTAATATGAACAAATATGACTGCAATGTATTAATTAAGGGTAAAAATAAATACGCATTTTTACAAAGGCTGTTTCATGAATAGTACTCTATTTTCAGTTAGTAGGTAGCATTCCCTCACATCTACTTAAACGTAAGAAACACATTCCACAATCATTAAGTGTTCTGAGCCCAAGGGCCTGGTATTTATGAATGTTGTATTTCATGTTTATCTCAGTAGCATACAAGTGTGTGTACTGCTCAAGGCTGATGAGATTCTCTGAAGCCCGTAAGCCCCTGCCAAAGTTACTTTCTATCATACCTGCAGAGAAGCTCTGTGACAGAAATAATAATCTGCTGTGGGTCGATTATATTCACACTACCAACATAACTCTCCTGAATGGATCAATTAGAGTAAATGCTGCCAATGAACCATCTTAAAAATGTGAAATGGTTAACTCTTAATGACTTTTTTCCCCTAAAAATCTGAAGGTATGTTGCAATGCACTCATTAAAGAAATACAAACAAACCAACAGAAGTGTTCCTCGCAGTTGCTCAGAGATCAGGTACTTCTCCAGAAGCTGTGATGAAAGGCAATCCACTCTCTCTTTGAAAGCTTCCCAACCTACCTTTGTTGAGGGCACACTTCTGGCTATGGGATGGTTCCAATTTCCCATGACTTTGAACATAAACAGTAACTATTGAATTACTGTCAGGCATTTATAAATGCCAGGTATCTTTTAATCTGTAAAGCACAACAAAGCAACCATGCTCTGGGTTTGGACTTCATTTACAAAAAAAAAAAAAAGTGATAATTTAACAACATTCATGCTAAACCTTCTTCTTAGATTTGGTAATTCATTCTACCTGCCTGTTGAGTACACAGCCTAATCCTGGCATATTTAAGATCCCTTCCTACACCGTTCAGAGCAGAGTGAGATGTATGCATAAGATGCATTTGGATGTCTTGCAACCCTTTCCTAGGCAGATGATCAACAGCTACTAGAATAAAATGTTTGTGAGAGATGCTAAACCCTCTTATATTGACTAATCCATTGATCAATCCATGAATCCACATAAGTTCGCTTTAGTCCATTTATTTTCTTCAGATTGATGAGGCTGATGAGCACTGTAGAAGGAAAAATGTTGCACCCATTTAATTGCAGTGTTAATCCATTTTCCTAAGAAGGCACTATAGCCTGGCACCCTGGGTGGAAATCATTTAAAGACAATCATTTAAAAGTAAACACTTTCCTTATGGCTTCTTTCTGTCCCCACTATTGACAATGAAGCCTCATTATTAACTATAAGAATAGCAGTAGAAGGTCATCAGGTCTTATCCAAATCCCACTGAAGTCAATAAGTCACAATTTTCATGCACTTCAGTACGGACAAAACACTCAGTCACAAAAATATGGCTGGCGATTAAATTTAAACCCTTTAAAATGCCCTGCTATATAACAAGTATTGTTCACTACAGCACCAACAATTATTAATGTTGAAGAAAGAATACTTTTTTTGTACCTTGGGTCTTTCTGAAATATTGAAAGTAAATACCTGAAATAAGGAAAACTCATAATGTGGTGCTAACTCTGCCATAACTGTAGAGCTGCTCATTCACCCCACCTCGTGCATTGGAGAGAGAACCAGAAGGGTAAAAGATAGAAAACTCGTGGGCTGATCTAAAGACTGTTTAATAGGTAAAGCAAGAACCGTGTGTACAACCAAAACAAAACAAAGAATTCACTTACTGCTTCCCACTGGCAGGCAGGTGTTCAACCATCTCCAGGAAACCAACTTTCCATCACAAGCATCAGTTACTTAGGAAGACAAACATCATCATTCCAAACCTCCCCCACCCCCCCCCCAGCCCCTTCCTTCTTCTACCTCCAGCTTTTGTTGCTGAGCAGGACACCATATGACATGGAATATCCCTTTGGTCATTGGAGTCACCTGTCCCGGCTGTGGCCCCTCCTGACTTCTATGCAGCCAGCACACTCACTGGGGGTGGTGTGAAGAACAGAAAAGCCCTTGACTCTATGTAAGCACTGCTCAATAACAACAAACATCCCTGCATTAGCAACACTGTTTCCAGCACAAATCCCACACACAATCCCATACAAGCTACTATGAAGAAAATTAATTCTACCCCAGCCAAAACCAGCGCAAATGGACAGAACAGATAGAAGAAAGTGAGAATATTGACCAGCTTACCAGTATTAAGAGTACTAATCCTATGGATGGCTCCAATACCTTAGCTGATCAATGTGGCCAAGACAAGAAAAATCCTAATTTGTTCTATTTTCAAGGTTCAATCAGGCTCTACAGAGGGATCTAAACACGCTGAATCAGTGGGCTGAGACCAGCAGTATGAGGTTCAACAAGGCCAGGTGGCGAATCCTGCACTTGAGGCACAACCACCCCATGCAGCTCTACAGGCTTGGGGAAGAGTGAATGGAAAGCTGCTGGGCAGAGAAGGACCTGGGGGTGCTGGTTGACAGCTGGCTGAACATGAGCCAGCAGTGAGACCTGGTGGCCAAGAAGGCTAATGGCATCTTGGTCTGTATCAACTTGGCCAGCAGGACCAGAGAAGTGATTGTCTCCCTGTACTTGGTGCTGGTGAGGCCGCACCTCGAATACTGTGTTCAGTTTTGGGCCCCTCGCTACATGAAAGATATTGAGTTGCTGGAGCGCACCCAGAAAAGGGCAACAAAGCTGGAGAAGGGACTGGAGAAAAAGCCTTATAAGAGGCAGCTGAGGGAACTGGGGTTATTCAGACTGGAGAAGAGGAAGCTGAGGAGAGACCTCATCACTGTCTACAACTGCCTGAAAGGAGATTGTGGTGAGGTGTGTGTTGATCTCTTCTCGCAAGTGACAGGTGATAGGACAAGAGGAAACGGCCTCAAGTTGCTCTGGGGAAGCTGAGCTCAGACATTAGGAAAGATATCTTCACTGATACAAGGCACCGGCAGAGGCTACCTAGGGTGGTGGTTGAGTTACCATCCCTGGAGGTATTCAAAAGACAGGTAGACAGTGCTCAGGAATACGGTTTGGTAGTGGACGGGTATCATTTGACTCGAGGATCTCAAAGACGTTTTCCAAACAATCAATTCTCTACCTCTATGATAAAAAAAAATATGTTTGCGCAAAAATTTGTAGTTGATACCAAACTAGGATGACCAGATGATACTCCTGAGGGCAAGATTGTCATCCTGAGGGATGTTCTATGCCATGAGGACAGTGAAGCAGCTGGACAAGTTGCCCAGTGAGTTTGCACAGTCTCTGTCCTTGGAGGTCTTCAAGACTTGGATAAAGCCCTGAATGATCTGATCCAATTCCAGAGCTGACCTGCTTTGAACAGGAGGTTGGGTTAGAGACCTCCTAAGATCTCTTTCAACTTCAATTATCACAAGATTTTAAAATATTTTGTTCAAAAAAGAATGTTCACAGGTGTCTGTAATGATTATACTTTTATTAGCTTTCTAAAAGGAACAAACAGCATACTATTTGACAGTAAGGAAGTAGTTTATTTTTTGCCATTTTTTCATTATTATTTTCTTTATTTTCCTTTTTTCCTTTTCCTCTTCCTTCTCCTTTTCATCTAGCTTTGCCTTTTACTTTTCCTTTTGCTTTCCCTTTTACCTCTACTCTCCTCCATTAAAAGAAATACTTCACTGTTTTAATGTAAAGTACAATATATTTGTGCAGAAGCAGTTTTCTACTTGGGATTTCTTTACTGCCTCTTCAGCCAAAGAAGAGTTTTAAAATCAACTTAGGTTTGCATACTGAGCTGAAACTGGGAGCAACAGGAACAGTCCTTTTGAAATTGGTTGCAATTTTTGCACGCGCACTTGTTTACATGCAATCACATTCATTTTTAATGACACTTTTACCCAGACAGCTACAACCAAAATCTGTTTTAATGGAATAAAATCAGGAGACACTCCCAGCCTTTATTGAGCTGAATGAATACTTCAGTATTTTTACAGAGCTGTTCTTGGAAATAAAGCTTGTTTTGCGAGAAACTGTTTGCAGGACTGAGCCCGGTGTTTGTTTTGTTGTATTTATGTCATGAGAGCTCTCTAATAGCAAAAGATATATGTTGCAAGTATCTACATAGTGGCTTCCCTCCAAAAGGGCCATTACAGACTGTAAAATAAATAGTACTCATCTAATTCCTTTTGTAAATAAACACAGTTTGGAGACAATAATAACATAGATGAAGTAAATTAAGCCACAGAAAACCACTGCATACAAATGAATTTAAGAAATCAAGGGGAAAAAACACAATCATAAAATTATGGAAGAGTATCTTGTGGTGAAGGCCCCCAGCTCAGCAAACTCTTAAGCATGTGCTTAATGGAAGAAAGGACTTAGCATGGCCCCATGTATCTTGCAGAATGAAGGCTTTAGTTGTGTGCAGACATATAATATAACAGAACCAGGCCACAGCAACAACCTAGCTAGATGGGAGATGTTAAAATCTCTCAAAGCCAATTGGGTAGTACCCTACTTGATAATCTAAGGAACCCTTCAGCTCATCTGGTGAGATACCAAGCCAGGAGGCCACATTCAGTCAGTTTTATCCAGTGTGACCAGACCTCCTAGGGAATAAGCTTCTTGAGCATCAGCCTCCATCCAGCATCAGTGCCTTTGTTCTTTGTTCAATTTATGACTTCTTATGTGCTATTGTAAAATGCACATTACTTGTCAAGCTCAGTTTACCAATCAATTCAGACCACTCCATGTCCACCATCCCTCCTCTCATTATTTATCACTCCCTCAATATTACCGTCATCACCGTGCTTTATTAGGAAGGATTTTATGTTTCCTTTCACTTACAGAAATGTTAAATAGCAGCCTTAACTAGCAGTTCACCTGCCCAGTAATGACCTCCAATTTACAGGAATGTTTTGAGTTCTTCACATCAGCAGCTTTTAATCAATTCAATGCACCCATGTTGATTTTCTATTTTTCTGCGTGGGACTATGGTAAATGTTTCAACAAAGCCTAAGTCCATCAAACTGGTATTATTCACCTTATTAACACAGTTTGTAAAGTCATCAAGTAAAGTTATCCACTTTAGTTTGACAAGATCTATTGCCAATGATCCTAGTAGATTAGCATTACTGTCTTTTAATCCTTTATCAGTCAAAGCCCAGATTGAATGTTCCTGTATCGGTTTGGGGATTGTTGTCATACTGTAAGAATTGTAATTTCCCAAATCATTCTATTTATCCTTTAAAAACATCTGTGTATTCACATTTCTGCATATTCATGGCTTTGCTAACCATCAGTTTTAATGAATCTAATAACTTGGCCAGTTCCTTTTAAATTCTTGGGTATTAACTATCCATGTCTGTTCTTTTACAAACTCGGCCAGTTCCTTTTAAATTCTTGGGTATTAACTATTCATCTCTGTTCTTTTACATTCCTTTAACTTTTAGAGTTATATTAGAAGTTGCAACGGGCTCACACACTTGTGCTGCAAGATGAGTAGTGTTACTGTGGTATCTACAAGACCTCTACGAAGAGACTGGTCTTGCTTTAAAGGCAGGGAACGGAGAGATCCCCGTCAGAGCAAGAAACTGAACAGCAGCCATGCCAGTACATGCTCTGTCACAGGGTGCAGGAGCAAGAATGTCCCAGAGGAGTTCAGAGCTACCAATATACCAGAATCTTTCATGGGAAGAATGTTTCTCCACATCAGACAAGTTGTGCTCAGTCTGATACGTGGAGTAATCTACAGCCTGCTCATGAGAAAGGCGCATTTCCCAATTCTGGGAGAAATTTTGACTGAAATGAAGCTGTTTGAGGACTCTCTGAAATATAGGCTGTGTAATTCAGGGATTGCTGCAGGACCAGACTGATGAACCTCTTATACACCTTAGGAGTGGTTAGGGAGGAAATACACTGTGAACCCTACTGTGCACAGTGAAGAAGTTTATATCACATGACTCTGGCACAGTTTTCTTACTGCATGGTAAGCAGGGTGGGACCAGAGACTGGAGTTTCATTTCAGTAAGAATTATGAAGACAATAATTTCTTTACTGGGTAGTTTTTTGTGCGTGTGTGTGTTAGCAGGATAATGTGATTATAATGTGACACAATTTTTATTTGATTTTTTCTTGAAAGAGTTTTGTAAAAACAAGAAGAGAAAAGATTAATCCCTCATCTCCACTAAATCATGTCCTAATGTTTCAGAAACGAGTTTTCAGAAAGGACTGAAAGTCAAACAGTGCTAAACATTGGGGTAGTATGATTTATGGGGTTTTAATTACATTAATACTGAATCAATCACCTACTAAGTTTGTCTCGCTGAATTAACAGTAATTAATTAACAGTAGTGGGATACATAATAACCAAAGGATACATAATAAATACTAAGCATGAGAGTGTGAATAGGCAAAACATAAGGACTTGATTTATGCTTCATAATAAAATCTTTTCACTTACCTTTTGAAGCAAATATTTTTGACAGACTCTTAGTTTCTGCTTTGTTATTTACTAAACATAGACTTGACAAATCATTAACTCTCTAGGCCTTACTCAAAGTACATTTGGTTGTTTCCAACTAAGTATTTTCTAAATCTGGAAAGAGGCCTGCATTTGGCATCTAATTTAATAGAAGTGAAGAGATACATACAAATAAACCAGCCACTTTGTCAGGTTATGTAGCATATTGATTTCCCCAACACTTGACTGGTAGATTTTGCCCTCAGAGTGACTGAAAGAAAGTGAACCTGTCCCTTGCTTCATACAATATGCTATACAATATACTACAATACATATTCCCACTATTCCCCTGGCTCCCACTCCCGACATTCCTTGTTTGTAAGGTGCAGATAAGTTCTGATGTGCTACGTGCATACCCGCAATGGAATGTCTGAAGAACAAAATAGTTAAAAGCGCCTGTGGCAGAGGCTGAAGAGTGAAGGATTGCATGGGCTACCTCCAACAGAACTTTTTATTTCATCCAGATCCCAAACTTTCCTCATTCTTCAGTACCCATAGGAGAAGAATCAGCTCAATGGACTCATTGCCTGTAAGACAAAATGAGAAAACCAATTTTATTTAAAGGTTTCAGTGAACCACGTGTTTTGTTACTGTTGTCATTTGCTTTTGTTTGGGGGTGGGGGATTAATATAACTCTTGAAGGTTTAGGAAATTTTAAAACATGAGATGACTTTGCAGTGAAAAATGATGCATAAAGAAAATGTCAAGAGTAGAATATCTAGATGCCTTCATAGTCTTTCCTTGGGTTTGCAGGGGGTGACCATGTGCAGTAACATGAGACACGGTGGCTTTGAGCATTTTATTTGCTTTGAGCAAAAATTGTTGTTGAAACTGATAGATTCCTTTTGATCTTTTTTATACATATATTTGGGTAAACCCACAAGTTTTTTGTAGAAAATCATGAGTCAACTGCAATCAACTCTGTAAGCACTCTCATCACTCATCTGCTCTGAAGCTGGTATTAAGGACCTCCAGGGACAGATCCAGGAGTTCTACTGCTGCATCAGGGGATTTGCTTCTTCTTGTGGTTGCTGTGAGCCTGACCTTCCTGCAGACAAGATGCTGAAGAAGGATGTGCTACATACACTCAATACTTTGCATTAAAAAAGTGCTCACATCTTTCACAGTGCAGCATTTCCTAATAAATTACTGAAATCTCCTCCTCCTGGAGCACACATGCTAAGAATTCTGCACAACTAACTGCTATAACTGAGCACAAATCCCAGCCATGTGTGTAAAGTCATTTGGCTTGCGGAAATATTTGTACAGTTTATGGACACACACACTAAGTTCCTGAGGCTTCTTAGTAACACTAAATATGTTGCTATTGTTTGCTCTTGGCCTGAGGTAAAAACTACTAAACAGGTGCTTTGCTTAACTGTAACAGAAAGCGGATATGGATATAATAGGTAACAAACAATTTAAAGGAAATTATTCAAAGAATTTCCATTAAAGCATCACCATAAACATCAGAGGAATGGTTATGAAACACGAGCACAGCACTTTCCTTCTTGGATGTTCCTTTGTGAGAAAGGAAATGGATCAGGTAAAAGACAGAAAATCTATACCAATTTTTTTCTAAATGGCCTCTTACATCAGAGTAACACCTCCATATCATCTTAGCAATTTTATAGCATAGCCTATTGGATTCACATGAATTTGATATCTGGTTTTACTCACTGAACACAACTCATTCTATGCACAAAAGGCTACAGTATATCTCATGAGACTGTACGAAGACAGCCCTGCTGCCTTGTTCTCCTTCAAGCTAATGCCCTTCAGTATACAGCGCTGAACTGTTCCAGCACAGAGTGATCCTTCTTCAATATTGACCTCATATGCATGTGATTTTGGCTGTTTCTTCTCTAGGGATCAGTTTACTCAGGTACTGCAGAGGGTGACAAAAGCAGGGGATCAGTTGCACTTCCCTTGACCTCTGCTGTGATGGAGACAGGAGAAGCATCACGTGTCTAAAGTGCAGTTGACAACACTAGCAAGTAATGGGAAACTCAATTCATCAGCTCCACTGGGATGGAACATGGTGTCCTTTTTGGGATATGCCAGCAGGAATTTTGGACTGGACATGGGGAGAAAAGTTGTGCCCTGTGAGGGTCCCTGGGCAGTACATCACCATATGGTTCTCCAGCAGCCACCAGATGAAACAGGAACAGACACTGGGGATCTTCCTCTTCAGAAACAGAAATGTTCTTAAATGGCTGCATGAGTTCAGATTTCAGAAAACAGGGCCCAAAACCAAACCCTCATAGCCCAGGGTTATTAAGGCTGAAGAAAAAATCCTGTAGGAAACTTCAGTGTGTTCTCGCATAGATATCCTCTCAGTTGTAAGACAGGACTATTTTTGGAATAAATGAATCATTACACATTCCTCAAATGGTTTTAATAACACCTGCTTTGTGTCCCATTAGTAGCAAAAGTTTGGGTCTGGATGATGCATGGGAAGCTCCTTTCCACCTCACATGTGAGGGTATCATGGTGCAGCATTAGTCGTTTTTCTGCTGCAACAGGCTTAAATCCCATTTGTCAAGCCTTTCTCATCATTTCATTATGAGAATTCTATGCAGAAAAGAAGGAGAGATGGGGACACGGATTCAAAGCTGTTCCTCGTGCAGAAGTTGCTATCAGATTTGTAGCTGGAACATGGTGATAGCTGAGCTCCCCATTCATTTTCCCCAACAAGACTCTCTAAACCTTCACAGTGGGATCTTCACTCTGACAGAAGTACAAAATAATGCTAATTCCTCCCTCTCTTGAGCAGCAGAAACAAATCTCTTCAAGTATTTCTAGGAGATCCAATATGTCAGCACTGGCCTTGGGGAGATATCGTGTAGAAAGCTATAAAACATAACTCTACTTTAAAATGTACAGACATGTCCTTTTTGCTTGTGAAACATCCTCCTAAAGCAAGCTGCGTCATAGTGGGCATTAGGAACTTATTAGCTCCCCGTAATTATCCTGATATAGCCACCCACCAAGCCCTCTGTGGAGTAAGGAAGAAAACTGCCCCCATCCCCCAGTGAAGAAACTGAACTACAGAAGTATTAAGAGCAAAATTTCAAAAACTCTGACATAAGGACCCTTTGGTGACCTTGATGACTGTAAGTTAGATTCCTGATGCACTTAGCTATTTCTTGTAAATATGATCCAAAAGAACTTAAATACTCAGGAAGTCTGTGAGAGAAACATGGGGAGTTTTGCCCTGAGTGCACAGATGGGCTCTGGCTCCCTGGAGCAACCTGTAACCATGTCCTCCTGTGTTCAAGAATTGCTCCCACATGATGCCACCTGTAATCTTGGATCAGATTTCTTTGGAATTGGAAAAGTTTGAGAAAGAGGTACAAGTTTCCAGAGCCTCCACTCACACCCCATGCCAGGCCTGCTGCCACTGCCATCTCACCTTTGCTCACAGTGTGGTCTTACTCTTTCAGCTTCCTGATATACAGATGCCAAAGTTAGTTGGTGCCAGTTACAACCTTTAGCTCCATTTCATTTCTCTGTTGAGTGAGACTGGAAGCATAATAGTGAGAATAAAAACTGATGTGTCTGAGCAAGAATTTAGGATGGTCCTTACAAGGTGTCTGAGTCTGCCACAGAGAGACAAATTGTAAGATGGGACTGGTGCTGTGTTTACGAAAAAAAACCAAAGAGTAGTATTTAAATAACAGTGAAATCCACTAAAAGAAAAGGCAATTCCTTGCAGGATCTGATGAACAGCAGCGACAATGAGGCGGATTGAAATAGCCAGTCAGTGCTGGGGAACTTGTAGAATGGTACCATTCATTTTAGCAGGCTGACTGTGTCACAAATTCACACCCCACAAAAGTGTTCATCTATGGCAGGGCATAAAAGTCACAAGAAGGTTCAGAAAAGTACATGGTGATCACTGGTTTACTGGAGTTTTTGCAAAATCCGTGATCTCCATGAAATCTCCATGAACTTTGCTAAATCAAAACATTTGGAAGACAAAAATGGAGGGGTTTGTATTTTCAGACCATCTCAACAGGATAGTTAGCCTCATTATTAATTCCCCTGTATTCCCTGCTCTGAGTACTATGCACTACTGCGTACTGGGAAATAATACGATTTCTGACTTATTGGCATAAGTCTAGCTAAACTTTTTAATTCACCCCAAAAGCACAGTGGCTCTGTGTGCACAGGTGCCTCTGGATTGGTATACCTGTAGGCAACACCCTGCTCCCAAGTCCATTTTCAGTTACTGCAGTCGGTCAGGGTTCATGCTGCCAGTGGGTTTTTAAGCCTATCATCTTCCCTTTAATCCATTTGCTCTCTCATTAGAGTGCAGGATATTCACTTCACCCCTGTCCATGCACTAACTGTGAAATCCTGTCTGATTTCCCTCTGGTCACATAGATCCTGTCTCTGCGGTGCCTGTTAGTGCTACCTGCTATCCAAATGCCCATGGGCCCTTTGGAGTCTTGACCTTCTATCTTAGGGGTTACCTAATTAAACCCAGATACTTCCCTCAATTTCCTTGCATTAAAGCTCATCTTTTGTCCATTTAACTGTACCACAACAACCTCCAGAGGTGCAATCTTTTGGCTAGGTTATTATTTCTGATTTCCTTGCCATCATTCAGGGATAGGTCTCACTGGCACACTTTTGCTTGGTGTGTGTCTGCTGCTGATTTACTAGTATCCCTTGAAGCTATCTGCTCCTGAGGTGCCCTCAGAGGAATCTGGCTCTCTGTCAAATATTCACAGTTAGATGAGCAACAATTTTCCAGAGGTGAACATAGCAAACTGAAGGCACTGGTTCCAGGCAGCTACATATGTGGATTTTTCAACATAAAGATAAAAACCTAAGTACATTTATTTTATTTTTCCAAGGAATATATGCTCCAGTGCTGCCCTCAATATGCAGTATAATAGGTATCTTTAACACATTCCTGTTCCTCAGACTTGCCTGACAATTTTTAATCAGAAGGTGATGCCTTAGTACTGCTGGGTTTACTGCTTGTGTTGCTAGACAGACATCGCGCAGTACTGCATTAACTGCTGTCCTTGAAATGGCAAGAAGAAACACATTCAGAGCAGGAAGAAAAGAGAAGAAGAGCTGGGGCAGAAAAGATTCCGTAAGGTCTGGCTCACGTTCACTTAGACATCACTCAGCCTTTGTCTTCATGCCCAGTCAAGGGAAAATGTATTATGATTTATCTCACCCTAAAGCAGATGCCTAAGTAATCGCATATATCATCGTCTAAATTGCTCATTTCTGTTAATTGACTGAAAAAGGAAATCAAGTAAGACAAAATGATTCCTATCTCTGGGAGGAAGAACTCAAGTACTCAGATCGATCTTGCTCTACCTGTCCAATTTAAACAAGTTTCAAGGCTTCCTTCATACTCAAAGGCATGATGTATGTGTGGGTGGAATCAATTCTCCTCAGAAGATACCCACCGGAGCCTAACCAGGCACTGTATACTGGACATCCACTTGATACCTGACAAAGGTGACATAAAGCCACCATTCATTTTCCTGTCCTTCTTCCCTATCTCTATGGCAGAATTGTAGTAGTAGAATACACTGGCGGAGATGTAGATATGGATAACAGCGTGATATGTTATCAACAACAGATTGCCACCAGCAGCTGCTCTGATCTGAATGAGAGGTGATCATGAGGTACAGGTTTTGCGTATTCAGAGTACCACATTTACAGCACATATTTATAGTCAAGTCTGGTTCTTGTTACGTGTTCTAAGGGTGCACCAGTACCAGCGTTCAGCAAGAATAAGTATTCTAATGTACTAGAAGTGTTTGATCAAGTGTTAGGTTAATCTTTCACATGCCTATCACTATGTCCCTTCAAGTCCTTTAATAAGAATTATTTTTTTCCTTTTATCTACCAAGAATATGCAAGTTTCCTTTTATCTTTTCAGCCTGATGATTATTTGGTAGAAATTGAAATAGACTGAAACACGACTTTTATGTCATACCCACCATTCTATTTCTAGTTTTCACTATCTATGTTCAGGTGAGGGCTCAAGTGCATCATGTCCTATGCCGTCAGTCTCCTCAATCCACACAACCTCTGGAACTGCTTTTCTTACCCTTAAATACAGTTGGAAGGTACTGCAATACCCCACCTCCAAGCTGTTTTTTTTCTTTGCCTACAAGCAACTTCTTACTCTTGGATGAAAAGCTGGAGGATTTCTTCAGAAGCAGCTCTGGTGTTTTTCTGCCTTAAAATAACTAGACTTATAAATAAAGCAAAACTGTGCTGTGGAAATCAGATAGTGCTGTTCAGTATGTGATTGCAGGAAACAGATGAAGGCTTCTGTGGCCTTGGTGACTCTCGCTGTTTCATAGCTGAAGTGTTTATGTGTAAATAAAGCTAAAGAAGCATCAAGTTCTTGTCAGTGATTTTTCTTCCATAAGCTTAAGTGATCTATTCTGGGCATCTTCTTAATGACACAGTGAAGCACGTCGGGATCAATGATGTGATTCTCCTCAATCTAAAGATGACACCTAGGATGGGTCAGAGGAGACACGCCTATTTCTGTTCCGTGATTGAAAAGGGGGCCACCTCATGTTAGGTAAAATCAATCTTTGCAAAGAGGTAGACAACAACACAGAGAAAGTAAAGCAGAGTTTGAGAGTCAGGAGTTCAGGAGCTGAATGAGGGAATAAAAAGCAGGTTCTACTTCTATCTGTTGTGATATTTCTGACCTGTGTAACCTATTCTCCTCAGAGTTTGTGAGCAAACCCAGATATTAAGAGCCTGATATTGGTGATGAAAGGCCAGTGGCAGAAGAGACACTGAAACTACTTTTATGCATCATAAAAAATCAGCAAAGAGTGCAAAAATGTTTTTGTTGTTTCAGCTTTGCAATTCATGTAAAAGGGAAAAGCTCCCAATTGTGTACGTAGCATTCAGAGTTCGTAAGAGCACTTGTTGTTAGACATGACAGAGCAGTGCCATCACTCTATGGCAGAAAAACAAAGCCTCATAAAATTTTCCAGGAGAAAAAATCAAATCCAAATGGAACTTCAAGAGGCTGTAAATAACACTGCCAACAACAGCCATGTTGTCCCAGGCTTACATGCTCTTAACCAGACTTGCATTGTGTTGTGTTTTGGGCCAAAGTAGAACATATTCTCTCACTTTTCAACCAATCCTCTTTCAAAACTGCCTGATAGTTATCACCAAGGTAAAGGATGATTGGTGTGCAGAGAGGCCACTGCTCACACCTTTTCCTACATAAATTGAAAAGACTGGCACCTACTGTGTGGAGTGGACAGAACAAGTGACCCGAGTCTGACCAAGGAAGTATTCCATGCCATACACGTCATACTCAATTCAAAAGCCTACAGATCATAAGGGTCACCCCTCTTTCACGCCCAGTGTTCAAGGAGGACCATACCTGTCTGCCTGCTCTGAATCCAAGTGTTCCTGAATTCAGCTCCTGCCTGGCATGGAGTTCAGTCCTGGACTTTCCCACACCTGCCCTGTAATGTCAGTGGTGACATAGCATCATCCAGGTAGTTGGAATTGGCTTTGTTTACTTGTATATATTGTATTATTCCCTTGTAATTATTATTATCTTCCTTTAATTATTATTGTTTCATTAAAGCTGTTTTAGCATTAAGTTTAAATCTTCAGGCCTCTTTTTCTCTAATTTCTCTTTTCCCTTTCCTGTGGTAACAGGGATTGGGACCAAAATCTGCCCAGTTTAGACACTGACTGGGATGGGGAAGGGCTAAACCAGGACACATTGTAATGGTCTTTCTCACTTCTTCAGACTTTATTTCCAAGTAAAAGGCCTTGGCAGGTGGGATGCATTCTTACCTGATCTACAACTGATTAAAATTTTATTATCTGACAGCACAGAAAGTATCATGGGAATTCCAATATGTATTTGAGCTTTTGTTTCACAGATCTCTGCACTCCTTTATGCTCCATTGAATGCCCAAGCCTACAACAGGGGTTGTCGGTGCTGAGAGCTGGTCAGCAGGATAAGTAATAAAGAATGCACAAGCCACTAAAAAAATACTTTCAGAAATTATAATGTGTAATTAGGTATCCTCACAGGTTTCTGATAGTTGAGTTCTTGCTAATAGTGTGACACCATAGCCAAACTGTATCCAAAAACTGCATGAGTTCAGTGTCAGAGCTTGCCTTTGCCCAATCATAGTAAGAAGGAGAGGTGAATATTTATGATACATCATTTTTGTTGTTGCTCTTGAGGCTTTTTTTTTGGAAAAAAATGTAATGTTTTTCAGCAGAAAAAGAATATTTCCTTCAGTTATTATCACTTACCCAGGATGACGTAGCCATGTTGTTAGTTCTTGATAAGTCTTCATCTCATCTAAGAATATTGACAGTGCAAGAATAAAAATACCATAGGTTCAACAGGCATCAGTCTACTTTCATCTCAGCTGTATCCAGACCCAGTTTTGTAGCAGTGTTTAATAACAGAAGGAAGAGCCTCTGTCTGTGATGATTCATTCACAGCATTCATGATTTGAAAACACAGCTTTATCTCCTGCAAAAACTACCCCAACCCTGTCCAGTAATCCTGCTCCTCCTAAAAACACTTGAAAAATTATCGCAGACATCAATACATACAGAATAGGGAATACAGCATTTGTAAACGAAATTGGAACATCACCTTATCCCAGTGCAGAATAAGGTAAACTTGGTGTCAGTTAGTTCCCACGCTCCAAAGATTTTTTCCTAATACTACTGATCCTAGGGGGAAAAAAAAAAGAAAAGAAAGACAAAGTAGAATATGTATTTGGGTTCTGCTGGCATGTGCTGAAGATTTCCTGGTGCTGTACCTAAGAGGTGTGAAATAACAGCAAGAAACAACATGTTAGGCTGTCTGTGCAAAGCCTGCTCTATTAGGTTTGTTTTTCAGAGCTGTGTGGTGCCATATGGTACTAACACACCCCCAAAGGCTGTGTTTGACTTGCAGTTGGAAGGGATTTTCCTTCTGTGTCACTGTTGAGATCTCCTCCTCTCTCACCTTGCAGTCACCCAGCGAGTATGAGACTGACAGATAATTGGGATGAATTAAGGAGTAGCGTTACCACTCCCAGCAAAGACCAAGTATTGGACGTTGATGAACTGAGATACATGGGAGTTGAAATTATGCTCCAAAATTCAAGAATAGCTCCCATTCCTCTAGTTATTCTCCACCTCACTGATGCAGTTTGGCTCTAAATGGAAAATATCAGTAGTATCAGTTTGAACTTCTTATACCTGCAGCTTCCACGAGTGGATTGTCTAAAATGGTGATTGTAATGACCTCAGTGAAAAAGGAATTATATTTTTAATGTATCAGGGTTTCAGTTATCTGTAATAGTTCATTGGAGCAGATGGTGAGATGAAAAGCAGCCCTTGCCTCAATACAGAGCAGTGCACTGGATTTGATTCAGACTTGCACAGTGGAAGCCCTACCCTTTAACAGTGACTAAAATACACTTAGATTCAATATCCTTTTAAGAGCAACAGTACAGTAGAGTCAAACTCCAAAAGACGGCTTCAGTAGAAATGAGGAAGCTTGTTTAAAAAGTTTAAAAAAGGCAGTTAAGGGAATTAAATCCTTTTAGACAGTTTGCAGACTATGTAAATTGTAAAACTGGAAGCACAGCACCAGTGAATACCACCCATTAAGAAAGTCTTGAGAAAGGATGATAATAATAATAGTAATAATAATAAGTGAAGTATGAATTCTGTTTAATAAACACCAAAATCAAATCAAGTAGATGAAAATACATTTTGAGATGCAATCAGCTAGAACGTTAAAACAAATAACAATTTCTTCTTCTGTTATACAGGAGCAAAAAGCCTGCCCAGAGTTTGTAGTGCCAGCTGATGATCCCAGTAAACAAGGACCATTCAGGGAAGACAAGGCCGTTACCAGGCAGCTAATAAATTCTTCGTACTGGCGACTGCTATAGAAGGCACTAGGAAGAGTTTTGAGTACTGTGCTTGTAGGTATGTTTGAGACTGAAGTAATCACTGAAGAGATGATGGTAGAAATAGGGAAAGTGAAAGCTAGGAACTGACCAGGTCATCTGCTCCTTCTAGGAGAACCCAGCAATGAAAGAGCTGAGTTACCAATGGCAACGTTTACCCTTACACTTAAGACTTCCTTAGGAACTGAAGGATGTAGCAGGTGGAAAATAAAAGGGTTGTGGAGGAGCCTGGGTCAGTAAGAGCCGGAAAGCTTGATAACTGCACTAGCCAAGTTAGTAGAAGCCATAACAAGGAAAATAAACAGCAATATTAGATTCAACATGATTTGTTTCAGGTTTTCCTCCCCTCATTTCAGCAGTGATTGGGTACTGAGTCCAGACATTGCTGCTGTTGTAGCTATTGCACCAGCACTGGTGGTTGCAGTCTCTATGGGAGCAAAGGGCTGGAAAACAAAACATAACTGGCTGAACCTCTCAAAATTAGTGGTTTTGGTACAGCCATGACATATATTTTTCAAAGCCAGTCCCTCCACTTCAGGGTTTTGCAGGAACAGAGAACAGAGGCTTGATGAGCAGCACTGGGAAGCACTGCTCGGATTGCTGGACTATTTATCTCAATTAGTATGGCGACTCCTATGTTCTGAGACTCTCGTGGCATCTTGTACTGGCAGTTTGCAAAGGCCAAAACCTACATTTTGGGGTTTTTTTAATTCATGAGAGTAAAACTAATATTTCTTCATAGTAACACTAGAGATGATAAATTTTTCTGCAGGTAACACGTTGAAGAAAGGATACGGATCATCAAAAAGGTTCAAGGGAAGCTAAAGTTTTAAGAATAACTTAGTGCTAGTAATTCTGCTTCTTTTAAAACCAGCTAAGCTTCACTGCAGCTTTTGAGTTCTCAACTGGGTAGTAGAGAGTTTATTTGTACTAAGAACTTCAGTAGTGTTACAGGGCAGCTCTGCTTGAACATATAAACGCAGATAAATGACCTCTCCACTCATCCCTGGTATGCTGCACAGCTCTGAAGTAGTTTATTGTTTGGGCAAGTTTGGTATCCAAGCCTGATCAGATATTGATTTGTCAAATCACAAGACGCGGGGGTCATCATCTGAAAATACAAACACAAAAGACTTTTGTTTGGCTGTTGAAAAGACTGAACATCTCCTTGTGGTCATCCTCCTCAGAGTTGTGTGTCCTCTAGCCAGCAGGCTGTTTCTCACCCTGGCAGCACAGAACTTTCACAGCATGAAAAGTCAAATTGCAAGGAAGACAGTGATACCAGTCATGGTAGCCAAGTAAGTAATAAATACTGCTGTTGTGCAGGGTTGAAAACCTGCCCACAAAGCAGCAAACACTACTGTCCAGGAAAAAAATGAATCCTTACGGTCCTATTTGTGTGCTGTCTTGTGGAAATGTATTAATACTGAGAAGCAGCAATCTCTAGAGCACTGGTCACTGCAATTTTATTTTTACCCTTAAAATTCATGTTTGCTTCAGATCGCCACTTTCAACAATAATACATAGCAAAAAAAAGCCAAAGCCAGAACCCCTCCTTGTTTTAACTTTCCACATACAGGCACAGAAATGTTTGGATCTTCTGATAGTGACCCCACTTCTATAGATTTGATGTGACCAGGAACAGTATGTCTAGGTTTTCATATCACATACACCAAAACAGACAACTGCATCAGATATTTACTATTTATTTCACTCAGAAAGGGCTCATTTAATTCTCTGTAAGTCTCTTAGCCACATGAGTTTTGCAGCCTGATAGTGAAATGAATTACAATGGGACAGAGAAACTGCTATTGCCAGTGAATTTTGCAAGGTGAGTGCTAACGTATCCTGGCAGAAGAACCAGACTCTGAGACTAAAAGACCGATCTCCCTGATCTGAATATATCAGGAGGCTTGTTCATTTGTAATTCTGGACTAATACACACCCATCCTCCTCCAGAGCACAGGGACTGCCCAGAACACCAGCTTTCTGTCATCGTGAAAGAAAACTGGGCACTTTTTTTATTGGTCAGCAGGCAGAAGAGCTGCCTTTAATTTTTTTGCCTCATTACTAATAGAACTGGTTTTATCTGTTTATTAAACTTAGCTCTTCATGGCAAATCTCCACCTTGCCAGAGACCTAACAAAGACATTAACCAATACATATCTAAGACATAAAAAGAGTAAACTAAATTCTGATCCTACTTTTGCCATAGTAAATCTAAACCAACTCCATTGATTTCATTAGTGTAACTACCCTGCCATGCATGGTGTACCATGCATACGAAACGTGCCCAACTATTATCTTCAGTTGCAAGAAACAATAACGCAGGAAGCAGTAGGAGAGATCTGCAAGTGATATGTTCTTCTGCTTCCTAAAACTGGTGAACCATTGGGCTGCAACATCCTAAATGATATTTCTGTCCTTCATCAACTGCTTCTGCTAAGAAAATTTATTCCAATCCTGTTCTAAAACATTGTGACTTTTGTGACTTCAATAGCACAGACTTGTTTTTGTCAACCAAGGATCTGCAATTAGGAGCGCATAGCTTCACAATAAATTTAAACCCTCCAGGTGTCCATATATAGATTTAAGTCAGGAATCATTCGATCATTCAATCTGAGCATTTGAGAGACATGGAGTCTTACTGGTGAGGAACATACAGTTAAGAGAATAGATCCAGATTTCAAACACCAATAAACTTTCAAGTACAATCAAGCAACATGTGGTGTGGTGTGAGCAGCTGGATGGGATGGCTAGATTCTTTGCCTCCCTGTAAGTAGACACTGGCACGTCACATAATTCTTTCTTTGCAGCAGTAAAAGGCAAAAACCAATATTCTCCTTTTACAGTAGAATCAGATCTGGAGCTGAAAATCCTACAGCATTATTTTTTAAAACTCTGTGGTAATAGATGTCAAAACCAGCCAATAAATATGAAGTTTTTCTTTCCTGTATTTGCCTCCTCACATACGCCAGCCCTTTGTATGCCAGCATTCACTTTGAATCCTGACTCCTTAACAATTAATCAATATTTAACCCTGAATCAACTCAATTATTCATTTAAACAACAGCCACACATTAGTGTCAGTAAAAAGCCCCAGAAAAGATGGAGGGTGAAGGAAAGAAAGCTATTTGAAACACTCAAAGAAAGATGAAAAAAGAAAAAAAGCAAGGGAAAAAGGTGGATCGCTAATAAAGATCAACTTACAGATTAAAAGCAGAAGCCACAGAGATATGTGTACTACGTCTTTTGAAGTTACAGACCTCCACAGCAAAACATAGTCATAGCAAAGAAAAAATACACATGTGCATTTACACATGCACGACTTACTACACGACCATCTTTAAAATCCTCTGAGATGGTGATATTCACAGTGCAAATCGCCGTGGGACACCCAGTCCACAATAAGCAGGTGATGGAAAGGCTGGCACCACAGCTCATAGATATCACAAGGCTGCCTTTCACCCGTAAACAGCTGCTGTTTTCTTCAAACCTGGCGCCAAGTAAATTAATCCACAAAGCCTGGCTTCTTGTTTCATGAATTCAGAAGTGCTGTCTGTTTCTCTGAAGGGTTTTTCCATCTCCGTTCTCCAAAAGACCACAAAGATTATCTTTAGCAGCACCAGCACAATTTGTGTCACAGCTTCATAGGATCATAGAATCATTTAGCTTGGAAAAGATCCTTAAAATCATTGAGCCGAGCCATAAATCTAACACTGTCAAGCCCACCACAAAACCATGTCCCTAAGTGCCACATCTATATGTCTTTTAAATACCTTCAGGGATGGTGACTCAACCACTTCCCTGGGCAGCCTGTTCCAATGCTTGATCTGACTCCAAATTGCCCCTTCCAAAATTTGCATCTCCTAGCTGGATATGCCATTAGCGTACAGTAGAGACACATCCCTCTTTTCAGCAATATAATATCATTTTCTCTAAGTCCCTGAGTTTTTACATAATGGAAATTAGTGGTACAACATGCAAACCCCTACTTCACAGCAGACAGGAATATCTTGTGCCCAACAACAACCTGTTTCCCTTCTAAAACATTACTATGTAAGCTATGGAGTGAAAATGAATTTGACACATGTGAGTGCTTGTTGAGCTTTAGGATCCCCTGTTAAGGATATCTCAGGGAAATGAGAAAATAGTCTAGAGTTATATTTTTTCATACCAACAAGAATATATTTACACTGCTTGACTAAAGGAGGTACTATTTTTTGTGACACCAATATAGATTCTTTCAATTATTTTGACTGTTTTACCATAGGCAGAAAGACTGAATGCTCACTTGAAGCCAGTAAAAATATCTTTGTTTTCTGCTTGTCATTGTTTTGTTTTGTCATTTTGTTGGTTGGATTTTTTTTCATTTTAAAGGTTTTTCTTGTACCTTGTAAATCTGTTTCCTGAAAATATATCTACACTGTCTCTCTTAGAGCCTAGGAGCATAAAACAGATTTAACACTGAGACCTTACTCTTAAAACAAACCAGGAATATATTGTTACAGTCACCATTCATTGGAAGAATTAATTCTTTTTTGTGAGCTCACACCTCCAGCAGCAGTTCTGGAAACTAAAACCCAAATGTTACCTGACTGAGTGAGATTTGCTATTGTTCTAATGTATAACCTCTCTAGCTTTGATCTTTGCCTCAACATATTTTTGTTAGATTCCCTAAAGGGTGTCTGAATGTACAAAATATAGATACCATTTGGAGGATGTTTGTGAATACGCTCAAGATATACTAAACTATCCCAAATTTCTTCTAAGATTTAAAAAAGTTAAGGTATGGTCTTTGCTCCCCTTGTGTGAAACCATTACCCTTCTTGATGTTGACATTGCTCTGCTTTCTGCCTCTGCTGCCCAAACCACTCATCTCCAATGTTTATAAGCCACAGTCAACTGTGTCAGAGCTGCTCTCTCAGTATCTCAGTCACTGCTGTGTAACATCAGCATTTGCACAGCATCACATAGTGCTTGCAAGGAAAGCCCAGGTCCCTATTAGGATTTAAGCTTAGACTCTCGGAGGTACTTCAGTAAACTGTAATATCAAATGGCTGTTAGATGTCTAATTCTAATGAGTGTTAGATTTCTTATTTCTATCTGGACAATTTCATGCCTTTGAGGACCTGGATCTTGGCCCACAAGCTGATGTTATTTGCATTAAAGAATATGTCCCTTGATTAACTTTTAATGAGACCAAACTTAAGATTGTTTTATGATCAAGTTAAACATCTTTTGTCCCTTTATAAATCACTAGTCAAATAAATCTGGTAAGAAGCTGATGTCTTCTAAAGGCTGTAATTTTTTGGGGCAGAATAATTAAATTTTCCAAAATACTTATCATAATTATGTTTTGTTCAGAGATTAGCTGAGCTATTTTCTTGGGGTCAATTGTGACTCATCCTAAAGACAAAAGCAAAAATTTTTGGTAAATCCTATTGGAACGACTACCAGCTGTTCCACACAATAAAGTGGCTCTTCTCCTGTCTTTTAACATGCTAGTGAAGTTAAAATATTGCTCATGGTCATTCTTCAGCATTCTGCACAAAGGTCTTGGAGATCAATGTGGTGGGCAGTTAGAGAGCACGACAAGTAAACGAACTCTCAAGGAGCGACAATCCAGGTGTAAGAGTCTGTTTAATAGCAATGTATGGTTTGTGTAAGACAAACTAATGTTGTTCTCTGTCTTTGATGAAAAGAAGGAGCAGATTAGAAGGTTAGAACAAAGCAGCAGAAAATAATGAAAGTGCCCAATTCTGATTATCTCATATCTCCTACCTTTGTTAGCTTCTGTGGAAGCAGCTTTCTTATGTCCTACTCCTGCACATGCAAAAAAGAAGGCAGAAATTACTGTTAACTTCAGCATGAGCTGGTTGTTTTGTGGTCTTGATTCTCAAGCTACATTTTTATGGTCAGTATAACCCTCTCTTTATTTTCAAAAACTCTCTTAAAATCACATGTAAATGGTATTTAATACCTCAGCACTTGAATTCCAGCTCTCTGTGATGCTGTATGGATAGGAAAACTACCAACAGTTTAAATATTGAGCACAAACACTCTTTGTTCTTGTTTAAAGGTGATAGAAACTACCAACATCTTATCCAAGCTCAGGAGGAGTTGTGACTTAAAATATGCATGAGCCAATGGTCTCCAAATGCTTTCTGTCCCCCAGCACAGGACTGGCACAAGGCAGTGGTTCCAAAAGCATTTCACAACTGAATCAGTGTTTCACAATTGTATTCCAGGCTTTTATATTATTTTTTTAAGGCTTTTACTTACAGAAAACTTTATGCTCCAATGCATTTGATTTCACACGCCTTTAAATATGATCCTGAAGATGTCTAGAGATGAAAAGAAAGAAGCAAGTGGTTATCCAGCTTCTTAAAGTGTCTGTGCCTTTCTTCTCCAGGTTGGTAGATCGCTTGACACCTTTCATTGGGGATAAGGATGGATTTAGAAATTTCGTATACGCAGAAGGGCACACAGCATAGGTAAACTCACCCTTTGCCACAATTCACAGATCTTTTAGAAGGCAATTCATGGGTATGGAGCATGGCTCGTATGGGTGATTCCTATGATTCAGTGGCACACTGGCTGAATGCTATCAAGGTAATGTCTGTGTAGGCCTGGCATCCTATCTCTCCTTCAAGCTGCTGCAAGACAAGCATAACTGGAGATAAATACCATTAGACTAGACTCTAAATTTTCTTTTATTTATGATACACTACAAAGGAGTATAGTGCCACAGTAGGTAGCAGACTGATAGCATCACACATTGGCACATGCTATATTTAGGTCAAACAAAAGCTATCTTTAACACATCCTGGGTGATGGGCTTGGTCCTGACCCCATGTACCTTACCCAGAAAAGACTCACTAAAAGCAATAAATCAGTCAAAGGTCTTCACCTTCCAGTTATGTCTTTCAACAATAACACAATTTGCAGCAAACAATTAGTTAAATTTGTAAGACAAGGGTATTTTAGGGAAAAGGGTAATTTCCATGGGGAATAGTGTACCTGTTACCAAAAAAATCAGATTCAGTTCTCAGGAATTATGTCTCCCCATTGCAAAAATTACCTTTGCTTTTTATTCATTGCTATAGATCTCCTTTCTGTATCAGTTAAACACTTACTGCAAAGAAAAAGATTTTGGTGGGTGACATCTTTTGTGATACTTTGCACAAGAAAAGGAATTTCATCAGCCCATCAGCAATAAAAGGTATATCAATTGCATGAACCAAAGAGATCAATAAAAGATGGAGCAATTAATTTTGCTCAAGACATTTTACAGGATATCATTTGCTTAACAAGGAGCAAACACAATTACATCAATTATTTCTTAGAGTTAGAAAAGTCTGCTGTGAGAAATAATTAGAAGTCATTATAAACACCAGATTTCCAAGTTTACAAAGATTAAATCTTGATCTCTCCTGTGAAATGTTATTTCTTGAACACCTGAAAAGCACCGTAAGCAGGAAGGAGAGAAAAAATATAATTTCCATTACCCAAAATTCAAGCCAGACAACTTGAGACAGTGCTTGGAATATCTATGATGTATTAATCTTACCAACAGAAGAGAAGCACCATTTACTCTTCACTGAAAGTAAGTCTGATATTAAAGTCGTTTTTTTGGTGGCCTGAGAGAGCACAGGCCACCATGTTACAAATGTGGTCACCTGTCTACAGGTGGTCCTATGCAGCCTGAGAAAACTTTGTATAAGAGGATTTCCTCATGGGAAAAGACTTCTGCTTACAATGTCAGCAGCAGAATCAAGAACTGTATGGAGATGGATACTTTTCTCACGCCATGAGTCTGCAGTAGGTTTGTCTCTGAAGGACGCCAGTGACTCTCAACTCCTCAAAGCTACAGGGCTGAAGAGGCTGGTTGACAGAGTATCATTATGAATTTATTCAGTCTAATTTTTCAAACAAAGCTACATGTCAAACTGACAGCCCATACACTCAGAACAGTATCTGGTTGTTTTTCTTCCCATGGATTGCACAAGAACATAAGCATTTGATTAATTCACAAAACTATCTGCACTTGGTCTGCATATGGTTGTGTATAGGCGGGGATATATACAGGTAGATCCCAGAGTATGTAAAAATACAACATAAATTACTAAAGAACAGTGAATCAAGCTAAAAGGACATAGTAATGAGCTCTAGAATTCCCTCACCTACTTGGGATAAAGTTTGAAAGAGCAACCCTCCCCTCTTCACACTTTTCTTATAGAATCATAGAACTGTTTTGGTTGGAAACTAAACCTTAGCCTACTAAACCATAGCCCGAAACACCACATCTTCACGCTTTTTGTGCACCTCCAGGGATGGTGACTTCACCACTTCCTTAGACATGTTCCAATGCTTTATCACTCTTCCAGTAAAGAAATTTTTACTGATCTAATCTGAACCTCCCCTGGTGCAACTTAAGACCACTTCCTCTTGTCCTGTCACTTGTTACTTAGGAGAAGGGACCAACACCCACCTCACTACAATCTCCTTTTAGGTAAATGTAGAGAGCAACAAGGTCACCGCTCATCCTCCTCTTCTCCAGTGTAAACAATCCCAGTTCCCTCAGCCGCTCCTTATAAAACTTTATTCTCTTATCCTCCTCTGGACAAACTCCAGCACCTCAGTGAATTTATTGTACCGAGAGACCCAAAACCAAACACAGCATTCAAGGTGCTGCCTCACCAGCCCTGAATATAGCAGTATGATTGCTTCTCTACCCCTGCTGGTCGCACCATTTTTGATACAAGCCAGGATAGTGTTGGCCTTCTTGTCCACCTGGGCTTACTGCTGGCTAATGTTAAGCTGGCTGTTCAACCAGCACCCCCAGGTCTTTTTCCACTGGGAAGATTTCCAGCCACTCTTCCCCAGGACTTCTTGACCAGCAATATGCCCTTAAAAATCTTTTGAGAATTTCTATATCCAAGCGAAGGCCAAAAAATGCTAGAAAGCCTGTAAAAAGTGAAGTTGAATAAAAGTAGCTGTGCAACTCAAGGGATGAAAACTTGAGAGGGTGACTGATAGCAAATTAGAGGACTAATGGGCGGCCTACCTGTCGTACATCAGAGGACTAATGAAAGTCTGCACAAGGCACGTGGAGGAAAATGAGTAGACTGGGTGAATGTTCAAATACAGCATTTAAAGATACATGGCATTATTGAATACTTGGTGCTGCAAAAAAAATGGAGTTACTTTGTGTGTTTGGAGAATGGATACAGCAATTAAGCAATAAAACCAGACACAAGAGATGCTCAATGAGAATCATTGGGGTGATTTTCCCACTACTACATAATGTATAAACAACTAGTCAAATATACACAGCGAGGAACTCTATCTTTGATACTTTGAGCTTGGAGTTTTGTAGACTTGGACCTGTTCATGTCCATGACACTCTCAGCAGCTGTAAAACTGTGCATGAGTAGGCTCTGAATAATGGAATGTGCTAAATCCAGTGTTGCACTGACCTACATGGCCAGGAAGGCTATGTGAATCAGTCTAAAAAAGAGGTAGTGTAGTCATTGGCTGTTGCTGACAGTACGTGGAAAGTACACTCTAGAAAAAGCAGTCAGACTTTGGGGGTGCATATCATAGCTATATCTCATATTGAGTGTAGGGTTTTGGGACCCTACACAAGTTTGTAACATACACCTGGTTTTGAGGGAAAAAGAAGTCTCCACAAGGAGCTGCAGTTTATACCCAGCACTGAGGGTAGAGCACTGATGTCTGAAAAAGGGAGGCACCTAGTGCTCAGCTCAGGCAGTGCCACCAGCTGTCTAGTGCCAAATGTTGCCTAGTGCAGAACTCCTCCAGGAAATAAATAATAGACAAATTAAGGTTTATCCTGAAATTAGCCAAAAACACCTAACAAATCCAAGCTGAAAAGTTTCCCCAGAGAAAAATCAGACCTAGAGCACTAGCATACCACTTCAGCATATGCGGAGGATCGCTTCGCTGAAGCCTTGTTCCTGATTTTGCTTATGCTGGTATTTTGGTGGAATTGCTTCTGATCAGGGCAGGCTAAATGAGAAAAGAAGGTGTTTCAGTGTTTCAGAAAAACAAGTATTTCTAGGCTTGGCATTGTGGCTGTGTGAATAGCCCGAGACTGACACAGTGGAACAGAAAGGTTAAGCAAGCCAGATAATAAAGAGTAGTGGGAGCTCTCATGGGCACTGGACTGTCCCCACCAGACTGAAAAGGACTGATGTGTCTCCTGGTGTATGTCAGTGACTTAATGAAGAAATGACTGCACAAACAAACAAGCAGACAGAAAACCTGTCAGCAGACTGTCAGGGCAAGTGTGTACAGCTGACAATGACAAATCCAAAGAAAACATGAACACAAAAAAAGGCTTATTAAAGCAGCACAAGAAGATGAGAAAGGAAATTAGCCAGGCACCAAAGAGCATCTCGTTAGAGTGAAATTTGGTGTTAACGACCACTACTTACAGTCATCATATGGCTTTAATGAATAATTTGTCTTTGCCAAAGCCTGCTGTCCCTACTGCAAACCACGATGTTTGATGTACTTTTAATGGTCCATGTGTTTCATTTATAACAATCCAATTAACAATTGGGTTCCAATAGGTCTAATCATCATGTACTGTTAATATTGGTTTTGTACTGTTGGGAGTTTCACAGTTTGTTAAATAGTGTTTTGCACAACTGAGATTTTCAAACTCACAGACCTGCTCAGCCTGTTAAACTTCTGGAGGGGAACGAACTGATAAGGACAAGCAAAACATAGTTACAGAAGAAGAAAGGTCATTGAGCTGGTGCTGTAATTCCTCTTTTTAGACCAAATTCTGAGCTGCAAAGAGCGTATTATGTGCACAAACTATATGATACAGGGGCTATAAGAGCCTATGGGCTGATGACAAGCATTCAGAAGTATTCTGAAATGGAGAGAGGGTATATGTTGATTTATTTGCCAGTATGCTGACAGAGGAGTACACACTGCTGCGTCATTGCAACGAAGGATCACTTCTTCCATCCTGCAAATCAACATGCTGCAAACAACAAAAGCTAGGGGAAAATTGCTACCCCAGACACAAGGTGGACCCAAATGGACACAGCTCTGAACAAATCAAATTAAGAGAATCTGTTCATCTGGGTTAATGTGCACTGAACTATGCAGAACATGTCCTTTACCCCATGCCATACAGGAGCAACAGATTCTACTGGGATTGTGCTCTAATCTGGCTAGGGAACAATAACAGATGGACCTGGAGAAGGAAGATGATTTCCTGAGGCTGTTATTTCTTCATTGCCCCAGTGATCCTGCTCATGTTAACATAATAAAGGTAGATAAAATCTGATCTGTAATATGATACCTGTAGTTCTGATCTTTTCAAAGTGCACTTCTCCAGGCCACTTGGCTTAACACAGCCCTCCAAAAAGAGTGCAAGAAAACATCCAAATACATAAATAGAATTTCCGTACCGTACACAGGGCAATACAGAGGTGGTAGAGAAAATTATTGATTCATTTGAGGGGCAATCTAGAAAGTATGGTTATTTATGTCCTGTCTGCTGAAATTACACCATATGAGCCAACAAAAAAAAAAAAACAATCCCAAAACCCAAATAACAAAAAACCCTGTAAACTTCAGCAGCTCATGAACCCTTTACATAGTTACAATCACTTATGGGGTTCACGGATGCAAAGGACAAATTTATAACCTGATGTTGAAGTGGCTTGACTGCCTGTCCACTAACAATGCCACTTGGGAATATTTAGTAAATAGGAAATTAACAATTTTAGAGCAGTTTTTGTATCATCTCACTACCTCCTTTAAATAAAATCCCATTCAGGACAACAGACTCTCAACTGTGCATTTCAATCCTTTCATATATGTTGGACATTGCTGTTGTCTTAGCAACTATACATGAACATAGTGTATTATAGAGATATACAAGAGCTTATTTAAGTCTTGTTTAACTTTTTTTACCCTTGATGGTGTGAAAATAAATCAGGATTTTTTGGTAATGTCCAATTATATATGCTAGAAGAAAAGATTTGTCCAACACCAGTTTTCTTTTCATCCTCCATGTTCATTCATGTTCCTTGATTTTGTGAACAGATTGGTAGTATGTTTCTACACTATGTAGCAGTGCTTAACTAGCATCCTGGAAAACAATAAACTTTCTATTTATAAAGCATGAATATCTGTTCTTCTTTTTGCAGGAGTAGCTTATTTTTATTTTTGCATAAACAAAACCAGAAAAAAAAATAATAAAATCTTTGAGATTTAGAAAGCTAGACTAGGTTAAACTCAGGAAAAAAATTATGTATATGAACAGAAACACAAAATAAAATTTACAAAAAGTTTACTCACAACCATCCCTGTAGACAGCACTGATCTATATTTAAGCGTAAAGTACAAAAAAAAAAAAAAAAGATAGCCCAATATTTTATACAAGTAATTGAAGCAGCAATGTCTAAATCCTCAGGAATTCTGTGAAAATCATATGTGGGGTTAATGACCAGTGAGTCTAAAACAATTCACAGAGGCAAGTGTAACAAGGCTGTCCAATACCACCAAGACCTTCCTTCAGCTACATAGCAATAGGCAGTATGATTTTCACTAAGACTAGAAGAATTTGGTCTTAACGACAGAAATAACTTTCCAGAAAAGACAAAACAAGAAAGGAGGATGCAGAAAAGGAAAGGAGGATGCAGAAAGGGACTGATTAAAAGCTGCATTTAGTCAAGAACAAACAATCTAATAAAATTAAGTATCTCTGTAAGACCAAAATAAAATCCAGAAAAACAGACCCTATTTGATTCCAGTAATAAAGGTATTGTAACCAATAAAAATTTATGTGGAAATTGAATACTCTAAACTGATAAAAACTAATTTCACCCAGAATATGTGTGAGGATACCAAATTATCCTGCTTTGTTTTAACTCTCTTTTAATGTCAGCTGTACTTTATAGATTCTGTGACTGATATTAGCGTAGATGTTGTTTCCATGCTGTAAAATGCTGAGCATCCACATCTCACCAGAAATTAGATATCAGTTCAAAGACAGTAAGATAGATACAGAAATGGTTATTTCTCTTCTGGTATTACTGAGGGTCATTACTGCTGTTTCAAGGCTTGTGCCTGCACCAGCACGTCAGGAAGATATTTCCTGCCCAAAAGATTTAATCATGTAATTGCTTGTCTTTTTTTATACTAAGTGGATGGACAGGTAGAAAGTGCTTTTCTGCACTTAGTGTCTTTACAGAAGGCTTCACACCCCTCATCTTTATATATCTGTAATGTGGGCACTTATGTTTGACTTATATGATCAATGGAAAGAAACAGGCACTTCTGGGGGCTTCATCTGCCTCAAATGTCTTCTTTCAGGAGATGAGTCACGCCTTAGCAGTGACTACTTGTCTCCACTGAGATTAAGGCAGACTGAGGTCATTAGGTCATTAGGTTTGATCAGACAGCCTGCCCACCCAGCTAAGTACACCAAAACAGTAATGTCAAAAAAAAAATACTATTGCCCTAAATTATATTTCCTTCCTTTTAATGCGCATTTCCTGTCTAAATCAACTCCCTAGGGGTGTTACATTGTTACTGGAGAAAGTTTAATTAATAAGTTGTTTCTCCACAGCAGAAATTTTATGTTATTCTCAAAAGAGCAAAGTTGATGCACAGCTTTGTTGTTAATTACATCACAATCAAAGATATTATAGCTGCTTATGGGGCAAGAAGAGAATGCTACAAAGAAAAATAGATAAACCCTATAGTTCTCAGTGCCAAAACAGCAACTGTCCTGGGCCTCTAGACAATGTGTCTTCACACCTCTTCTTGTTACCTTCTGCACCTCTGCCTCCGCAGACCAAATGATGAAGAGGGATCCATATCGAGTCATGTGATAGGAAAGGGGGAAGTTATAGGATGGAGCCATGTCCTCAGACATGTGTCTTCTGGCAGGGCTCCTGGAAAGATGGGAACCATCAGGAAGTTGGTTTCTGGGTTTGTGGCACAGCCGCTCCCTTACTCTGGTAAGAGAAAATAGAGGAAACATTAACACCAGTGTTTCTCATTCTGCACTTGCATTCTCTCTGCATGATTTGGCCTCTGGTAGGAATTTCAAGATACAGTTGTTGAAAATATGATTTATAGACCAGCAATATAGCATGAAAAACCTTCTCATTTCCTAGAGTATGTACAGTAATTGATGTTGGTGCCAGCTGACTGGAAGATACAGAAGAAGACGGGGACATTCAGAAAGCCTGACTCCAAATCCTTGAAACTTATTCCAGTTCTCTGCAGAGCGATTTGGATGGAAGTCTCTATGAGCCCATTAGAGACATCAAAGTTGGCAGCACTCTGTTATTACTAAGATACATTTTTTTTATTTAAAAAGTGAGTAGCTGTTTTATAATAGTTTTCCTTTACTTACAGAGGGCATAATATTGGCCAGGTGATTTCTCTATTGGAAGTGACAAACTACAGAAGATTTTAGTTGTATCAGTATTTTTATGGGTTTGATGCAAAGGAGAATTGGATCCCAGTAGTATGCAATCCACGTTCGAAAACCATATAGTGTACTCTCAGAAGTTTTATTCTGCACCCTTTATTTACACACATCAAATGTATGTTAATCTCCACTACAATAAAAAATTGCGTCTGAAATAGCTAGTCTACTGAGAATGTTTACTGATTCATGGTCTATACTTGTCTATACTATAGATTCAAACTGATCCATCTACTGCTATAGCTGCACAACTGCAGTTCTATTTGGATGGACTCTTTATGGCAATCAGCCATAATTTGCAGGATAATGTCTTTGCCTACTTTCTAACCGGGGGTAATTTCCACTGGTGGGAATAGAAGTTTTGGCTGTCACGATAAAAATCTGTAATTGTGCAGTTACAGCACTGGCTGAAAGTGGAGAAATTCAAGGTATAGACAGAAGTGTAATACATACAGTTCTTTTAAGAGTCTTAGTTTCTCATCAATGAATTGCTATGAGAGTAAATGCAAATGAGCTGGAGTTGTCAAGAAAGAAATATATCAGAAAACCCTCTACTTTTTGATGGAAAATTTTACTAGAACACTGGAGGGGAGGACCGAGACTGGCAGTTAAACATTACTTATGTACTTACGAAACCTAGGGCTCAGAAATTTCCTAAACTGTTGACTAACAGAAGCTAAGGGGCAGATACAGCAATACATCTCTATATACACTTTATTCTCCTAAGTGTTTTCTAAGTATTAGTGCCTATTGAATGTCAGATGTAGGGCAAAGGGCTAGACAAATTTTGGTTTAGCCAATGTGGCCATTCTTATACGCAGTAGTACAAGTAGAATTAACAGATTCAGATCAAGTACTTGAAGATGACTGAGGTCCTTTTCCTATTATATAAAAACATCCTAAAGCCCCAGTGTGTCTTTATAAAAGCAATTTCAAATAATTAAATGTTCAGACTTTGTGGCCTATTTCACATGGTCCACGATTAGAAAGATGGGAAAAATTTCCATACTGTTAGCATGGTTTCAGGGTGCTGATTCATTACCAAAGGATTTTGGATTAGGCTCTCTCTACCTCCAGAGAAACAATCTCTAGTGACAACTATCATACTTGCGGTTGTATGGACTTAAGGGATTCATGTTGGAACTCAGAGCACAGTAAAGCACCTCATGTGAACCAGTCCACTGATGGAGCTGCTCAGGTAGGCCCATAGGCTGAAATTGTTCAACTAGATATGAATTAGGTATTTAAAAACTAGAACAGGAAAGACCAAGGAGCTCACAGATATAGATGCAGAAAACCAGCACATGACCTCTCACAGGCATAAGTGGCCCATGAGCCTTCTTCAAGACGTTGGATATCTTCCAAAGAAGTGTTTCATCTCATCCAAAGTGTCTAAAGTGCATGGTATGCATTTTTCTGTGGAGCTGATATGTATCTTCATTGATTAAAGGGTTTTACCTAGAACAGATAACTGACTTTATATGGTAGAAGTCAGTTGACATTAAGTGTCCCACTCCCATGCTTTATTTACAACTGTGATGAAATCAGCAGCAAAAACATCCAAAAAAAAATACTCAGAGGGAGAAAAAAAGCATTCATTGCAATAACAGAAAGATAAAGTAGAAAATAAACCTGAAACAAACATATGCTGATTCTAAAAAAAAAAGATATAAGAGAATGTGTTTGTCAGAACTACGATAGCCAAGTTATTTAGAGCAACAGAAGGAAAATTGCCTACCATGAAACTGTACCTCAGTTTCTCTTCTTTGGGAAAGTCACTCTTGAGAGCTCCCGTCTCCACTTTTCCTTTCACCCACAAATCTCCTTTACTTTCTGTCAGTTTTACCCAAATTGCCCTTTAAAACTCTTTGATTAAATTCAGGTTGGATTCTTTCACACATTGTGTTATGACCTTCAGATAGTTATTCTATTATGTCTAAAATAGTGTTTACATGCAAGACGGAGAAATACATAGAGGTAGATGTGGAGATAGATATATAGACATTTAAAGAGCACTTCTTCATACTTCTTATACTCTGTTTAATTCTAGCTAGTATGAGCAGGCTCACACATTTAGATCATGATTCAAAGCCGATTAAACTCAATGAAAAGTTCACACTGACATTAGATCATACTCACAGAGAGGATAATAGACCTTTCAGCAGAGGAAATGAAAGTATAATAATACACTGTCTTAGTATATAATCATGCCTTCATCTAACAGCAAGCCCCAGTATCTTAATAGTCCACTAGTCTCTTGCAGAAAAAAGGCCTACTTTTTTGGCTCAGATCTTACTCTTTTGGTATTGAAGGGCATAGATTCAATTTCTACCAGTTTTTAGGTCTTACTTTTTTGGTATTGAAGGTCATGATTTCAGTTCCCACCAACAGCCACGATGTCTGAAGGGATGTTGCCATAGCTGTGTATGGAGGCAGCTGAGAAATAATGTGAACTCTTTGGCTTTTAGAGGCATTTGTCTAAAAGACATAATGTGTAATGAAGCGATTTAGTTCCTGAATTCTTGACTCACACGTTCTTCTATAAAACCTATTTTTTTACTACCAGTGTATGTAACTGGTACATAACTCTTGAAGTTTGCTGGTAGAGGTAGCTTTTTGAGTACTGGCATTTGTGATATCAAAATATATGTAACTCCAACTAGCATGAAAGTCGTAACTCTACTACTAAACAAAAAAAATTCCAGACAGTGTTCTCAGACTTTGACATATTGTCCATCCTGGTACACTGTCAGTGTGCTTCCAAGGACAGACTTAACCAATATCTCCCAGAACCTAACAAGGATCCTGGATGCATTTGACCATTCCAAACAAATTACTTTGGAGGGTAAAAGAACTTGGCAATATGGATATGCACTGTTTGTTACCACTCAAAGCTTGTGCCAGTCGATTCAAATTTAATTCCTTAGAATACTTGCGAATGGTGTAAAACTGTGTCCCTGTATCTTCATCCAGCCATGATCCCAGAGGAAGAGTCCTTTTCTAGAAGCCAGTTGCAAGTGGTATTCCTGCACTTTGAAGAGCTACACTGGAGGGAACAATATTGCAATTACTTTTCTAGATTTCCTGCATTATAATAACTAGTCTGAGGAGATTTCTACCAAAGGTTGCAATGATAATACAGAAAAAGGGATAATAATGCTTTGTTAGTGTTGCACAGCAATGATGCACAGAGCATTTGCACAGAGCTTGTCCAGCTTGTACCTGGATGAAACATTGAGTGGAAAAAGGAACTATCCACAGAGAAGAAATCAAAGGAAAAGTATACATATACTGCATCTGCAAAAGTTCACTCTCTTGTATTTTTTGGCATTGGAAGAAATAGAAGTACCAATACCAGAGGACATAAAAATAATTTCAGGACTCTGACAAAAACTCTGTAGAGAAGTCTAAATCCAGCTAATCAACTTTGGCAACCTTTCATCTGCTACAATATACCCTGAGTATTCTCTTGCAGGTTCCTTACAGGAGAGATAAATGGGAGTTGAGATAAGAAATTCTCTCCAATAATGGATTATGACATGTATCAGTTGCCAGGATCACTGGGAACAAATTCCAAATCCATCATCTCCTTCACCTTGCCTTCTTTGAAGCTTCACTTGTAAGCATTTCCAAGGGTATAGTATAATGTGTCATTACTTTCACAGAATCCTGCATTCATACTTTCATTTCCAGGTAGGAAATTATAAGAATAGAGATGTTACCTAGATTTAACAATAGCCTAATTTTCAAGATGTCTCCTACCAAAATTGCCAAGAACTATGATCATCCACATCTTCTGGTGCTGTCTATATTTCATTCCATTGCCCATACACGAGGCAGGTCTTTATGTGCATTGCAGGCCTGTAACTGCAGAGAAAACTTCCCTTCACAGTATTATATCCATCTACTCTGGTGTGTAACTAACATACAATAGGTCATAAAGTGGAGATAATGTTCAGCCACCGCTATTATCAAGCCAGAGTTTCTGCACTTTGGGCAGAAGTAGGGCATCACATTAGCACTTAATAAGAAGTATATTAAATACCTGAGATCCCCCAGACAGGACTCTGAGGAAAAATTCATAAATGCCCATTTAAAATTAGAAATACTATGTTTAAACCTCATCCATAAATAAAGTATAAAAGCTTTTATTAAATCAGTAATGATATCAGTTCAGTATTCTAAAGATAACTTCTGATCTAGAAAATATATCATATTATAATAATTCATAAACACAATATTAGCAATATAAATATGGCATAATATAATAACTAATGAGAGTATTGCAACTAGAAATATGCAAAAAAGTCTGATAATGTAATAGTGATGTTGTGTTTGTTATTAGACAAACTTCAACAATAGCATCACTGACTCATACAACAAATCTTAGCTTTACACTTTTTTTTCCTGATGCCATATCATACATATCATCCTGTCTTGTCTCACAGACTCTATGTGGGCAGGATTTCACTTTAAACAACCACAGAAAGGGTGTCAGCTGCCAGACTAATCACCTTGGTGACTCTTTATGGCCAGCAGGAAGAATCACAAACTTTAAGAATTTGATTAATTAGACTTATTTTAATATGAGAGGAATAACACTCTATATGTCCCATATTTTGACTCTGGTGTCTGCAAAGTAAGGCAAGGGTGACAAGTTCAGATGTTTACACATATGCAAGTTAACTTGTGTGCGGTCTTGCTATTTGAGCTCTTCCAAAAGAATACCAACTTCATTCAGGTTGACAGAAAAAAACTGAAACATAATTCAAGGGACTAAAAGTGTCCAGAAGGTTTAAAAACTGTGCACTCCTCAAAACTTCTTAAATGCTTTTTCCTGCTGCTTAAACTTTTAAATGCCCAAAGTGATGCGGTCAATAAAGGTAATAATATTTGTCATTCTCCCCCAAGAAAACAGTTCACTGAATGGCAAATCCTAAGCGGGTTCACTCTTGAAGACTAATACAAAAAAAAATTGATTAAAAAAGAGCATTTGATTTTTGTAACGACTGGGATTATTATGAAAAACACATTCTTTGCAGTGGTGAAACGTTACTAGAACACTGTTTAGAGGCAGAAATAACTAACCCAGATAAATCAGGAAGTGCAAAGTAGAAGAGTGAACAAATACTACCGGAGTCAAATTATGTTGTCTCATTAGTATTGCCACTTAGTGAAAATCAGCATTTCCAGTCTGTGCTCTGTCAGTTCCAGCAAGCAGCCATTAAAGTTTCCTGTTAAATCTTCCAGAACCTGTGCCCACATCCGAGATGCACTCAATGCCCTTGAGTCCCCCAATCCAGTCAAAGCTAGAGATGAGCACATCATCGTAAGGCTAGGAATTTACCATTTTTGTTGTTCAGCTTAGACACTCAAGAAATATGCATCTCATAAGATAGAGGTATAGATTTCCTTCTTTCTTTCTGTGATGATAATAAGCTGGATTTTTTGGTAGGTATAAGCTACTAATTTATAGTAAACACAGAAACAGAGAAAGTGTAAAAGCATTCTTTATTTTGCTCAATTCTGTTTAATTTAATCATTAAATATTCTATATTTATTACAATTAACCACCATAACCAATCATAAAGCAAGAAACTCTGTGAACATTTCTCTTTTGAGTTCTGAAAATCTGGCTGTTCTTATTTTAAACGACCTAAATGAGGTTGGAAAAGTAACAGAAACAGAATGAACCTTTGAAAAAAAACATTGACAGGGAGTTTTTTCACCCACTTCCTCTGGCTGTCACCGAGTCCCTCTGGAGTATACTTGGAACACTCCTTTAATGACAATAACTTGAAAGACTATTGTAATAAAAAGAAAACTAATAATCACAGGATATGAAACCCAATGATTTCTAAACAAGAATTTTTAATTAATACTGACTGAATTATTTATGACAAAAGCTTCACTCATATAAATGCAAAGCCTTTCATAAGACCACAGGCAGCAAGTTCATTTATTACTTTTTAAAAGCACTTTATTATATATCCTTATAGCAAACATGAGATCAAACACAGGAAAATCAACAACAACATAATAAAAACAAGCTGAAGACTGAGAGGGCTGCTTTCAAAACAGAAAGAATAACTTACTGCTTAATTATTCAGTAAAATTATTTCAGACTATGAAAACAATGGAACTGTTATTAATGTTTTGGTTAACAAACAGCACGTCTCTGCTCAGATTAGGTATATTAATCACGACAAGGAGCTGCCACTACCTTATGCCTGCTTCAAATGGCTCTTATAGGAAGAGGGTCTGAACAGACTCGAAGGAAAATCTGAAAGAGAACTCAGATTTCTTTAAATCAACCAAGGGAAAAAGAACTTGCAAAGTAAAGAGGGGAGATGGTTAGCTCAGTGGTCTGAGGGGCCAGGATATCTGGATTGTTGCCTGCTCCACAGGATCTCAGGTACATCAGTTTACCATGTCTACCAGAAGCTGTTGTGATCCAATCTGGATCAAGGGCCAGACTAGTGCTAAGGCAAAACACCTGGACTGATGCTGGTTCTTCACCTTCACATTAGTTCTGGGATGCTGAATTCCCACGGATAGGCTAGAACAGCTGAGAATTCTCATAGCAGTACACACATCACAGCATGCAGGGTCCTCCTGGTCTCATCCCCAAGTTGACCAGGGTCAGAGGACACCAACCACCACACCTTGTCTATCTGTGAAGGCCATGGCATTTTATAGTACTTGAAAACTGAAGAAGTAGTTTAAAGCAGCAACAGAAGTCCTGGAAACTTGTTAATTTCCCTTAAAATTTCCCAGGTGCAGGGTGGGGCTTGGCTTGTGTAGTCTGAGAAAGTATGAAATTAATTAGAGCTTGCTCAGGCTGTTTCCTGTCTGCTTCATGTTTGCTGGGGTTGAAAGTGGTTCAGACAGTATTTATAATTTCTTCCATACCAAAGGGAAGTTATATCAGTTCAGGAGAAATTTTTTTGAGCTTGGTTCTAAGTTACGCGGAACAGCCTTTCTGTAGTTCAGGAAAAGAATGGTTGAGCCACCAGAAGGAGAATTAGTCTACCAGACACTGGAGAAACTGCTCAGACCAGAACTAAGATTCTCTGATTATCGTTTCTGATCATCAGTTCAGAACTGCAAAAAATAGATGCTGTCCATCTTTTTCTGCTCCAGCTGAAACAGGGAAAGTATATGCTGCACTTCACTCAAGGAAACTGTTGGTTTTCTTCACACATTTCTGAAGTGTCAGAAAAATATCATGCTTGAAATGATTCAGTCTGAACGTTGATGAAATGCCAAGCAGAGTAATTTTTTTGAACGATGCCCCAGAAAAGAAGCCTACCCAAAAACTGGACATTGTTAATTTAGTTACCACCAAGTACAATCAGAATCCAAACCTGTTATAATGATGATGGACGTATTTGATTTACCTTGTTATGTGATAGGAAGCATTACTGGGGTTTTTTTTAGGAAAGCACACAAAAGCACAGCAGTTGCTCTGTCCTCAATGCTTTTTTTTATTTTTTTTAATTTGTCGTTTGCAATCTATTTTTTATTTTGCAGCTATTGACCTGTAATCTTTGCAGCTCATCTGCCACCTTGTGGTCTTGTTGCAGACTTTTCTTGGAGCTGAAGAGGAAGAATGGGTTCTTCAGCAGAAACTCTACATCTGCTCTGCTGTTGCCAACCTGGTAAATGCAGTGACCTTTATTATTATTAGCCTAATTAGCCTTTCGTTCCACAGTGTGAAAAATTAGAAATCAAAATATGGATCTCCTCATTCACCAGGCTATGTCTGTAAAATATCAATATGTGTTGATGTGTGAGTCCTGTATATGTGTATATGTGGAAACAGAATCAGCCACGTCTAATAAATCATATGCATGGTGTTTAGAATATGTGTCATATACCATGATATACATCAATTGAACGGTAGAAAACAAAACTGTAAAAGACCTTACAGGCTCACTTACTCAATCTTCTTTGCCAAAGCTGGACCAGGTTTAACAGATTATTTTTGGTAAGTATCTAAGCTGTTCACAAAACCCCTCAAACAATAGAGATTGCCTGGCCTCCCCAATAAACTATTTGAGTGCTTACTGTCTTGCTACTAAAAAGCTTCTCTTCATATTTAAGGTAATCTATTGAGTTTAATCCCATCAATTTATGTCCTGTCCAACAGGGACATGATGAATAGTTTATTCCTTCCTTTCAGATAGACATAAAATATTAATGAATTGCTATCAGTTTAAATTGTTTCTCTGATATTAACTGATTCTGATACGGATAAATGATGGATATTTACATTAGAATTGCCTAGGTCTGAATTATTCACAAATAACTAGGGAGTGTGCATGTTCAGTTTAAATCTCCTTGAAGAGGCTTGATTTCTGAAGTGTCTCTCTGCAAAAATAGGTCTCTGTGTAGTGGAAAAAACCTAGGAAGCTAGAAACTGGGGCACCAGAAATAACTAGTTGTTTTTGAAAATCTAAACACTGATATTGAGCAGAATGAATCAACATTTTTATCTCGTGGTTATAACAGTTTTAGCTAAAGAGAGTCCAGATGCTTAATCTTGCTGTCTCAAGAACTTCCAAAATTACAGTCAGTACCCATCCTCAAAAAAAATTTACCATTATTTTTTTATGTTTTAGCTCTATTTCAAAAACAAGCTGCTACTCCATCTGCTGCAGCAGAACGCATTTACAGAGTCGAGCTACTCGGTCTACATGCTAATACCATTGTGTGAGCTGCATGATTCCTGTGCAAAGACTGATTATATCTTCACATCAAAAGGATCCTACAGAATATGTGGATTTGAGGTGCTCATAAAGAACAGTCACTTTTACAACTAGTGTCATGCCTATTAAAGGTATTTATGTATGTCACTAATACTAAAGACATCCCCCAACCTTATCTGTTTACTTAGGGACAACTGGGTTTACAGTTTCTTTGGCTGAAAGACTAGAAGAAAAATATACAGCAAAACACATGCAGGAGATGACATAACTTTAACACCCTATTTAGTCTTTGCTCTGAAATGACCCTCCCATCACCAGTTCTCTCAAAGGCAGAAGTTAAATAAGTTAAATAACTGGTGTTGCCTACCAGTTTTTTTTCTCCAGTACTTTAGTCCACATGGGTTCTAATTCACACACCAAAAGTATCACAAGATTCTCGGTCGTTTACAAGTATGGCAATATTGACTTTGGCGACAGAGGATCCTCCTTGCCTATAAAGTCTTTGGTCCCTTGCATCGTCGGTCTCGTAGGCACATTTGAATATCTGAAGCCCTCATTCACACCAGGGCAGGAGAAGTTAAGCCTCATCCCATGCCAGCAACATGGCAATAGGTACAAATCATGCCCAGAGTACACTCTATACCTTATCCAGCTAAAGAACTGGCCTTGTTTTTTAGGGCTCAAAATTGATTGATTATAATGAAAACACAATTTATTTAGTCCTGAATATCTCAAGTGATCAGATACTTTTGGCTGCCATTTCTTCATAAGAAATGAAAATGTTAAAACTCAGGCCACCACAGAGGGAAATGTCATAAAGTCATAGAATCATAGAATAATTAATGTTGGAAAAAAGCCTCTGATGCTTCCCTTGGAGGGTCACTATGACTTTTGCCCGGGGGCAGTAATGACACTTGATGAATATTGTCCTCTTGTGAATTTACTCATGACCAGATCAATCGAGGGGGGCAGAGACAGACTGTTGGGTCTTTGCCTGCCTACTACTGCTGGACATGAAGAGAGTTGAAAAAACACCTGCCAACCCTGTGGCAGATACCTTCTATCTCTCCCAGAGCAAATCTGAGTGGAAAAGTGCAGTATCCCAGATCGGCCTCAGCCTGTGTCTGGTGCCTGTGAGGTTGAGACTGCCCCCAGCTGCTCTCCTAATTTGTCCTGCTGGCTCAGAGTTCCCTCCATGACCCTTGGCTCTCCTCCACACACCGGTGTGCATAAGTCCTGACAATTTGCTTAGCACTGGTCCTGATGCTTGTGATGGAGAAGATAAATCCCAGTTCCTTTCTCAACGTTATATATGTGCTGGACATGGAACAGGAAATGTGCTCGGTGGCTCACGTTAGGTCAAGGAACTCAGCTGTTGCTGGCCCAAGGGTAGCCATACAGAGGAAGCAGTAGACTGAGTGCCACTATCACGCTTCCATCTCTCTGCCTGTCCTGAGCTCCAGTGCTTCCATTTCCACCAGCAACAAGTGATGCCAGAAAGCCTCTCAAGCAGTACTCTGCCCTCAAGGAGAAGAGCACTGCAGAGTCCTACAGACATGCTGTCTCTTTGGTTTCTGACCATAAAGCATCTAGTACAATGCAGTCCTTGTCAACAACTAAAACAAGTTTTCCATGAGCTCTGAGATAAAGATTTGCTACAAGTGGGCACTAAGTACAAACTGCACTCTGCTGCTTTCTACTTGAAGTGTTTGTACTGCAAAATAAAACATTGATGAACCTTGCTTTAAAAATAACAGGATGTAACAGATGCAGCTGCTTCTAGTGTAGACTTTAGTATGTCATTATAGTTGAGTTTCCACTTACAAGAGGTGTATAGCAATCAGAGCGATCCCCTCATCTGTGCAGGTCACCACTGCTTTCAGAAAATAGAAAATATCCACCTACTCCAATTGTTTGATAAACAGGGCTGTTAGTTGGAAACTAACACAAGATGCTCAGGATATTGGTAAAACTTCTTGATGAAAGGACTTCATGAAGAATCTACAGGAAGAGCTTTTTGTATAAGAAGATATGTCTGATGTGTTACAAGTTGGACCTGTATGCTGGTTCCTTCCAGATCAAGCAATAGCATGAGTGTGTTGCAGAGGTTTCAGAGCAGTCTCTGTCTCAGATGTCTTCCAGTCAGTCCAGAAAATACTTTAACAAGGTATAGAGGTGGCCAGGGTAGTGAACAGAGAAGACATCTATTTTGTGGCCACTTCAGACAGATTATGGACGTAAAGCTCAAATCAACAACGCAAAACAGTGTAAGTAAACTGGTCAATGATCCTATGCTCGTCAAGGATGTCAAAGACAGGAAGGAAGGTTAAATAACATGGGTAGAGAAGAGGATAAAACATGGAAAATATTTACTAGGACCTTTGGAATTGGAAGAAGGAGAAGGAAAAATAAGTTTTACAAGCTAGACTGCATCCCTGGAGAGCATCTGTTGAAATCACAGCAGGGTCTTATGTGCTACTGCTTCTTCAAATTTCTCACTTACATATGTATATAAGACCATCTGCAAACACAATTTTCTGTTTCAGAACTAGCCCAAAAATTTCCCTTGAATAATACATTTTTATCTATACCAATATTTTAAAACAAAGCATTTCTGCCTTATTTGTTCCAATCCGTCCGCAGTTTAAATTATGCCACAGCAGAATGTTTCAGCATGAATTGCATTTGAAATATAAAATCGTTTACGTTTCTTTTTTACCCCTTTCCAATTCAAAACAACCCAATGAACCAGTTGTAATGGATTTTTTAACAGATTTATCATCAAAGAATCTTTCGAAGGAGGAAAAAAATCAGGAACAGAAAAGGACCCTCCTTACAACACTTCCCCACAGTGTGACTATATAGCGTACAAAAGATGATGACTGAAGCTTATATACTCTTTAATTACTTTTTCTTTCTATTTGTGATGAATCAAATTTTCAGCTTAAAAAAGAACAAACTCTTTAAGCACCATAATTAAGCAGAACATGATTTTATTCATGCTTTTCTCAACACAGCCTTCCTTTCTGTCATTCATTACGTAGGAAAACCCAAACAAAACTCTTGAGGCCATAAAGCATTACCATAAAAGACTCGTCTTTTTCCATTAAAGAGCTCAGAGATGGTTATTTCTTAAATTAATATGCACAGAAGTAGCTAAGAACATCCCCAAGACCCCAAGTTCGATTAGTTTTCATTTTCATGAAATTTTAAAAAGGGTTAGTTTTTTGCCTACATACCTAGCATGAACACATCCTTCTTCCATTCTTACAGTGTGAGGTACTAAAAGACTCTGTTACACCCGTATTTATAATGGATGCAAGAGTTTTGACAAAAGGCCATACTCTTTCTGTGGTGCTGCCTTGCCTCTGGGGAAGCTCTTGCAAGCAAGGAGTTTATTTTATGACTTAATTTGAGTGAATTGTGAATGGCTTTGATGTTGCCTGGAGTGAGAGTTTGATTTTTTTTCTGAACACCTCCCTACACAATGAATGTGTTACATATACTTTATTAAGAACACAAATTAAGAAAATATCTGAATTCCATGCCATAGATAAGAAGGAATTGATTTGCAAGGCTCCAAGATTTACTATTGTTTACAGACAGTAAAACATGTATCTTTGACTTCCCATATTGGCTGCCTCAATAGAAATGTGTCTTCAGTTTGTACTGTCACTAAGTATGCAATCCGTTAGTGAAACAGACAGAGATATGTGGATTTTCAGCTCTAAATTTCCCAACCAAGGGCAGTTATGAAAGTGTTATTAATTTAGCAGAAGATGAGCCTTCATTTCAACTTCAAAATGAACAAAAAAGTGTAAATTTCACACCACATCCAAACAGAAAATTTCAATAATTATGGAGAACACAGGTAAATAACACCATCAGAATTATTAGTTATAAAAGAGGAAGGTGGCCACTCTTAGGAGGCAGATATAGATGTCAGAAATCATAAAACTGAGCAGTCTGGATGTCCCAGAGAGGTAAGGGTGGCCAGGCTTGGCTTTTTTAAAGTATGGTATCTCTTGTAGTAACAGCTGTTGCAATAGTTTTATAGACCAGAGGAGAGAAGTAACTCATCTATCAAGTCCAAGCTGTACATCAAATTTGTGATCCTTGCCACTGTGACCTGAAAACGTGTGCTTCATATGCTGAAGCTCTGTGCTGTGTTTGTCGGGTGTTTAGCTGACAGGTGTGAAGATATTATCATTCCATCTCCATCAGGGATCAAGGAGTAATCCTGAGTTCTTACATATTCCTGATAGGCTTTAATGTCTTTATGGATCTGATATTTATACTCAGACATTGCAATGTATTACAAGCGCACAATGAGAACAGACTCAGTTCACATGGATAGAACTCTGGAGCATGATTGTCCTTTTCCAGGTTGTTAGGGCCCTATGAACATCCTAAAAATTCGGACTTTCATAGTTTACATACAGTATGACTGAATAGAGTATGTCTCCTATATATCATTCCCCATTTCCTCTTGGTACCAGAACACTAGTCCAAGAATGTCTTTGATGAAGTGATGTTTTACCATGCAATCACGGAAAATAAGATTGGGAGAGACCCTTAGATGCAGAATCAGACTGGTCTTTGCAAGTCCTGACACAAGCTTGTCCAACTTACCCTTTATTTAAAAAACAAACAAACAAAAAAAACCCAAAAAAAACAGCAGTGGCAATTCCTTAATCTCCTCATAAAAAGAGCCAATTTTGATTTGAGGAAGGTTCGTTGTTGAGAGAGAAAACAAATCATTAAACAATGCTTAAAACTTTAGTAAGGAACCTTGTTAACGAATAGTAACTTTCTTATGACGTATTTGTTTTGATTAAAAAACAAACATTAATTGAAATAAAATAAAAAGCACAAAATGTCTCTGCAGTTGAAACAAAACAAAGATATGGAAATTAATGTATTTATAACAAGGATGCAATCAGAGGAGGCAAGATTCCTAAAACCTCTTTTTCTATAATCACAGCTGCATGAAATATGTAGGCAAAAACCCAGTGTTTTTCTCAGTAAACAATTCATATCTTGCTAGGACAGAAAATTATGCTCACTGCTACTTTTGAAAAAGCCTTTAAAGGGAAAAGGAAGAAATCACATTCTCCAGAGACTGTCAGTTCTGACTGCACCGAATGTAGTGATCATTGATGTCTTTGCATCTTTATTGTGCCTTTAATACACATTGACTTAATGTGACAGGCAAAGCTTAATGTCTCCCTCAATTTGCTCTAAAATATCTTTGAAGGTAATGGTGCAAAAAAAATCCTCTCCCTTCCTCTCCTCTCATGTATGTCTGGGAGTGTGTATAGACATGCCAGTGTGGACATACGTGTGTGTCACTCATTCCTGTATGTAAATAGTTTTTTATGCTGCAGTGCTGAAATAGCTTATTAATATAAACATCTCAATGATTTGTTTAGGGACTCAAGTGTCAATGAAGTACACACTCTTATAATCTGATGTCTTTTGCTTTCAAGACCACCCCAAAAAACTTAATTTGGACCTGATGTTAGCAGAAGGTGCATGCTTAATTGTCTGATTTTCAGAAGGATTTATTCCTGAGATGTATTTTAAAATCTCAGTAGTGGTGATGTGCCACCAGTTACACATCACATGGCCCACCTGTTGTAAAAGACCCAGTGAGATATCCTGAACTCTGGAGAGTATGGGGTCTGCCTGCTGCTGGTCAATGCGCATTTGTAATAAAAAGAAAGGCTAATTTAAAATCTTTAGAGTTTAAGCTTACTACATGGTGAGAAAATTAAAAAAAAATCTTGCTTCCACCCTTTTGTATTGATGTTCTGCCACATGATACTACAACAAAGCTGCTATGTTTTGTAAAATTCTACACAGTTCTGATCTTAGAAATTTGTGATAAAAATAACCAGGTGCTGAGTTGGGTGCTGTCACTTCAGCTGATAAGTGTGGAGTAAGGTAAAAGGAAAAATCTGTAACAGGTCTCTGCTGCCTCTTTTCACTCATCACACAGAAAAAAAACAGAATTGCCACAGATATAATTAAGTCATTGTTGTAGACATGTCATTAGAAACTTCTACAATTTGCAGGATTTACACCCCTACCTTGCCTCCAGTTATTGTTTTGCCATGCAAATATAAATGTAACAGGTTATTGATACTGCAAAACATGTGCATATAATTTAAACTGCCCTCTGCTTCATCAGTGCAGGAATGACAAGTCTCCTGCACAGTTAGGCTTCACTCTTAAACATGAAAGGATACAGGACAAAACACAAGATAACAGCTCAATAGATGGAAAGCCTGAGGGCTGCTGACAGAGAGTAAAGGAGGCAGAGAAAAGGATTTAAAGTGATTTTAGAAAGCAGGAACAGGAAATAAATAGGAAGAGACAGAATAACAGATGTATAGCACGAGGAAAAGAAACACAGAGGAAGGAAAATTCAGAGGAATACAAGATCGGCTTGTGAGAGAAAATAGGAATGAGCAAGAATATAGACAAGAAGAAACTGCCTAACAAATAGTTCAAATATAAATGAACCTGCCCCTAGTCCTCACAACCCTATGAGAAAATCCTCAAGAATAGAGATGTTTCCATTCAAACCTCTAAGCCTTGTTTAACCTCCTTTTTTTCACCCCTCCACAATGAAACTGATCCCATTTACCTCATCCCAGTCAATTTCAGTCCAATCAGAAAACTGCTCCGTGGTGAGAAATCACTCCCAAATTTGTGCCTTACTAATGGAGGTCAGCAGTGATGTTTTGCAACTGTTTTTATCTCCAGCTGCATCATGAGGTCCTAAAATAGGGGCCACCTTCCTCTATGGAGGACTTAACCAACTGTACAGGAAAAAAGCTGATTTATAGTATCATAAGTAGGATAAATTCACATCAATTCACTCTAATATGGTGCTAGGAAAGTTGTACAGCACTGTCAATCGGCAGAAAAGTGGAATAGTTGTCAGGGTACAAGGGTTTTTGTTGTGGTTTTCTGTTACGTTATTGCACATAGTGAGTAGTCTCAAAACAATGAAACAAGACAGTAAAATTCTAGGTTAAATGATTCCTTCCTGCCAATAAGATGCCTTTGTCTGGAGGCAGGCTGATGTTTCCTGAAAACACCACTTAATATGATCCAGGTCACGATCAGCCACTTTATCAACCACCCAGTTCAGATGCACTTCCTTACCTCAGACCATACTTTGACCATTAGAATCAAATATTCAGAAATCAGAATAAACCCATTCCTGTATGGGAAGAGATCACAAGAGAGTAGTAAGATAAAGCAGAGTTTTCTGCCCAGAAGATGTGAAAGGACAGAGAACACTACAGAAATCTGCTGTAAGAGGAAAACAGCAGAATTAGAAAACGGTGGCTTTTGTTTTTTAGCTTTGACATTGTGTTAGCTTTTCTGTGTTTCTCCCCCAAATTCAAGGTAGCCTTACCAATCTTTTGGCACATCAAGCCAAACCCAGATGAAGGCTTTAATTCTTTCTCCTAAGAGGCCACTTTCCAACCACCTTTGTGCCTGGCACCTGCCAAAGCATGAAAAGGCAATGGTCTTCATAGACTTCTTCAGCCCTTCACACTGTAGACTGAGGTGATGTATCTGTGATGGTTCGGGTCTTACTCATAAGACTCAAGTTGATCACAAACAATGGTCTCACCCAGTGGTGACATACAGTCCCTGTTCTCTGTCATCTCCCTGTTCTGGTTAGTGTTTCCTGATGGTACTTGAATAGCATGATTTATACTAAAGTGTTAAATAATTCATAACGATCAACTCCACAACTCCTTTAAACAATGAATAAGCACAAAAAGTTTTCTGATGTTTCTTTCAAGATTAGCAGCTCTGTCCCATCCCAGCTGTGTCTGAGATCTATCTTCACAGTGAGACAAGTTCATAGCCCTGCTATGAAGCTGTCTTTGGCCATTCCTGCAGCAATAAATTCAACTTATTTCTAAAGCGCATTGTGCTCTCCTAGACAATGTTAGCTTGAATCCAGTAAATTGAGGTTTTGTCACCCTGAGAATGGGCTATGACAGTTCAGAGTCTTTTTCCTGGGGTCAGAGCCCAGTCCCCACAGAAGGCCAAAGACAGAAACTGCTGGGGACAGACTGCATGAAAATGCTAGACTTCTCTTCTGATTTGCAAGTTAGAGAGTGAGCGTCCACATAGAAACTCCAACTCTTTCTCATCAGCAGCTGCACTGTAGTTTCTGGAACTGCAAAACTGTTTTACAATACTGACAACTTATAATCTTAAGTGACAGAGTCCTAACAAGAGCCAATATGATGACTGGGCATAACCCAGTTACCTCTTACCTGTCAGTGGGATATAGGGAGTTGGGGATGTTATTGTAGACAACATCCTTAGCTCTGTTCCTAGTAGATGGAGGCAAAAAGACATGGTATCTCTGATTAAGTTTAAATGTCTATTTTAGAAGGACACAGATCTTATCCTGTACTATATTGACATCATGTCATAGTTTAACCCTGGCCAGCAAGTAAGAAGCACCACACAGCAGCTTGCTCAAAGCCCCCAGTGGGATGGAGGAAAGAATCAGAAAAGTAAAAGCTAGAAAACTTGTGAGCTGAGTTAAAGACAATTCAATAGGTGACATAAAAAACTATGCACACAAAAAGCAAAACAAGAAATTCATTGGCTACTTCCTATTGCCAGGCAGGTGTTCCATCCCATGGAAAGCAGGGCTCCATCACGCCTAATGTTTACTTGGGAAGACAAACACCATCACTTTGAATGTCAATGTGAAATATCCCTTTGGTTATTGGGGTCATCTGTCCCATCTGTGTCTCCTCCCAGCTTCTTGTACACCGTCAACCTACTCGCTGGTGGGGCAGTGTGAGGAGCAGAAAAGGCCTTGACCCTGTGCAAGCACTACTCAGCAATAACGAAAACACCACTGAGTTATCAACACTGTTTTCCGAACAAATCCAAAACACAGCCCCATAACAGCTACTGTGAAGAATATTAACTGTATCCCAGCCAACACCAGCACATACCACTACTCTGGGCGGTTTCAGGCAATTGGTTCATCTGCACTGCAGTATCTACACCGAGTCAGACATATCCTACTGCTCGTGGCTAAATTACATATAGGCATGGCAATTGCTAGTCTGTACCTCAAAGATGCCTTCTCCCCACTTACCAGCTTGGGAATGGCAGGAGAAACAAATAATGTGAGAACCGTGCATCATTGTAGACAGTATGTTTCTTGAAGAAGAATTAAAAATCCATATGAATTACAGAACATAGGAATGAGCTACTATAAATTCACCAGAAGTACCATTCAAGCCTTAGCATGTGGCAAGACTGTTTCACCCCAAATTCTTATTGCATTACAATTTTTAGTGTAAACAACTCCTTGTGTAACCACTTTTTTGCAAAGTTGGCTTCTGGTTTTAGGGATTAAGTCACTTTTACACCAAGAGAGATGGCTGGGGAAAATGAGATCAACAAGGACACAAGGAAGGAGGCAAGTCCTACTTTTTAAAAGCTCCCTGATAGAACGGATTCAACAGTCTCCTTGCTTATGGGAGACCACTGAAGCTAGGTCTGCTCACTGAGGTTCCAACAGGCACTTGGTACCACGTGGGGCAAAGCTTTCAATAAATTTATTTTACCTGATTTGAGATGCAACCAACTAGTCTCAGCAGACTGGTAGTAACGAGAAGAAAAGGCTTCTGAGTGCCCTGTACTATGGACTGCATGAGCTGTGGGTTGAAAAGCATTTTCATCTCCAGATTAAGTCATAACATCTGACACTTCAAGACAGAGAATCAGGTACACATTTGCACTAGCGAAGAATCTGACCCTAAAGTCCAAATTAATTCCACAGTATCCCACCAGAAATCAGAATTCACTATGGATTTTAAAGACAACTATTTTTAGTGCAAAATGGTAGCATGAGCTGGAACACCCTGGGATAACGTTAAAGGAATTTTATTTATTTGTTTTCAAATTGTATTATATTATTTTGTTCCATTAATATATGCAAGCTTCTAAATATATTCAAACTTCTAAATATATTCACCAAAAGCTGAAAAATAAATATTCATAAAGACTATAACTAAAGAACAGGTGGTCAAATATGGCTCACCAAGCTGGACTGGCATTACTCTCACTACTCTGGATATCCGAAATTCCGCTCTTGTACTCCTTGAATAGTTGGTGGGCAGAGGGGTACCTTGACAGATCTGTTCAGCCCATCTTAAGGTAGATATCAGAAGAATAAGCATGAATTTCCTTTGTTGAATAAATGGAGTTTTCTACATGGGGTATTTTTCAACACATTAATCACACCGTGATTATATAAAGAGCATGATGGGAATACATTTCAGCTAATATTAACTATTTAGCTTGGCTTGTTGCCCAGCCTTCCACTGTAATTAAAGGACAGAGAGGCACCCCTGGAGAGTAGTACATGCCCCTTGCTCAGACACTGCTGTTAAGATAGGATGAATTACCTTCTGGGGATGCTGCTCACTCCCAGTTAGCTTCAGAAGGACCATGATTTTGGTGCGAGCCTCTGGAGATGAATACAGCACAAGAAATATTCTTGTGCTTTAATGTGGAGTACAACCAAAGCTCCATTTTCCCGTTACTAGTGGGTCTGAATCCTCTGGCATTTCACTGGGAATACACAGTGTCTTGTCAGAGAGGCACTGAACTGCTCAAAAGCTTAGCTGGATCCTGACAGACGCTACTGAAATACTCAAAAATCAAATGGTTGAGCTGTTCACCAAGTCTAGGGAGAAGCAACGCAAACATTGTCCCATTAAATATAATTACAGTTGAACAAGTACACAGATGTACACAATTTTCAACTACTCATTTCTCACAGACCAATGAATATTATCCCACATTTTTTTCTCCCCTCTAAAGAAAAGGTTAAGCATCCATTTGATTGACAAACAACTCAGCCAGAACACCAGAGTAATATAGAAATATGAGCAGATAACACTTAGCAGCGTATTTTAAAGTCATTCTTAAAAATGTAGGCATAGAAGTGCACTTGAAAGATAGCAAGGTGAGTCAGAAATTCGGCAATTACACTGTACTTAAAATGAGTGAGAAAGTCACTGCTGGGAGGTCATGAGAGATCACTTTGTCAAGGAGTGTTAAATGAAGCAGTTGCCTTGTGTCTTTTCTAAGAGCTGCTCTGTGAAACATAGCATCTAGTAATTTAAAGGTGGTGTGAAGAATAAGGCTGAGAACTTTCAGAAAGAGAGCCTGGCCATGTCCATTTGTGTTCTTTAGCAAAAGCATGAACAAGAAAAGCTGACAGATGACTTCGCATGCAAGTCAGCGCACCTTTGCACACTCCAGCTCTTTGCTGAAGGGCAAAGAGGGACTCTGGGGGTCTTGGGCAGGGTTTTTGCACAGCGGTGTACCTTGATTTCATGCACTGAGGTTTAATTGTGGCACCCACTGACAGACAGAGCAGCCTGGATGTTGAGTCCCAATTCCTGCACTGCAGGTGTGATGCCATTATCAAAATCACAATGCGGTTCATGTTATAGGTACCATTGTTTATGAAGTGAGATATTCAAGGCATACAAAAACAATTCCAGTGTTTCCATGCCCAAAAATGTCCGATGTTTTCACCTGAGCCAAACATTTTTCCTGTCTTCCTTCAGTTTGGCAATTCCCAGTATGCAACATGAGAGCAACACACAGGAGTTCATTGAATGAGACAGTCACTTGAAAAACACCTTGGTCACATCAGTCTCCTGCAACACTGATGTGGAGTACCAGCGGCAGTTCCTGTGTGGTGGGCTTGGTTTTGGCTGGTTTCCTGATCCAGCTATGGATTTGTTGTCCCTATGTCCAATATTCTTGGTCTTCCAAAATTCTGGGTGATCCCCAAGCGTCATCTTCTGCATGCAGTGTAGTTTTACCTCCTTTCATCAAACAGCAGCACACAAGGGCTTGGCACCATTTGCCTTGAAACAGCAAAAGTGCATAAAATAGCAATGGCCATATTGGCCCAAGAGACAAGAATCTGAGTGATACTGATTGCTGTGAGTGATGCTGATTGATTACCAGTGTGAAAGTTACACTCCAGCACAGCTTAGTGTATTTAAACATCACTAACTTTATGCTTAATGCTCACAAAGCTTAAAGGGCCCCACAGGTGCTGAGCTGACCCCCTAGTTTGTCCTTTGTGATTACAGTGAAAGCACATGATAGCAATTGCCCTTTAATGAGATTACAAAAGCCCTTAGAATCCTCTAATAAAAAAATACAATCAACAGAAAATAAAGCTGCACTTTCAATTAACGAGGACAATTACTTCCAATTGTAAAGCTCATACATTTTTCAAAAGAAGAGATATCATTTTGCCTTAATTGCTAGGTACATTGAATAGGCAATTAAAACCGCATTAAATTTGGACCCACAGATAACAAGGAGCAAATTTCTGTCCTGAGCAGATTACAGTTGTGAATGTGCCTCTGTTTTTGCTTTAAAACCAATAAAGGGGTTCCCTGGGCATTTTTTCTGGTTCCTCCATTATTGTTACTGCAGATAAATCAGCATTTCATTACAAACAGCTGTTTTTTTTAGGGGCAGTTGACTAAATGTTCCTGCAGAGAGAAGTGTGACATCACTCAGACCGGCAGAGCTGGGTCTCTATTGTTTTAGCAAATACTCGATGCTTGGTCTCCCTTTAGCTATGCAGGAGCTGCCCTCTGTGCTGTGGGGGATGAGCCCCAGCGATTAAACAGTGATGGGGACTGTGTTATTTCTGAAGTGGAGATACTCTAAAGGAAATCCTCTCCCTAACGTAAATACATGCCCTTACCCATCCTTCCCCCACCCAACACACACATACACGCAGGTGTTAACCTGCTGGAGGCAGTAAGTCACAATTGCACAAAATTGGTAGAAAAAAAATAAAATAATTAATGTGATTTGTCACTCTTTACTGTGGTCTCACTTCTGCAAACATTGAGCACATCAGCCATATTTCCAGAGGAATTTCCTACCTCTTGAACTGAAGCAGACAAGCCCTGGAGAGTCATGTTCTTTTTTGCTGCATAGGATCATCACGGGACAACATTATATGTGAGTCTATTTGTGCTGCTATTTATCTGCAAATCAAGAATGACATATGCAAAACTACAGTCACAGCTGAATGTACTTTGCAAACCGGAATAGCTTCTGTATTCCAGCTCCATTCTTGTTGTTCATTTAAATCCTGCCTCTCTCTAATGCCCTTTCTCAGTTGAAGAAACTGAGGCTCTCTGAGGGCACTAATAAAAATGTAATTAGTAATTCCCGTAGATTACTGAAGATTGGAAGAATGTTTGATGTAAGACAATCTCAAAGACCAAAATTTATGGCTGTCCATCACCCCAACCTATCGTGCTGTAGGGGTAGCAGAGGGGTAGAAAGGAGCTGTCTGAGCCTTCTTCATAACAAGCATTCAAACCAGCAATGAATCCAGCCTCGAGGGACGTCATGGTGCCATCCGAGTTGTTTTCCATCCCAGAAGTTGATGGTGACCATCTACCCAGGAACAAAAGCTTGCCCACACTGCAAGGGGTATCACCCTACTGTGTTAGCTGCTGGTTCTGTCTGACTTTTGTATCTACAATACTGCTTCTGAAAGGAAGATCCTGTGATTTCAGAGCACCACTTTCAGTCACCATCTCTCGAGAGCCACCTTCCAGCAACTGGATCTCTCCCAGAGAGTCTTAGAAACTCAGTGGCATGTGGAAAATTAGGATTCTGAAGTCAGGTCTGATTCACCTGAGAAACAGAAAGAAAAAAAAATTCTAAACTGAGTGATGGGAAGGTGGGACAAGTTCTGGCCTGATGGAAGGTCAAGGGGAAGTCTGGATTTGCAGAAAAGCACTACACCTCCTGGTGTTCCCTTTGGCTGCTCCAGCTTCTCCAGCCACAGGTCCCAGGGCTGTTGAGCATTGCCAAGCTGTGCAAATGAAGGAAGGAAACTATGAATAAGGACCATTATAAATGCGGTGTGTAAATGAGGAGAGGTGATATTACTGAGAAGGCTTCCTAGAGCTCCACACATTTGAGTTCTGCATCTCTGATATTTCTCATCATTTTGTGTGTAAATAGAAAGATACAGCACAGATAGAGAAAGAGAATTGTGGACATTCAGGCACAGACCATGTCAGTAGAACTCATTGGGAATTTCCTATAAAAAGGCTAGTGGCCTTTCAGGAGATGGAGGTTCATCAAAATAGAAAACATTTGAGGCAGTCAACTTCTCTGATTTTTCTGATGAGATTACTTTTATAACACCGCTTTCAAATTTTCAAAAATACCTGACTACTGTGTTACAAAAACTATTTCTTTAAAAGCATCCTCAAGTTTGGAAATTTTAATTCATTTATATTCACATTTATGCATATATACATTTAAAAGATGAAAATAAAAATTAAATACATTTATTAAAAAAAATTGAACCAAATTTTCTTTGAAAGGTTTTTGAGATTAGGATTGGGTTTTTTCTATGTTATGTTATGTATTATTCTATATTATATATTACAGTTCCAATGTATTTGTGTATTACATTGCAGAATTATATATTATATTGCAGATTTTAATTTAGTGTTAAGAAAATCCTGAAACTTATTTCATTCTGAAAAATTGCTAATCCTGGTAAAAATATTGATTACCTTCTGGTTCTAGTTGGACAAACTCAGGTTAAAAAATGAAAGCTGGACTTGGAATAGAATATTTCTCTGTGCTTTTAAAGAAAGAGCAAATGCTGAACCTCTTGGTTTGCATTGTATTAGTATCTCATGTTCAAAAGGATTAGTATAAATGAGGATTTTAAAACTGAATTTATTTATGCTGCAGGAAAAACAAATCCTCCAACATGAAGATGATGAAAAAATATTTGCCTGAAAAAAGTTGAATTGTACAATATTAAAATATTCCATGTAGAACAAGACGAGTAGACCAAGTGAATATTTCAAACTGGGAGTGTGAGATGCATACATATGATGCATTACATCAGGGAGTGCTAAGATGTGTATATAATTCAAAGGTCTGTAGAGACTGAAGCAGCTTCGGTGTAGAAGATGAGATACCAATAAAAAGGGAAGTAATCTTGAAGAAAGCTGTGCTGTGTGCCTAGGAAAGCAAGGCAGCAAAAGACAAACTGTGACCACAGATGCATACTTAGTTGTCCTCCTTTATAAATATGTATCGGCTAAAAACAAGTACAGCTAGTGCCTCTGTCTTAATTTGTGTGTAAAAATCAATATGAAGGATAGCAGAGTATGGGTTTGGACTGGTGAATACATGGATGTTGTAATGTATGAATATGTTAGTATAAGTCTAGGATGGTAGTGTGTATACGGATACTTCTATGAAAACACACACGTGTGTTGTTTGCACTGAATTTTGCTCCTATCGGCAATGCTGAAGTAGCAGTTTGCCATTGCTCTTCCGGACTGGGTCACTGCTAATCAGTAGAATTATAAATCAGTGCTTTTAGGCCACTACTAGTCTGACTCCTCGTGTAAACTGTTGTCAGGTTCAATTAATGGCCAGCCAGGTCCAATGCTTTCCCGACATGGTCTTGCTGTTGCATTGAGCACAGGCTGGATTTATTGTAGTAGCTGTAGTTTTTCTTCTCTTCCAATGGTTATGAAGGAAGGGGAAAGGCATCACAGCCTCCTTTATCAGTGGGACTTCTAGGCTTGTTGAGCTGCTCCTAACTCTGCTAGCCTTGCTCCCAATTCACTGCCATGCAACCAGCAGGGAATTGGTCTCCCTTTGTGAAAAAAACTCAGATGGAGAAGAGCACGGTAATATGGATGAGAAGCAATGTAGTGCAAGCACAGGCATAGACAAACAGACTAAATGAATTATCTCCTTACACATTAATACAAATTTAACGTGCAAGAAACAAAAGGAATAATAGAGAACTTCCTCAGAGTGAAGGAAACTTACCAGAGTATTCCCTCAAGGATCTGTCTCAGAGTTTGTTCAGCCCAGCATATTCATAAATGGTCTGGAAAAGGGAATAAATAGCACAAAATTATTCAGAATAGTCAATTCTGTGCTGATTTCAAAAACTCACAAAAGGATCCCACAATGCTTAGTGACAGGGTGATAAAACTGCAGTTGAATTTCAATACTGATGAATAATAAGTAGTGCATTTGGGGGAAAAAAACCTGTAACCACACATACAAAATTATATGTTGTAGGATTTACAAAGGGGGAAGAAAAGGATAGGAGAGGTCTGTATAGGTAAACACTGTGCAGGCAAGAAAAATATAAATAATTATTCATCGTGTCTGAAATAGATGGTCTGAAATGAAATGATCTGAAGGAACATTTGGGAAAAAAATGAAATCACTTCTTAATGCACTTCATAATTATATTGTGGAATTCATTGTGACGAGAAACTGTAGAGACAAAAGCAAATTCAGATTCACAAAGATAGAAAAAACGTGATTGCCTATTATCACTAGCTCAAAAATTCTTTCAAGTGCTGTATGCCAGGAGTTGGTAGAATTTACCAGATAAAACTAGCTTCATATATGACTTGTTAATCCTCATCCATGTGAATCACTAACAGAAACAGGATTGGAGACTGCATGCATTTTGTCTATCCAAGATAACTAGTTGTTATATTTTTAGTAACACCATTCTTATGCACTTTTGGAAAAAAAAAAAAGAAAGCCACTAAGCCAAGCTGCTGTACATTTGTATGAAAACTAGAGGAAATGTGAAAAGAAATGGGATATGCTGATTTTTAAATTGCCAGACTATAGGAAAATTGATTATTTCCCTTGCTTTCTTATTTTACCTCTTAGTATCAAAACTTGTAAAATCACAATTTTTTTTCTTTTATCTCATGTTATTCTTTAAAAAAATAAATAAATAAATGAAAACATTGTGGTGTAGTGCTGTGGGAACAGTAAAATCTGCTTTCCCACAGAAAAGCTTCATGCTGAATCATGAAAACAGCAAAATAGTACAACCTGTGTAGAAAATCAGTAAGTGTACATTCCTCAACTGACTTGGAAGTTGTTTTGAATACTATTATTGGAAAAATATCCATTTCTTAGTTAGCATCACTGCTTCCCCATTACTCTGGCTTTGTCACAGACTTGATTCTTCAAAGTCGTTTTCTTGCAAGGCAGTATAGGGGCCATCGGTCATGAACAAAAAAGTGTCCTGCTTGTCAGTAGGGATTCCCAGCATGGCTTTAACTGATTATTTCATGAATAGTGAAATTTAAAAAAGACTGTTTTCTTGCAGATTTGTGGCCTGTTTCTTACAAGTTTTCTGCCTTCTTTTCCATCCACACCAACCAGTACTTCCGGCTCCTTCCAGCAGACCTATTCGGGTCGTACGTGAGGTGGCTGGTGAAGGCTAGCTAGGTGTCTCTTACCCTTCAGATTACACTCTTTCAGTGAGTTTCACCAAGTTCCTTCTTTGGCATTCTTGTCCTTTATTTACCTAAGTTTAAAAGATAACATTAAGATCTTTATTTCTCCATCAGTTTTCAGTAAAAAAAAAAAGCATCAAAAGCTATGAGAGAGGAACCACAGACCAAGAGCTCCATTACACAACTTTAATTCCAAGACAAAAGAGTCACATAAAAAGTGTCACATAACACTCTTCAGTCATTTATCTGCAGACCTTACGAAACTTCCAGCTCTGGGGATATAGTGTTGCAGTGAGAATCTCAATGTGTTTTAAAGGAAGTCCACCTTGTTTCATGATATCAGTAATAGACAAAAAACAACTTCCAGGACATTTTAATTCATAAGAACATACTGGGCAATAAAAGGGCTTTGCAAGATGTGCCCAAAGTTGTAAATATTTTGAGCATTTTCTGTTTCGCAGTGAAGAGAGTAAACCAGCTTTTCCCTCTACAGTACCTGATGAAACAAGGAGAGACAACCTCAACCACAGAATGGAAACAAATTGTAGACCTCATCCTCAGTCCAAATTCGTAAATCATATAAACTGTGAGTCAGTCATTTCAGTTTAGTTTAGAAGAAGCAAAAAAAAAGAAAGAATTCCTTGAAAAAAATAATTTTGTCTGAAAGCAAAACATTGCAAGCCAGCCATGAGCTCTAAGTTCAAACATCTTTGCTAAAAGCCTCTACTCATTCGCAATTTATTGCATAGCATGAGGCTGCCCGCTCTGGTTATATTCTTTTTTTGTAAATGCTTTGAACAGTAAAATATAAGAAGATTAATCATATGCAATATAAATTCAATGAGTAAATATTGAGATGCTGAATCAAATAGATTATTTTGCATAAATATTTCTCATAAAATATGAGTGGCCATCATATTTAATAAAAATCACAAAAAAGTGGAGAATGATTGCCCTGAACACAAAAGCAATATAAAATAAACACCTTCATAAGCAACAGTTTCACCATTTACTCACCTCCAAAAGCTATTCATATATACAATCCATTTATAACGGTAAAATGGATCTGGGCTTTGCAATTTTACAATTATTAGTCCCTCAAGAGGGAGACAATATGCAACTTTATGGAAACTTTTCTTTCATATAATACTGCACATAAATTATTGTTAGGTAACAGGGAGCAGAATCAGTAAAGTAAGTCCCATTTTCTTACCACTCCTTCTTCTCTCCTCATTTTGAGAGATGTTTTTCCACAAGGATATTTCCTTCCGCATTACAATATAATCACCATTTGAGAAAAAATGATACATGTTGAGTTTTATTACAGCCCCCTGAGACCAGTCATTGCTATAGAAGGGTAGAAAATCAGCTATATTGCAGAATCAGTACAGCAGTGAATCAGAAGGAAACGAATTATTTGAGAAAAGAGTGCATGGTTTGTTGGAGCAACACAGGAGTTCATCATACAAGCCTCTTTCTTCACACAAGTGAATGCCAGGAGGAATATGAGAAAAATGGATCACTTCAGAACCACTATGCAAAGCTGTCCAGAGCTGGCATAGCACTGGAGAAGGGCTGCCATCCCACTGTGGAAGAAGGCAATGCCTATCTCAAAATCCTTCACAGTAAAACTAACATCTGACACAGCGTTCTGACTCCCAGATTATATCCCTCACTTAAGAAAGCCCTGCTTCCCAATGTAAAGGATGGCACAGAGGTCAGCATCAAACTCTGTCTGGAGCTGTTTACTCTCTGGAATTTGTTGGAATCATTGTTATATGAAATTTTACTAAAAATGCATTTCAAAACAATAAGACAAATTAACAGAGAAAGAGATGTTAAACACAAAGATCTACCACCTATGGTTAAAGAATTTGCCCAGCCACATAGAATACGGTGGAAAATACCGCTCCTCATTTCTTGGTCTGATATTGCATCAGTTATTGCCCACTCTCAGAGACAGTACTGAGTAAGATGGACTTGTGGTACTGCTAAGTTACTGTGCTGCAGCTGCACTTTCAAGGAGGCTAATGATTCTCTCAATTCAAATCCACTACTGATGTTATCGCTTATATAGAAAGATAAGAGTTAACAGGCAGTATCTCACTTTAGTAGGGACAGTATATAAGGTAAAGAGATAACATGACTGAAGAAAGATGTGATTTGTTCTTTAGGCTTGGTGGTTTTCAGCTAGGACATCATCCCTCCAAGAGTGCTGTGTGAAGTGTTTCTAAACAGTAAGGCATTAATCACATTAACTGCAAGAAGTTAAATCTAGGAATGTCTTAATAGTTGACCATTTACTGTTGGACTTGATGATTTTAAAGGTTTTTTTCCAACATAAAGGATTCTATGACTCTATGATTTTCAGATCTAATCTAAGCTAACCATGTGTTTCATATTCTTCGTCAAGTAGAAGTAAAAGATTGCATATAACCATGTATTTCTGGTGTAACATGCTCTAGGAAAAACTCTGGAAAATTACGCAGTAAAGAAGAATGAGGAGAGAGACTGGGTAAAAAACAGTTACAAGCTGTAAGATGCAGTGCACATTAAGTTATCACTAGTGATAAATGTCTTAAAGTCAAAAACAAGGTCATATCATTTCTTGAAAACAAGCATTGCTATCATCCTCAACTTGCCAGTGCTGTGCATCATTTTTACTGACACCAGGCAAGTCAGTTTGTTGAGGAGAAGACAGTGAGTTTGCCTTCCCTGATGACATTACTCTGAGGATAGATAATAAAGGTGTGTTCTTGTCCAAGATTGCTGTTAAGAACTTTGGGAAGTCACAATGGAGCAAGAAAACACACCTATTGTTCTTTAGCCCTGCTTTTCCTGGTTTCAGTGGAAGTCAGCCTCTCTGAAAAATGAACTTAAATTAAATAACAACCTGCACTATGCATTTCAATTTAATATAGTACCTTCTTAATGCTATTAGGTACAGAATGATATATCTTACACAATTTCACTAAGGTCTTCAAGAGGCTTGGATTCTTAATAATTCACTTTTTCCATGATTAGTCTAAACTGTGTGGATTTTACCTTAATCTATGAAGGACACTCTTGAATGTAACAGCCTCCAAGGTTTAGCTCTGTGTTTCGATTTGTGTAACTAGAGAATAGTCCAGAGTACTTAACAGCTGGGAATGGCGTCTCTTGCTGGAACGATAAAACCTCATCATTCCAGACAGTTTCAGCATTCACAGACATATCACAGAGCAGATTCTCAACTAACAAAATCTCTCTAGGTACTATGACTATTTACACTACTTAGCACATAGTTTCTGAGCTTTGGACTTTTGCTTTGCAAGTGAATAATATTCTCTTAAAGGAGAAAAGTAGGAAATAGAAAGTAGGAGATTAGGAAGGGGAGAAAACAAGGTGTATTGGAATCCTTCTTTCAAAAAAGACTCAACACAGGCTCTCAGAGTGTCCATGAGGATGCATGGGCTGAACTGCAACAGACTGCAGCTCCTGTTCAAAAGGTGTTGAGCTCTAAGATTGCTATTTTGCCCACCTTTCAGTGTTGTCTGTATTTTATTGCTCTGTCAACAACCTCTTTTTCTTTTTCCCTGTGCCTTATTATCATATCCTCCCCTACAAAGTCTACCCACAATCATATAATATTCCGAAATGGCATCATCTATCTTATTGAAAGGATGGAATTCTACTATTTGAGTTAAAACACGGAAAAATAGCATGGACTCTATCTTATCAGGAAAAATTAGTGATTTAATCCATTATGCTGGCTACAGCAGTAAGTTATGGCCCAGAACTGTTGGGGGGCTGCTTGATTAGCTTTTAATTACACATCACGCTGATGCTATGATGAAAGACAAAGTATGCCCTTGGTTTCTACATGAATCATGTTAAGTCAGCTCTTTGGCCCTGATTAACATAAAACTGTAAGAGACTAATAACAGTGTTATTGGAAGAGATAATGATGAGTTCTCCTCAATGGAAGCAAGAGCAAGCCATGATTTGTAGGTTAAAAAACAAGATTTTTTCCTTCCTCTTAAAAATTTAGAGTCACAGTTCTAGACAGTGTATTGGCATGCATGCTTTAACAGTTATTGGCATTTGTAGTAGGCACTTTACAGTTTCATAGTTTCACAGTACCACAAGGTTGGAAAGGACCTCTGAGATCATCAAGTCCAGCCTATAACCCATCACTAACACCAACCCATCATCTAAACCATGGCACTCAGTGGCTCATCCAGTCTCCCCTTAAACACCTCCAGGGTCGGCGACTCCACCACCTCCCTGGGCAGCCCATTCCAATGGCCAATCACCCTTTCAGTGAAGAACTTTTTCCTAACATCAAGTCTAAACTTTCCCTGACGAAGCTTGAGTCCATGCCCTCTAGTTCTGCCACTGGTCACCTGAGAGAAGAGACCAATCCCTGTCTGACTACAACCTCCTTTTAGGTAGTTGTAGAGAGCAATGAGGTCTCCCCTGAGCCTCCTCTTCTTCAGACTAAACAGCCCCAACTTCCTCAGTCGCTCCTCGTAGGGCTTGTGCTCCGGCCCCTTCACCATCTTCGTTGCCCTCCTCTGAACACATTCCAGCATCCTGACATCTTTCCCAAACTTAGGGGCCCAGAACTGTACACAATATTCAAGGTGAGGCCTGACCAGTGCCAAGTTCAGGGGGACGATAACTTCTCTGGTCCTGCTCGCCACTCTATTCCTGATGCAGGCCAGAATGCCATTGGCCTTCTTGGCCACCTGGGCACACTGCTGGCTCATGTTGAGCTTCCTGTCAACCAGCACTCCCAGGTCCTTTTCTGCCTGACTACTCTCTAACCACTCTGTCCCCAGTCTATAGCTATGCATGGGATTCTTGTGTCCAAAATGAAGTACCCGACATTTGGACTTATTAAACATCATCCCATTCGAATCGGCCCATCTCTCCAGTCTGTCCAGGTGGGGAGAAGTGACTGCATTGCAACAAGATGCTGGATAGTCAGCTTCAAAGTGTGTGTAATTGCTTTGAATATTCAACAACAAAGTTTCTCTTCTTCTACCTTAGGAACCGAGTCCTGCAGTAAAACCTGTGAAATATGAATACCACAAATGCACAACTGTGCAAAAGTACACAGAAAGAAAGGGAAAAACCCATCAGCCAACTTCTAGTCAGACCAAGTGGCACTACCAGTTATTAACTTGACTTATTACACCAGGATGTTGGGAAACCTGTTGAGGAAGGCAGAAGCAGGATTAAGATTACTGCATTCCCCAGCCATCTATATAAAAACAAAAGCAAGCTGATATCATTTTTTATTTCCTCCCCAGGCACCACACTTTTTGACAGTGCTGAGATTAACAATCTGACTCTCAAAATGTGTGGCCAGTCTTTGCACTCAAAATAACACTTTATGACTTCATCCCCTGGTAGGCCTTGACAAGGCTTCTGCAGAATTTTTGATGCAAAACATTATTGTACTGCTGTGGTGTTGATTGATCGTCTGCAAGATGAGCTGAAGATGCTCACATAGGCTTGAAATCCCCTGCTTGGTTTTTCAAATAGTTCCCCTAGGCAAGATTTATGTTACTGAGATGGTGAAGCAGAGTTCACAGGGATTTTAGTGACTTTAGTGATGTAATTCCAGCTCCTAAGTAGTTTCTACATTTGAAAATATATGTGTAAAAAATGCATGTATTATTTATATTCATAGTTCACAAATACTGTGTTATCTGGGATTTCTTAGTGGTTATAGGAGGTGGGTAATCTTCCTAATTTTCATAGTATAGCTGCCAGGTTTCTCAGGCTATGAACCACAACAAATTTCAGGAACATTTTTAATTCATGCCTGAGAGAGAGCTGTAGTGATTCTGTTTGATGCTACCTCTAGCCAGCAGACGGCATGGAGAGCACCCTATGAGCTCAGAAGACAGAGCTGTATTTGTTGAACCTGCTAGCTCAGGGAAGCCATAGTACATCATAGAACAAAATCACATCCAAGCAAGAGGTCATGACCGAGAGAAATTTCAGACAGAAACAGACAGGCAGATTGTGGAGACCAAGCACACTTGCAGGATTCCTGTCCTACTGGAAGCTGCAAAGAACAGTAGTTGTGACACTATGGATTATACCACATTAACACGCAACATAGACATTGAGTGACCAATACTGCCTTTTGATTTGAATGTTTAGGATACTTCAGTCACTGAATTGGTTTCCTTCAGACAGAGGGTGGTTTTTTTTGATTGCAAATTGATCTACACACCCAGCTCTCTTATTCTCTCAGACCACGTGCTGTGATAAGAACAACCACGAAAGTGCAAGCGCTGTTCATTAAAGAAGAACATAAGCAGGACCTAAATTGTTTCCCTGTATTTCCAATGTATTAATTTCTCTTAGTTGCTAATTACCAGTAGTTACCATCCTCAGGCTCATGCAAAGAAGAGACTGTGGCAAGTTCCTAAATCACCTATTTATTTATAACTTGGCATGTGAAAAGAGCCCTGCTGTAACTCAGCTCTGGTCTAGAGCTGGTGGGAAGTACTACAGCCTGCCATTTCAGCCTCAGAAAATATGAGGACATTGAATTCTAAATATTTCTATGGATTTTAATAAAATTCTGCTAGAAAAAGTGCTTCAATGAACTACATTGTCCCTTATCCTTCTACATCTGAATTTTGTAATGTTCCAAAACTGTTCCATGTTGGTATTTAACTGACTTATATTACACATAACTGAGATAAAAGAGGCTCAAGTTAAATAAAAATATGGGGGTTTCCAAATATCTTGCAGGCACATGCACACTCTTCCTGGACGTTAAACCAGCCAGAAGTGCAGTGAACATGGTTAGCATATCTATAAACCAAGGCTAGTATGTTGTGCCTTTCAGTGTGAAGAACTAGCAAAACTCCCCCCTTGAGGAAGAGGCCCGTAAAGAATTCAATGCAGAGCACAAGTGCAAACTCCACAGAATAATCAACTGCAAAAGCTGTGAAGTAGCTGGTTGTGTAGTTATTCTACAAAAAGGATTTGAGGTTTCTAGAGAATCACAAAGGAAACAGAAGTAAATGTCAAACTGCTTTAAACACAGGGAAAAAAGGAAAACAAAAACAAACCATAAAAGAACTCTTGAAACACTAACAGATTCCTTCTTTGCAATCCAAAGTTGATCAAACCCCTAAGAAAGCACTATGTTTTTCTTTGAGCATCACAGTTCAGGGAATGCACAGATCAGAGAGAGTAGAGAACAACAACAACAACAACAACAACTCTAGAAAATATGACCTGTAGAAGACTTCAGGAATGGGGTCAGTTCAGTTTGGAAAGAGGAGTCTGAGACGACAAACATCAATAACATAAAAACATTCAAAATAGACAGAAATAAACAGTTCTTCATGCCTGCTGTGGCTAAGAGAGCTAGCAGACTTAAGCTACACAAGTGGATGTTTAGATACTGGGAAAATTCTCTTAATGTACAGATATTTAAGATTGAGGTACAATGGACTTGTCCATCTTGCCAAGGCTGATCTTGCAAGAGGAGGCAAACACTGAGGTCACTGTGACTTTGCAAAAAGGGAGTTATTCAACTTCAACAGCTTTATCTGGTAAGACAGGCAATTGGCTGGTGGTCTCCCAAACCAGCTGAGTGACACCTTGAGTGAGGCAGACTTCACAGCTTGATGTTGCTTCAGTCAAGAACAGAAACATCTCTGCAAGTAAGTACAGTGCTCCCTGCCCTAAATGCAGGTCCTGCTTCTGACAGCAAAGCCAGCCTTATCAAGAGCAAATCAACACATAATAATTTACTTAGTCCCACCTCAGTAAGAGGAGCTAAAGGGTTTCCAAAATTTATAAAGTTGGCACCCAAAAATCCTTTGGTAGGAGGAGTTACACAACTACCTTACCTAATGGACAAGTTGATAGGCCTTCACCTCTCCCCTCACAAGAAGGGATGCCTTTTTGGTATGGTTGTGCTCCTTTGACTGTCAGGTGTTGCCCAGGAAAATAACTACTAACTCAAGCTTCAATTGGTACATCCTACCTATATATACATGACCATTGTTAACCACTTATAATCATCCAGTGCTAACACAGCAAGTGAACTGATCAATGACAATCACAAACTTGTTTTATCTGTCACTTTAAACAAATTACCTACTGTTTCAGCATTGCAAAATTGTCTCAGTGAGAGTCCTGGGGGGGGGCTCCTACAGGTATTTCAAAGCTCTAGTGACAGGTGATTTGGCTAACTGGCAGCACATATTAACCCTGTAAGTGACAACATCTCAGGAGATTCTCACAGGTAGCACTAAATCTGACTGGTGGCTAAGGACCCTCAGCCAAGTATCAGAGCCTTACCTATTTAATGTGACGAAGACTGGGAACAGACAATAGCGGGAGCTGTGGACTGCAATCATTAGGCGTTTCTAGGAACATGGTAGCTAAACTTCATCCCACACCAGAGAAAAAAATTTATTCCTGGTGTCAGCTTTAGTAAGCACACACTCCTTTTGTCCAGCAGACTGACTTCATCCTTCAGATCCAAAGTAAACAGGGCAAACTGCTCCAGCCTTCGTGTGTTACGTAAAGGTTTCTTAGCCTGTTTCTAAAGGCTGGTCTGAAACTTCTAATTGATCTAAACTTGTGAAAAGCTTCACAGTGCTTTAAAAGATGAAAGTAGGTTTGAAACATAGAGGAAAGCATGTAGGACAAAGAGAAATGCAAGTGCAAACAAAAACAGAGAGTAGATAAAGTTCTTTTCTTGTAACTAATGCTGGAAATCTAGGGAGGTTTTCCTTGGGTTCAAAACCATGCAACTAACAGCAAAAAAAATCTCCTCTTTTATTGCACAGACTACTTAAGGGTACCAGTTACATCATGTGTATCACAGAGAGTAGATTTAGATGAAACTTATGAAGATAATTTTTCCTGTGAGGGCAGTGAGGCACTGGCACAGGTTGCCCAGAGAAGTCATGGATGCCCCATCCCTGGAGGTGTTCAAGGCCAGGCTGGATGAGGCTTTGAGCAACTTGGTGTAGATGGAAGGTGTCCCTACCCATGGCAGAGGGGCTGGAACTGGTTGATCTGTAAGGTCCCTTCCAACCCAAACCATTCTATGAATAGCATTAAGCTACATTTGCCCTATCTAAATCTTTAGAGGGCATAGGAAGCAGCCTGGGGAGGGGAGGGGCTTTCTGCTGCATGGTCCAGTTTCTGGTCATAGTGGGAATAATGTTCTTGGCTTACAGTAAGACAGAATTATAACCAGCAGTTTCGTTTTTTTAAACAAGACATTCAAGGTGAATCCAAACTGTATTAGCGCTTTATAATGCACACTGTTCCTGGGCCAGCTGAAGAAGAGTGGATATTCAAAAGTACTTTGGAGTTTGTGAAGATGCAGCTTTCTCAGTGTGCTCTTAATATATCTCAGTATATTTCAGGGCTTTCTTATATCACAATTTTACAATTGCCTCATTGCATTCTTTACATTGACATAGCTAACATTCCAATCCATTTTCCAGGTACTTGTACAGTAACATCCAGACCTCCTTCCACTTCATGCCTTGTTCCAACTGCCAAACCCTGCCCTTCACATGGGCTTGGTCTCCTTAAAGCCTTCTTTCCCCCTTAATTGCTGTGCAAATGTAGTTGGCTTCTGTGACCAGTTACCCAAGAGGATACTAAGGTCCATAACCCAAAAGACATCCAATCCTGGACCTCTGCAGGATGCTGACATATTGTACATAGCAGGAGGAGCAGGACATCCATAGTACCACTAGCTGGTAGCAGCAGGTTTGCAACTTATAGGCCACTACAACTTTCTTTTCACGTGAGGCACTGCTGGGGTTAGCTCTTTGCAGCCTGAGGCTGCTCTCTGCACCTCTGTCATCTGGATACCTGCTTGGCCAGCCACCAGCACAGCCAGTGCACTCACAGCAAAACTTTGCCATCAAAAGGGGCTCTATGTCACATCTCTATTTCTTGCTCAATTTGTGATTTATGAGCTGCACAGGAAATGTACCTGCTTTTAGTGAAAAGAATATGGAGCTACTGATTCTATTTAACACACTTGCACCCATTATTACAGAGCTCATGCAATTAATTAGGGAGAAATCAGAAGCAGGCTGGAAAATACATGTCATTGTAAGTGTTCACCTTACATTTTCCTGACTGGAAGTCACATCTGAATTGGAAATATATCTGTGCCTCAGAAACCAGTCACACAGGACTGCACTTGTCACAGTATGCTTATTGCTATCTCATGATGAACTCCTGCTTCTTTACTAAATACTCCTGAAAGGAAAGACGGGTGTCAGCTTATGATATCTATCCATGGTACACATTTCCCACAGCCTTCCCTTTAAGTCAGTAAGTGCAAAAGTCATTTATCTTGCTCCAGCCAAGATAATTAAGGGAATATTGAGGCTGAATCTGTTTTGAGATTACAACACATGCAAGTGTGCAACCATATGTGTGCATCTACTTTAATTTCTGCATTTCTGAATGCACTGAGAAGAATCTAGCTCATGATTGCAGGAATTGAACAAAACTTTCACCTTCATTGCTCCTTCTGCAGCCAGGTGACAACTGAGCACACAAAAAAGAAATGGGAAAGCAGTTAGTTTTTGAAACACAGAAATAGAAATCCAGTGGAAATTAAAATATCAACTATGCTTACAAGTTATTAAAAATCTATACCATGGCCGAAAGCAGTCAAAAAAAAAAGATTGATTGTGATTCTTTTATTCTTCCTAACATTTTGAGAACTTTTTTTGCAACTTGTAGAGCTTAAAATGTGTATCATACAGGTAGAGAGTGGATTCTGCATGTTTTCTTATAAAAAGAAAAACTAAAATATATATTCAATATATATCACAGTTCATATGTTCATTCCTGAGTGCTTACTTTTATGTGTGGTCTCTGACATATTGCTGTCAGATGCTGAGGTGGATTTCATATTAAAAGGTGCAAGTATTACCAGTTCTTGGAGACCATAATTACATCTGAGACACTGCTGAGATGAAGTGTGTTTAATACTTTGGTTCATTTGCATTCCCTTGAATACCAAAAAGGCGTTTTGCTCCTTACAGAAGAGGCTAATTATTTTACTTAAAATTACTAATAAATCAAAAGAGCCAGGGAATCCTGGCTCACCTAACAAACCTCTCAGTTATAATCATTAAAGGATGAGACACTTATACAAATGAGAACAACCTCTACAGTCATCATTAGTGAAAAAATACCAGGCGTACCCATCTTTATGCTGTAAGACACAAAGAACTAGCCTTTCAAACCAGGAGCTTACAAGTGCAAGACTGTTCTCAAAACAAAGTACATATCAAGCATGATCCAGTCTGGAGTAAACCATGTAAGAATCCTTCATGGCCATTGGCCTTGAATGGGAAAATGAGATGTCAGCTTTGCAGGTCTGACTTTTAGCCATCACTGGTTTCATCAAATAATGAAAAAAGAAGAATCTTCTTTAACAGATTCTGATAATTTCAGTTCAGAATAGCTGCTGGCTATTCCACAGTGAGTAGGTTTCTTTTGCTATACAACTGGCAGAAAAACCCTTTTCTTTTCTAGCAAACATTTTTTTGTTCTGACAACCCTTAATTTTCAAAAATATTGCCTCATATTTCTGAAGATCAGCTGCACAACTCAAGTTAAGATGAGGTGCTCTAGGCCCTTTAGATTTCAGGTGGAGGTGCTCTAGGCGCTTTAGATTTCAGGTGGAGTCTGTCCCATCATGGGAGTGAAGGTGGTCTATATGAAGTCCCTGGCTCAGAAGTATTTTGATATTGGTAGGTTGAGGAAGATAGGAAAATCTGACTTGCAGAAGAGTGCTGGTATTACAGTGAAACGGACACAAAAAAAAAAAAACAACTAACTTCCATGAGGATCCAGCAGGTTTTTGGCAAGTTTTGCTTGAAATGTTCTGCTTTACAACTAAAAATTTCCTGGTTTAGTGTTCACCAAAAGCTTGAAAACGTTGAAACATTGAAAATGTGGATCGAAAACACATTTTTTATTTTAGTGCAGATCAAGTATTCAGACACAAGCAGCCACCATGGTGCTTAGGCAGGGATATTTTAAGGCACAGCCACATCATTTACAAATAGTATTTGCACATCAAAGCTAATCTTCAGTAAATCTATCTCAGCTGAGCAAACATATATGTGTACATATATTTGTACAGACCCAAAAAGTAATCTAACTCCAATTGTTTGGTAATAAAGCTACGAGAGGTTTCCTATTGCAAAAGAGGGCACAGCTCTTGAGATCGATTAGAATGAAATTTTGAAATTACACTGATCTGAGCAGGACCAACATTAGCCCTCAGATACTTCTATGTTTTTGCATAAATTTTTCACAAATACTAGCAATTTCAAACATGATGGTTTTATAACTTCCCCATGTGTGAAATGGGGGTAATGTCTGTTATCTCACTGCCAGGGAAATGGTGGGCTAGCTCAGATTTGCAGAGTAATCTGGAAATGGAAACTTTACACAAGTGCTACATATGAATTTTATTACTCTCTAAAAGTATTTATTACCTACTATGTTTCCTGGAGAATTATATCTACAGCATTTGGCTGTACAGTCTGAGAAGGTTTTCTTCTGCCAGACAGTTATGGCTGGAGTCTGTCATCTAAGATAAAAAATTCTGTCCATCCTGCAAGTGAAAAGAGAGAGCTCTATTCAAATCAAAGACTCCTGCATCTTATTTGTTTCATTAGTTTCAGATTCAGTTTTGAAATATTGTAGGCAATTATACTTGCTAGGATTTTTTTTTCCATTACAGGTATCTGAGAGGCAGCTATAAAGAGCTTTAGCCCGTATTGATAATAATTTTTCCTTTATGCGATCACAGAGATAAATAATAACCATAACCTAAATTCTCATGTTAAAGTTGAGGTCTGAAATAACAGAGAAATATTTAGAGGGAAGATAAAGATATCAAACTATTTACCAGTCCTTTCTGTTGTCTTTGCTATGCTGTTTAAAGTCTGTCTTTTTTTTTTTCTAGGCAGCAGTAAAACATCACAAAAAAAGCTCGCAAACTCAATCCCTTTTCTCCAGCTCTCCAAAGTAAATTTCAACAAGCATGGAAGAAAATTGTAATTGTCAACCTAGATGAAAATAGTGTGGCAGCTAGGAAGAGTTATAAGAATTTTTTCAAAGACAAAATAGTGTGATTTCTGTTTGTTCGGAAGGAGATTCTTTATAAGAATTAGGATGCATGATTATATCTTACACAATAGTTTTAGTAATGCTAAAACTTCAGCTGAAGTATCTGGTAAGAGTCTGATTAGAGGAAAATTCCCTAGCAATTAGGAATTTCTGCCTCCTATGACTTCAAAACCCATCAGAAATTCTGTCTTCAAACACCTTGTCTTAGTAGATCTCATTTTTAAAGATTCATGATCAATGCAGTCTGCCCCTACATAAAGTTTCTCAGTATTTGGGAAGTCAGGTTTGGCGAGTGATCAAATTACTCAAGAACTTGAAATTTTTCATGTTTATGAGAGCAAGAATCTTTCCTTCAAGGTTTTAATCTAACAAGGAATTGTTAAAGGAAATTAATACTCATAGACTAAAGGCATGCCAACTTTATTCTAGCATTAATGGGATAACAATGGTAGTGTTTTCCTCTTGTGTTTGAGTGTCACCAGCTCTGATTTTTCCTGTCATTTTGATATCATTTACCAAAACATGGTTTTCTTGATTTAAAAAAAGAAAAGAAAAAAAGTACAAATTTGAGACCAACAACAACAAATGTTCACTTACCAGAAGTTAAACTAAAAGAACCCAGATGTCAAAATTAGAAAAGTAAATGATAAATCAAAACTGCATTCTAAATTTATGTGAACCTGATTCATGACCTTTAAACTACTGGTATTGACCATACTCTTGGGCTGTCCAGCAAAATGATGAGATCAGGGCCTGTCTTATCTTCTGGGTTTGCACTGCACCTGTCGTTCTCCTGCTCTGCTTGCAACTGAGACCCCTTTAAACACTGCAGCAACAAAAGCAACACTCAGCTTTAATTCCCTTTGCAGGGAGGTTAACTGGAGCTCAAGGCCAATTCTGACATCTAAAGAAGATTTCTAGGATCTGACAGGCTTGCAGGTACAAACCTGAGGACATATTAGCAGTGGTTACGATAGTGAGTAACGTGACCCAGTAGTAGCAGATATGCAGAGAAAAACAGCAGTATGGACCTAACATGTACCCCATGTGCCTTACTGTTTCTTTTTCAGAAGAGCTCTAAATTGGTTCCCATGGTCTGTTCCCTTCTATCAGCAGCTGGAGCACATTAGATGCACTCCTGGAGCTCATGGAATGGTTTCAACTGCTACACAGTTTGGTTCACGTGCTCCAAGAGCTCTCTGCAATGTGAACCCATGGACCACAGATGGGGCAGCTCCAAAAATGCACTCCCAGTTCATTCCTCTGCCTTCAGTTAAGGTGAACACATGACCTCACTGTTACGGCACATCAGCTTAGAGATTGTACTGGTTGCAGAGCAGTTTAATTCAGCTTATCCTGCAGTGAAACAAGATGAAGCTAAACTGCAAAATGTTTTGCTAGTCACAGAAACACAGCACGCACTCAGGCAGTTCTCACAGCCCAGCTAATGCACCATACTGGAGCTTTAAAGCTGTATGTACTCCTGCAGTGACTTAGAAACCTGGCTGGTTGTGACCTGAGCAAGATTGTGACTCTTCTTTTGCCCTTAATATGCTAGGAAACATCCAAAAATTTGCAAAGAAAAGGGAGTGAAATTCTTCTGTCTTCTATGACCCAGCTCTAATCAGACAGTACCAGAGAATCTACAAGACTGCTTTCATCTCTTTTACAACCTTGTCTTGGAGGTCTGGATAGTTCAGGTAAGGTTTGTGAACAACAAGCTCAATTTCAGGCTTTTTGCACACCAAACTCCAAACTTGAGATATATCCTTCACGTTGCCTTCTATTTTGAACTATTGGTTAGAACTGGACGTTTATTCAAGCATCATACAGTTCAATCCTGTCAAGTTTCAACCAGTATTATCAGCACAGATCACTGTTTGAATGGATTGCGTTTTTGTCCTTCTGATGGGTTATTTTCCATCGTCTGGGTGGTAAGTCAAGCTGCTATGCTCTACTGCATGACTGCTGGGGAGGCAACCTGTATGAAATTTAAACTGATCATCAGCCCATCTGCTTTTAACAACGATTCATTCAATTCATCCAGTCATCTTTGGATTTTATAGCTGAAAATGGATGAGATCTGTAATAAGAAGTCTACTTGGAGTCACTGCCTAGGGATGTGCTTTTCTACATGTGGCTGAAAGAAAGATGAGAATCTAAAGGTTCCTCTTAATGAAGGAGCTCCTGCTTAAATACAAAACGTTTTTCAGAAGTAGTACTACAGTCAGAATGATAGAATATATTCTTATGGCCTTTTTTTTATTTCCAGATCAACCCCCTACATTTACAACCATGAGCATGACTAGCTGATAGTCTCATCAACGTAATTGTTATTGTCATGGGTACATTGCACATATTTTGTTCCTTTCTTATGAGAATATGTGATGACACTATCATGCGATATATAGAGGCAAAACCATGGGTAAAATTTCAGCCTGAAGTGATAGACTGCCATTGTAAATAAATAAGATTTTGATTTCTGAAAAAAAGTCAGTTCTCATCATACAGGTTCTGTAAATTGAATGAGCAGTTATTATCCTTGGTGTAGCTTTGCTACACAGCTGCAGAAAGGTAAATGACTGTAATTCCTTAATCTAGATTATTAATGATGCCTAAAATGAAGCAGTATCCCAATCATCTGTTCTTTGCAGTCTCAGCTTTGTATCACCAACAAGTAAAGTAAATCACATTGAACAGATCTGAAAAGGGATTTTAAGTGTCTTGGGTAAGAAGCCAGATTTTGTCATGCTAAATTTCTAGATGTTACTTGATGGATTAGGGGCCCTGGACTGCCTCCAGATACTGGCTTTCTTTTCATACTTGATGAGGTTTAGCAAATTTTTTTCTAAACCAAGCCATTTTGGCTATAGCCTCTCCAATAGAAGCTAATCATGTAGGCTTTCTTCTACGGGAGCTTAGTGTATTTTAGGATAGAACTGTGTACCTCCTGTTAGACTTGCTAAACCTGCACCCTGCTTCAGCAGCTGAACTTCTGCCACACTGCTCACACTTTTCAATTCATAGCAAACTTCTAAGGTATGGAGGAATCTCATTATCACCTTGTACTTAGTTCTCTACAAATGGGAAATTTAATTACAGTGGCTATAAAAGAAAATTTCTAAACCCAGCTCTGTAGTAACTTCTATGTTACTTTCACTGTGTTATTCCTTTTTCTTGTTGCACTGCTGAATAATTAGTTGGATGTTCCACAGTGTGAATCTGGAATGGTGAGTAGCATTGCTACAGCCCAAGACATGCATTACTTTTGGAGAAAGTTTCATAGCTGTGTCTTCTTTAATACGGGAAAATGAGTCTCCAAAGTCTCTGCAGATCGTTTAGGGCAATAACAATACTTAGCAGTTACAGCCTTTTTTTCTACTAACCATTATCTTAATTGAAATAGAAGAGTTTGATTCTTCTTTCTCTGTTTTACAACTCTCTCAACACCACTTGTGCCGTTCAGCACTATCCGTCACAATGTCCCAAGGGGCGCATGGTGAAAGGGCTGATCCTTAAGAACTCTTCCATTCCCCAAAATGCACATCTCTAGAATCAGTTTACAGGAAATCTAGTTCTCACCAGAGGCAGCTTCATGCAGCAGCAGAAGCAAAACTCTTTTGTCCTCTTCCCTATGAGACAGAATGAACACATTGAGACACAACAAAGAAGGAGTTCCTCTACTACTTCCAAGTGTAAGGTTACAGGTCAGCCTTGTTCAAGGAGCGTTATTTGTTTTCAGCACCAGTTAGGGACAATAACCACCTGCTTTCAAGAAAATGAGACACTGTTCACCTCAGTATCACATCAGGGAACATAATCCTACCCCCTCATCCAGTGACCCACCTAAACTGACCTGACCTGGCCAGCTTCATAGAGAGAATGGTCAAGGTCAGAGTTTATTTTAGAAAGTTGTTTATAAAAATCCACTTATACCCACTAACAAAAAGACACAATTAAAACACTGTAGCAAGTAATTTTTTTAAATGGTTTTAGCATCCTGAAACCCAGAGATCATTCTTTTCTATTGATCTTGATGGGACAAATCAGGGCAGATTACAGGCTACGCAAAGATCATTATGGAACAAACAAATTATTCCAAGTGCAAAAACTGTCTTGGCAGTTGCAAAAAAATGGCAGTTTAAATGTTTATCTATATTTTTCCCATCACACACAGCACTATATTTGGGTTACTTTAGTTTTTTATGAAAATTTACAAAGCATACAATGTCACAAAAAATAAGCACAAAGTTTATTGAATTAACTGACAGCTGACACAAAAGCACTGCCAAAAAACATGGGTTTTAATAGCTTTGCAATTTATATTTGGGAAAGAATAGTGAATCTTATATATAGGTACACATTTCATCTGAAAAAAAATAATAAGGTGAACTGCATTCAAATGTTTTTGAAGAAAGCTGTGAAATATACAGTAAAGCTTGTGAATCCCACTCCTGATCATCTAAAAGCCTTTCAGACGTAATCCCTGTATTTTTCTTTAGTAGAAGATTATGAAGCCTCCCACTGAAGACTAACAAGAATAAAAGCAAAAGAGAAACATACACATAGGTCTGGAGTTTAGGAAGTTCAAGAGAATTTGGTCAGCCTAGGAAGAATGAGTGATGAGATAGGAAGGAGGGTTTTCATGCTACTGTTTTAAAAGCAGATGGCAAATAACACTTTTTGGAAAAACCTTATGTTATCAGTTTATTTCTTCTTTTGCTTACACACAGAGGGGTAAGAACTGTTTTGAAAGATCTCCTTTGAAAATCTAAAACTACTAAATCTAAATCTCAAATACTTCATGTTTGCTCAGGAAGACTGGATTTTTCCAGTTTTCTAAGATTTGTGAAAGATCAGAGTGGGAAATTTTGGCCAAATCTTTTAAAATGCTTGACTACAAGCTTTATAATTCTATGTAGTTTCAAGTATTTTGTTTCAGCACTTGGTAACACTTCTACATTTCTGTATCAGTGTATTTTCTCTTCACACCTTCTTTCTAAGCCAAGGTACTCTCTCTTCCTGTGTTCCCACAGATAAGAAGAAAAGAAATGCTGAACTTTAGTTGGAACATAAGAAAGGAAGCTGCTACTGGAATCGCTCTCTGAGTATGCTGCAGCTTGTATTTCTCATCTTCTCTGCTTCCAAAGGACTCCATGTCTGTCATTCTTGAGGATGCATGAAAATTCCATTGTGGATGGTCTTTAAAGGGCTTCAGAAATCCAGGGTACATGTTTGCCCGTAAAGGTTCAGAAGATCTGAAGGAAACGTGGGAAGGAGAAATCTGTTTTTTGCAGATAGTTATTTTAGTGCCAAAAATGGCTTTTCCTAGTTAGCTAGTGCTCTTTCTTGCCTTAATTTGATTGATTTTTTTAAGTATGTGGTAGAGCCTGTAGATCCAAGAAAAGGTGCTCTGTTAATGTGCAAGTAAAAATTGAAAAATGTATAAATAATTATGTTTCCACTTGAAGTGCACTATTATCACCATAAAATGTGATGTCTGAAATGTCTTACTGCTTAAATACAACATTCAACACTTATTACAAGTGCAAGTTTTTTATTTCACACAAAATCAAACTTAGAAGGAATTTTTTTAAAAAAGTACACTAATAAAAAAGAAAAACCCTCTTGTTTACTCCTAATTCTTCTTTTGGCTGGGGTAACAAGAAACAATCTTTTCATCCCTAAGGGATGCCACTATTGCAGCACAATATAAAAAACAAATTCCACCCTCACATAACAAAAAAGAACACAGTGGTAGCACAATTACAATCACACTTCAGTATTTCCACTCTTGAAATTTACCCTTTGCAAGTTTTGCTACATTATTAGAGACAGTTTCTAATACACATGAATGCAATTAGGAGAGAGCAAAGAAAGGAGTCACAAACAAGTAGGTGAGCTTTGTATTTGGAGAGGGTATAAAAGCTGAATCACTGATTCAGCTTTCTGTTTAAGCTGTGAAAGTACTGATCAGTATGAACAGTCTTGCAGCAAAGCAAAAAGTGGATTCATGAAAGGAATTTCTTTCACTCTTTGTGTTGTTTCTCTTTGTATAGCATTCATGTCTGATCTTCCAGGTGATATACAGAACTAAATGTTTTCATTTGTGTCGGTATAACAATGTTGCTGACACAGAGGGCATAATTCTACAGACCACTAAGGTCATCAGAAATTACTAGCAGAAATACTTCAGTGCTATTTTTTTGTTTCAACTCAAGAGACCTTAAAGATTTTCAGCCAAAATCTTACTAAAATAATTTAATTTCCTGATAACCTACTTTTCATCTATAAACAGCATCTATGTTCCCTGTTTTAGAGAATTTCCATTTTGTGTATATTTCCATCAGAACATTAAGAGGCTCGCTGGGAATTATCATATAATGAATAAATGCCAAACTGAACTCAGATGCTGAGTTTACCTCCAAAGTTGTCTCTTCATGCTTTCCAGGGACATTGACACCATTCTGATTTTACTTGGGACTCCAGAGGAAGCCTTGAATAGAATTAATTTAAGACAAGAGATTCTGCCTTATGTGTTACCCAGGGGCCTCAGGATTTTTATTGAGGTCACTAAGCAGTCATGAACACACATTGAATATGAACAGTTTTCTAAATGTGAGTAAGAATAGTTGTTCTATTGGCACTTACATCTGTATTTTCACTGCGGAAGGTGAAGAGTTCTCCATTTAACATGTGGGACCCTAGATAGAAAGAGGTTTGGAGAAGAGTAAAAAAAGGATGTAAGCCTGAATGCTCCTTTCCAATATAAGAATATTGCAAACAGTTCAAGTGTATCTTCCATGGATACAGCTGGCTGTAGGAATGACTTCCTGTAGCAACTCAAGCACACCAAGTCAGCTAAATCATGAAGAGGTTCAGCGCATTCTAGTTCAGGCCGTGTAGGTAGGAACATGGAATGACTATAGATGGTCAATAATTCAACTGTCTGGAGGATTTTGTCTACTCTTTAGAAACACAGGGAGCTCAGGAAGACAAATTGCTCTTTCCAAGAGCAGTAAATACCTCTTTCTCTCACCAAGTTTTTTCAAAATAAAGTGCTGACAGAGATTCAAGGTTACTGGAGGGCATCCTTTATAGACACCTTTTTGGGATGTACGGTTTGCATATCTGGTTATATGTCTTTGAAAAAGGTTGAATAAACTGCCAGTGAAATCTAAAATTGTCTACTAATTTTGGAGTTGATATGGGCCCTTAATTATAACCACATGAGCAGTCCCATTGAGTTCAAAATTCATTAGCCCAGTAAGACTTTATCTTGAATTAATCATACCAAAATACTGTTCTCAGAGTCTGAGCAATTGCTGTGAACTGGTGGATGATTGTAGGCAATTTCAACAGTACATGCAACCTGACTCATCTCTTGCAAGCAAACATCAGGAAGGAAGAGCAAGAAATATTTATTTATCAGACTTCTAAAGATGTCCTCAAAAATCCAAGCAGTAGTGGCTGTCATGAAATCAAAAGCTTGATTTTAAACATAGTTGTGTCAACAGGAGCTCTCTAGTGCCAGGGACCCTGATAAGGGCTTTGACCTGCCCTAAGTTTTAGGGTTTCCAACAGTAGCAATCCTATAAGGTCTAAGTATTTTAACCCCATCATAAATAAGGGAACAATTGGGATCTGGACCTTTTTCACGCAGTGCCGCTTGAGAAAAACACTTTGGGGCACCAGGACTAGCAACCTGATAAGGAGTTTATTACTACTGAATTTGAGTTTGTTAATAGGATTATTTTTAATATTGTTAATAGGGTAATTGCTATGCGGTTTGTAGTATGGCATGGTTTGCTTCCACAGCAGCTAGGAATAACTGTGACTAAATCATTAATATGGTTTGAAGTGTTCAGGTATTTGAATTACAAGACGTTTCCTAAGCTAATTAAGAAATATTTATATGAATGATCTGAACTTTGGCACATGTATTGGTCATGTCAGCATTATATATATTATTCTTTTGAACCTATACAGTATTGACAGGCTACTTTACAGGCATACATATTACACATTGCCTGCCTAGAAGCCCCTAAATGGAAAAGAAATAATTCTCTAGAGATGTTTTCTCTATGGATTTGCATCTCTCTGCAGATTATTAAATTTTCTTCACCCCCAGTTCATAATATCTAATTACTCTGCTAGTCCATGCTCAATTTTTTAAAACCTCGCCATCACTTATTGTATTTTATAGTTTAATATTAATAGATCAGAGGTTAACTGGCTCAATATTACAAAAGGAGTCACAGTTTCAGTAATATAAAAAGAGTCAGAATTATGTTGAGCTCCCGTGATATTATTAATTGGGTTTTAAAGAGAGAACAGAGAGCAACAAATGCCAGCCACATCATGGTACAAAGGAGAAAGTCAATATTTACAGACATGAGTGTCTCTTGCCTGAACTGCAGGCAGTTCTGAGTAGGTTCTACCGTCTACTGAATGGTTTTCATCTGGAGCTTGATAAAGTCAACAAAGACTCTTCAAGACTGTAGTGAATCAGATCAGGACCAAGGAAGAGGTATCAAAAGGGCAATACTTTTTCCAATTAAAACTGAATACTGTTAATACTAAAATAGACACAGTATCATTAGATAACTGTCCTAACTGGATGGGCAGGAATGATACAGGGTTATCCTCAATCAGGCAGGAGTAATACAGGGTTAATTCTCTATTTCTCATCTGTTTCCCCTTGCTTTTGTATGTGTTAAGCATACAGCAGTGATAATGCTGTAGGGTTTTAAGGATACAAGGGAAGAAATGTGCAGAGGGCAAAATGTCTTTACTTTTATTATACTAGCTGATACTGTCAGAAAAAGCATAAAAGCTTTTGATCATCTGTTACATACCTATGGGGTAAATGGGCTGCTTGCAATGTATGAGAGAGGAAGACAAACTAGAGGGCCAGCGGCTTTGATCTTCTAGATAATGATAAAGTAAAATCCCAGTCCTACTATCCCTGATGCTTTATGAAGCGTTCAGAGCATTTGCTTTTTTTTCTTTCTTTTATTTCTTTAGGTTCAGATGTAAAGTCAGGTTACTGAGGAACAGCTACCAAGGACTAGTTGAGCCCACCACAGGCATCAACCAAGCACAGGCACTGCTGCCCACAGCAAGTACGGTGTAATACAAGTTATTTTCATCTCAGTGGAAGAAGCTTAAGCCTCATTATCTCGCATTTGCCAGGACTCAGAGTGCTCCCAGTACAGTTATTTCTGCTATTCTATTCTTGGATTTTCAGATGCACAGAGGAACATTTTATGCCTTGGTTATGAGCTTAAGTTTAGACTGGTTTCCAATAGCCTTTTCCCTGGTTTTCAGGAGGGTGGTTTTGATGGTTTGGATTGTTTTCCACGAAAAATCACTTTTTACAATAACTGTAAACCACATCACTCTTCTCCCAAAATAAGTCACAGAAGAAATTTCTCCCACATAAGCAAATAGCAGTTTAACTATTACTGAAATGGGGATTTCAGTTTGCTTTTTTCTTTTTCTTGTAAGCACGAGTTCAGTGTAAAGGGCTGCTTAAAAGAAATTGTTCCAATGACTCTCAAATAGTGGGACTCACACAAAGCTTATCTGAAGATCAAGATTTAGGAAAACGAATCTCTTCTGTGTCTCAAATTATTAGGCCAATTATTGTAAAAGCTAAAACATTCCCAACCTAGTTGATCTCAGTACTTATTGTCACATCTATATAATAAATCAAATCTTTTCCTTTTGAGGATGATCCCTCTATTTGCAGAACCCAGTAGCTTTCAAGCTTTTAAAATCACCACTCTCCTTCTAAGCCAAACAATTCCAAGCACCCTTATTAGCACTACTGCAATTGCTTGTAGTATCTTTTTAACACCCACACTGAACACAAGGTTTCAGCATGCTAACAAGAGCATTCACCTGGAGTTTGCTTTTGAAGGAGTGTAAACTTTTAGGGGAAAGGTGAAGCAAACAAAAGAATAGATAGGAATTCATGGAAGAGTACTGAATTAAATTGAATTATTCTAAGAATCTGAGATCAGTGACACTCACTCTCAATTATCTGCCAAGTGGTGAACCTAAACCTTCCACCATATAAAGTACTCCCATTTCCAAAACAAAGATATATTATCAGTCTGTATGAAAGCCAACAGTAAAAGAAAACAATTGTGCAGACAGTCAGCGGGATTCAAAGCACCTTGTCCAGCTTTGAGGGCTGAAAACTAACTGGGTCACACCAAGACCAGCGGTTAGAAAAAGCGAAGAGCAGAGGTGCAAAGAGAAGGAATTTGCTTGCAAGCTGACAGTGTTTGCCACAAGAAAATTCCTGCCCTCACAGTCTCTATATTTTCATGGTAAATTTTCCTTTTATATGTGGGATTTTCTGCTAATGTTCTCCAGCCTCCATTCCCTCTAGCAGAAAATCATCAAAATACCTCCTTCACAGAGTTGTTATTGCCCAGCTCCTCAGCAGAAGGAGAACTGCTAAGCTTCACTTTGAAAATAGCATCAAAACTCCAAGGAAAACTAGTCAGTTCATTGTGACACCCTCAAGACTGCAGTCTTTCTGGCACCTCAGCGCAGGGAGAAATGAAGGTGCTCACCTGACAGATATCAGCCTCTGCACATAAGGAGCCTTGACCCAGGAGACTCAGGCTCCAAAAAAAAAGCAGGTTATTGGCAAATTTCCCTCTGGGACACCTGTTTCGAAAACAAGATTGGCAATGAAAATCCAGTTTGACTTCTTCTGGGTTTTTTTGGACATTTGACTTCTTTGGGGGTTTTTTAGACTTGCACCTATGGCTGTCCCTATGCTGGGCACCATGGAGAACACACCCTTGGCTATGCAGGGCCATACCCTAAGAGCTCCTCATAGCTCTGGCTCAGGTTCCAAATCCTGCAGGAGGTTATGGCTGGTACCAGAGGCAGGTCAAGGCCCTACAAGTTTCAGTAATGACACAAGCACTCCCAGCCTCCTCTGCCCCCAGTTCCCCAAATCCTTGGTGGCAAGCTACTGGTCCCTTGTGATCTTGTAGATGGAAATGACATGAGGGAAGATGCACCTGTCATAGTAATAGATAATTGCAGGAAAATAAAAGAATCTACCCAAATCCATGAGTCCAGCTTTGATTATTCTGGTGCCTTTTGTCTTCTCATCTGAAAGAAGAGTCCTATCCAAATTGTAGCTCTATATGTATAGACAAGACATAGTCGGTTATATTTCTCTTTTTTTGAAGGGAATGTACTTCTTCTTAGATGAAAGCCATCAGCAGTGCCAAGCACTATTCTTGTTACGAAATATTGCCTTATTCTGATAAAATGGGTTTGCCTTTAACAGACCAGGACAGTTTAATGTAACCACTGACTAATATCAACATGATTTCAACAATAATTATCCTCTTTCCAACTCCAGTGTCCAAGAAATGCACCAGCAGCAATTCTTTATCAGTTTATATACAATAGCTGCTGGAATTCTCTTTACACCAGCAACACATATCTAATAATTTTTAGTGATCTCATTATGTGAAACTCTTCAGTGACTAGGACCTAAAATTAACAAGATTTTGGAGAGCCAAAAAATGAAAGACCACCGTATTTCACTCAACTTAACTGAACTCAATTTACTTTTATGAGATTCACATTTTTAACATATCATTTTTACCAAATGATTTTATTATTAATTTTTTTGAGTTAGGAAATAATTCACATTATGAAATTGCAGCCATTTTGCTGACATAAGCGCTGAGAGTGTTGCTGGAGACGTGCTTCTGGCAGTCTCCCGTAATAAGATGATTCTGTCATTAATGAGTTTGGGCAGATTTGGAGATGCTGCTTTCAGGGCTGATAAATTGGAGGTATTTTAGTTCAAAAGAGGCAGTTGGGATATTATCAGATAATTTCTAGTCCTCGCACAACACCACACAGCATCAACCTCATCACACAAGTGCTCCATGCTGCCTTAGGGCAGCCATGCTTCCAGTATGCCCCAAACAAGCTGCTCCATTTACGCTGTATTATTACTCATTTCAGCTGCTGTAGCTCAATTAGAGAAATGCAGTGAAGGAGGTACAAAGAAAAGGGCCCTACTGCTATTATTCATAGATGTGTTCACAAATAAGTAATAGTTAAATGTCCTCAAATGGCTTGAATTATTTATTTGAGTCCCAATACCAGACAAGTCATGAAAGGAAGCATAGAAATACAAACAGGCTTTAATCTCAGAGTGATTAATAAGGTTTCTGAGGTTTGTCTCAAGACTTTAGAGTCTATGAGAAGGTGACTCCTATGGCCTTTCAGTCCTTTTCTAAGCTTACAGGTAATGTTAACGAGTTGACAAGCGAGAAGATTAAAATGAGAGACCCCAGGGGAATTAAAGAGATTTCTCCGAAAAATCCAGTTCACAGCAGGATTTTCACAGTTCACAGTCACTACTGCAGGGAAAGACAATTTATGTTTTAAAGTGTGGGCCAGACCCCGAACTATCATATAATAATCTCCACAGACAACTGAGGTGGTAGAGTAGGGGAAGTAAGTATTCTGCCAAGTTATTTTCTAGCCTCGCTACAAATTAAGACACTTATTTATACATTTTTCATTCTTTAATGTTTTCTTACTTAATAAGCAAAAAAAAAATAAGTCAAATGCAGTGTCTGGAGAAGCACAAGCAAAGGAAAATAGCCTAGTAAAATCAGTGACACTTTTGAACCAGGATGCCTACATTCATCTCCCAAGGTTTTCATGATTGGTTCTGGTTATAAAATGGGGAGAAGCAGGAAAAAGACCCCATCCACACCAGGAGACTGGAAGGCAAAGTGGGGTTTGAGGCTAGTTGTGCCTCTAGGGAGGTAGGAGCAGAGTGCATGGGAGAGACAGTTTGACCTTCTGTTTTGTTTGCGCTGTGGCTCCCTGCACACGGTGACTGTCCTTGATGCTGATGTCATGGGAAGGAAGAGGTTTCTTCATAAGTTGTGTGCTACGGCTGCTGCTGACTGCTGGAAATTGTCTTTTGTGTAAAACTGCCGATTTCCAGCTCATGTTGAACTCCTTCTTTGGAATTGCCCTGTACTCATGATCAGCATCAGTAAACATAAGAATTTTCAGGAAAGAAACAGCATGTGAAGTTTGGGTGGGATGTGGTTCTCCTCTTCCCTCACCACCAGACTCTTCTCATCAGGCCCTGAACATGTCAAACTAGTGAAGTTTTTTGAAAGATGGGACCTCATGTTCTGAAGTTAATGAAGCCAGGTGTATTACAACAGAGAAAGAAAAGTCATTAAGCCTAATTTATGTCTGCTTGTGGAGTACTACCAGTGACAGCAGAAGATTTAGGAAGAGGAGATGTTGTTTAGATCTTCTCAACACACCTAAAAAAGAGATACTGGAAAAGTACCAGGGCTTCTCCATGGTAAGGAGAGACAGCGGTACAGGAAAGCAAAAGTGAGTGCAAATTAACTTTGCCCAAAGGAAGGCAGAATACCATAGAATAAAGCAACTTTGCTGAGCTCAAAAAAAAAAGACCATCAGCTATGAAATATGTAGGTGCAGCAGAACTGCCAGAAGACAGTGGATCTGTTGTAGTGCCTCAAGGGAAGGTGTAATTAGAAAGACCAATCTACTCTAACATTGGTCTACAAAATATTTCATGTTTAACTGATGATTCTTTCCGACCATTTCCTACACTGCCAAAATTAAAATTCCAGCTCCATTGCTCTGCTGTTTTGGTCATTCTCTCCCAAAAGAGCATACATTAACAGAAGGTCTTGAAATCCTGTTCTGTTGTCAGCCCTTTCTCACACGCCCACTCACATGTGTATATACACACTGGCTCTCCAGAAAGGCAGAGAAATTCAGCTCACTCATCACAGTGAACCTCACAGCCTTCTACTGGGCAAAACCTCACACAGTCTGAATCATCCACTGTTCATGTTCCTGGTCCACATGGACCTACCCTGCAGACCCCGCGCAGGATTAAGACACGACACAGTACCTCAGCAGGAAGAAAAACGGGGATACCTGGGGATAACAGGGAAATATGTGAAGATAATGTCTTCTTTATTAGGGAATATTATACAGAATGCAGGACAGGAAACATCATTACTCTAGAATTTATTTCATTAATTGAATTTGATTCATTAATCCTCATTTCCATGTATTATTCTCTTTGTTCAGATCCCAAAGTCCAAATATTCATCTCTCATCTTGATAACAAGCACTTTGACTTCACATATGGAGATGGAAATGCAGCCAATCAGCCTAATAAAAGGCACCTGAACTATTGAGTTAGACAACACAGAACCAGCAAATCTCCTTTTAAATGAGAGCTGGAGTATGAGAGGCAAGTTCCTGCATGAAGAGAAGTAGTGTAAGCAGCTAAGTTTTCATCAAGGGAAGATGCAGGAATAAGAAAGAAGTTTCTAAAAGTAGGTATAAATCCTATTCTGTAAATAAATTAGAAGGAAGATTAAGAAAAGGTATGAATGCACAACATTGAATATAGCACTGCATTCACCAGCAGGGAAACTAATAGTTGTTTCCACATAAGTTACAAAATATGAGAGGTAACTTAGCCCTTATATGGGCTCTTGGGCAGTAGAATATCACTAATAAGGATGTGCTTCAGTAACAAGCCATACAAAAGTGGCCTCTGGATTTTAATAACTGTCTTTTTTCCATTTAGATCAAGTTGAATCACCTTTTATTCTCTGAATTAAAATGGATTTAACAGAGTAAAAATTTCACTGTCTAGCTTAAGAGAGGGAACAGATTCATTTTCTAAGAGAAAAAATTAAGTGAATAGGAAAGTTATTGTGCAAATTGGAAATGAGATTCTCTTACAGGAGCAATATGTACTTTCAGAAAAATATGAAGAGACTTGAGCAGAGAAGATTTGCAATCAGGTGGGCAGAATATACAGAAACAATGCATAAATAAAGAATAGCAAAAAGACCTAAATGTATACTACAGTATATTACTTATAGGAAGACAAAGAATAGGAAGATTACATCACAGAGACGGGGTGGGAGTTACCCTTAAAGCAGAATAGGGTCAAAGTCAGGACAGATCTGTAGCATTATGTCTTCTTAAAAAGATTTACTTGAGCATGAGTGACTGACAAAGGCAGGTGAAGCGGGATTGAATGGTTACATGAACCTGAACAGAATTATTATCCAGCTGCAGAAGACTGAGGTGAGGTTCAACTTGGTTATGATAGTTATGGACTCAAAATATGTTTTATGACCCAAAATGTTGCCACCAGAAAAGAAACTATACCCTGACATTTACAAACAAACAAACAGACAAATGCATAAAATAACATCATTCTCTTTGCAGGAGAAGAAAATAGAGCTGTAATTTTCATTCTGATCTTTCATTGAATTAGCCAGAAATGGAAAAATGAAAAACTGCAATATAAACATTGCAATAGTAGTCCAGAAATTTTTTTGGAACAACATCAGATAACCTATGCCTAGAGGATATAACCAGAATACGTATTCTTACATATCTTCCACGTCTAGAACAGGGGTGTCAAACTCACAGCTCCTGTCGTTCTCCTGCTCCTGCAGTGTAACACGCGTCACTCGCTGCACACATGACCAGTGCTGGTAGGAGCATAGGGGCAAGGAGATCAGTGCTGCCGCTGGGTAGAAACAAGGTGCCAGGCTGGATAAAACAAGTGAAGTGCTGCATTCGGCCCACAGACCGTGAGTTTGACACTCCTGATCGAGAAAATCCTTCTTTAATCTGGAAAAAGCTGACTTCATAAGGAGAGAACAGTATGAGTGAGCACTGGTTTGAGAACCAGGATTTGTTCTGATGTCTTTTGAATTCATGACAAGGAAAGTCTCCCCTGTAATTTCAGGAAACATTGCTGAGGAAGCTCTGAGCAACCTAATATTTAGTCCCTGGTGATCCAAATATTTGGATTCAACCCAGTCAGAAGAAGGAAGGATAAGTCTCTCTATGCCTTTTACTTTTATTAGAGATGATAAGTTTACAACATGGAATGTGCTTTTTGCTTTGAAGCAACCTAGCAAAAGGCCAAAGGTTACTATTTCCCCACTTGCACCATATACTGCATTTATACATAAATAACTACAGAATGCACAAACAGCTTGAAGCTCTAAGAAACGTAACAGGGTTTTTTTAAAAAAGGGAAATATAGATAGCTAACATTGTAAACATTACAGGTGGATTGCTTATAGGTGTATAATATGTATTTAGCTGCTTGTAGTTTAGTCAATGACTTTGAAAGTGTCTTCTAGAAACAGGAAAAAGACCTATGGCGTTTGGGAACCAATCCAATTTCCATTGGATTACCCAATATTTTAAGGAAAAGCAAATACCTTCTCAGGGGAAGTGTAAAGCAGCAGTATTAAAGTTGTATAAACCATCTTATCCAGGGCAATGCAGATAGATCTATAAAAGAGCCAGCTGCTCCACTCAGAAACCCCAGAGTAAATTCTCTTCACTATCATCAGCCACATTCAAATTTCTCTAAATGCTCACCAATGTAGCCAGGAACAGAAGAGTGTCCAATGCCAAGTACCACAGCTGTATTTTTCTAAGGAAGGTGTGGGGAGTGAGGGACAAACAATCAACTAAAATACCTCAAACCCAAACACATCAACAGTACTTACAGCCCACACAGGTTTCAAACCTGGGCTGCAGATGGATATAGAAATAGATACCTTCTGGAGACACAGTCTTTAATCTTCAGCTCTTTGTACATGCAGGAAGAAAAATGCAGAAAGTCAATGCCTATACCAAATGTTAACAATAATTGGCCATTGCAATTTCAATGAGACCTGTAGAGTGGGGAAAATTGAATATGTCTCTCATATCTTTATGAGAGGTCTCTCAAGGAACAGCAAAACCAGAAAGTGCTGTTTTACTTCCCTCTCCCTGCAGAGACAGCACAGGTGAGGGGAAACATCTGGGAATAAATCAGGCAATACCGAGCAAAACAAGCCTCACAGGGCAACGTTGTATTGTGCTTCCTCCACAGCACAAACGCACTAAGAAGACAGTCACATTAGAGGACAGTGGTGGAAGGAGCCTTTTCTGGTCATGAGAAGTGCTTAAGTGCTGAGCTGTTTCTCATGACGTTCAGCATGCATGACTGAGTGTGCCCTCTCTGCATGCCCTTGCTTGTCAGAGTTGCTGAATGACATTTTAAACAAAACAAATACAGAAGGATCTCCAGCTGCTGAGAGGATCTGAGACAAGCTTCTTGTGCAAAGTACAGTTCTGAAGAGATAATCATCCAAACTTTAAATGCTACAGGAAGTGTGACCTCTTATTTTTCATCCATGAGCTGCACAGTAATTCCCGCCCTTCACTTGCTCCTACTGAACTTTTGCAGTCTTCTCCTCCAACTATAAATCAAGTGCTTGCCCTCCAGAGTCTCTCCGAAATCAAAAGCAAGCTGTGGAGCAAAGCCATCATATTTTGCTGAGGTTGTACAACTGACAGCTTTCAGTCTCCCCACGAACAGAGGTGCAAAACATTAAAGTATCTTGCAAGTGCAATATAGCTGCTTCATGTGCTTTAATCTTGCTGCTCCGCGTTTCTCGGTGAGCAAGCGGCACATACAGCAGGAAAGAGTGAGACTGTCTCTAATCACTCTGGCAGCAGTATTATATAAGCCAGTGTTAAATCCTGTCCTCTGAATAACAGATGCAGCTGCTGAGTTCTTGTACACACATCTTTCTTACCCCTCAGATTAGATCTTGACCCTCCATTATTGTCTACATGACCGCTGATGTCATTTTGCAGACTAGGAAAAAGTTTAGAAATAACACCAGTTTGAGATTCTTCACAAAGGCTGCTTTTCGCTTAGGAAGGAGAAAGATCAGGGGTAAAGTAGATTGGCAGGGATCCATAAAGACATTCGCTCTGTGCCCCACCAGTGGCTAGGTGGGATGAAGAAACAACATCTTCTGTTGACTGTTAAACCAACACAAGCCTGAAATAAAGCCATTAACAGCTTACAAGAATCATAGAGGGGCCAGGGGATAAAATTATATGGGATGCCCTTTTCCATTAATTCCTGACTTAAATCACAACCCAAGATTTCCCATCTAAACTCTCTCAAAGGTTCCTCTCATCCATTTCTACACCCTCCACATGCACAGGGCAACAGGATGGGATGGCTGTCAGCTGTGTGAAAGGGAAGGTTGTATCCTTAACCAGGCCCACCCCACAGCTGGTGATTTACATGCTGCCCACAGGGAGACCAAGCATGTCCTTCAGTAGAAATGTAATTTTCTTAATTGCCAAAGACTGAAGGGAATAGATAGGTCATTGCAAGAGAAAGCAAAACAAAAGTAGCTCAGGCAGATTGAGTCTAGTGGAGTTACAGGGTTTTTAAGTAGAAGCTCCTAAGCATGAATTTTATTTTATGAACCATTTCACTTGGAGAAGTGCTGCATGCCTGGATAACGCAAAGAGAAGAAGATGAGAAAGTCTTGGGACAAAGACACAGTCACAAACAAGAAAACATCCAAATGTGGTGCTCCACTGTGATTCAATATGGCTGATGTAAGAGATGAGATCCTCAAAATAAAAGCAAGAAAACTGAGGAAGTGCATAAATGTCTTAAAACCTTTTAAAATTTAAATATCTCTGTCAGTTAAACAGTTGGCGCTTTCACTGCTTTTAGGAGGAAGATGTAACCAGCACAGAGTTTATAGCCAGTGTTTCCTCCTTTGTAATTTTGTCCCATATCTTCCCCAGGAAGAGAACAGCCAGGTTCAAACTGGCTCCTATTCCTCTAGCAAATTAAATACAGGACAAATTTGCTTCATTCTTTGTATTTGCAGTCGTTAGCCTTTTAACTTAGAGGAAGAAGTACTTGAAAGGATATACTCTCAAGAACTTTTCCTATAGTTCAGCTCTGTTTTCATTTTCTCTTCATAGTTTGCAACAGCTTCTTGGGAGCTTAAAAATAAATGTTGCTTCATTTTCCAACCAAACGTGTCTTTTTCCATTTGTCAAACACTTATTCCCTGCACCCCTTGTATTACTAATTAAGCTTAAAATTAACATGCAAGTAAACAGTTAGAACCTCATTTGTGCATCTGCATCATCAGTGATGACAAGAAAAGAAATGTTATGTCAAGTCCCTATCCTCACAGCATATCTCTCAGAGTACAATGATAGTAAAACCAGTGAAATTTCGAGCCCTGCTATTCCACATGGGTAAGTATAAACAATACTAGATCTTCAAGGCAACCTCCACGGATTCTCAGATGAAGGGAAGGAAGAATGACATTGGCTTAAAAAAGTCCACAAAAAGCTAGCAAAAATTCCATGCGGCATTTGCTCGTCCTGAAAATTCCCTCCCTCTGATTAATGTATAAAGAGAAAAATATTTACTACAAGCCAATGGACACAGCAGTTGACAGGCAACCACCCAGGGAATGTGCAGCTTGAAGTAATACTCATATAGAAAAAGGATGAGGTTTTAATAGAGTCTGAAAAACAGGCCATCACACCCTTTCCTGCAGCACAGCTAATGAGCTGTCATCATGTAAGGAATTGAGGGCATTTCACCTCCACTCAATAGGTTTAAGGGACTGAATTTCCCTTGCTCCTTATGTTATTTTTCTGCATGTTGAGAGTTGAGTGCATTTTAGAAAATCAAGCCCAGTGCCATACTGTTTTACTTATATGTAAATTTCTTTTCAAATTCATAAATATATGAAACTGAAAATTTTGGTCTGACTGACTTTTATTGGGTATAGAGAAGTCCGGTTGGTAACAAACTCCCCAACCCTTTGAAAGCAACATTTTTTTGATTGCAGAGAAAATTCCTTTTAATCAGTAAAGCAAGGGTTCATACCACCCCATAGGAATCATCTGGAAGTGGTAGGGACAAGGTAGGTGTCTAATTTCCTCTTCTTATATGGAGGACGTGTGGATATGCTGCTCTCCACTACCAAGACACCTATTTTGGGGCAGGTGAGGCTCATGGAGGAGGTCCCAGGACTTGTGTCACTGCTAATGTCTGAAATATGAAGCTCTCAGACAGAAACATGACCTTGAGGTCCCCTTTCTCCCTTTGATAATTGTTTCCCCTCCCTGAGCCTAACAAGAGCAGCGGGTAATGGCTCTGATTACATGCATGAAAGAAGAATAGTAATACAACTGAAATGCTAATGACTCTAGATAACCAATGGCTCAGGTGTTTTCTGCCAGTAAGCACTGAAAAAAACACTGGGCATCCTGTCCCAGCTACTCACTGGAGAGCCCACAGGCTGTTTCAATACCTGAATGATGTTGTCCTCCACACTGCACAAAATGAAGCCTACACACACAAAAAGAAAACAGACATTTGGTTTCATTGGGAAGATACATGCAGGAGGCATTGCCCATTGGGGATAACGGAGAGGGAGTTATAGGCACGAGTAACTTCTGTTTAGAAGTCTACTTTAATCTACAGATATTTGGGACAAATCCCATTGGCATTACTACCTTCTTCCACTGATATATTCTGATTTCACTCGCACTTATACACAGAGCAGAGCACTGGGGCAGTGGCTTTTAACAGTGGCATTTCTGGAAGAAATGATCTTTTATTGACAAAGTGATTAAGATGTGACCTATGGTAAGGAACCTTTGTATTTCTGAATGTTTCAGTAAAGTTACAGCAGCTCACTGGAGAGGGAGAAGTATGAAAATGGTCAGTGTTTTAAATGCAAATATTTTTCGCAATTTGAATTAAACTCTTGTTTTACTTCAGTTTTCACATTCACAGGTTCAACTGTCTCCCAAAGCAAATTTTGTAGCAGATTCTTCTCCCTCTCTCTGCAGTATTCATAGATTGTAATATCGCGTGAGACCAATTATAGCATCAGATTTTGTTCCTGTATGAGTTGGTCACACAACTTCTTGCTTTTATAGAAGATACTCCAGCATCAAGCTAAATAATTAGCGTTTTCTAAAGCACATTCCTTCAGTATTTCATGTTATTTCTTAACTAAATACAGGTTATTTAGAAAAGCGTGGAGCTGTTCTTTGTATTGTCAACCTACCAAACCACTTCAAGCTTATATCTCCAGCTGATTTACACCTGTTTTCTGGAACTGGAGTAATTTCCTTCAGCTCAGAAGGTGGCTTAATGCCTCTCTGGATACCTAAGTGGCAATTCCATCTTTAATCAGATAGTACCATTTCCACTACTCCACATGTCTGGGAAATGAACTATTTGTAATATCTCCTCTGTACAGAACTGATGAGAAAGAAAATTTGGCAAGGGTTCTGCAGTTTTCTACAACTCACACCAGAGGCTGGGGGTGGACAATGCAGTTATTACTGCATCTGGATCCCTGAAGAGATAAATTCAACCCTCATTCTATCAGATTCAGGATGACAGGGACAGGAAAAAACTATTATCAGCTAGGTAAAGCTGGGATTTGAACCTGTTTCTGCCAAAGTGCAAAATAACATCCTCCACCCAGACTCCAGAAGTAGTGCATACACATGTAAACTGCTGTGTCCTCATTTCTATGCAGAGTGTAGAACTTACCATAACAAGTGGCTCAAATACCATCACTTTCGTTTCTCTTCTTGGAAGCTGAAGCTGAATGCCACTTAAGTGCTCACAGTTTTACAGTGAGAAGCACATTTTCTAAAGGTTAGAGTCATTCTGAGGAGGGAATAAAAGCAACAACAAACACAGTTCCATCATCATCGTTACATACCTCAGTGTCAGTTTCTTTGTGATAGCATTCAGTCTGTACTTCAAAGCCCACAACAGAGTCCAGGGCAACTGGATTTGACAGCAGATATGCTTTTGAACAGCCCAGGGAAAGAGATGATGCAGAAGGAGTGATAGCAGTATCTGACAGCCTGGCAGGCACAGCATCTCCAAGAAGGTGACATTATATGAAAGCAAAGCCCCATGTAAAAGATGGAAAAGGAAATAGGGCTCTAAATGAGTTTCTGAAGGAAAATTCAAACTTGTCATCTACTGAAAACTACAGAAAGCCAAGGTACCCAACTCTGAGAACCAATGTGTTCTATACCAATGTGTTCTATACTCTGAGAACCATGTGTTTTATACACTCAGCGGCGCGTTGTACACACAAGTTCAACAGGGCGTTGTACACACATGCTCAACAGAAGACACGGGCTGATTGTGTGGAGTTCAGTGGGCATGGCTGAAATCACTTAGTTCAGGGATTCTGGTGTGGGTTTAGTTTGCTTCATAGACAGTGGCTGTGTCCCACAGAGAAAAGGATTTCTGGAAATAGAATGAGATTTATAAGGCAGAATGAAGCAGTATAATTTCAGACTATAAATAAGAAGCATATTTCAAATGGAGAGTACAAAATACTCATAAATGTAGTAAAATGCGGGCTCTTCACCTCAAGAAACAACTGAACAAAAATTGGGTAACATGCTGGTAGCTGTGCAGAAAACCAAAATTAGTCCAAAGTGTGAAGGTGGTACAGGAATTTCTAAGCAAGGCCGTTAGTTCCAGAGAAGGATTCAGAAGGCAATGTGCTGATGTGATAGCCCCTGTCCCACCTTCCACATCCAATGGAAATACAAAAAACGGAGAGTTCACACATTCCCTAACCTGTGAGTGCTGTGAGTCCCTCATGCATTACCTCTTGTTCAACTGATCAAGCAGGCATCCAAGCAGCACCATCTGGAAACCAGACATAACAAAACATTCCTGAAAAGGGAATCATGATACCTCTCTATAAGTCTCCAATAGGGAGTTGTCATTCTGTTACATTTGTCTGCTAAATTAATCATTCAACCTTGCAAGTATGCAAAACAAGTAAGTATTGATCTCAGGATTCGTTGTGATGTATTGACAAAGACTGGGACGATGCAATACCATTAAGCACAGGAAACTGCAAATATTTCTGCATATTCAGTGCAGGAGACGCCTCTAGTGTCCAGCTCATTTAATCTGAGCTATTCAAATTTCTCTTCATTTACAAGATTGTATAATTCCACGCTTCCTTCCTGCTGGTTAGTTAACCTGTATTTTCCATAGTAATCATATTACTGTATTGTAAATGCAGTAGGGTTCAGACACACTGAGAGCTTTGATGACCCGTCAACCCCCCAAGCATAACAGAAAGTATCCATTAAAACTTAACATTTACATTGAATTTTCTTTTGAGGCAAACCCTGAGTCTAATGTTTCTATTATTTTTTTAAACAAGTAGCAACAGTCTTTACAATTCAATTACTATCCCAAGTGCACGTTACAACCATGCAGGAAGAGAATTTAACAAAAAACACAAAGGAAACAACGGGAAAACTAATCGAATTCTTTAAATTGTCCATGATATGAAAAGTCTGCTTAAGGAGAACAGTCATATAGCTGTGAAATCTAGAAGTAGGTTAAAAATCGCACTACTGTAATAACATTAGGAGTTGGTAGGCCAGGACTTGAAACCATGGAAAAGTTACTTCAGTAGAGGAACTACTGAACATTTCCAGGGCCAGACCTGGTAACCACCACATTTCCATACATGCTGTTACTGTGACTCCCTGTGTAGCTTTCCAGACAGACCCAACCTCACTATCTGCAAAAGGCAGCTTTTCCTACCCTACATCGACAAGCTGTCCACTATGGTAAATTTGGAGGCAGAACTGGGCACACATCTTTGAGATGGAGAAGTCAATGCTTTGTTCCCTCTTACAGAAACAATGTGAGATTATAACAATGTTATTTTAAGAAGATTTTTTTTTCCCGTTTGAACTAAATTACTCTGAAAATTTGGTTTTATTTACCTGTGTCCTCTGTCATGTCCTGGGTGGGATATTGTTACTGAAAAATGATATGTGACGGAACTGGAGTGTAAGTTTTCCATTCACCTGACAGATGTTCTCCATCCTACATAAGATGCTGTGATAATGGAAGAAACCAACAGAGGAGGACAGAAAACATTTCCTACCAGGGCAAAATTGTTTCCTTTGTGATTCCTAAGTCATTTCACAGTTAATATATACACAAGAGCAATTTTTTATATTATTCACAAGTCCCGTCACTCTGTGTTAACAAAAGCAGTTTCAAAGCTATTAGGTATCAAGAATACCAATGAACTCACCTTTTATATTGCAGTACAATTTTACGTAAGATAACTCTATCTCACAGTGCCTTAAGTTTTGTTAATAGATACAGTTGTTTTACTAATAGAATCTGGCTAAAAATGGCACTTTCATATTTCACTGGAAGTTCAATGGCTCATGACAGTAGAGTTGGGACATAATTCTAACTTCATATGAACTTTCAGTCTTCTTTTGTAAAGATAATCATTCTGCAGGATTCCCCTCTTGCCCATCAAATGGAGATTGTTCTTTAAGAGATTTTAGCTTTACAAAAAAGATGTTTGTGAGCTGCCTCAGGGATCTCAGCAGTTTTATTATTACCCTTTCCACTACCCACACTTAAACTTACGCCAGCTTCCCTCCACCTTCTCTGTGCTCTGGCCTGTTTCCATTATCTTCCAAACAGGTCCATATTTCATTATATGATGGTCAGAGGAAACAGGACTGACTGGAGTGACATACAACAAGCTGCAGTCTTCAGCATTGCCCAGAGAGGTCCATTAATCTCCTTTCTGCTGTTTGTCCATCTGAATCCAGATCGTCTTTCTAATAGATCAAGTCCAGACCTTCCACCTTTTCCTTTAAATGTCCTGCATAAATCTGCCTACAATATGATCTCATTTCGCACTGTTCCTGTCATGCCCCTACACTCTCAACACCTGCAGCTTCACTACTCTGACCCTGTTGAAGCGTATCCCCTGCCTTGATGGTCAGAGCAGCTTCTCACCCTCTCAGACATACCTGTTAACTTACTTCTTTCTTTTCTCTCTCCTTTGTCATATTTATATGGAGCTTCCCAAAATTTCCACCTTTTCAACATCTGAACTGATCTGCATTCTGGTGACAGGAGGATTCGAACACGAGGACATGCTCCCACAATTCCCAGCTCATACTAGGCAACAGCCTGCATCAAACACAACACAATTCAAGTTAATTGATTTGTGGGTGGAGAAGAGAAGATACAACACTCTACTATCATATTTTAGGGTAGATTTGGGGGGTAATGACTGTGAAAAATCACCAGTGAATCTGAAGCATCAATACAACCAAAGACTTGAGGGAAAGAGAATCATAAAACCTTGTCCAATAATGTCTTTAATATGTCTTACTTGGTGGTAAGCGGGTGTTAGCAGACTTCTGTGTGTATATATGTGCTTTACACAAGGCAGGTTTGCCACATACCTTGCTCTGGCATTTTGAGGATTGTCAGCAAAGTGCTGATGTTTGCTGCATGTGTAGGCAAATGCACAGGAACTCTGCAATAAGTGCAAACATGAGCAAAAAAAAAGCAAAAACAATCTTATGGAAACAGTTTTTCACATCTGGAACTTACTGTGTCACAGAGAAAAGTGTCAATTTGAGCTGATCAGGATATGTCTGTGTAACAGCAAGTTACAAGGTGAAATAGTACTATTTTAATTTCTATGTGTAGTAAATATTTATTTTCACCTTATTATTACCTGGGTAATTAGTAACTTGTATTGTTCTTTTATTGTAATACATTTCTTCCATAAACTATAGCCTGGTGCCTCCATAGATGTCACTACTGAAACTGAACAGCAAAGAAAGGTTTTGGTACGATTTAAAAAGTTCTGGTGGGAACTGTTCCAACTATGTTCAAAGGAAGAACTGACTCAAATTTACCTCCGCTCAAGCTTTGTAAACTAGTTCCAAATACAACCTAGTGGAGCAGCTTCATAATGAAATAGGTCTATAATTAACTAACATTAACTTTTAATGGCATCAGCACTGGCATAAGTGAAGAAAAGTCTGCGTTGCTTGTATTGCCAGAATTGCTAAAGCAGGAGAAGTTTTGTGGAGGAACAAGGCCTATAGCAGAAATCTTTGTCACCAGTTGTTTATACAATACTTATTTCACTCAGCCACTGAGTAAGATGTGATATGTGACCAACAGCTGTGCTGACAAAACCTTTGCAGTGTGTTGTGTTGCACATGCAATTTTGCCACTGTGCTGCTCAAGGGAAAAGAATAAGCTGGACCAGCAAAAACTTCTGTTCTGCAATACAATTTAGGAGACTTTAACCTTCCAGATATCTGCTGGAAACTTAACACTGCTGAGAGGAGGCAGTCCAGGAGGTTCTTAGAGTGTATTGAGGACTGCTTTTTGTCACAGCTGGTGAGTGAGCCCACCAGGGGTGAGGCTCTGCTTGACTTGCTCTTTACAAACAAAGAAGGGCTGGTGAGTGATGTTGTTGTCAGAGGCTGTCTGGGGTGTAGTGATCATGAGATAATTGAGTTCTCTCTGAACAATGTAATAAGAAAAGCCAGGAACAGAACATCGATGCTGGACTTTCGGCGGGCAGATTTTGGATTATTTAAGGAACTGGTCAGGAAAGTACCCTGGGAAATAGCTCTTAGTGGCAAGGGGGTCCAGGAAGGCTGGATACACTTCAAGAATGAAATTTTGCAGGCGCAGGAGCGGGCTGTCCCTGTGTGTTGTAAGAAGAGTCGTAGGGGCAGACGGCCGGCCTGGATGAGTAGGGAACTTCTGAAGGAACTAAGTAAGAAAAAGAGGATGTATCATCGTTGGAAAGAAGGGGATGTAAGTCAGGTCATGTTCAAGGATGTTGTTAAGTCGTGTAGGAGGAAAATCAGGGAAGCAAAAGCCCAGCTGGAGCTCAAATTGGCCACTTCTGTTAAGGACAATAAGAAGAGTTTTTATAAATACATCAATGGCAGAAAGAAGGGCGGTAGCAACCTCCACTCCTTGTTGGATGTGGAGGGAAATATAGTAACCAGAGATGCAGAGAAGGCTGAGGTACTTAATGCCTTCTTTGCCTCAGTTTTTAACAGCAAGGATGTCAGCTCGCTTGACAGTTGGCCCTCTGAAGTGGTTAATGGGGGCAGGGTGCAATATGGCCCTCCTGCAATCCATGAGGAGGAAGTTAGAGACCTGCTGATCCGCTTGGACCCTCATAAGTCTATGGGGCCGGATGGGATCCATCCTAGGGTGCTGAGAGAGCTGGCGGATGAGCTTGCTAAGCCGCTCTCCATCATCTTTCAGCAGTCCTGGCTCACTGGAGAGGTCCCGGAAGACTGGAAGTTGGCCAATGTGACGCCCATCCATAAGAAGGGCTGTAAGGATGATCCAGGTAATTACAGACCTGTCAGCCTGACCTCGGTCCCAGGTAAAATCATGGAGAAGATAATCCTGGGTGAAATCATGCGCCACCTGCAGAACGGTCAAGAAATCAGGACCAGCCAGCATGGATTTAGGAGGGGTAGGTCCTGCCTGACCAACCTGATCTCCTTTTACGACCATGTGACTCGCCTGGTGGATGAGAGGAAGGCTGTGGATGTGGTATACCTGGATTTCAGCAAGGCCTTTGACACTGTCTCCCACCGTAGACTCCTAGGGAAGCTGGCAGCCCGTGGCTTCGATGGGAGCACTCTGTGCTGGGTTAGGAATTGGCTGGATGGCCGAGCCCAAAGAGTGATGGTGAATGGTGTTTCATCCAGTTGGCGACCGGTCACCAGTGGTGTCCCTCAGGGATCGGTATTGGGTCCCGTCCTGTTTAATATCTTTATTGACGATTTGGATGAGGGGATTGAGTCCATCATCAGCAAATTTGCAGATGATACCAAGCTGGGAGGAAGGGTTGATCTGTTAGAGGGTAGGATGGCCCTACAGAGGGACCTGAACAGATTGGAGAGCTGGGCCGATTCTAATGGGATGATGTTTAATAAGTCCAAATGTCGGGTACTTCATTTTGGACACAACAATCCCATGCAGAGCTACACACTGGGGACAGAGTGGCTGGAGAGTAGTCAGGCAGAAAAGGACCTGGGAGTGCTGGAGGACAGGAAGCTCAACATGAGCCAGCAGTGTGCCCAGGTGGCCAAGAAAGCCAATGGCATCCTGGCCTGCATCAGGAATAGTGTAGTAAGCAGGACCAGAGAAGTTATCGTCCCCCTGTACTCGACACTGGTCAGGCCTCACCTTGAATACTGTGTACAGTTCTGGGCCCCCCAGTTTGGGAAGGATGTTAGGATACTGGAATGTGTTCAGAGGAGGGCAACGAAGATGGTGAAGGGGCTGGAGCACAAGCCCTATGAGGAGCAACTGAGGGAGTTGGGGCTGTTTAGTCTAGAGAAGAGGAGGCTCAGGGGAGACCTCATTGCTCTCTACAACTACCTAAAAGGAGGCTGTAGTCGGGCAGGGATTGGTCTCTTCTCTCAGGTGACCAGTGGCAGAACCAGAGGGCATGGACTTAAGCTTCGTTAGGGAAAGTTTAGACTTGATATGAGGAAAAAAATCTTCACTGAAAGGGTGATTGGCCATTGGAATGGGCTGCCCAGGGAGGTGGTGGAGTCGCCGACCCTGGAGGTGTTTAAGGGGAGACTGGATGAGGCACTGAGTGCCATGGTTTAGATGATGGTTGGTGTTAGTGTTGGTGTTAGTGTTAGGTTATAGGTTGGACTTGATGATCTCAGAGGTCCTTTCCAACCTTGTGATACTGTGATACTGTGTGATACAAGTTTCCTGCATTTTGCCAATTAAATATTCAGCAATATTACCACCTTAGCCAACTGCTACCACCCTTCCAGTCCTAATCTCCTTGCAAGTCAAGAAGGCATTGGATTCGGATTGTCTATGTAATATCAAAAACAGGTCTGTCTGTCACTTGTCACTTTTGACATTACTCGTATCTTCTTTTCTAATGTTCTCTGGTTTTATACTGAACCAGTAATAAAGAACCACCAGAACACTGAGGAAATATCTCCACCTGCATGGGTATAGCATCCAGGTTCCTTCCTACATCCAGGGAAGGGGCAATGAAGATACAGCTACTCTGCCTAGTTGTCATTAACTCATTTTAACCTTGTGCTTCATCCTCCCATCTCCTTCATTTCCCTTCAGCGTTATCATTGCATTTGGTTTCATAAAAAAATAGACATAACACTTGAAAAAAATTGCCTACCCAAAAGAAGTCAGACAATATCCTGCTGCTCAAACTTCACTGTGTTAATTCCCTGAGCTACATCACTTGTATAATCAGATTAAAATGTTCAAAAATGGATCATACTAGGAATGATGAATGGTGGATCAAGCTTTCATTATCATAAAAACAGATAAATTGAAGTGAAAATGGAAAACAAATTGAATGGAGTATAAGCAGTAGAAACTCTTCCAAAGGATTGCCTGAACATTATTAACAAGGATTCCAGGCAAAGTATTTGATCCTAGGGGGCTGAGCCACACCTCTGTAATTACATTCTCCTTACCACTTCTTAATTATTATTATTTTTACTTTAAAAATCCTAAAGATTGGAGTCAAAACTGACAATCTGTTGTGTCTAGTGCTGCTCATTCTGAGACACAGAAGAGCTTTCCCCAGCAGTATGTTCTATGAAAACAAATCTCAGGAAAGCAGGTCTTCGACACACCACAACTGAATTATCATTCAGGAAACTGAATTTAAACCAGTGCACTTTTCATACCTGGGCCCTCACACTGAAGCTTTGGGACATACAAAATGGAAAGAACAGGAAGGAAATAAAATATCTCTATTTTGTTACTGAGGTTACAAATTTGAATAAAAATAAGTGAAAATGAAGTAGAACGATTCAAAGCCAAAGTACAGAATTTCTGGGGCTTTTTTTTAATGAAAAGATGGTGAAAGGAGGGATATTTTCTAAGTACACTTACATTAAGAATTCTGGCAGATTTTGAAGTACAGTTTTGTCCTGTTCTAATCACAGAATACAGCAGAATAAATCTATATAACAAAAAGAACAAAAATCTCCTGGCTGGTCCAACTCAGTGAGATGATAAAAATCAAACAAAAGAATAAAAGCAGTTCAGTCCTCAACACTAATTTTGTATTGACTCAAAGCTATGTTTAAAACAACGTACAATTATCTTCAGATCTGTCCCTTTCAATCATAGATTGCATGCAGACAAGCACTAGAAAACGGACTCTAAAGTAGAGCCTTCTCCTGGCCGAGGAAGGGAACAGGATCCGCGATAGAATTTTTCTGCTACCTCTCAGCTGAATCTCCCTTTTGCGGATCACTTGGCAAAGCTGATCTGCAAGTTCAGCTCAGCTTGTGTTCATGTGCCTTGAACTATTTAACATCTTCAATAAACCCTATGGCTAGGAGCTCCTTATTTTATGTACCAAAAGCTCCATTACTTAATGCTGTAAGTGACACTTTATATTACCCAGTTGCTGGCAGGTGGAGTTTTTGCCAAGGGTCCCTTATCTGCAGAAAAATTAAGTGGCATCACTTACATTTGTCTCTATTTTTTTATAGATACTGATATTTTTTCCATTAGCTTTTTAAACTCAGAGGCAAATCTTGTATTCTTGCATGAATAGATTCATTTGCTATATTTACACATACAAGGGAGAAGATTCCTAAAATTATTTGCCCAGCTTTGATGCCTGCTCTTATATTAAGCAATCCCCTGGTTTTACCAGTAGCAATGCCATCAAGATTATTCTTGTGCCTGGGTAGCAAACATGATTCATCATACCGGATTGCAAATGCCTGTGAGAGATGGATTTTCGTTACATCTTTAAATACTTTCTTTGTTACCTGCAAAGGTGATGTGACCAGATGAGGTGAAAACCACTGCAGTTTTATAATATTTGTTATGATGCAAAGCATGAAATATTATCTTGCTTAGAAAAGAATGGCATGCATGTTGTTTAATTCCATTGATGCTTTCCACATTTCTCATTGAATTCATCTACCGTTAATTTATCCAGAGCCCAGAATAGTGAATTCATTCGGAAGAAGAGTTTCTGGGTTTCTGGCTTTCCGGATATGTTGTTGTTCTTATTCTTTTACTCAAAATTATAAGTAATTGTCATATTTTTTTGGTTTTATACCTCGTTATTACCATATTTGATATAGTAATTATAAAACGAAGGACTCTCGAAGATGTACAGGTATGTCACATCTGAAGATCTGCTGAGCCTTAACCATCCCAACCAACACTCAGCTGAGTTCTTCTCAGAGAAGTCCAGTTACATAGCTCTAAAGTTCTTCCAAGAAGACTTTTTCCTAACCTGAATGTAATTACAACCTGAACCTCCTTTTCTGTGGGTTAGGATCCCCTCTTCTAGTTCCTCTCCTAAAACACTGCAAAATTCGCAGTCTCATATCCAGAGGTCCCATCCTCTGGCAAAGTCTGCATCGCCCACATAACTCCATGTAGGACAAGCACTTCTGCTGCAATCACAAGACAGACACACAGTTTTTCTATTCCCACTCTCTGTAACTCTGCCAGAATTATAAAACAGGCCAGGTTCTCTGTTGGGATCTGAGCCGTCTTTTTCATTTAGGGTTACACTGGAGACTGTTAATGCACAATGTTTTGCTACCATAATTAGGTTAGTCAGGAGCATGAAATGAAGTCATACTTCTAGCTGACCAAATTAAGCTTGGCAATAGAATCAGCCCTGTAACTATCTTGTTGTAGTGCTTAAATCCCTCACTGGGAGATCTGGCAACTCTGCATTACCATTCTATTTCTGTGTCTGGCTAGTCAGTGGTTTCTAAAGTTTGAATTTAAATCTCCAGTCTTGCAAGTTGCAAAATGGATGCCAAGAATTTCTAATTTAGCTTTTTAAGCCCTCCAGTGATTGTTTTACTGTTCATGGCTGATCACTTGCTTTTCTGGTAGGTTATGAGGCATAAGAAATGCATTTGGGTGCAATGTGTGGTGTAGTTTTACAAAGCCAGCTTTGTGATGAGAGAAACGCAGCAATGCAATTTGGGAAGAATATGAAATAAACCAAGAGCAGTCAAACGGGCAAGTCAAACCACAAAGAAAGTAAGTGGAAATATAATGTATTTGACAAGCAGAAATGTCAAAGCTAATAAGATGCAGCTGTGCAAGGCACAGGAAGCTATGTTTGATTTTGAATCATTTATAAGAAGCCATTCAATTGCCTGTCACCATATTAATGTATTTAAATACTTATAATCTGGTTTCATCACTGTGATTAAAATTGCTGACGAGGATGGAAAATGATGAACAGAATCAAGCATAGCAAATAGTGGGACTACAAATGGGTTTACAGAGACATTAGGAACAGCAGCACATCTAGAACAACAGCAAAAGCAGATCACAAAGCTGAAGCAGGTATCGAAAAGGGTAGAAGATACCTGCATCATTCAAAAGACACAACTGAAGAGATGCTACTTCTTAAGCAATTCACTCAAAGGCAGCAACTCTGATATGCCCTGTGCTGTCTGAGATCTGTCGATGCGCAGTTGTCTGGCACATCACTGATTCCAACAAGAATAACTAAAGAGACTGACAAGTGCTCAGAAACAGGAGCAAGAAAACTCACAAAATCTTTCTGAAAGTGTTCAGAAACAGCAACTGGAAAACTTATGAAGACTGAAAACGTCTTTTGCCTTGAGGATTCTGATTTTTCATTTATTCTGATCTTAACTTGGAAATGAGGGGAGCATTTCAATTGGCAACTGAGAAGTAAGGTTTTAAAAAAAATATTGATGGCTCTTGAAGAAATGTAAAGTATCTCCTTCCTGCCCCAACATAATTCAAGCGAGAACTAATTTCAATTCTTAAGCACAGTGGTAGCAGCAAACACGTTTCTACGTTAAGAAGCAACTAATGTGATGCTGAAGATTATTCACAGCGTAGAGGAAGTTTCTCTGTATTCCCCCATGTCTGAAAAAGTCTATTCTGAGCTACAGGGTTTCTGTAATCCCTCCTTTTTAGAGTTTGGAACTGGAGTAGCTGATGTTTGTGGAATGCAAAAACTGCAAACCATGGCAATATTGCTTTACTGAAGGACTGCCTTCCTTTCAGGCACGACTGTCTCAGGTGTTGCACACTTAGAGTAAGATGACATCTATTTCAGAGTGTCCTCCACATATCCATTTCAATTTTTCATCATTCAAGCACCCCAGAACATTGCAGCATTCCCTTACTGAAATTACGCAGAGGATTTGCATTTTTAGGCCTCCAAAGGACATTAAAATATTGCCTTTTTCTAAAATTATACTAATATACAGACAGCGTCTTGCAGCATATATGGGAATTAAGTGTGAGTACTAGATTTCAGGCTATCATACACAAGACCATTCTTCCTCTCCTCTGTAGGGACTACAAGTCTTACGTGTCTTGACAAAATCAGTATCTCTCTGTTCCTTCCAAGAAGGGTTATGGGGCATTGTCCCTAAGATTGGATGCTGCCCCAGGGTTGACTTGCTTACCCCCATAGGCCATGATTAGCAGTTGGGAGCATGTGGACCACACTCAGAAACTGCCACTCTCCTCCTTTGTAGATTGTGGCTTTGTCTGTCTTCATAGAAGAAGCTAAACTGCAGGAAAGCATGCTAAAGCTCAGTAGGAGAGTGAAACAAGCAGAGAAAAAAAATGGGTGTGTAATCAGAGACAGAAGAAATACATACAAAAGAGATTCTCCTTGTTTTTGGAGTTCTATCTCCCTTTGTGTCTTTTTCACCTAAACTGTTTCCATTGAAAATGACAGAAGGCAATATGTCACTGGGAACAGATATGACAATTGCAAACAGTAGGTGTTTTCACTAGAAATTGCCAACACAAATTTTGATGTGTTTCCCCCACGGAGGCCTTTGGAAAAAAAATAATGCCTTGGAGGTTTTTTGAAAAGATGGAATATTGTAATAAAATATAATGCAGTATAAGGCTGCATAAAATTTATAGGGCACCTTTTATATGAGTATCTCAAGGAGGGTCCATATAATAGCTATAAAACAGTAAAACACACCAAGGAACAAATTTAATTTCTAAAATGGTAGAATATATATTAATGATTTATCATCATTATGCTCCATTGTAGGTTTAAGAACGTTAATAAAATCATAGAATCATGTAATGGTTTGCATTGGAAGGGACCTTAAAGACCATCAAGTTTCCATTCCCTTGCCATTGTCCAGGACAGCTTTCACTGAACCAGGTCACTCAAAATCTCATTCAAACTCACCTTGAACACCTCCAGGGATGAGGCAACAATGATGTCTCTAGGCAAGCTGTTCCATCTATTCCACTTCATCCTATGCCTACACTCCCTGATAAAGAGCACCTCCCCAAATTTCCTATAGGCCCCCTTTAAGTACTGGAAGGCTGCTAGAAGGTCTACCCAGATTCTTCCCTTCTCTAAGTTAAAAAAGCCCCACTTTTTCAGACCATAGAATCGTAGAATCACCTGGTTGGAAAAGACCTTTGAGATGATTGAGTCCAGCTGTACCTGTCCACTACTAAACCATATCCCTGAGAAACTACCCATCTTTTAAACACCTCCAGGGATGGTGACTACACCACGTCCCTGAGCAGCCTGTTGCAGTGCCTGACAGCCCTTTCAGTGAAGGAATTTTTCCTAATATCCAACCTGAACCTCCCTGGAGCAACTTGCAGTCATTACTTCTCATCCTATCACTTGTCACTTGGGAGAAGAGACCAACACTCACCTCACTACAACCTCCTTTCAGGCAGTTGTAGACAGCGATAAGGGCTCCCCTCAGCCTCTTCTTCTCTAGGCTAAACAACCCCAGTTCCCTCAGCCCTCCTCGTAGGACTTGTTCTCCAGCCCCTTCAACAGCTTTGTTGCCCTTTTCTGGACACACTCCAGCCCCTCAATGTCCTTCTTGCAATGAGGGGCCCAGAACTGAACACAGTACTCGAGGTGTGGCCTCACCAGTACTGAGTACAGGGGCACAATCACTTCCCTAGTCCTGCTGGCCACACTGTTTCTGATACCGGCCAAGATGTCATTGGCCTTCTCGGCCACCTGGGCACACTGCTGGCTCATATTCAGCTGGCTGTCAACCAACACCCCCAGCTGCAGTTCTCTCTGCACAGTCTCCCTATCCTCACTGAGATCAACACTTCCGTCCAGCTTAATGTCATCCAAAAACTTGCTAAGGGTGCACTCAATCCCCTTGTCTGGGATGCGCTTTAGATAGAAAATGGTTCCATCTAAAGTTGTTTTAGGTGAAAGGCATTTAACACCTAAATACGGTTCATATTTTAATAAGCTTAATTTGTTGATTAAAACAATATCAAAACCAAACGAAAAATTATGTTTTTCAGCCAGGAAGGATTTCTGAATTATTAGTCACTGTAATTTATTCACCATTTCCTCAGGTTACCCAGACTCATCCCTCCCAAATTTACAAAGGGACAACTGTGTGAATAGCAGTTGAGCAGAATGTTTTGCTCATATCGCAATACGAACCCTGGTACTACCTAACTTGTCAAAATGCCACTATCAAATCTAGTACTTAAACAAGGAAATTCTTGGCAAGGAACAGTAAGTAAGAAGAGCAAAGGAAGCATAGGGTCGACAGAATTAGAAATGTCTTGGCTTTCCTTTCACAGGGCTCCCTTTCCCCCTCCTTTGACATTGCTGTAACTTACTTCTCCTCTGCCCTCTTCATCACCACCTGGACCACTTTACATATTAGAAGCTGACTCTAGCTGTGAAGTCCAGAGCTTTTCTTGCACTCCCATAGGCTATTAGCTACAGAAACTGTTTTCTGCTGAATCTAAGTTTAAGTCCTTTTAAATGAGAACTAGCACCAGAACTCAGCTACAAGTTTGAACTGCAACTCTGTAAATGAGTTGTCTGAAGAAAGATAAGCCAAGCGCAATGCAACACACAATTAATAGGCTGAATAAATTATGAACTGACCTTAGGGAATAAAATGTAAAAGAATGGTGTCTGTTTTTCAACTCTTTTATACAGAAAAGAGGTCAAAGCTGGAAAAAAAATCAAAGTCAAAGACCAAAGTGGAAACATCAAGTCAGATGGGACAGTAACAATTACATGCATTAGCGATTGTGAAAGCTCAGCAACTGTATTTTTCTGCTTTTGTACACTTCGGTTTAACGCTAAAGTGACCACCAGTCCACACACTTAAAATAAAATCATGAGGATTCTATAAGCAGGGTCTTGAACTACCAAAAAGCAGCCCAGGAAATCTTCTGAGCTACTTTTGTTGGCAATCTGTCTGTGGGAAGTTGTGTTGAAGGAAAATAATATTTTGTTCTGTTCTAAACTCTAAGATCCTTCATCTCACACTGGAAACAGGTTAAAGGACCATTGCAAGAAAGTGTCCAGGAAACACGAGCTTTAACTTTGAGACAGCTGTCTAGAGCCAAGGGAAGTCATTTGCCAAGGGCAAAGACCATATTTATGTAAGATGCATGCAGTGGTGTTGAAGATCAACAGAAAACACATATCCTTGAATTTGACTCAATTATACGAGAGAGTATATGGGAAGACTGGGCTGCCGAGATGCCTTCCACAGACCATCTCCTTAAACTGCTGCAGTTTTAGCTGGGACAGATGTGAGTGACAGCATTCGCCTCTGAAAACCCCTGAAAAACAGACTGTTGTGGACAAGAACAAATGTGTCGCAGCAGTCAGGCATACTGGAGAAGTCTTTTTATAGACCTAACTCCTGCTACATGGGAGGCAGGAGCATGTGCAGGGTGATTTTTCCTCCTCAGGATGGTAATTCACAGTGATCTTCTGACCCTGTGCATGCTTTTCTGACCACCTCTGTGCTGCCTCAGAAAGGCAAAATACAGACACATACTTATCCAGTCTGTCCCCAGACTCCATAGAGTGGAAAAGCATTTGTTCTCTCGCCTGGAAGCCACTGTAACAGTGAGTAAGCAACTGAATGCCTCACTTTTTCCTCCAAAACACTCTTTAGAAGAAAGCAAGATGAAGCGTGGTCTTGTGCAACGGCAGATCAAGAGTAGTTCTACAGTAAGTTAGACAAACAATCCCCAGGCATCCCCCAAACTATCTTAGTACCTGTCTTTATCTCTGGGTGAAGCTGAAGCACATCAAGTCCTTCATAATAGTTACATGAAAAATCTTCTGACCCAAAAACTTTCCATGTATTTGCTAACAGAGAGGCAAGTCCAGTCCTCACTGCCACCGACGTCCCTGTAGATGCCACACAGGCGAAGTGCTCTGTATTGACAAGGGACGTATATTGCTCGAGCCACCAGAAGAAAACCTAGCCTGTAAGAGGGCTTGTCAGCCAGGATATCACCTAGCAGACTTCATAGATCTGAGCAATCTAAAAAGCTGTAAATAAATAAAATGTGTATGTTTTACAAAAATGGATAAGTAATCAGAGCCCTGCAGTACTGAAATGATAAGCTCAAAGATACAGCATAGGAGAAAGCTCCTTAGTGCTTAATCCTCAGCTCTCAAGCAAGCCAAGCATAAAATCCTTTAATCAAATCTAATAACCTGGGATAATCTTCAAAATAATGACTGCAAGGAATAACACATTCCTGCATTCATTAAAAGCTGAGCTTTTCAAAAAATGGAGTTGCTTTAGCAACAGTGTTAAAAGTATTCTTACATGTTGCATTATCCATAACTTCCCACAAGTAATAAAATATATTAAAACAAAACAAAAATAATTACACATTCTGATTCTACGCAAACTAGCTTCCTAAACAGAGTACAACTATTTTCTGTATCCAAGAACATATGGCATGCAAATGTAACCATATCAAACACTGAAACATGATGCTCTTTTTCCTGAATTAATAGTCCAAGATATTTTAAGTATTTCACAGCTCATGAGAACTGATATATTAAGAAGGAAATTCTTGCTTTTGTCCTTGTTTCCACAGAATTTTTTAGTTGCCAAACAATGATTGGGGCCTTGGGGTTTATGTGTGTTAACTAACCCACAGAAGCATTTATTTCGAAGAAATTCTATCTACAAGTATCTTGGATAGCTTAGAGTACACAAGGCTGAAGCATATTGCCTTATGGACAGTTTTAGTGCCTTTGAACATACCAAACTGTCTTAATATAATGCACCTTGGAGTCTAACAAGAGCCATTTATGGCTACAATTAGTAAATAACAGATGATAGACAAGTTAGTCCTAACTCACTAAGCAACTTCCACCTTCAGCGATTATGTTGTGCCTATTTAATATGCTTTTTCAGACTTAATCAACTCTGAAACACAAAAAATAGCAAAAAAAAATCTCAGAAGCTGGTAAAACTGATTTTCTTTTATACTGTGAACAGATTTGTCTGTATTTTGAACAAATGATCACAAAGACATTTATTCTTCTGCTCATTTGTCAGTTGTGAAGTGAAAATGTCCTATTTACCCATAAGTGTTCTCCAGAGTTAAAACATTTTTCAGTCAAAGGCTTATATTCTAATTTCACTAACAGTTCGTTTAATGTGAGCAGTCAGCTATGTCATGTGATATTATCCTTCTTTTTGGTGACTAGGTGTCTGAAAGTAAAGAAAGGGCAGCAATGAATTATTACTGTCAGCAGTATTCCTATTCATCCTCATTCTGTTCTGTTCACAAGCCAGTATGACATTAGTAAGAAGAAGGGTCACTGCCTCCAAATCGTCATGCAAATAAAAGTCTCACACTGTAGAAAATTAAGCTGGACAATAGCCAAGAGAGCATTAACTGGTCCTCCCATCTCCCTGCCTAAAGCAGGATACCTACTGGCATCCCTAATGAATATTTGCCTAACCTAATCTAAAACCAGTTCTAATGATGGCTTCTCCACAGCTCAACTTGAATCTTTCTTGCTGCAGTTCAAGTCCTTTCCTTTTTCTGTTTCAAAATCCATTTAATCTCCTTTTTTTCTTTAAATAGAGAAAATAGGGGGGGAAATAAGGAAAAAAAATATAACACAAATAAGGAGGAGGCTATGTTCTCTTCATCTTTCTTTCTTTAGCTTGAACAAGGCAAATTATTTAAATATTTTCTTGTAGGTCATGCTTATAGCTGATCTCAGCTAGAGAATAGGTCATCTCTTTCTTCAATGGCACAATTCTACTTCTAATGTCATCCTTTTGCTACGTAGAAGATGTAATTACATCAGGTTGCAGACTACGTTTCTGTTTGCACACACCTTGTTACACTAACTGGTTTGTAAAAGCTTGTTATCATTCCCCTGTGTCTAGTTTGCAATCCTCTACAACCTGTACAACCGTCTCTGAATGTCCACATCATTTTCTTCTCCTTCTCATCCTATATTCACATTTTTAATTATGATCTTGACAGACCACAGTGTACTGATAGAGATTCTCATCTCAGTATCTTCTCCATTGTACAGGTTGATAACAAAAACTTGGCAGAGTCAAACTCAGAGGAGGCCCTGAAAGAACTTTACTGACAGTATCCTACATACCAACACCAAATATTTCTGTGCCTCGTTATTCACAGAGTACTGATCAGTCTATAGTCATTTCCTCTAGACCATATTACCCCAGCATCCATACACTTTGTGCACCCACTGGATAGCTTACTTATCCCAAAGAACTCTCCAAAAGAATAAAATTAATTGCTCTGACAAAATCTTTGCATGGCCATTTTGAAAATTCCCTCTGCTGTATTCTTTTCCTGGTTTAGGCTGGCATCTCACTGCTTTAGGCACTGATAGTTATAGTGCTATCCACCAAATGTGAATGAAGATCAATACAGAACAAAGCACTCATTGTTTTGGGCTTCTCCAAGTCTTCCGTCTATTAAGTGTCAACGTTTGGACTTCTCCTAACTAATGCACCTTGGTATTTTATTTCATTTTATGTCTTGACCTTTTCAATTAGGTCACTGAGAGCACTTGCAATGCTTTTATTCCCCTCCTTGGTAGCCTGACCCAGTTACTACTTTCTGTATCCTTTCCTCCTATGTTTGAAGTCAATGAAAACCTTATCATTTAGCCAAGCTGATCTCTTACTGACTTCTTATCTCTCCTCCACAAGGAGAAATCATTATTAATATTCTTCTTTAAGGAACTGCCAGCTTGCTTCCCTGTTCCATCAAGCTTGCTTCCCTGTTCCATCAGGCTTGCCTCCCAGGCAACACCTACCAATTTTCTTAGTATTGAAGCCTTCCTACTCAAATTCCTACTCAAAATCCATTGTAACTCTTTTGCTACTTATCTCCCTTCAAGTCCTATGAATCATAAATGTATCATTTCAATGATCATTCCCACCTAAACTGGCCTTTGTCTAGACATTGTCAAACAAATCATTTCTTCCTTTTGGACAGTACCTAATCAAAGTTATCCCTATTCTAGTTCTCTTAATCATCTTTACCAAAGTCCATCAGAATCATGTTCAAGGAACTTGCTAAACAGACTGTCTCTGAAGCACATTTTCTTTGCAACAGATATGTGGGTAACTAACAACATTTAAACTTAAATCCTCTTTCGGTTATTCTTCATTCTTCTTCCATTTTAGTGATGGTTATCCAGTCCTATGACTTTACAAAGACCATCCCAGCCTGGTTTCTATGCCCATTTAAGTCATCACTGTTTATGCATCTTCTAGGAACGACTAACTCCAAATCAAAGATCTTCACTGGTCTCCATTTTTGGTCATCACCATGTTGAATAGAACATTATTCCTGGGTGAGGAGAATGAAGGCTTCCTGGCATATAGCCCTGTATTTACTTCCAAAATGCAAATTGTCATTCTCTGTACGCTGATCCCAGACTGAAGGGGCTGACAATAACATCAGCTGTGCCCTTGTTTCTCTCATCGTTGCCTCTTACTAGTAACCTTATGTCTACTTTGACCCGCAGTATTGAAATGTTAACTGGAGAGAATAAGAGCCCTGCAAAATAGGTCTCTGAAATTGGAAGTTCTGCCTGTACATGGCTGACTGCAGCTAGTTAATTGACTTCCATAGTTCAGTGAAACGGTTTAGCTGCTGAAGAGAGACAGGACGATCCAGTAGGTGGATCATAAAAGGACAGGAGGATGGAAGAGGTGGAAAGATGTTTCCAGGGAGAGTGGTGCTCAGAGAGTCTTCCTCTTTGGAGATTTTCAAACTGGACCAGACAAGGCCCTGGTCCCTGAAGAGGTTGAAGTCTAAGTCTGTTCTACCGAAGTCTGGGGCTGTGATCCTGCTTTTTACCTTGTTCCCTCCTTTCATAGTTCTGACTTTCACAGTCACATAGTCAGTGTCATCAAGGTTTCTACCATACTTACATCCCCCAGCACTATCTCTTTCCTTGTAAGCATGAGGTTCAGCAGAGTGTCTCCACACACATCAACTTAATCACCTGTGTCAAGAAGCTGTCACCAGTGTCCTCCAGAAACCTGCTGGATTGCTTGTGCATGGCCCTTCATGGTGGGCTAAGTCCATAAAGAGATCTAGGGCTTGTGAACATGAGGCTTGGGACAGTTATTGGAAGAAAGTCTCATTTACTTTTTCTTAATCCTATTAATGCAACACATTCTGTGAAAACTAACATAAGAACATTGCAAAGACAGAAAAGCATTTACAAATCCATGGCAAGCCTAGATCACTCTGAATTACTTATTAAAAAAGCACAACCAGGAGCAGATGAAACAAAGAAACAAATTTAAGGACCCTTTCCTCTGAAGATGGGGTCATAAAAGACTTTCTTATTAAGAACAAGACAGGTTATAACTATTAAAAAACAAGTCTGTGAGCTCTACTGGTATGGATTTGATACTGCTGAAGTCAAGATAGACTTGCATATATCAAGCAGCAAAAGAAACAGTTACACAGAACCCTAGAGAAAGGCCAGGAAGATATATTTGATAAGCATCAGCAAGAAAAATTGGGAAGCAAATGCAATAAAGATGTATTTGACGTATTTTACAAAGGGTGGCAAGTAGGAAGCATGGCGAGCAGCATAGCAAAGAGCATGACTAGAGGAAATATCCTGTTCAGGCAAGCACACAATGGAAAAAAGGCTATGCTTTTGTTTTTATTTGTGCAATGTTTGTGCTCCAGTGTACTGGGAAGTCAGTGAAATGTGTGTTTTAAACAAAAAAAAAAGGGGAAGGCTTAATCATTCTTCTTAAGAGATCTTAAGTAAATAGTAAATAGTACTCCAAGAACACGCATAAAACATACAAGATGGACATAGAAGGCCAAATTTAGCTAAAGAAAGCAATAAAATCAAACACATTGGGAACAGCTAAGTTTTACCAGAAGGCTATTCTATATTGAGTCCAGGATACAAATACAACCAAACAGTATATCGGTAAAATCACAGTAGTTCATAAAAGATTGGTGACTATGGCATCTGCTATACAAGAGCAGGAGACATCATTCAGAGAAGAGGCAAATTAGCAGACCTGATTTCTCCTTGGTTACTAGTGAAGTAAAGAAGAAGGCAATTTTGTATTGAAATTCACAAAATCTCTTTCATACCACCTAGAGAAGCTGCCGAATCTTCCTCATGTAAGAGTTTTAGAAAACAGGCTAGACAAGTGCCATGTTTAAATAGCCAAGGTGTAACTCCATCAGACTGAGGTGCTCCTCTAGCACATTTTCTTTGCACGATAAGTCCTAATGTTGTAAGCACCATTTTATTCACCTTGGATGAAGTCTGGGCCATTGCCTTGGACTGCACAGTTTCCAATTCTGACACACAACTGGTCAAAACAATGCAGAAGCATCAAGTTTAATAAGAGAAGTTGAGCATTCTCCTTCTCTCGTGAGACAAGGCCACGGGATGCAGCTAAGAATCCAAGATTACACTTTTGCAGCTTGTGTGCCATGAGAGACAGAGGAAACTGAGAAAGCAGGACACTGAATCTATGAACAGAGCTGAAGACCTTACATCTTTGCCCACTTCACTGCTGTAAAGTAGAATTTAAGCATTTTATAAGAATATATTTGTCTCCAAAGAAATTTCATTGGACAAGTTGGAGGTTGTGCACCTGGGAAATGTGAAAGGGATTTGAGTTGTAGCAAATGTTAGGAATGATTGAAGCCAAGAGTCTTAAGCCATAGAAAATCAGACCTCACTTTCAAGCAAGAGCCATGATATTCTCAGGTGCAAAAAAACTTGTCCCATGAATTCAATTTTCAAGTAATTTTGTGTGTGCCAAGACTTGAAGAAAAAATGGTTCAAAAACCAGAGGGGAAAATGTCAGCTTTCTACTAAGATTAACAAACAGGTGTTACTGTTACAGTACAAAAGACCAACAAAAGACAAACCTTTAGGCACCAGTGGCAAACACCAACTTTTGACCTATTGAATGACATCAAACTCTCTTCACAGAAGCAGCAGTGGAGGCTGGGAGCAGTACTGTTGCAGATTCATAGAGTAGGCTGTTCATTAGCCTCTTACACACCCACCAGTTTGAGACCTACTTGAAGATGTGTACACAAACTGAAATAAATGGTGCACTTCCTATATTGACTTAAGTGAGGGTCTATGAATAATATTTCTGAGTTTCCTCTGGAGTTCCAGCTTCAAAGCAGAAACTAATCAATAAGCACTGGCTGCAAGACCCGAAAGAGAAACTCTAACAGGTATCGTCGAAGAGGATTTTGCAAACATGGAAGCACTTCATCACAACAGAGATTCAGCTTGGGTGCCATTAGTAATGACATGAACACTTTCAAGAGCAGCTCATGATCTGAAACAAGCAGTGAACCTACATGCAAACATGATAAAAAAGCTTTGCATTGAATCTGCAAGTCTGCAAAACGAACAAGAAACAAATCACTCAAGAAGAAACATTGCAAATAGAGGAGAATCAGTCTGTGTGCATATTTCTACTATTAAAATACTAACACTACTGGAACAAATCATCTTCTACAGTGATGGAATAGAAAATATCAGAATGAATACTAGAATCAGAAAATCCTAATAAAGCAAGAGATCTCTCACTTGGCCACAGATAGATTGGGAAAAAAAAGCAACATTAAGACACCAAAAGAACAGAGATGTCGAAAAAAAAGTATGTCAGAAGAAAAAAAAAGTGTTTCCTCAGTTTGAAAAAAGGCATGAATTTGGCAAAATGGACAATGATCAGTGAAGCAATCATATTGCAGAAGGGATCATTTCAATCACAGTCACTAATGAGAGATGAAGACGAGACCCTTAAGGGAATCAGGCTTTTGAGAGTCCGGAGAATTTGACAGAATCCAGTGAAAAGGTCAAGTACCTGGATCAAAAATAATGCCCGAGGTAATCCCTATATTGAAAACTCAGCAGCTTGTTTCCCCAGGGGACTGCAAAACAGTGGATTAGAAAGACTGTGCACCCTCCTAAGAAGCTGATGAAAGCAGACTAAAGGGCTATGTCAGTTATTGGAGTCATTAGAACTTACTAGTTTAGTAACACTTTACTGAGAAAATACAGAAAGAGATCAAGAGTAAGAGTGGCAAAAAAGCTCTCCAGAAACAGAAGTCTCTTTTCCCACAATTTCTACATCATCTATTGTGTTTTCTACAAGATTTCATGATCGAGCAAAGCAAACCAGCACTGCGATTGACCAGAACATATTGCCTGTGAACAAGTGTGTCATGGGCTTATATCCTCACAAAAGTCCTTCCTTCAAATAAAATTTTCTTTGATGGTCAAATCATACAGCCAAGAAGCATTTCTTTTCTGTCACTTTGATTATTATGCAAGAACCACACTTGCTAAACAGAGTTTGAAAAACATGAAGAAGGGTGATTAAAGATCTATTTCATAACAAATTTCTGCAGTGGCTGCACACTGTTCCATTACTCCAAGTCACTCTTTTTAGTACTCTTTAACAAGAATGAGTTAAGTTTAGATCATTCCTTATTTCTGGTGCAATCATAGTGCTGAGACAAGAGTCATATTAGCTATTTTCTTCTCTTGTTGCATCATTCGTCAAGAAAATGAGGAATAAGAATTTCAGAGCCTAATATACTTTGTGAGTGATATGACTGTGCCAGGATTATACTTCAGCTTTTCTCACAGTTGGTAGTTCACTCGATTCTCCCATATCATAGAATCATAGAATGATGGAATGGTTTGAGTTGGAAGAGACCTTAAAGATCATCCAGCTCAAACCTTCCAACTAGATCATGCTGCTCAAAGCCTCATCCAACCAGGCCTTGAACACCACCAGGGACGGAGCTTCCATGACCTCTCTGGGGAACCTGTGCTTCACCACCCTCACAGGAAAAAATCTCTTCCTAAAAGCTTATCTAAATCTCCCCTCTTTCAGCTTAAAACCATTATCCCTTGCCCTAGCTCTGCACTTCCTGATAAAGAGGCCCTCCCCAGCTTTCCCACTTTTCCCCCTTTAAGTACTGGAAGGCTCTTAGAAGGTCTCCCCGGAGCTTTCTCTTCTCTAGGCTATATCCCCTCAATTCTCTCAGCCTGTCCTTGTCGGGAAGGTGCCCCAGCTCTCTGATCATCTTCGTGGTCCTCCTCTGGACTCATTCTAACAGATCCATGTCCCTGTGTTTAGGGCAGAGCCAGGGACAGAAAAATACTATTTGTGGTAGAAGGAGATCAAGTTAGGGACTAACTATGTAGTACCAAGTATGTGAGGCCAAGGGTACTGACCAAAACCATTAAAAATCTGATTTCATCATCTTTGAAAGGTCATGGTGATGGCTTCTGATGACTTGAAAAAAAGCAAATGTCATACACATCTTCAAGGATGGCAAGAAAGAAGAGCTTGGGAAGTGACAGGCTAGGCTCATCCCAGTCCTGGGAAGGTTATGGAACACATGATTTTGAAGCAAGTTCCAGCTATTTGTAAGACAGGTGGGTGTTTGGGATCAGGCAGAACAGATTTGCCAAGAGCAAATCATACCTGACAGATTTGATTACCTTCTACAATAAGAGGACAAGAAAAGACCAGTGGATGTTGATTTAGCAAAGATTTTGGCAAGGTGTCCCATGATATCCTTAGCCCCACTGGTGACATATGGTCCAGGAGGATTGTGTAAAAGCTGATGGACACCTTCCAAATTTTTAGGCACACAGGTAGTACTAAGAGGTTAAAAGTCTAGCTGGAGACCTCGTTGCTCATGGTGTCACTCAGGGGTTGATACTAAGGCCAGTAGTGTTTAATATTCATATTAACTACCTGGGCAACAGCACGGCCTCCACTCAGCAATTTTGCAGGTGATACCAAATGGGACAGAAGAAGACAATACGCTGGAGGGCTGCCATTTGGGGGGACTTAACAGACTGGAGAAATGAGCTCACAGAAAAATCCCAGAGCTCAGCAAAGGTACAACCCTGTACATGGGAAGGAATAACCCCCATGGTGGCACAAGCTAGAGGCCAACCAGCTGGAAAGCAGATCCACAAGTAAGGACCCATGGGTCCCGGTGGGCAAATTTAGCACAAGTGAACAGTGCACTTCTGCAGAAAATAAATGCAACCAATTACTGGGAAAAAGCACTGAGAAAAAATCAAGGAAAGCAATTTTTTCATCTTTATTTGGCATTTGTAAAACAGCATATGGAGCACTGCATCTCACTAAGGGTTCCTGTATACAAGAGGGACACAAACGTACCAGAGTGAGTACAGCAGATGGGCACCACAATGCTCCAGGGCCTGGAGCACATAAAGTACCAGGAGAAGCTGAAAAAGCTGGGTTGGTTTAACCTGGAAAATAGAGACTGTCTAAGGGAGGATTTTATTACTGCATTTAACAATCTAATGGGGGTATTACAGAAAGAAGACACACCAAAAGCTGAGTTGAACAGCAGTAGCTGCTAGTTGTCACAAGGAAAATTCCTGTTAGATATAAGTAAAAGCTTATCACCATGAGAGTAGTCAAAGGCTGGAATCATTGTCCTCAGAGGCTGGGGAATCTCCGTCCTAGGAGATATTTACAACGCAATAGGAAATGGTGCTGAGCAACCTGACATAACACTGAAGTTAGCCCTGCTTTAGGCAGGGACTTAGACTAGAGAGCATATTCCAGCCTAACTCATTTCATGACTTTGCGTTAAAAAAGAGAGCAAGTTCAACATCCTCCCTTTTCTCCTCTGCTTTTTCCTTCATCCTTACAAGGTTATTTGTGTTGCTGTCTCAAACGCACCCTCCTCAGGGAGCCTTCTTCAACATCCTTAAACCTTTTGAAGTATTCTAATGCTACCAATAATTGCATTCTACCTTTGTATTATGTATGGAAAGTGGCACATAGCTGAATATGAAAAATAAAGTCACTCGCAAAGTATATTCTAACAACAGGGAAGCTTAAAGTGGAATTAATGACTGATGAAACTACAATGAATTGAGAAAAGGGTAATGAGCTCCCTGTAGCCTCCACTGTACTGCCCACGTTCTATTATCTGCTAAAATACCTTTCTTCAAAAAAATCTAGATTAAAATAATATGTGAACTGAAACTAATGAAAACATCATCTTAATTAACACAATAGTGCAGAACAGTTTGAAAGTACTTTTAAATGGCAACAAACAGAAGCCCTAGATGCAAACAGAATTATAGAGAGATGAAGCATAGAATTCTTTTCTGTAATTAATTTCTTGCATGGGGGTTGATTCCTGGAATGTTTTTATGTGCCTTCCTTATTACAGATTTATTTTAATATTTCAAATTAGATGTTCCAAAATGCTCACATCAAAAAAAAAAGATAATAGGCAGACAAAGTTTTTTGTTTTCATCATAAACTTGCAGTCTGATTCTAATGGAAATTGTAAAAAGTTTTTGAACATATTTGTGCAACTTTATGGCTTTCAGTTAAATTCTCGAGTTCCTGCAGGCCTTCTAACAGCTGCCTCCCACATAGACAATATCACAGAGGAGAATGAAAAATGGGAAAATCTCTATCCTGCTCCAAGATGCTTCTTGCATGCTAAATTGAATCCCAAATGGCATCAAAAGGAATTTTTATAATAAGACATATTGCCATCCTGTTTCACAGTCACCATTTTAGAACAGCAGAATGTCTATAACTCTACTGAAATGAACAGTTTGATTTAAACATTGTCTGGGTTCTTAAGGGACAGATATTTACAGAAGAGGATAGAAGGTTAAATGTTATCAGTACCTTGGAGTCTTTGCTCAGAAGAAAGAAATCTATTCATTTTTTGCCTTCACTGCAGGTTTTGCTGCTGTATATTGGACTGATTTAGATTATAGCAGCCTCCCAGTACTTTAAGAGCCTGCAGGAAAGATGAGGAGGGGATCTTTATCAGGGAGTGCAGGGATAAGACGAGTGGTAACGGATTTAAGATGAAAGAGTGGAGATTTAGATTAGCTATTAGGAGGAAATTTTTTACTTTGAGGGTTGTGAGGCACTGGGACAGGTTGTCCAGAAAATTTGTGGAAGTCCTAACCCTGGAGGTGTTCAGGGCCAGGCTGAATGGATCTTTGAGCAAACCTGATCCAGTGGAAAGTGTCCCTGCCCATGGTTGACCTTTAAGGTACCTTCCAACTCAAACCATTCTACGATTCTGTGATTTTTACCTAGTTCCTGAAGCAGACTAACCTGTGCACTAATACAATTTCTACATCTGGACACAGATTTGAAGAATTTTTAAGAGAATTTTTTTTTCTCCAAGTCAGTAAATCTGGAAAAACAGTCTGTATTGGGTGGAAGCTGACATGGAGGGACAGGTTGTGTTAGCTGAGTCACTGCACTGAGCTTCCAACTTCAGGACTGGAAATAGCTCAGGGCACAGGTAGACCATCTACAACCCTCACGTTGTTCCTTCAGCAGTGGAATCCCTGTCCCAGTCCTGTCAGGGGCACACAGGTCCCCATGAGGAGGTTGCTTTTTCTTTCTCACACATTTCCTGAGCTGTGCTGGGCAAGACAGAGAAGTTGTCATGGGAGAGCCAAGAAGAAATCACTGTCTAGGAGAGTATTTTCTGCCCTAATCATTCCCTTTAAAGCCTCTTGCAATAACTGCTGTCCCGAATTTACTCCTGAGGGTAAACTCAAATTTAAGAACACCAAGGTTGCCCATCACTGCAGTATTGCAAGGTGCACGGCACTATGGTCCTTGTTTCAACTCAAGGTCAGTCTTTGTGTTCCTTCCCTTGCTTGAGAGCTCTAAACTGTATTGGCGCTTGTTCACCGGGCAGCTACTGTGAGCTGGATTATGAGGCACAGAGCTATAAAGCAGCACAAATGACAAGGAAATGTGAAAAGATGAGTGGCAAGGCTCCTTCATAGTTCCCTCACATATACAACAAATTTCAGGCTTCTTTAGCTTTCGCTAGGCTGCAATAACCACAAGAGGCCAAAACTTGCTATTCTGACACAACTCCAATTTCGCTGCCTGGCTGGTACAGGTTCTATGGCAACAGATGACTCAGGCAGCCTCCTTAAGTCGGAGTTTTATAACAGCAAAACAAGGGAAAGGAAATGTGGGGTAAATAAGTGTAACACCATTATATCTAGCTGTGTACTATCTCCATATCAGCAGGTTGGTCCAGGAGGCTGTGCACCCTTCATTGCCTTTCCCTGATTGTATACCTGCTTCAAATGACTGGAATGTGCAAGGTGGTGCCTCTGAAATACAAAAGAGGTCTTCAGAGCAGAAATAGCCAGAAGGTACTTTCGCTGCAGCTTTTTTTCATACCACATACTACCTAGCTGTGGATTTGCACTGCTCAGGAGGACTCTGAGCAGTGCTGGCTTGGACGCTCACCCAGCTTGCTGTAGTAGCACATATAAACCATGAAAGGTTCTTACACAGGATGGGGATGGCAATAGCTAGGATACAGCTAAGGCACTGGCAGATATGCTTGCTTTTCTCTTTCTCCAAACTCAAATCCAAGGTACTTAGTGTGCAGCCCAAGTGTATATCCTGCTGAAACCTGGTGTATAACTTGCTGAATGTAGGATACATTCACATCAATATGAGTACATTGCTTTCAGATGCAGACCAAGAGCATAGCAAGCTCATATTCATCTACAAAAAAACTTAACATATATATATTCTGCCTCCTTTTGCAAATGTTACATCCCTACTTCATATTTCATACAGCTCCTTGGAACAGACACTTTTAGGGTCCAATTCACCTGACCTATTGACTAAAAGGAGCACAGGCTGCTGGGTTCAGCTGCAAATGGTGAGATTACAGATGTCTAGAGCTGAATGGGATGAGGTCACCCTTAACAGAACAGTAAACTGAACCTAGGAAGAATATCAGCCCTGCATTAAGTTTTTATGACACTGAACAGATGGAGCAGACCTTCCGCTGGGGTTATCTGAAGCAATTCTGCTGACTTCTGTGGAGCTGCACGGCAGAACATCATTACTTTCATGAATTAGAGACCTGGATCTTTGACATGGTTTCATTGCAAATAATGTTTCCAGAGCCCACTCTTTAACTTGGAGCCCTACCAGTGCAAAAAGAACTCAATTAAAATGAAAGAGATTATAATCCACTTTTTGACTGTACTTTGTTTCCCCTCAACAAAACGCTTGTAGATTTATAGTGAACAAGATAACAAAGTGCAATATTAGTTCTGGGTGGTAGGTCTTTGTACTGATAGGATGTAACCTTTCTCAAGAAAAATCTGATGTTTGTCACATACTACAGCTACTGTTGCATGAATCAGCACATGAAATACGACCCAAATTCCATCTTCAAAGCTATCACAAGAAATATTGTTTGTACTGAGAGTTCATAAAGTGCTCTAGCAAGTTATTACATTTATAGTCTATTTTTTCTTTCCTTAAGATTTATCTTCTGGTTTTACTCAAAAATCTGGGGCCAGAAAAATCACATTTAGGATTTAAGAAAAAATAGAAATCTCTTTTACTCATTTCCTCTCCATTTGATAAGTTAGTCTTAATACCTTACTTATAGATACTTTCTCCAGAAATGCAGTCACTCTACAGCCACAGTCTCTTAATGCAAAGAACCAATATTTTATGAATCATTACAGTAAAAGAGAGTTTAGAGTAGGCTTTAATATTGCTATTTCCCAGCTGTATGGCAGCAATCTAGCTGCCTTCATGAAACATCAGCAAAGCCCATTATGATCCTTAGTAGTTGTTGGTCTCTGGTTTCAGATTAATGGGGCAACAACAAAGCTCCATAATGAGAAAGTAGAACTGCTCATTGCCCAGAGAGAGGAAGAAACTTGATAGCTCCTTCAACTCTATTCCTATTATTGAAATCCTTTTTTGGAGTGTGTTGTGCTGGAGCTCTTCTAAAAAAAAAAAAGGGAAGACGAACAGGACCACATCCAGAAGCAAACCCCAATTTACCTCTCTCTGGAGAAGCTTCTTTCACCACAGACAGTATTTCCCCAGCAAAGGATTAAGCAGCAGAGGCACTGCTTGCTACACAACAGAGGTCTCATAGACTTGTTGATACTCAAGAAACACTGAGAAACAAATGTCTTGCAGTCATTACGAACCTATTTTTGTCATTTGTTTTCATTTTAAATCCTTTCATGCCTGTAGCTCTGAAGTTCACAACACTTTTTGGCATGGATATCTCATCAGCAGACGTGATACAAACTGACAGTGGCAGGAATCATGTGCAGTAGAAATTTATTGTTGCTAATGCTCACTGAGCTGGCTTTGACAACTCTGCAGAAGTCTCCTTCACAAGAAGACACGATGTATACTCCTAGCAAGAAGATGACTAGCAATTTGCTGAACTGAGGGGTGCAGGTGCATCATTGTGTTTAACAGCCATAAGTGGAGCAACTCTGTGCAAAATTGTCCCATCCCATTTGGTTTTTGCAGCTTTCTGTTGCAACAAGTTGCATGGCTTAATATTTGGTGAGAGGAAAAAATGTTTTAACTCTGCTGCCTGATGATACCAGAATAAAGAACATACAATGAAGTCATGGGGAATGTAGAGTAATTGCCTACTAGTTTCTCTGAATCCCCTGTAACTGCATTATTTCATTGGCCCCACTCTCTTAGGAGTTGGTTGGTATGCAATGTAGAGTGGAAGGAAAGGTGTTTTTTTGAGACTTTTCTATCCCTAAGCATGTGCTTCATACTTCAAAAAGTATTTTCTGTAAAATTTTCAGATAAATCGGCAAGTTGAAGAGGAGATGTGGAAAAGAAAAATGTTATATTTATCTTAAAATATTAGAGTAGCTTAACAGGGAAAGCATTGTATTACTAAGTCTAAAAGAAGAAATATACATCTCCTATCTACAATTCAGGTGAGGTCTTAAAAACGTTCTGTCTGGGAGAGCGGTAGAACTGTTAAATCTAGAAATATCCTATGGAATATAGGATTGCCTGTTCAGAGGACCATGGAGACATCATGACTGGAGATCAGCCCATTACATTTTTGTCATTGTCATTTTCATTGTGTGGAGGTCAGGAAAGGGTTCACAAAGGATAAAGAAAAATAATTCAAGGTTTGTAAAATCAGCTTTTCACTACGTGATTTAAAAATTCTCAATTTGGTTTAAATGATGAACTAGTCTACAAAAACCTACTCAAAGAAAGAGATTTTTCTGACTTAATGGGATCTTTAAGTTAGCAGACAAAGGCATAACATGGTCCAAAGTCTGAAGTTCCAGCAAGAAATAAAATCAAATTTTAAGGAGAGAACGATTAATCACTACAGGATGCTTACAAATTATTAGAAGGCACTGGCCATCCCCTGCAATTAAAAAAACTTTCTAAAATACATGTACTGGAAAAGTAATGTTCATTCAGAGACATTTAATGCAACACAGATTCAACTAAATCCCAATATACTTTTACTGACACTCCCTTCCTACGTGTTTCGGCAGAGGAAAAAAATGCTGTGCTCAGAAAACACCACATAAATTTGTTTCCAAGCGATTCCTCACATCACAAACAATGTCTTCTTTGTTTTTCAACTTGGCATTTCTACCAGGTAGATAGGCATTAGTCATCAGCTGGGATTTCAATGCAGGAAGTTGATACCTGCTTCAAAAACCTTCAAGTTCAACACATAGTAAGGCATCATAGTGAATGGGAGCACATTTAACTTTGCACTAAGACCCAGGTTCAGTAAAAAGTGAAAAACAAGGGAATTGAGGAGTCAGTCCTTTGTGTTTTCACAGACATCTTTATAGATAGATAGGTTTCATTATTTTATTTCCTGCCTACTCACAATAGCAACCCACTCCTTCCCACTCTCTACCATTACCCAAACTCTGCCAAACCCCTTATGTGAAGTCTCCATCCAGAACCAGTGTGTAAATCAAAGCCAGCATGCTCCTCTGTGTTGTCCAATAACTATAAAAGCCAGATGCATACTCTACTCACATAACTCTTTCAAAACGGAAGCATACAAGTGCCTTCTGGGTCCTTAAAATCTGGATTTCTCTCTTTAATAATTTCCAAAAAACAAATTGCATTCTTGCTATTTACATCTTTTATATACTAAATTGTCCATACTTCCTATATCTATAGGAATACATTTCAAAAATAAGTCTCCATGAAAAGGATAGATATTTAAATATTGCTACAAAGTTGTATTTCACATTCTTTTCTTAGAATGAAATTATATCAAAAATTATACATAAAACAAGAATAAATCTTTATCTCTACATCTTCTGACATGCTGGCACTTTACAGTAGAAGACAAACACAGAATTTTGTAGACAATCCTGTATCCATCCCATAAGTAGGAAATTGCTATCAATTTTCTAAATGTTTGGACCATGGATCATGTTCCAACCATTTTTCTATGGTTCTTTTGAAACAGAAAATATCTGGGCAATCATACTGCCTTCATGTGTTCTCTTAATATCTGAACCACTTAGCCAGTTTCAGTGAAAATTTGAAGAAAAGAACTGGAGTCTTAAGTGTATTTAGTCCCTAAATGTTCTATGAAGAGAGGTTCTGATGCATAGGAGAAATTTTAAATTAGTTCAGCATGAGTTTAACTGTGGAATTAGATATCAGAGAATACTCCTGAGTGTAGATAGTCACAAATGCTATTTAATGCAGGAAAATTTTCAATCACAGACTGCATTTCATTTAGTGAAGGATAATCCAGCCACACAATATAAAGCCACAGGAAACCAAGGTTTCAGTTCCCTTGGTCACAGAGCAAACTGTTGTACTTTTAAACCTGCCCAGACTTCAATTCTGCAACTCTTCTCACTGTTTGTAGGCTCAGCACTAGTGAATTATCTCTTACAAGCAAACTTTATTAATATTTAGAGTTTTCAGGCTAGAACACAATAAAGCCATTCACCAGCAAGATCTCACAGTTTAATGAATTATTACGGAAAAGTAGCTTAGATTCATCCAGAGGCTACTGATGCCAATGCAGAAAGCACCAACCAGTTTCAAAAGGTTTTGTTAGAGCCCAGAGGATTTTTATTAGAGTCTTAGAAAATAAATGAAATTTAAAGAAGATAAGGATCACAATCAGCACACAAGATAAGGATTTGAAAAGTGTAGAGTGCTGCATGAAAGGAAGAAGGATGCCAGAAGCAAGAAAGAGATAAAAAGAGAAAGCTGTGTGGTGGGCACGGATGTTGGCAGGCTCAGAATAATGTGCAGTCTCTAAATAGGAGAGAAATGTTAACTACTAAAACACTTCAAACCGAGAAAAGAATGTAACACAGATCAGCAAAGACAGTGACTTGCGCAATATCACATTAAGTATAAGAAAAGGTGCATAACAGTAAATTCTCCTTGATCTGGCAAACACACGACTACCACCAGTTCTCCAAGAAAGGTAAGAGCTGTTTTGCCTAAGGCCATTTTCACCATCATATTTGTATCTTCTAGGGCTTTTTCCCAACTCAATTTTCATTTTTCACCTTCCCCAAGATGTCAATTATTTATTGATTCCTTAATTTCAGAACACATTGGCCTCAACTTAAGTACAAAGGAGATTAAGTTGGCCATTGATTTAGCACAGTGGATTAAAGTCAGTGTTGATGTGCTCAGAGCTACTCACTGAGGAAGGACGACCACAACCGTTACACATCAAGCTCATGCTTAGAGCAAATTTACAGAGCTGCAGTATAAACTGCTAGCCAGAGAAACGATCAAAATCAGTCAAAATGTCAGTCCTAATGGAAAATAATAGTTTCCTCGGAATCACAAAATCTTCAGCAGGAACATTTCTATTTTCTCAAAAAGGATTTCATTTCCCCTCCTTCCCTAGCTATTAGTATATCAAAATAAAGCAAGTAAAGATGAACATTACTAACTCACCTTCTGTAACTACATGTCCCAGTGTGTAGTTAACTTCTCAGTCAAACTATTCTTTCATTTACTCAAGCAAAGTCCCAGTGACTCTTTACTTTGTTCTTTTAGATGCCTTCATTAGGCAAGATGCCATTCTTTACTTTACTCTGCTAAATTTGGGATCACTTCAGCAAAGCCAAACACAAGATTTCTTGTTTTAAGAGAAGTTATTTTGGATCCACACATGTGAAACTGGAATTGGGGATTTGCCCATTGACCATAAACAGAAGATATGAATATAATTGTTTAAACCTTCAAGGCTTCAGATTTGGATACAAGACCTCTTAAGCTATATATATATTACAACAGAAACTCAATTATTCGTACTATTCACATGTGTCAAATAAACATGTTAAAAAGTTTTTCACTTACTTTTAGCAACTTTAGTCAGCTCCCAAAAGAGAATTGTCCATGTACCACACATGTAGCATGACAGCCCAGTGTTTGCTCTCCAAGCTACCAATGAGTACAGCAAAGTCAGAGGCTGAGGTGTAGAAAAGGAAGCTACACACTCCAACAGAAGGTGACGGGAATTAAAAAAGGGAAAGCTCTTTTTCTACAAAATTACCAAATTTGCATTGTCAGCATAACTAGAAAATAAGGGCTTAACTTCTTGTTTAAGACTTCCAAAAATGTGATTAACTCCCAGTAAGTATTCTTGTGTTCAGTAAGAAAATGCCACACAACAGAAAGAAATCTTTAGCAGTTATCAATAAAACAATTTGAGAATTAGGTAGTTCTTGCTAGTGCTTTACATGTTAAGGCAAACACTAAGAATGTTCTTTGAAGCTGCCTATGGCCACAGACATGTTTTAGGTAGGATATCTTTCACTGAAGGATAACTCAGGAACAGTATAGTAATCTGAACCATGATAATCCTTAAACTTGAAATAAATTTAGTTTTGCACCTAAATCTTGGGATATGTTACTCAAAAAAAAAAGTTTTTTAATACATACAAGGTACTAAAAATATATAATATATTCCATAAATAACCCAATATCTTCTTCTAATAAAAGAATACCAGACATATAAAAAGTCACTTGTAAGATACTTGATATATACTTCAAACACTATGGTAATTCTTTTCCTCTTTTTTATCTTCATTGAAATGATCTGAAAATATCTTCCTCAGCATCAACCTTTTGATCAGTAGTACTTGTGCATCACTGCACACTCAAGTACATTACTCACATTCCTGCATTCAATGATTTACCAAAAAATGGGAACAGTCGCATTTCACAGTCTCCAAGGCATCTTTGCATTCAGCTACTACGACTTACACAAACAAGCTTCAATGGCATCAACAGCAGTTGCCATACCCACCACCATGTTGCTGCTGTCGGGAGCCTGTCTCTATTGTTAATCGATGGTTTGTACGTAGGCGTAGATTCATTAGTGTCACATTAATTCTTCGGCACAAGATGATTGGTAAACGCATTCACTGACAATGACTTTGCAAACGTTTTCACTTTATCAGCTTTATCTTACCAGTAAAATCTATAATAAGGTCCCACTTATAGAAGTCAAGCAGGGAAAATGACATTTTCCATGCAAAAGTTTCAAAGGAGAATGTTAATTCATTAATGTTAGTGAATGATGTCCAAGATTTCCAACTTGTTATACACAAGGCAGTGATTACCATTGCTGAACACAAGTAGAGAGGCAGAGACTTCCTGTTTCCTCAGTGTTGATTGACTGTCCTGTATCCATTACCAGATACAAACAGTGCATGGAAAAAATACTGGAACACGAGATCTCGGGAGACAAACGCAGTTCTCCTTCCCTTCAGTGTTTTAAGTTAGCTGGAATCAGAGGGGCCCACAAGTAGTGTACACAGCTTGCATACCACATCTTTGTAGCCTTTTTTGCACCCATTTTTCAAGCTAGAATGGGGTAATGCTTCACTTGCTGATGAGACTGTAGATCACATTTTGCAACCTGTACCTGTGCTCTTGAAATAAATGTTTGCGGGGAATCCCTTGTTTCATTTCTTAGCATCTTTTATTGATATATCCTTGTAAATGCTGAACATTACATTAATTCTATGACTTACTGCACCTTCACAGAATTCTAATGATCAGAAACTTCCCATGTGGCTAACGCCTTGTTAACACCACTCATTGTTTTGACCACACTTGCTCTATCAGTAGTACAGACCCATAGCCAGAAAATGGGATTATTTGGGAATATATGTGAGCATGTAGTTCCTTCTTCTTTGCTCACTCTCAGCTTTTGCAATCTATTCTTTAAAGCAGAAATTCTAAAACATTTCTCTAATACTGTTAGGCAAATACAGTGTTTTGATGTTGGCTCTGCTTACTCATTCCAGCGTTAACAGACATTTTCTGGATTTCAGGTTAGTGAATGAAAAGTAGATACCAGCTCCAGATGTATCATACAATGCAGTGGTAGCTCAGTAGGATACCGAAGGACATATCAAAGGATGGTAGATGTCTGTGAGCAGGAAGTTGAACAGAGCCTTTACTCTCTGTGCATGTGAAAACGAGCTCAAGAAGCAGGCAACTAATTTGAAGTGTCTACGTGAACCTAAGCTCCCACTAGAGCCAACAGAGATCAGGTGAAAAAAAAGGGCAATCAACAGAGTTATTCAGCTCAGTCTAAACACTGACATTCACTCACCTCTCCAATCTATTTATGTTTCTCCAAGCTGGAGTAGCAAACACACAACATCTTGTTCTGGAACAAATTCTAATTTCTGAAGTTTGAATCCTAGAGCACAGTATGGATAATTCATTCATTTACTAAGAGGATAATTACCACTGTTTTTAGAAAATCCAAATGAATGTCCAGAGCAAACAGAAGGAAAATGTGCTTTCAGTAGATTTGTTTCTTCCACTTGCATCATCTCTTACCTGTGAATCTTCAGCTCATGTCTGTGAAATCTGGAGTGAGGAAACCATTTGCAAAAGGTTCATTCTGATGAATGCAATGTTTTCTGTTGCAGTGTATATATTAAGAATGTTAAGAGCATTCTGGGTTTGTTCTTCTTGATTTTATGTACAGCTATAACAACTACAAGGAGAGGGACCTTTTGCGGTATTTATATGGGCAATGGCAATAAATCCTTTCACTTGTCGTCTTAGCCAAGTTATTTTTCATTTGTCCATCCTCATCTGAAGTATTGCACTTACCCAACACTTCATTAGTGCTCTGTCTTTTCAAGTACATGTTATTTCTAAGATTAAATGTAGTCCAGCTTGTATGTGATTTATCAGCTTGCAGCCCATCTCAGTGATATCCTTGAATTCTCCCTCGTTAGAATCCTAATTCCCAGGTCTTTTCATTACATTCAAAAGTGTTTTCACCAAGAAACCACTTCAACAGTTCTGAGGATTTTGAATCTGTAGTATTTCTTTTTTAACAAAGTTTTATTGGTGTCTGGAGATGGAAATGGATGTGGATCTGGGAAGCTTAGAAGAATATCTCATTAGATTGCATCCATTGCTGAAGCTAAACTGACAGTTAACATTCTTGAAGTAGCAATTCTGCCTTGCTAGGAAGGGAACACTACTGACTCCTTCTTCAGTGTTCACCTCTTGAGATGGCAAATGTATGCAAACTAAAATTATTAATTACACTGTAGGCAGCACAAGTTTACTGATACCTTTCAAATAAGACCAAAATATCAGATGTATAAGCAATAAAGGACACAGCCTAGGTAATTATCCTGAGAAAGCTATTCATCTAGCAATTTTGGCACATATAAAGAGGTAGGCTTTAGAGAATACTGAACTACATCCCCGAGACACTTCATTGCTCAATATCATGTCCACTGCTTTTAATCCTAGATAAAATCATACATCCATGCAACCATTTTAAGAAAAAATGGATCATAAGCTTCACTACAAATTTCAAATTGATGAAATTCCAATGGATACAGAGATGCAAAAGAAAAAAAAATGGACTGTGAAACAATTTCTTAAAATGGCCTCAACCTGGACAGGAAAAAGATTAATGCATAAAGATCACCATATGCACATGCTCTGTTACTCTCCAAAAATTGTTTCAACCATGTACTGACTGTCCCTGGTGGGTACTGATCACACTTAGACACAATGTCTGGGAAGCTATGAGCCAACACAGAGGAGTGCAAGCAGTCTAAGTGAATTGTGCTAAACTCAATTCAGTGGATTATTTATGGATTTACAGTTGGTTGCATTAGAACCTTAAAGGACTTATGACCAATACAGTGACAGAGATATTAACACCCCATCAGCAAGGCAAGACATAGGGCCTGAAAGAAAGGAAAAGTGAGTGGGGATATGATTTTCCATGGATCACTGAGGAAAGCAATAACTGCCTTAAGGTTTATTACACTTTATGCTGGCAGAGCTTCTCTGTTGCTCAGGGTGGGTTATCAGAAGGCAACTTGTACATGGAGTAGGTCATAATCAATTTCTACAGCTTTAAAGAGCAAAACTTTTAAAACACTTTGTTGCCAAGAACTTTGAAGGAGATGATGGAAAGGACAAGGTTACAGAAGGGATAGCAGTGTCCTTTAGCATTACCCACAATCACTGATACAGATACCCCAAGAGTAACTGCAAAGGTAAGCATGAATCTTAGAAAACAAACCTAGAAATAAAAGGATGCTTCTCGGTAGCTTTGTCTATGGCAAAGAATACATCAACTTTTCCTCCATATACTTTATACAGATATATATGCATTTTGTCTAACTGAAAAGAAGCATATATGAAATGGTTGAAAATAGCTTATTTTTCTCTGTAGTCACGAATACATGAAATCATGGATATACAAAAATGTCTCCAAAAATTGTTTGTTTCTTTGTGCTTGGAAGGAAAATAATCAATTGTCTGATTATCTGTGAGGCGGCAGTGAAACTCAATTTAGAATAGTTGCAAATGCAAAAAGGTTACTGCAATCAAATAAATGGCTGTGACTTTGAAAATGCAACCTCATTTGGAGCTTCTAATTTTAATTTTAATTTTAATACATCTACTGTTCAAAGGAAAACAAGAATAAATATTTGCTTCCAGACAAGTGCTTCACACTCATACGGTGTAACACAGAAGAGCACAATCGGAAAGTCATCGTTTGATCTGGAAGTTTATGTAATGTAAGTTTTCAGTCAGTTGTCATCTGCCAAGGGAGTTTCAGAATTATAGGAAATCCATTTGTCAGCCTTCAGCACAGAACAACATTGAGGCACACCCACACAGATAATTATATGTCTATTGAAAGGATCTTAAATATTTTCCAACAATTATCACTTTCTTTAGAGACAAGGTAAAGGTTACCTTTCCTTCACGGTGGATTAAGATAGTGGAAAGACACTTTCAGTGACTGCATGCTAATTATGTGCTAAAATTGCACGCTAAAACTTTCAAGGTGCAGTCTTAGAAGTAGAATAGTCTCTTATCTGAGATGCACTCAAGTCTACAAAATAAAGGATTCACTGAAGAGCAAATTATGACAAAAAAAACCACAACAAATTGTTTAGTCAAGTGTAACTTACCTAAAAACATCCCAGAGTATCTTTTATATAAAGAAATTATGGAAAATATTTTTATGTAGTGATCATAGAATCATTGTGGTTGGAAAAGACCTCTAAGCTCATCCAGTCCAACCATCATCCCAACACCACCAGGCCTACTAAACCATATCCCCAAGTGCCACATCTACACCTTTCTTGAACACCTCCAGGGATGGTGACTCCACGGTCACCATCCGGCAGCATGGTCCAATGCTTCACCATAGTTTTCGTAAAAAAATTTTTCTAAACCTCCCCTGGTGCAACTTGAGGCCATTTCCTCTTGTCCTATCACTTGTTACTTGGGAGAAGAGACCAACACTCACCTCACTACAACCTCCTTTCAGGTAGCTGTAGAGAACAATAAAGTTCTCAGCCTCCCCTTCTCCAGACTAAACAGCCTCAGTTCCCTCAGTCACTCCTCGTAACACTTGTGCTCCAGAACCTTCACCAGCTTCGCTGCCCTTCTCCGGACACCCTCCAGCACCTCAATGTCCTTCTTGTACTGAGGGACTCAAAACTGAACACAGGATTTGAGGAGCAGCCTCACCAGCGCTAAGGACAGGTGGACTATCACTTTCCTGGTCCTGCTGACCACATCATTTTTGATAAAAGCCAGGTTGCTCTTTGGTCTTCTTGGCCATCTGAGCACACTTCTGGCTCATGTTCAACCGGCTGTCACCCAGCACTCCCAGGTCCTTTTCCACCAGGCAGCTTTCCAGCCACACCTCCAAGCCTGTAGCCTTGCATGGAGTTGTTGTGACCCTACAGCAGGAACCAGCACTTGGCCTTGTTGAATCTCGTACAAATGCATCGGATCTTGAACACCCAATTTCACAGCAAGTAACATAATATTTCCCCAAATCAGTCATTTTCTCTGGGAATAAAAACGTTGACTTTCAAAGTTTCCCAAGTACCAATGGACCAAATCTTAATTAAAGGCTGACTCTGAACTTTTTGTGTTAGAAATACCTTGTACCTAGTGACTTGATACAGCGAGTATATTCAAACTTCCAGAACCTTCAGCGTTGGTTTTCTCAACATTTTTAAGACATAGAATTTATTACGTCCTTTCCTATCTCTAACACAGCAACAGAAAGGATACTTTTCTCTGTAAATGGTTGCAGGCAGATGCAGAAGTTTGCTTAACATGGATTCTGCTAAGGTTGATGATCTATTAAAAGTTAGTGGAACAGGTATGGATTTTTATGAGTAGGTTTAAAAAACAAAATGTATGGAAATGTATGAAGAGTGATAACATGCAGCATTTTCACCAAAAAAATTGAGACTTGTGATGACCCACACTACATTCGAAGGCAGTAGAAATACACATTTTATATAAAACACACGATACACGAACAGAAATTCTGTTTTCCTGGAAAATTGTCTAAAATAAGTCCTTTTTCTGTGCTGTTCCTTGTTTCAGTCCTAGCTCTGACCTATTCCCGATGGCCATGGTCTGGTGGCAAAAAGCCAGTTAGTCCTAGAAGGTTGCAGACTGCATTTCAGAGGACACATCAGATCAAGTTCCGTCCCCCAGTGCTGTACACAGAGGCCAAGGTGCTTCCCAAAGCCTTTGCCTGTGGCAACATGGCTTAGCTGAATGTGCATTTTCAAAAGCAAACTCATTTTTCAGCAAGGCTTTTCAGATAACATGAGCTCCTGTTAAAAATTGAATCTACCTCTGCTTTAAATGCAATGTTTATGGTTTGCTAGAACCACAAATTAACTATCCATGTAACTTTTGCTCTTTTGTTTTCTTAATTGTGCTGTTGAAAATGGGTAAAACCTTCTATAGAAATGCTGCACCTCACTAAGGCATCTGTAAAAAAAACAGCTTACAGATAATGAAAGACCCCTAAATTATCTGATGGTCTCCATTTTGTGTATTTAATTTAATTTTCTTTCCAAAGATATAAGCAGAACACTTGAAGCAACAGCAGCGTGTTACTACCATTTCAAACAAATTACATGTGCATTGTTTCTTTCTCATGGAAATGCTCATGACTTACAGGAATAACCACAACTACATATTTATTTCTTATATCATTAAAGCCAGGAAGGCCATCCTATAAGAAATATTTAGATACAACAGTGATCCAGACGGAACTGAATCTGCAGGCAATAGAAAATCTTCACCAAAAAAAAAATCAATGTAAATGAAACGTGTTTCAGTTGCACTTGAAGTAGATTGGTGAGTAGTTCTCCTAGAGCTTCTAGGGTTTTGTATAGTGTTTGAAAGACTACAGATCCCTAAAAACCCCTGGAATATCTGTGGCATAAACATCTCGATATCAATTCTAGATACTGGTTATAGGCTTGGTGATTATCCTACTCTTAATTATAAATAAATTCATTTTTTTTAATACAGCTCAGCTGTTGTGTATCATCCACATTACCAGAAGATGTCATTTTGCCTAATACAGGTCTTATACAGAAAGATAAACAGTACTTTTATCTTCTAGTAAATTGTCCTGAAAGTTTTCAGTACTGCCTGGAAAATTCAGACATAAAGTGCAGCAGAAATAGAATTTCATTCCAATAATGACATTCCAATTTTATACTGAAGAGATTAAGAAAGCCAGGTAACTTTAAAGGCTAAATTATGGGTATGTAAAACTGCAGCATGCAAAACATTAGGCTACTACTTTATTACTCAATTATGTATTAATATGGAATTAAAAGACGTCATGGTGTGATTTTATTGCTAACCACATCTGTTTGCATTTTTTTATAACCAACCACTGAGTCCTTTCATAAGAAATTTCCTTTTTAAAGTCTGAGTTACCACGCCAAGAGGAAATCTTTAAGAATTCAACAATCAACAGGGCTGATCAAAAGTGTTTAATAACAGCCTTATACTGTAAAATTGTGTTCATTCAAAGTGTTCTCTTAGGATAATTTCAGACTTTAAATGAAAGCTTAAGGCAATGTGATTTGAAAGGGGAAAAAAAAGAAGAGAGAGAGAAAAAAAAAAGATCACAAAATCTGCCCCAAAAATACAGGTTTTATTGCGGTTCACCAGTGTCTAATGAGGTGTTTGTTGCTATTTTTTCTGTCCTGGCACTTGGGCCACACTCCTGGCTGGGCTGCAAGTAATGAATCCCACGGACACTTAAGGTGCCTCAGCTCAAGACCACAGCTCACCTAGCCCAATCATAAAGAAAGGGATTACAACTCACATTAAGTCCAATACCTGTGTGCTATGGTAACAGCATATTTACTCCATTCTTTCCCATTTGTATCCAAAACAGAGAGGGTGTGAACAGTTGGATTTCAGAGTTAATGACTCCCAGTCACGTCTAATTCCTGGTGGTTGTGTCTGCATTAGGGTATTTTTTTTTTGGTTCAAAGCACCAAGGAGGTTTTGAAGTGAAACCCTAAACAATCCTAACTTCCAAGGCATCATTTTGGTCTGCAATATAGTGTTGTCATGGGCAAAATTTCCTCTGGAGGAGACTACAGCAGAAGCTGTTTCCCAGATATTCACCAAGTTTACTCCAAATTCCACTCCCAAATGGGGTGTAGGGGTCCAAAGCAAGGGCTGGCCTTTGAGCAGCTTCAAGGTACGTACAAGGTAGAAATGCTCACTCCAGAGCACCAGGTTAAGTTTGGTTGGAAATAAAATCCATCATATGTAGCTGGGGAATGGGATCAGCATTACCTCCTCTAAGTTGTCTTTTCTAACACAGTTGTAGCCAGTTATTATCAAATTCAGGCCAATAATTAACAGGCATATATGTAGTAGCACGTGCGTATGCAGAAAGAGAATCATTCTCATGGCTCCATGATCACAGAATAATCTGAGTTGGAAGGGACCTGCAAGGATCAAGTCCAACTCCAGCCCCTGCATAGGACAATCCCAACATTCACACCATGTGTCTGAGTGCATTGTCCAAATGCTTCTTGAATATAAATCTAAATATCTCCATGTACTGTTTTTATTTGGTGTTACAACTGGTACATATGCACTGGTGTAAACACTGTCCAAAGTGCCGTGGAAATCAGCCTGTTCTCTCTTTGTCAGTGATAACCACCAGCCTGGGTATGAGGCAAAATATATGTGCAGCAGAGAGACAGAGAGCCAGAAGCAAACCAATATGCTTTCTCATCTTAAGGGAAAAGAATGGCATCACTCCAGCCCTGTGCAGTTATTTAAATGATTTTTTTCTCTCCTGGAAGAACCTCATGAGACAAATATCTAATTTTCTTGGAGTTCCCAAAGAGGCAGCAGTCGTGAAAATCTGTGTTTCAGCATCCTAAGCACAGCACAGACAACATCAAGCAGAACAGATGTCACCATGCTCTCGCATAGAAACTAGGAAGTAAACAAGTGTCCTGTGTCTTCCCTAAGCCTGCCAGCCAAATGAGCAAGGAAGAGGTAGGTGTGGGTTTGCAAACAAAATTCACTTTCCAGCTTCTGAACATCTCTTAATAGTAACAAACCATCGCAAAATGAGCCCACGCCTTAATGCTGTATCATTTTTATAGTGTTGTTTCTTCACTTTAAGAGCTAAGAAAAGAAATGGCAGATACAGACACAGCCTGAGTTCTGCATTTGCTTCAGCTTGTGGCTTTGACACTTACTTTGGCACAAGGAAGGGCTACTCATGGCTCACCCACAGAGAGGAGCTCCCAGAACCCCAGTGAAGAAACAAACTTCCCTTGTGGGTGGTTCTGCGAAAACACAGAGGAAAGATAATCCTTATGCCAAAGACAAGAAAAAAAAAGGGTGCAAATCCCAGGAGCAGGCAAAAATGTTGAAAGAAAATCAAGGAGACATCCAAAACACAGCTCTAGTGATGTGGTACAGGAGTCCTTTCTGAGCAGTGCACTGAGTTGAAGAGGAGTTGGTACCATAAGGATGCAGGAATACAAGATATAAATGAACCAATGTGATTCAGCAAGTTGGGTAGTGGCTGCTCATTGAAAACCACTGTCACGGCTGCGTTGACTTCTTGGGCTGATCTATAATTTAGTTATTTCTTTCATGTTGCATCATTCATCACAAAGCATTGGTTGTAGACATCTTTCTACATCTTTTTGCATGAAAATATTCAGAATTCATGTTATACCCAAAGCTATAGGCTCTCATTGCCCCCACAATTCTCTGTGATTTTGCAGGTGCCAAGCTCTTGCACACAAGCTGTGGTCTGACCCTTTGCTTATTAGAGTCAGTGAGAGAAAGGAACAGTAGTAAGGAGAAGCTCTTTTGTTAATCTTCCCACAGAGAGTTCCTATTCTGGAGAAACCACTTCCCCATTATCAATGTCCTTGTGAGATAAACTACTCTGGGATCTGTGCCTGTCAGGAAAAACAAATTGCAATACCTAAGAATGCGATAATAAATACAGTGTCATAGCCTCAAGTATTAAAAATGAAGTCATGCCCTACGATATTTACCTGTAAGTGATGTGCAGTCTTTCCCTCCAGGCAGTAAACAGCAGGAATTAATCAAGTTGTATACAAGGAAAGGGCATGGCATCACCTCTGCTAGCTGCTCTGCTTTCTGTACTTGATGCACTATTTGCCTATTTCAATTAAAGAGTAAATTTTTAGGGCACCTGAAGTATTCCAGGGTAATAACAGTGACTTGAACGACAATATTTATCTCTGTATGCAAACGGTAAACAGGGGACAATGAATATCTAAATTTAGTATTTGGCCAAGCACCAAATGTTGTATTCAGAAGTGATATTCTCCCAATGCCAAATTAGAAGGGAGAAAGACAATGAATTATCAGGTACACCTCTTTGTCTTTAATTTACATTGCAGCTCAACCTAAGGTCTCCATAGCAGCCTGATAATAATGAAACCAGAACCAACTGGTAGTTGATAGCAGAGCTGAGCAAATCAGAACATAAACAAGCTCTGTATTACCTACCGCCATTTGTCAACGCGCTGTTATCAGCCTGAAATCTGCTGCAAGAGCAAACCCCGAGACTGCTATTTGGTAACAGCAGCGTGAAGGAGAAGATATTGCACAGGAGACAGTGAAGAGTCAAAGTCATACAAGCTCAAAATCACACCTCATAAGCGAGCGCTGGGTTGCACCTTCTGTCTAGGCATTTCAGTGCCAGGCTGAGCAGTAGCAGTCCAAGCTGTTCTTTCAGGCTGCATCATGGTGTATTGACAGTAGAAAATCCAGCTGAAAACAGAAGGGTCTTATGTCATTCATTGATTCACCTCACCTTCTGACAAACACAGCAGGTAGCTAGGATGTAGAGAAGAGAGGGGTCGAGGTGCTTGCTTTCTTATACCTCTTATACATCTAACAGCACTTAGTTCTCCTCTCATGGCAAAGCTGGACAAAAGCATCCCAACCGGCTGGCAAAAAGAGGGGAGCAGCATTCATGTACTGGAGGAGGGATAATTTCAATGGGAGACTACTGGGGACACACAGCCAGAGAATTAGCAAGGAACTGGGAATGCCTCACTGGCTACAACAGAGCATATGTCTCTGACTGATTGAGCTATGATCTTTTACACAGACTTTTTGTCTTTACAGAAGCATATCAGAAGGGACACACCTGCAAAGGAGATGCAAGGGCTAAAGGAACAGAACCTGTAGCAAATCTGAACTGTTCAGTGAATTCTCACTGTTAGCAGAGCACCAGCATCTGCAAAGGTGGGAGCATCCTTCTGAGTTTAAACTTCATCCCTGAAATGTTCTTAGTATGCAATTTAATTTTCACGGCGGATTCTGTAATCTAAGGTGGATCTAAGCCACACATAGTGGAGAGGATCATTTGCAGGACACTTCTCTCATTATCTGATGGCAAGAAGTTTACAACTCCTTAATCCTCATTGCTGTGTATTCCATATTAGCTCATTAACTATCATAAAACTAATATTTTTCCTACTTCATTTGTATTACATCTTTCATTAAACTTAGATGCCTACCACTCATCTTGTGAACTCCTACCAATAGATGCGATACATCTTCAAACAAAGGGTCTGGGTGGCTTTGAGGAGCAAGGAGGGCATGGACACATCCCTGTGCCCTGCCTACACACCCTCGTGCAGTTCCCACTCTCTTGAGTGTCACTCACACTTGAACACTAAAGCTCAACAGCAAATTACAGGAGACAGCGCACAGTGCAAAGCACGGCCCAAAACTTTCCATCCACCCTGGACCTGCTGGAACTTACCACAGCTGAGCCATAAACCCAATACCCCCTTCCTTCTCATGAAAGGACCTGAATGACATGATCTCTCTGGCTTGCTGTAGACACTTACTCTATGACAGCAATCCAATCTCTACTGCTGAGTACTGAACTTCTACTGACTATAAAGGGATCACAGGGGGACTCCAAAGTTTCATGCAGTCAAAGAAACCTTACCTGAAATGTCTGTGTGCTGCGTAAAGAAGGCACCAGCTCTGACAAGCAGGGACAAGATGAGATCACTACCTGCATCTTTGTCTTGTATAACAAACACTTCTGGTTAACACAATTACAGCTCTTTGAATTGTAGCTTTCACCCTTTCCAAAGCTTTTTAAATCATTGGGGGTTTTTCCTCCCCCAAAGAAACCCTACTTGAAAATTACATGCTGTTCCCTGTCTTCCATTTAACGATTGCTTGCCATTTGCTTACCTTCAGGAGACTGACAAAGATATTTCGCTTGCTTTTATGCTGTTCTAACATCTGTTACACCTTTTTTCAAGAAACAGTAAGTCCTGATTTAGAGTTATACAGCATTTAGTAAAATATACCTCCCCTTTGGGCAAGATCACTCTTTTTATACTTTCAAGCCAGATAATTTCCAGGGAAACGGAATTAAGAATTAAACAGAAATTACTGTTCTGCTCCTGTTTCAAAGACTATTTTTCTTACTGCTCCCTAGAGCTCCCCAATATAACATTTATTCCAGTTTTGCATGATACTAGCACTCTCATGAAGAGGAGCAAACACTTAATGATATTAAAATATTTATGTCAGCAGTAAGTTTATAAACAAAGAAAAGTTATTTAACCTCTTTCTGTGCTATCAATGTACAAACACACTGCAAGAATAGTGTTAGAGAGGCCAACAGAAAAGTAATTTCACCTAAATAACAGAAACTATAATAAAGTAAAAAAAAGAAAAGCATACATTATCTTAAATGCTTACAAATATAACAAATATGGGAGAATATGGAAAATACTTTGTCTCACGCAACAAGTTGTCCCCATAACCAGAGCGGTGCCATCTGCCCTCTCGAAAGGCCTCCTGCCACATTTCTCACACCAGTTTGCTGCTGGCAAGCTGAGCCAGCCCACATATGGAAATGCCCTTCAGAGTCTCATATCCTGCTCTGCATCTTTGGGATCTATATTTGTACATGGACTTAGACTATGTGGCAAGCCTACACGGGAGTTTCCAAGTACAGCCCTATTAGCTCAACAGTGAACATGTCCAGATCTTCTCATATCTTCTAGGACAGGGCTCAGGAAGCATCAGCTTTGCCTGAGGCTGTGCTCATGTCTTCAGAGGCAAGCAGGAGAATCCAAGTATGCTTTTGTCCATGAATGGCCTGCAGACAAATCTCCTTGAGCTGTGACACTGTAATGTCTCATCAAGAAGTGGCTCATCTGATGACTCTTGGCAGGAGAAGATATAATAAATCCTAGCAATGCAATATAACCATTTTCAAGAAGATACTGTTGGTGTTTGGGATGGGGTTTGGTTTTTTTCTGAAGGGAGGGGTTACTTTTATTTTTGTTTTGATTTCCCCTCCAAAATAATAATGTTTTCTACATCCCCAAAAGCTCTCAATGCCAATATGGAAGGTATGGTTTGTGGTAAATGTGAGCATTTCTAATGTGAAGGCCATTCATAATTCTCACTACAGATACAGACTTTCAGTACCTCAGACCCTTACTGATCAGTGCTGATTCATGGATGAAGCACTGATCTTCCTGAAGGGTTATGCTATGAGCAGGAAGACGAAAGTAGTATTCATTTTTGAAACATGAGAAAGGGTGTTTGAGTGGATTACTCTTGCGCATGTCAGAAGAGAGATGTTGTGGCAGGTTTGGTGTTTTCCAGGTGACTCTTTTGTTCTGACATCTTAGGAGGTAGGGTGAAGTGCTGATTTTGGATCTATACTCTCACAGAAAAATATTCTCGCTGTAGGACTTAGATAAGCACAAGACACATTCTCCTCCTCCTGCTCCTCTCATGTTGTGACGACACATAGGTCCTCATGTAACCCTAATCCCTTCCTACTTAATAGCCTTCATTTATTGAAAATAAACCACATATTTTTCCTACAAGCTTACGTGAGGAAAGTGACTGTATTGTGGATGGACTACTGCAGAATAAGAAACTGCTAGTAGCAAACCCTCCATTACTACTGCATACTTCTATAAGCTTCAGGGGAGCAGGACTGTGTTTTGAATGTTTCTTGTAAATAAACACGAAAAAAATATCTGCTCAAGACATCAGCCCTCCCCACAGTGGAAAAAAAAAACATATAGGCTGGTGGGATGTACCCTACAATGGATAACCACAGATTCGCCCTGGGCTGGGCAGAACCCTCCTTCCCATGAGCTGTGAAGCAGTGTTTTTTAAAGGTAGCAAGTTATCTTTCAGAGCAACAGTTTCCCACTTTTCTGGTGAGTGTCCAAAAGCTTTTCTTGTCACATGCCAATTTTCTTGACAAATTCAAACATCTTATGACTTCTTGCTTCACCTGTCTGCTTCCTGCAGACTCTTAGAGATAGAGAGGATCTTGCACCCACCAGGGACTCCCTGGACCTAGGGGTATTAATATTGTCCAGGCTTATTGCCCTGCACTACACACTACAGCACACATTGAGCTCCAGAACTACATGGGAAAACTAAAACATACACATCAGTGCCTTCTGGGTTGCAAATAAAACCACATTACTTCCCACCATAACACAAATTACAAGTCTTTGTTTGGGCTTTCTTCAGCAAGGATCACACCAGCATACACACATTAGAGCCGCCCTGCAGAATGACTGAGAGAAGACAGCAGTGAGGGAGAGAAGTTGTAAGCCCTGCCCATGGCAAGCAATGACAAATCAGCAGTTAGGTCCAGGGCCCCTATTTGGAGAGCTATGAACATTTGGATCATAGCTTGCACCTTCCTCAACACCTCTCTCCTGCCTCTTTCTGCTTGTATTCAGTGTAGGCATCAACACACACAAAAGTTTGTCTTTTTCTCCCTGTATTAAGACAAAGAGAGGAAGAAAACAGGCACAAATGGATCTCAAGGAAAAGTGTTTACTAAACATGCACATTTTGTGAGGCTTTATACCTGCTGTTAATGCAGGAGTTTTCGGACAATACAGAGAAGAGGGCCCAGAAATAGTTTAATGTCTTTTACTAGACCCAAGTTTTAGTGAACATCATTTGCATCAGACAGACAACTATTTAAAACTTATTTAAGGCATTATAATTTCTCCAAGTTACACAGTGAATTTATCTTGTGCCACTGTTTGTCAGCATGATTCTGTTAGTGGCTGAAAATTTACCTTATTACCTGGGGAAGCTCAACATCTGCCAACTGTGCAGGAGCTCCTTAGTTCCACTCAAGTAAGAAATTATTTCAGTGGAAAAATACACAGAAAGTGCTTTTTGTCAGATCAGAGATTGTAATTACTAATTCAGTCAGCTCACAAAGACTGAGAGATCCAAATGTCTTTCTGCTTTTTCTATGGGCTTTGATGATGCTGGGATTATCTTGCTAAATTACAATTCAGGACTGCTGTGCATGTACAGATTTATCAGAAGAAAGTTATTAGGTGTCTTCAGTATAGTGCCAATTAGGCAGTCTCTGACACATAATTAACTAAGGCCCCAAAGCATGTATCTCAATTGATCCCTGTTCAGCAAAGCACTTGTGTGCATGCTTAATTTTAACATATATGTATATAGGTCCTTTTGTGAACAGGGAAAAGTGAAATATGAGCTTGTAAGCATTGTCCTACCAATGTTATTGGGCCAGTCACTACCGGAATAAGATAATATTCTACTTGGTTGATGGCTTATATTTTCAAAAGTATCTACACAAATCATAAGCCAAGACCAGTTTCAAGAGTGATGTAGTCATGATTCCGTAACTATGATTACTTTCGGACAAAAATAAACAAGTTCTGGAGAAAATGCCATGCTTCATCACATAGATAGAGAAAACTTGCAAACTCTAGGCAGCAAAAATCTCTCTTCAGCCCTGTAAAGCTAAGACTCATCCCTTTTGACCTGAACTGGCTACAGGTAAGCTATGCTGTCTAAACAAGTCACCCTGGATTTCTCTGAAGTCAGTGTAGAACATTTCCAGACACCAATTCATCCCATCTGAAGATTTGAAGAAAGGTAGGATGAATCACTCTGTTTCCGCATTGTTGGTGGAAAAGCCCACACTTGTTTAGATGAAACACATTGATTTCATCTGACCAAATCCATGTGTCTGTCCGAGCTACCAGTCTATGTAACGGATGAAGACATTCATGTTGCAGATGAAGGTACCACAAAGTAGACATCTGAACTGAGATGACTCATGCTCTAAAAATACTAATTTCTCTCCAGCCTGGCTCACATTGATTAGCTTAGCTGCAGAGAGAGAGCTTAGATTCAGTCCCACAAACACAGGAGCCTAGTGCTCTTTTGGGCATTGTGGGTTATCATATGTGGCCACCAGACACCATCCCGGAAGGGTGCAGGTCTGGAGTCCTTAGCACCACTATGTGTCATGGGAGCATAAGGGAATGAGATCACATGAACCCAACACAACCAACACCCAACAATGCCTAAGATGAGCCTCCCTGACTTCCACCTTTTTAATAGCTCAGTGGGATCCAGCAGATCTCCTCCTAGTTGCCAGATAAAACAAGAAACAAAAGCAGGTGGTAAAGGCCAGGCATTCACACACTTAATGGGCTTTCTTAATGAACCTAGACAGTTAAGTTCCACTGCTCTCACTTTCAGCTGAGATTAGGCATGGATCATTTCAGAGCAAAGTGGTGTATCTTCCCAAAAAAAGAGAGAACCTATGAGAAACGTGTATTGACTTAGAAGCTGCTATGCAGCTCGAACTATAACAGTGTGAGCCTCTCTGCAATCCATTACGGCTGTGAAAAATGTAATACAACTACTACAAAGTGCTCTAATTCCATTTACTAATAATCATAAAAGTATTTGAGAGGTATCTGTTGAATTGTTTAGAACTTAGCATTTTTCGAAGATGATTTGTAGTCCAAAGAAAAGCTTCTAATACCATATAAATTAGATTTTATGTACAGCAATATTTAAAACTATTGCAAAGAAGGTGTTTTGTTGTTTTATTGCCAGTGTTCAGTCTTCATTGAATAATTTTTTTGAAGAAAATCCTTGGCTTCTGAGTTCTTCCCAATGAATCACGGAGCAGGATTAATATCACCGTTTGTCATTTTTTATCCACAGATGTCATTGTGTTCAATGTAGCTCTCCTCAGTTAATCTACACAGCTTCTGATGAATTGTATTTAGTGAAAAACACAAAATTATTTTGTGCTTAAGTAACAACCTGAGCGGCTTCACTGACAAATCATCTCCTCCATGCTGCAAATAGACAAATGCTTTGCTTTTCCAGAAGCAGAGGCCAGGTATGTCAGAGAAGTACATGGATAAATAAATAAACCTTAATTAATCTCCTATAGCATTGAGATCAGCTAGTTTGCTAGGTTGAAAGTGACTGTCACATTTTGATTTTCATCTTACCATGAGCTTTAGCCATCATTAGGCACTCCCATAGCATCTTGGAGCATACAAGTGGTCTCATTCCAAATCTGGGGGGGGAGTTGTTCTTATACATTTACATCTTTGACCTGAAATTGAAACATAAAGAGTCTCCTTAAACTTATAATTTCCTCTACTTCTATTTCCTCCAGGGCAAGAGAGCTTCCTGCTAGCTCCTATGAATAATACACTGGTTGGACTTGATGATCTTAGGGATCTTTTCCAACCTTAATTATTCGATGATTCATTGACTGTCTGTTACACGGAATTTTTCCATTGTACAGAAATACTGAAGATCTATCCACTCCTTTCACCTGTCACTGCATCAAAGCAAACACCAAACACTCCCTTGTACTCATACCAGGCTTGCATTAATCTCCTTTCCTACAGCCCACACAGGCACCTGAGCAAGAAGCAAATATTCTTCTCCAATATACAGAATTTTCCATTTGCAAAGCTGGACTTTGAACATTTCACACACACACAGACAATGTCACATCATTAAAACACTGAATCACAAAGAAGTTAAGGTTCTCATTCGTCTACTAAAGTAAACAAAATTTGGAAAACCATGCATAAGACACAGTGAAATAGAAAAACTGTCTCTCTCCAGAATTTCCAGGCATCCAGAAAGTTTTAAGTAAAGCACTGTCTCACCATCAGAAGTTTCACAGAAGGAGCCGTGCTGGCTAACACTACCAGTTATGTGTGGGGTGTGTTAAAAGGAGCACAGAGTCACACAAAATGCCTCTGCCACCTCCATTCAACTTTCCCCACCTGAAGCTTGTGCTTGCAAAAAAAAGAGTAAGAGAAAAAAGCTGGAAATCTGAGCAGCACTCGGCTGCCCTTTTTTTCTTTGAAACTATGGACTAAGACCTGTGTTATCATCAGATTTTGTTCCTTTTCTTCCCTCAGTGGAACAAAGCAAATGCCTTATCTCCAAATGTCTTCCTCATGCCTGCAAATGGAGTCTCTGAAGTCAGCCCTAGCAGCCAGAAAAGGAGGAAACCTCTGAAATGAAATGCCTCTCAGTTTCAGTGAATTTATAGAGTTTAGACACTCCTTAATTTCCAGCAGACAAAGAAGTTCCTAACATGTAAATATGCCTTTCCATTTTGGCTTATTAAGGAGCAGCACATCATGAATTCAGTATGGATTACAGAGCATCATAAGCCCAGCACAGACAGTGCTGAGGCAAAACACAGACATTTCGGCAACTCTCCCATCTCATCCCACACCATCAAAGAAATGTTTGGGAAAGGGGAGAAAAAATAAAAAGAGAGCAAGAGAGAAATAATTTTCCATTTAGAGAAAACTCTTGATTTACTTACTTGTTTGAATGTAAATTTATATAAAATCAAACAAGTCACCATTTTCCTTTATAGCTTACACATAAAAAAATTACTGCGGAAAAATCTCCTTTCCTGCCATGCTGTCCAACAAAGACTTTACTGGTGCCAGCTTAAGGACTTGCCTCTGCAGTAAAGTTTGTTCACTATAATGGACTGTGTAATTCTCAGTTACTTATGATTATACTCCTACATCCCACAGACACTCCTACTCTACCATAACGTGGCCTTTTTTCCAGCTTAGCTTGTTATTTAACCAGCATAACCTATGCTGAAAAGAAAAATATTTGCACTATAACAGAGGAGGATCTATAAAGGAGTTACATCCTCATAGTTACATTTTCATAATAAGCAAGAATCTTAATCAGGCTCCTGGAGATCAGCTCTGCTGGGTATTGAATAACCACTATCACAAGGAGAGTCTGAGTAACACTTACGTGACTAAATCCAGGGGGATTGGACACAGCAGCAGTTCAAGAGACTCAGTGCCCACTTTCCTCCACACCAGACAAGGATTACGAATAAGCATTGACAGGGTGAGAGAGTGAGGCTATTTTAGCAAAGAGAAGGCTCCAGGGAGACCTTGTAGCAGCCTTCCAGTACTTCAAAGGAGCCTGGGGAGGATCTCTTTATCAAGGAGTATAGTGATAGGTTGAAGAGGAAGTGTTTTAAGCTGAAAGAGGGAAGATTTATCACAGTATCATAAGGTTGGAAAGGACCTCTGAGATCATCAAGTCCAACCTATAATCCAACACTAACACCAACACTAACACCAACCATCATCTAAACCATGGCACTCAGTGCCTCATCCAGTCTCCCCTTAAACACCTCCAGGGTCGGCGACTCCACCCCCTCCCTGGGCAGCCCATTCCAATGGCTGATCACCCTTTCAGTGAAGAACTTTTTCCTCACATCAAGCCTAAACGTTCCCTGACCAAGCTTGAGTCCACACCCTCTAGTTTACATAGATTACATATTAAGTAGAGGTTGGTGTGGCCCTGGCACAGGTCGCCCAGAGAAGTCATGGATGCCCCATCCCTGGAGGTGTTCAAGGCCAGGTTGGATGGAGATTTGATCAACTTGATCATGTGGAAGGTGTCCCTGCCCACGGCAGGAAGATGGAAACTGGATGATGTTTAAGGTCCCTTTCAACCCAAGCCATTAACGATTCTATGATTTGCACCATTCAAATCTCTGCCCATAACTTTTGCTTCCTTTTTATACTTTACCTGCTCTGCACTGTGCACACATTTTCACCTTCCTACTGAAAGGATAAACTGTTACAAAACTGCACCAGTTGACCAACCATGAGGCACGGAGTATATCAGCAGAGTAAACTGCACGCACGGCTTCTCTGGCCTTTACTTCGTGCACTCATATTTGGAGCAAGACTTTAAATATATCAAGTGCAGCTACACAGGAAAGTCACTCGTATTTCACTGCTATCAGAGCAGCTAATTTATGCCAGTCAAGTGGGACTTGGCCCTCTAACCTGAGCAAGGCAAACCCATATTCAGGAAATCCCACTTGCTCTCACTCCATGAAAACTCAAATAAAATTTATTCGTAAGAATAATTCCTGTGCATGGCTGGCACAGCAAACCAACAGTAAGTACCAATCGAGACTTCAGTGAAGGTTTTGGCTGATTGGTCTTCATGCACTATAAGTTACAAAAATAGGTAAAGGCAGCTGGGGAAAAATTTCCGTCTTTCCCAGTTTGGTGTTACCTCTATTGCTGTCAGTACATCTCTTCTGTTTTTCTCTTCTTGGGCAGCAAAAACATGAAAAGAGCCATAAATTCTGAGTTTCTTACTGACCTAACACAAAATCTTTGGAGTCATCCATCTCACCTGCTTTTCAATCTGCTGCATCTGTACATCTGAACACTGCAGTCATGCCTTTGGTAGTCATTCTGTCCGAGCACAACAAAGATCACATTGCACAGCTTAATATAAAAACAATAATAAAATCTTATTCCAAAATCAGAGTTCTCAGTGTATAGCTAGGCCATACATCTAAAACCTTACAGAACAGACCATAATTTATATTACAGTCTTGCTTAAACCAAAAGTTAAAAATCAGGGCTTAGAGACAGCTGCCACTTATTCCAAATCAATGGGGAAGACTGAAAAGCTGCAGGTGCTTTTGATTCCTACAAATATAAAGCATATGCTAGAAAATTGAGTGAGTTGATACAGTCTGAGGTGAAGTCATGAAAGTTTGTATTTTACCTAATTTGTTGTAGAGTCACAAATGTACTGGTTTCGTTTGGATTAAGTATATTTTTACAGGAATAAGGAGTGTTTTTTCTCACTGGGAAAATGCTCCCAGTGTGAAATTTCTGATATCCAATAGAGACAAAAGTTTGAATTCAAATTTTTATTGGTTTTGGTGAAAACAGAAGAAAATTCATAAAATCCAATGGAAAACTGCCCAGATGAGAAATTTTTCAGCTGTTGTTCTTTGCACCCATTCTTTATTCATCAGTCTTAAAAAATTAAAATATCCTATCAAAAGCATAGGTTACATTTTGAGTTTTACATCTTCAATGATGTAAGTAACAGCACAGAAGTGCAATGTATGGTGTTGCCCAGCAGACACCAAACCATTGTCCAGACAGACCACTCACAGACTGAATTTACAATTTGGACCACCAGCATCCACATGCAGGAAAACATTTCCAGGGTGGCTTCATCCAGTCAGGGAAGATAAAAATGTGACTGATGTGGATACTGAAAAAGCTGTCATGCCATGCATGTACCAGTGGAAAACTCACCGATCATATCCTCATGCATGATTTGTTGAAATTTTATGCCAGAGGCAACAATTTCCAAAATTGATGGAACAAGGCAAAATAAACCTCAGTTCTTAACAGAATGGAGCCAGTAATTCTTGGCTAGTTTTTAACCCAGTAAAAATACTTCTGTTTTACCTAAGGAATATAAGAATAGAGGTAGGAAAGTTTTAAAGTTGCCATTTAATTCATCCCGTTTTCTCAAGGTAGAATTTATTAATGTAACTTAATCATACACATCCTCCCCATCACAAGGACTGTGAACAAGACAGCATCTCCAAAAGAAGCATGCAATTCTTGAGGCATGAAAAAGATGTCAGATACTTCCCTGGAGGAATATCACAAACTAGGCTGAGCTTGGCAGCCAAATTCCCGTCAAAGAAACTCTCACACCTGTGTCCAATCCACCGACTTTGGTCAACTCCCACGCAGATGTAAACCCATACGGAACAGACTGCAGGACCAAGATGCTGCTTACATGGAAAACCTGTCACTATGAAAAAATGTTATCAGCAGCTGTCAGCTAAATCTCATTTAAGAGAATATGTCCTGCCAACAAACGCAGGCTATGTGTTTGTGAAAGGTAGGACTGGTACATTTTCAATGCTGCTCCACAATTTTTAACATGAGTGCTAATGTTTCTAGGGTATTACCTTCCAAATGTTGCAGCATGACATGCTTTATAGGAACTAATGAATCACACAGTAAAAACTAATTGCAACTTACATACTGTTGTGAACTGAGTTTTGCAACATAAAAGCCATCAGCCAGCAGTTAAAATGCTAATAAGGGGCTGAACCTCATATAACAGTACTCCCAAAGTCTAGTGCAATACAGTGCTTCCTGGAGATTTTTGAACAGATGGAGATTAGTTAGTAGGTAGTCATTTCATCAAGCTTATAAACCTCACCATGCTGGAGGAGGATCCCCACCATGATGCATTACATATTTCCAGTATTATAAATGGCGGTAAAAGATCATTATATATTTTCTTCTTTCTATATTTTCTTTTTTTTTGCTTTTTCTATTCGCTTGTAAACTCTTTGCAAGTCAGAAAGGGGTGCTACATAGCAGATGCTCTTTCCAAACACAGAAAACCCTGAATTTCTTTTTATTGTAATATAGATGGACTCCCAATGTGGTGTTGGTGATCATCAAACCTACTTTTATTTTTAATTATAAAAGCTTTTTGTCATATATTCACTAATGGAAGATTGTGAATTGAATGAAATAATTACATTTTAATTGGATTCGCCTCCCCCACGTCTTTTTTCTTCATTACATTTCTAACACTAAGACAATTGAAATACATTAATTAATTCAAGCAGGGAATTATTAATTTTCAACATCATCAGCCTTGGAGAAATTACCAGTGGTCCTAGAACAAAGCTCCCAGGAAGATGAAGAGTTACAGGCTGTGCCCCGTATCCAGTTCTAGCATCAGTCATATAATTTTTTGTTTTCCCTGAGGATGAAAAATGTCTCAGTAAGGTAGGATCCCCTGAAGTCAGTGAATCATTCGTTAGCAAGACTCGTTCATTGCAAGTTAGACTTTACATTTGTTCAGTCATTATTGGCACACTGAGAAAGGGCGAACAAAACTAAACTGAATTAGTAACCCTTTTGTACTAAGTCATCTGCAAACAGGAACCAGGTAAGGAGACCAGAGTAGCCACTGGCACTCAATTGGTGTACATGGTAATGCCACATGAAGTCCTATCAGCTGAACACAGGACATGGAAAGCCAATGAGAGATTTAAGAACGCCCCAGGACTTGCCTGCTTGAATGAAGCCAAATTTTAGCTACAGGATAATCTTGAGTTATGAGGTCTTGTATCTCAGTCCTTGCACTCCAAACACAAAGTCAAGGCTAAATCACTGCCTGGTCCCAAAACATAGTCAGCCACAGATAATTAGGACCACTATCAAAAATTGACTGAACTGTTTTCTTCTTACTCATTAGTGGCATTCATAGCTTCCTTAAGGTCTGCTATTCAAAAATAAAGCTATTTTTCTTCTCACTTTGCTCACAGTCTCTATGCAATGCTCTCCAGGAGAAACTCTGCACGGAGGACCATGGTCCTTCCTTAATAATCACTTCCCTTCCTTACTGTTTTATCCTTTGCATCTCCAAATGCCCAGTTTACTTGTCTCCTCCTCCCACCAGCCTGAGCTCCAGAGTAATATGCAGCTAAAGCCCAGCAGAAAAACCCCACACTCAGCGCACCCTTCGCCATCTGCACTCCCCTCCCATGCATCCACCTTAAAAGGAAAGTGCAGCAGTGGTTTGAAGGCATGACAGATGCCTAAAGTACAGAAGATGTCCCAAAAGATAAGAACCACCCCTCCACTTGCTCTGAAGGATAGCAGAGCTCCTAAATGAGTGGAGATGGGTTGGGGTTTGCTGCCATGGTTTACTGCTGTAACTCTACCAGCACGTCAGAACAGAAAGTGTCATTTTGAGCCTACTTTAAATTTATGAAGTAGTAAACCTATTACTCAGGGTAGCAAAAGGTGAATCATCATTAAAGGAGTGACCTGGACTCTGAAAGAGGTCTGTCAAGAGAGGAATTGGAAACTCAAGGCATGGCTTCCCAAATCATTGCTCTGAGATTGCTTTCAAAGAAAATTGCCAGGAGGAGTGTGTGGGGTGAAAATTGTCTTTCAGCAAGGCAGAGCTTTCATTAGCCAGGCTATGAAAGGAGAAGGTTTCACAAAATCTTAGTATTCATGGAAGTCATAGATATTTGCCTCTACCTTTTCTCCCAGGGAACCACAGAACTGGCAGTGGTGCTTATGATTTGTTGTCAAAACAGAAGAGCCCTGGTGTTCAGCCTCACAGACATGACAGCACTACAGACATGACCTGTCTTTTTCAATGAGGACTTCACGTTAAAAAATAAAAGCTGCTATTCTCTAATGTCCTCAGAGCAGAGGAAAGGAGGAGTACCTTTATTTCACTGCAGTGATAAGAGACTGGTACTGGGTTAAGGATATGCTCCAAATTGCACTCCACCACCTTAGGTAAACCCAAGTACTCTCATCACTGCATCATTCTGCTTAACTCACAGAACATCCATAAGGAAACAGGCAGTAAAACACTGAATCCCGACTTCCAGACACCAAGCTCCCAAGCCCACACACTTAACAGTCTCCAATTTATATGTCAATTGGGGCCTATAACACCACCATAATTTTTAAGTAGTTTATTCATCTTGCAGTAGGTGCAAATGTTTCACTTTGACTCGATTCTTCACTGTTTTACTGGTAACTGCGGCCTCAAACTCATGCATTCATTGTATAAAGGGGAAAATGTTTATAAAAAGCCTGTATAAGTTGGCTGAAATTTCAAACACATTAATGAAATAATGTTGGTTTGTATCTGCTGAAAATCTGACCCTCGTAATGTGTTTCTATACACTCTTATGACTAGCTGTAAGCACAAACATTTTCTATTTTTACTGAGCAGAAATAGCCACAGTGCACATTTGAAGCATAAATACACTGAATTTAAAAGTAAGTAAATTAAAGCAAAGCTGAGACGTAAGTTGGACATGATAAAAAATCAACTAATACCTAAAGTATTAAGCTCTGTCGTTCTCCTCTGGTGCCTTTGGATAAATATTGCAATGGGGCTTCAGATCTCATTTCATTGTGCCCTGGGAGGGGATTGGGTTCAGGCTGCCTGCTCTGGGAGGCTTATCAAGAGTCTCATTCAATGACCTTGTAATACCTAGCTTTCATGCAAAGCTTTGGGATAAATGGGGATCTGAGCATACCTGAGGCTCTGCTGTTATATTATTGTACCTGTGAGTACCACAAAACATCTCAATGAGTAGAGAAAGCAGGAAGTTCTCTTCTGATTAAAGAAAAAAAAAAATATCCCACACAGAAAGAGTACTTCCAAGGAAGGCACAAAAGGAACCAGATCATCAAAATAGCTCTGTATTTTCCAAATTTACACATTCTTTTTTTTATTGTCATGTAGTGAAGAGAGGGAAAAAGAAAGGACTTTTGTGGTTAGCAAGAGGATTGCAATAGGAGCTTAATGTTCAGGAAAAACACGAAGGAGACAAAGGAGTACAGTTATGTAAAAAAGAATAAGTACTAAAAAAGCACTTAATTTTCTAACATAAGGTCCCAGTAGAAACCTGGCATGCCATATTTCACTGCTATGCAAGTGAAAGATCAAGCAGTAACTCTGCTAATTGCCTCTGGAGCAAGTCCCAAGTAAGGAAACAACTCAGGGAAAATCTCACAGCCTGTTCCCTCACAGGCAAATATTCATCTGAGATTTTCACTAGCCATTGGGGAATTTGCATGTGATTTCAGGAGCCACCCTCCCACCCAAGGCAATAGGTCTTACTGTGACAGAGAGAAGCTCAAAGTTTTACTTGCAGACTTTTCTTGAGGTGGAGCTCAGCTGCAGGACATTGGCCCCTGGTTCTCTGTGCACAGCAAAAGACCCACGCAGGTGGGGTTTACATACAACCTACAACACAAACTCTGTTTTATGCAGATGTCCTCCTGGCTGCTTCTCACCATCAGCACTGTGAGAAACTGCTCTTCAGGCAAACCAGCGGAGTGGAGCTGCTGGGGTCAATGACAAAGCCCAATATCTAACAGAGAATTGAGCTGAAATGGGAAGCAAACCGTTGTGAGGAATTGGAAAGTTGATTAATGAGTTTGGGACCCATTTAGCCTAGAAGAATTAATTGCCCAGACCCTACTCACCTCTGAGATGGATTACAGAGGAGAAAAAGAATACATAAATAAGCATTTTTTAATAGGCTTGGGCTCCTGCAGCAGGTCCTCAGGCCTGAGTCTTCTCCTCTAATAACATTCCCAACACGGGGCACTAGGGCAGCAGTTGCTAGTTGCAGAATTTCTGTTCTTTAAGAAGGACTAATGAGGTGAGTGGAATTGAAAGATACAGAGGCATCACCGACCATGGTATGCTGGCATCAGTAGATAAAGTTTTCTTCTAGTGACCCACAGAAATACAACACTGACAAGAAATCTGTTGCAAGATGAAACCAGAGCTGTGGGCCTAAGGCAGAGCCCAATGCAGCCAAGGGAACAGTCTTCAGAGCAGGAGGCAAGAAAGAGGAAGCGGGAAAAATTATGAAACCCAGGCAATTTGAAAAATCAACTCAGTGAGAAGTAAACCTTCAGGGCATTACTCTGTTGCAGCTGACTATCTTTCAAGTGGTGAACCACTTGAAGAGAGAGAGGGAAGAAAATGCTGTGCCAACGTGTAACTCCCTTCCATGCTATAGATAGGCTAGTAAGAAGAAAAAGAGCAAGAACAGAGCAAAAATAGATCAGGGATGGAAGGATGAGGGAAATTTTGGCTGTTTGAAAGAGACATATCTAGGGATCATGACCTGACAACAGTGGGATGGGATGGTGGAAGAAGAGATAATAGTAAGAGGAATGAAAGGCATAAGAGAGAAGGTAGCCAGGCACCAGGGGGATAGCTTTCACAAAAAAAGTGTTATGAAAATTTTATTAAATAACTTTTTGTGGGCATCTGAGAATTTATCACAAGTGGGCAGTGGGTGTGAGAGGATTTTTTTACCCTTACTATAAAATGCTGATGTATAGATCAACTTTTCTCATGCCAGGTCAAGATGGGCTGACTGAAGTCACTGTCTGAATGCCACTGGTCCATCCATTTTCTGGTGGTGCCCATGACAGCTGGAAGAGGTGAAGGCAGGCAAACACAATGCAAGCATTTCCTGCTTGCTTGGGAGCAGTCAAGAAAATAAAGTGAAAGACGGGAAGAACCGAGGTCCCGGTAGAGGACACTGACTTTGTACAGAAATAATGGGCAAAGTCAGAGAGGTGAGATTTGATGAGGACAGAGATGTCAGGTCAGTCAGATGAAAGCTATAATTGAATACAGTGAGGTGGTAGCAGAGGTAATTAGGGTTCAGTAAGTTGCAAAGGGCACAAATTAAATGAGGATAAAACAGAAGTCAAAGCACAAAGACAGTCAGCGTACTGGGTTTCTTTGCCAACGGCAATCTGGCTGATGAAGATCAATTAATTGAATTCAAAGAGCTGGGATGAGCCAGGCCTCCTGGGAGAACAGAGTTTGGGTTGTAAGGAATAAGAATACAGTTGATGATAGAACACCGGGTGGTACTAAACTAAAGTAATTTGGGGTCAAAAGAAGATAAGAGGGAGTGGCCATGAAAGGAGAAATTTTGAGACAGTCCTGGCAGTGGAGGATTAAAGTTTGAGAAAAGGATCAGAGAGCAGGAAAACTGAAGAGCAGAAAGGAGAGAAAAGCAAGAAGAAGTGGGAAGAATGAGGAATGTAAATTAATCTGTGTTGTTATCATGTTGCCAGCCTGGAGAGGTGGGTAGCTGGAGACATTACCAAATCCAGGACCTCCCGTCTAGTCAGCGGCCAACACACCCTCCCAATGAGCAATCAGTGGAGGAGCACCCCACTCAATATTGTATTTCACCTGCTTTCCTCGTCCTTTTGCGCTGAAGGCATGAGATGTGTTAAAAATACCAAATGAAAGATACAGCGCCATCCTTCATGTTAAACTGTGGAAATTATCAACTGGAAAGCACCACTGGTAATTTGCAGGATTTGCCTCTTCTCTATTCAAAGCTACTGGGGGAGATTAAGCTTTGTGGTCAGAAATCTGGTTGCACCAAGCAGTATCCCAATCCTTCCCAACCAACCCGAAAAACAAGATGTAGGACTCCCCTCCTCCACCACTTGGTGCCAGGGAGGCTCTTAGGTTGGCACTGGGGAGAATGAGTGTATAGTCCCTGCTGGCCAGTACAGCTTAACCCCTGTTGCAAGCCTGGCTGGGCTCTCCAGGGCTGTGTGAAGGCATCAGGCTTTGAGAGGGTTCTATCTCTGCCTTCCCTAACAAAAACATTCAGATGTCTTTGAAGCCCAAGCTCTGCACATTGTCAGAACACACACTAGCAGGTTCACTTTTATTTGGATGAAACTTTGATCTCATGGGAGTGATGGACAAGGACCAGAAAGCAAAGGGGATGTAAATAGATCCGTCACAGTCCTCCATATATTGGGTCCATTCCTCCCAATTGGTATCAGTCCAGTAACTTTCAGCAGCTTCTGGGTCTCAATAGACTCTGCATCCCTCAGGGTCTGTAGGAAATGTTTCTTTAATTTCTTCCTCTTGAATGCTTGACTGCAGGCCTGCTCACTGACTCCCTTCAGATTTTCCTGCATATCTCTTCGTCTACAGCCCCAATTCGTGCCCCCCAGTCCCTGTACACTGCGTCTTCGCATCACTGGGGAGCTTAAGTGAGCACCACTTAAGTGAGCTCTGCTGCTCACTGGGAAGGAGCAGGTTCTCCCTTCCAGGGTCCCCTCTGACCCAAGGTGTTCTATTCTGGACAAAGTGATACACACTTTACATTCTTCACCTAATAATATAAATGCAGGATTAATTCCCAAACTTCTTCAGCTCATGTAAGCAAGTTTGAGCTGGCTTTGTGCCAAAATCTCCAGAGCTCAGGGAAAGTCCCTCCCCCACTTCCCCCTTTAGGCAAAGAGAAGAAACTATAGAAACTGAGAGAACCCGAGCCACTCCAAAATATATGTGTATTTTTACATATACACTGTTATATACAGTAAGGATATTATGTAAAACTCCCAAGAAAGGGAGGAGGGGAAGGGAAAATGGGAAAAAAAGGAGCAAAAAAGGACAAAAACAAAACAAATGTGCACAATTCAAAAATCCAGAAACTAACAAAGTAAATAACTAACAAAATCTCACCCCTTCCCTTGAGAAAAAGCAGGACAGCCAAACCCAGCCCAGCATTCTCCCCTCACGCGTGGGCAGACAACAGCAGTTACCACAGGCCTCAGCTCCAGACAAGACCAGCGCAAGGGACCCACTGTTTCCACGCCTCGCCGGAAGAGAAGAGAGCGAACTCTCTTATCTACACCTTATTTATATGTTGTGTATGTTAAAGGAAGATATGGAATACTCCTTAGATTTCTGACCCCCTTTGCTAAGGAAAGCCTAAAAAATCCAAAAGCCAAACTACAACATCATGTTAAATTGAATTGCAGCCTGGAAACACAACACAGTGGTGAGATTTTTTCATAATACTGATTCAAATAAAGATAAAAATAGCCCTTGAGAAAGATATTTTTCTGTAGTTATTTACAGACTTTCCTGCTCTGTCCAACCAAGAGGTGCAGCAACTGGAACTGAACCTAATCCTGCCAAAGGCTGATGGCGGATATAGGCCAAATGCAGAAATGCCTTTATCAAGAGTAATATCTGCCAAAGGTGATGGAGATCCTTTCTTTCATTCCAAGTTCTTGAGAGACCACAGTAGGTTTGTTTTAAAAGTGTCTGTGTAAGATTACGAGATGCTTTCTCACTGAAGGACTGTAGAAAACACTGATAAAAAGAATAATTTGCCACTTGAACAGTTTATATCCCATCCAGTGCACAATATGGATGGACATAAGGACAAACGGACCCCTGCCTGGTACTTTGAGAAATAGAACATTTGCCTTGTCTTTAGACTAGTTACTGCTGTACCTGACCATATCCATAAAGCACTCTTAGAGATGCTGATTGATACCTTTATTATCTATATCAGTACCTGATGTTTGTACTATTATTTAATTTTTTAGTTAAATTGGCTGATCTGTAGCATAAAAACAACATAGCCATGAACTGTTCATTTATTATACGGGTCCTCGTAACATGAAAACAGTCAAGAGATATGAAGTTACCACTCGGCCAAGAGCAGTACACATACAGAGCATGCAAACCTTGCCCAAAGAGTTCTCAAAACCAGGAAATATTTTCTCTTCTTTTCTTTTCTCCTTTTTCTATTTTGTGGGCTGGGAACTCTGGCAAAGAAAGGATTAAGCATTAAACTATTTGTTTAATAGCTGCAAAACCTCCTTAGTGAAGATCAGATAAGTCAGAAATCCAAAGGAGAATATGGCTAACATCTGACCTGAGAAAGATGCCAAACTAAAACTGACATGGATTCTGTTCATTTGGTTGAGAGTGCATGCCGTTATTATAATTTTTGATTCAGCAATTACAAAGTGATAACCAAAACTCTCAGGGCTGGCTCTTGGTGCATCCACTGGAGAGTTAGGACCAGAGCCTGTTCATGGACTCCCAGCATAGACTCATTCTCTAAAATCCAAGCTTGACTCAATGCCAGAGACTTCTGCAATATTGGCTGTTTTTTGTCCACTCTACAGTGGAAAACCTATGGATCTCATCTGGGTTTTCTCCTCAAAAACTGACTTGGGTTTCAGTACTACTTTCATTAGACTAGTTCAAGTTCTGCAGTCAGTTCAATTTATATTCCCAAACTAAAGACTGAAGTACTTTGACTGGAGTCCTTATTTTCTGTCTGATTGCTTTTCATTTCACACTTCTTTGTTTTAATTACATTTTAAGACTAAATACAGAGATTGTGGTTAGTTGCACTCAATGGGTATTATATAGATTTAAGGGTCATAGGAAAAGGAAAGGAAAAAAGACAACTAATACCTCATCGTTTATTGTGGTTCCTACAACACGTGCAGTCAAGTGCTGCATGAATTTTAATAGAAATTTGGCTTGATTGTGATTAAAAGAAAAATTTACTGAATTAATTCTTCAGCTCATAAGTATGGCCTTTATTTTTTTTACATATATTGAGCCTAAAAAAGCTGAATCTGCAAAGCTTTCTTGACCTCACTGATTGCAGCCAATTACAAGATGGATGGCCTAGATTTAAAAGTATCAGTACGCTGCAGCAGCTGGCCAAATGTTTCTAGATATCTCAATAAGGAGATAGTGGAGAGGAAGGGGACACATCATGGATTTTATGATTCCTGTCATTAAGGCAGTAAAAATCTTGCTTTGCTATACAATAAGCTCTTTTTAAAAAAATTAATAAATAACAAAACCAAAGCTAGCACTTACTTGTTTTAATATTGTTTACTTAATATAATTATTCATGATTTAAACGCTGCTCCTTTTCTTTGTTCTCATTCTCAACAGCACTGAGAAAGATTTGCACACATCAGAATGGTACCAACAGTCCTAAGACTCCCATTTATTTTCCCCTCCAGTACAGCTTCCAGAGAGATGATACCCAGAGTGGCCAGTAACATGGAAAACAGTGCTTTCACAGCTGAACTGGTGAGAAGCAGAGTGGCTCACAGTACACAGAATGGCTGAGGGAATTTGTAATGTTATACTCCATCTTACACAGCCCTTATAACAGAGCCCATACATAATATTTGCTATGTTGCTATGAAAAACTCAATATTTGCCCCTAGTAAAACAGATTTCAAATCTCTGGAAGATGACAGTGTGATCCTCATTAGAAAGCCACAACTGAGGTCCAATCGATGTCATACTAGTGGTTACATAGTGAATTTAAGGATCTCAGCTTTTTAAAAAGAAAGCAGTCTGTCCCACAAATGCATCATGAAATCTTTAACTGCACCTCCACACATTTTTACATGTATGTCTCATTAAATGATGCACAAAGAGGGAGAAATACAGGTGTAGTTTCCTAAATTCTTTACACCTGGATTTGTAGTCTTAAAAATTTCTGACCTATCTCTCATGTTAGGAAATAGATACAATAAATCACATTGTCTTCTTGTTCTGAGCTCTCTTTAGGCATAGAGATATTGAATAATGAGAGTTAAATAAATTAATCAAAATATTTACAAAACCCATGAGAGTCTAAATCAAGAAGAGGAGTAACAATAAGAAAGGAACAGCTCTTCTGTCCAAACTTTTGCTGACTCTAAAATCATTTCTCTGACAGCAAACACACAAGCATTTTTTAAGAGCATGAACCTGCTCAGAACTAACTGAGCATTAACATCACTGACCATGAAGGCCAGCAGTCTGTAAGCATCAGGCAGGCACCTTGAGGCTCTTGAGAGCTGTCCAAATGAGTTGCAATATCAATAGCTTATGTGATAAGGACTTCAATGCAAAACCTAATGAGAGTTTTTAGTTGGATGCATTTCAATGGTTTGGTGGAGTGTACCTGCTCTGTCAAAGGAATAGAGGTTACTAACTGTGCCATAAACATGTCCACTTAGCTACATGAACCCAACCACAGACATCAACTGAATGCTGGATTTTGATGGAGGTGTCTAATTACTCTCCTCTTCTCGAATCTAATGAACAATTAGAATCATAGAATCATCTCGTTGGAAAAGACCTTTGAGGTCATCTAGTCCAACCGTACCTGTCCCCTTACTAAACCATGTCCCTAAGAAGCTCATCAACCCATCTTTTAAACAGCTCCAGGGATGGCAGCTCAACCACCTCCCTGGGCAGCTTATTCCAACGCCTTGACCACCCTTTCAGTGAAGAAATTTATCCCAATATCCAGTCTAAACCTGCCATTAGTTGATGGTATAAAATGGTAACTTTGCAGCTGAGAAGGGAAATGAACTGTCAGGATATAATACAAAATTATGACTTGCTAGAAGAAGAAAATCAAAACCACCCTCTGAGTTTTATGAAGAATATGGTGCACCAAACAGGAAAGAAAATAAAAAGATTTATTTTTTTTTTTTTAACTTCTCATCCTTATTTCTCAAAATCTGAATGTGAACTCTTAAACATGTTTACACAGCTTTCATAAACTGAAATCTGGGCTGAAGGGCCTTCCAGGCAAAAATTAAGTTATGTGGTCATTCTCTGGGGTCCTGTCAGGGTCCCCAGATGACAGACTTGTGATGTGTTGTTCTGCAGTGCTTCGAAGAGAGGATATTCTTTACTTCACATTCACTATATAAAGAAAGCTTAGTAATTTAGACCAATTGCAATTCTTTATTCTAATGCCCACAAAAGAGATGTGCAGACTTCTATAGGCAGTTATAACCCTCCCCCACAATTTTTATTCAGTACTAACCCAGTAAAATTTTACAGAAATATTATTTTTAATCAGTGCTGCAGTTTTCAGAGACACTCCTACAGAACACTACTGACTCTCAGTTCAGAGGGAGTGACTGGACAAAGAATGCTGCTACTGAAAGTAGAATTCTCCGTGCCTCAACTTCAAAAATAGACATAGAGAAAATAAGATACCTGTCATTTTCTCATCATTTATTAGCAATCATAGAGCCAAGGCAATCTGTCTATATATTCTTGAACTAAAGGGTTAAGTTTCCTAAAATTACCTACTCTACTTGGTGCTTCTTCTACTTGAAGGCTGGTTTACCAGCACTGAACCAAGTAGGAATACAATTCCACTTTAGAAATGTCAAAATGGAAGGACTTTTCCATTTCTCACGCAAATACCTTTCACAGATGAGGTCTTCCAGAACACTTAATTAAATCTAATGAATGGTGTGACTCATAGCTAATGAAGTGCTATTTGCATTACAAAATAATAGAGTTGTGTAAATTTAACAAAAAAAAAAGAGACAGAGTTGGTAGAATAGGCATTATCTTTGCAAAGCCTGAGAAGTTTCATGGTCTTTTAAAGGCCCTTTTTTGTTGTTGAAATGACAAGGAAAACCAGCCAATTACCTAAGATTGCCATCTCTCCCTACAAGAACCACACGTTCCATTAAACCAAGCATGCAACGGGCTCCCAATGGGCAGACATCAGCCTAGTTTTGAACAGGGGCCCAAGGTCATTGATGGATTCTTTTAGCCCTCCATCTTTAATTTTTCAGCAGGGCACAGGTAACGGGAAACTCCTCCAAACGTTACCTCACTGCAGCAAGCTCTACGGTACTCAACTGCAGTGAGGAACAATCTTCTGCAGAGTCTGTGTTACATGTTTAAAGTACAAACAGTAGTTAAACAAATGGACTCAAGTTAATTGAATCAATAGCCCAAGCAAATTATTTTTTCAAGTGTAAGTTTTATTAAGCATTATTTTACTTTACTGGGAGCCCATTACCAGGATAAGGAACTAGGTAAGGTATGAGCTAAAAACAAGGCACAGAGCCTTCTGGGAAGTTTTCTGTTTTCCCAATATCCTAGTACTAAGCCTATTACTCAATTAAGTGCTTTACACAGTGTCCTTCTTGGTTTTATCTAAATTAATATAAAACAAGATCACTAATGAGAATCATGGCACTTAGATTTTTATTTATACAAGAGGTGGAAAAAGGAAAGAAAGCAAAAGAAAACAAACAAATCCCACCAGAGTTAGAGCATTAATAGCTGGTTTTACTAAAGCTGAGTAGCCACATGAGTACAGCATGTTACCTTATCCCAGTGAAGTGGCCAAGTTTTCAACTCTTTCATGCTGTCTGGAGCAAGAGGATTAGATTAAACTCATATTCCCTTAGGTCCCCTTCAGGATGGTCAGAAACAGCTCCCCCAGGAAGAAAGAGGAGGCCATCCTTTCAGACGTGGCTGACCAAGTGTGAAGTGCAAATCCCACACCTGGGGAGGGGAGTGGGGCTACCAGGCACTTTGGATGTCTGCAGTGAAGGTCTTTAAAGCTGAGCTGATCAATCTGGTATTTTTGCATACATAACAGACATGATTCATCGGATCCATTCCAAATATCTGCTTTATGGCAGACAACATTGAAGATGAAGAGAGTGTAAGTGCAAACAGATTCATGAAGCGCGCAGGTGCTACAGCTACTCATAGACCCAGAGGCAGAAGAGACCCAAGACCAAGGTCAAGATGCAGTAATACTGAGGCTGATATGAGAGAAAGCACCATTTCATTCTTCGTAGCAGATCAGTCACAGACCAATGATCTTAGGGACTCACGCGACACAGTAAACATCAAGGAGAGACACATTAATGAATGAATGGCTATCGTGGTTCATTCATCATGATTCTCATTATGCTTAAATCCAGTTGACAGGATAGATGTTGCTTCTCCACTTGTAGCATTTAGTACATATGTGGATTGCATGTTCTTGTACTGATCAAACATAACTCCTCTCCCCAGTTGTGCACTCTTCAGAATAAAGTGGAGGTTAAACTGAAGAGAGGGATTGAGAATACATAACTGTAGATGACTGGAGAAAGAATTAAAGCAGTCAGTAGCAGCCCTCTTGCAAGACATTTGGTGGCCAGCCAAATCTGAACGGAAAAGGATTTCTTGAGGGTGGTGAATATTTCCTTTGAAATTATCTACTCATGTTAACTTCTATGAATTTATCATCCATGTATTTCTTCTCAGAAGATAAACCAGGGAAAATAAATTGCCTTGACAGACGATTGCTTTCTTGATTTAAAGTAAGGAGTCATACAACTTTTTTTATCTCACATATCTCAGTCCTAAATCCCACTCAAGAGTTTTAGTTTGTAATCAATCTGTGTGGGTATAGACAGCAAGTATGCACTTCAGATGTTCTTCAGTCTCCAATCAATCACCTTGGTGATTGCAAAGGTATTGCAAAGGTGTCCACTGCTTAAGGAAAGAGCAAGTGCCAGGCAAGCTACCCAAATGCAAGGCTGATGCTGAATAGGACTGACTGACAATTCAGTCTCCATCGTCTCTGCCAACCAACCCCAAAAGTCGTAGCCACAAAATGACGAGCTGAAATGACGATCCTGTCAGCTTCAGTTCCTGTTGTAACATGATGGGCATTTAGGTCATCTGCTGGACACTGGTAGACTTGGCAGTGTTATGTTAAGAGGTGTACTTGATAATGTTAAAAGTGTTTTCCAACCTAAACGATTCTATGATTCTGTGATTCTATATTTTCAGTGTTACATTCATTTGTTTTGGATCCTCTGGAATGTAGGAGGTGAGAAAAACTAAACTCCCGTGGAAAATCTCCTCATGGCCAAGAATTTGATGGCAGTATTACCATCCTCTTTGGTAGCAAAAGCACCAACCCTCTTTGGCATGAGAGCCCCATGAATCTACCAAGAGCTCTGGGAAGGGTAGATAGCATAAGGGTTTTCTAGAAACCCCTGAGCAGTGCAAGAAAGATGGGTTTTGAGAAGTGGGGAATGGAAGGATGAAAATGCATTTGAAATGGGTAATGAGTCTCTAAATTTAATATGCATGGGGTAAGGGCAAAACTGAAATACAGATATGCTGAGCTGCAACCATAAGGAAATTAAGGGATAGGGGTCAGGGGAAATGGATTTTATAACCAGGAAGGAAGCTGAATATCACAAGAGACTTTGTTAAGGGAAGTAATTAATCTAAAGTATCTGTGTGACTACTTCAGCTGGAGCACTAAGGAAAAATAAAACAGACAACTTAGCACTAAAGAAAGGGACCCAAAAATAATAACATTCTTCTTGTACAAAAATTTGCAGGCTCCCTAGTAACATTCTTTCCTGGAATAGGAGGCAGCAGGGCAAGTAATGGTGGAAAGAGGCAGTTTTCTTAAATAACTATGATAAGTGCTAATTTCTTCCCTATCTGCCGAAAATAACTCCATGAAATGGGGAAGGAAACTGGTCAGCCATCCAGAGGTACTCACCCATCCTTGTTTCTTCTCCTCTATGCTCTTTTGTATTTTCTGAGTGGCAGTATATGAAATGTCTCATGTAAATAAAGTGCAAGCACTTAACTGAAACAGCCTCCAAGTCTAGTTAGTGTCACTCGTGATATGCAGCAGTGACTTTGGCAGAAACTCAGATCATTAACAAAATTTAACCCCTACTACAGAATGCCTTTGGGCTCTCGGCAGTCATCACCATCAGTGCTGGCTGTTTGCCTGTCAATAATTAAAATGCAATCTAAGAAATAATAGGAAATTACTACTTCTGGATAGCTGAGCACCAGTTGCTTTGTTCAGAGCTATAGGAGCTTTCAGGCAGCTGCTACCCTTGAGCGAAGAAATGATGCTGTTTGGAAAAAGAGCAGCAGACACAGAAAGGAGGCATAAATCCTGTGGACAGGTTTTTCTCTCTCCGTGATGGTCTCTAAAGCTTTCCCTGAGGTTTGATAATTTTGTGACCCATTTTACTGGCTAACTGGTTCCTCGGGACGAAGTGTATCTGCATGTTTATGCACCATTGCCCCAGTGAGCAGTGTTTGATTAGAGCACTCAGGTAACCGGAAAAACAACCTCAATAGCTACAACTCAAACATAACCTGAGCTACAGGCTATAGGAGAGCAGGGGTTGCATAATGTACAATGTTGACTAAGGGGTTTTATACTGAGCCTTTGGAGAAAAGGGAAGGGAGTTTTGCTGAATCCCAGGAGAGGTGGAGACTCCCTCTTCATCCCACTTGGATGTGATTGAGAGTGATTTCCCTCCAGGAAGGAGGGATAGGACACAGGCTGAGGTTGGGGACAGGGGTTGGGGAGAGATGATGAATGTCAGCAGCAGCCAAGTATGTGGAAGGTGTTGAGTTTTGTCTTCATTAATGTGCAGACTTCCTTGAAGTAAGGACCGAGGAAAGCCCTTGCTCACAGCATCCTTCTGTTATGTTAAATGACACCTCTTCCTTTTCAACTGTATTTACACTGCTCTAATGTCAGGCTGTCACAGAGACAAACTGTGCACATTTGGTGCTTAACTCTTCTTCATAAATCCTGCTGTACAGTCCTTATTATTATCTATGCTTGAATTCTATCCAACTCATCAGGGTGTCCCAGTTAGGACCTGCCCAGGGAGACCAGAAAATTCAAGGCATACCGGCTCCAGCAGAGTGGAGGCAATGCCTTCGTGACCCATGGCTCCCTGCCACTACACCCATGCTCTCACTCCTACCCCTTCCTACTACTCCTTATGTGCTTGGTCCTTCCACTGACTCTGGGTTTCAAGATAGGTTTTTTGTCTCTGAATTGCCTCTTATTTCATTTTTCTTTGTCCCATTTTCCAATCATCTCCTCAAACTGCTATCTCAAAGGTTTTGTACAGAGTTCTAAAATGTCTCTGTCCTCCAGGACAGGTCTACAACTGTGTGTTACTCACTCCCTGGGAGGACCAAGCAGTTATCTACCTCTCTTGTGAATCTCTGGCACCCAAATTTGGTACCACGAGGCACCACAAATGCTTTGGTAAATTGTTTTTTGGGAAGGAGGAAGATGAATGTGACTTGTTTGGCTCGTTCCTACTGTAAGACACCCTGCCATTACCCAGTGTGGTTTCATTAGGTCTAAACACTTTAAATTCTGTATTAAACTCCTAGTACAGACTTACTTAACATATGATTAAGGAACTAAAAGGAAACTGCTGCAACAAGCATTTTTTCCACTAAAACCTCTATAGAGAAAAAATTGATAAGATGTCAAGTTTTTCCTTTAACCGATTTATCTTCCCTGCACAGTTAATAGTAAGATCATCTTGAATAACTAATCCACAGCCCTAGAGCAAAAGCTATTATTTATTTCAGCATTTGCATTTAAACAAAATTATATTAAAATTCAGCAGGACATGATATGTAATCCAATAACCTAAGGTAATGTAATTCTAGTCCACGTAGCAATCATTCCCACAAATAATCTGACCATACATGACCAGCACAATTTATAGCAAGTTCTATTGTATTTACCGTTACGATATGACTGAAGTCAGTAATGAAAAGAATAAATGCTCTTGGCTTTAAAGAACTGATAGCTGAAACTCAAGCATTCACTGGTGAAAATTTCATTTGCTTTAGTACATCAGCGTTGTTCTGTCATCAAGGCTTCTGATTTTATTGAAAAAAAAATATGTATTTTTGACAGCTATTTGAGGGAATTCACCACCAAAGTTTATTTACAAGTGAAATATAATCCCTGGCAGGTCAAACAGTCCCATCATTACTCTTACAGAATGTCCAATCAGTATCTCAAGTCCCAGAGAGCCAGTCAATCCTATCGAGTCTTTTATTGTATCTAAATTTAAACACTGAAGACCTCCAGGTCTGAACTCTTCCTGCAGAAAGGGCTTTTCATCAGTGTGGCAGGTCTGCCTAGGGATGACTTGCATTACTGACCCCAGCCTGATGAGAGCACCAGACATTTTTATATAAATTTAGAGTGTGACTACTGACTTCAGCACCATGGAAGGTAGGAGAATAAAAAAGTATGTCTATATATAAGGAAACCATAGAGTGCTGGCAGTAAAGAAGGTATATTGTTTGCTTGCTCTTTTGTTCTACATTTTCCCTATGCAGCTTTTATTGTGTGTGCCAAATACAGGCTTGGATGAACTTTTGATCTGACCTTGTATGTTGATCTGACCTTGTTGTAATGTTCTTATGAATTGTTCATTCAATAAATTTTACAGTCGAAAATCTTTCACCTCCCTTCAGACTGATAGTCTGCACAGTTCTCCTCATATTACATGGATAAATTAACAAACCAAAAAGGTATAAATGGGATATTTTTTCTTTCTCAGAAAGCTCTTCTGTAAATAAGGCAGCCATTTACATACAAAGAGATGGAGGGTTTGAGTAAGTTCTCCAGGGAATTTTATCTAGTGGAGGGTAGTATAAAGTCTGCAAGAAATTGGTAATCTTTAGGAGGTTCTCAAGCAACTTCCATGAAATGCTTTTCATCAAAAGACTGCCATGGGATGAGTGGGTTTTGGATCAGACATCAGTACATGTGAAAGGTTTCAATCATCTGCATTAGTCACCAGCAGGGAAAGACATCAAATTCCTCTTTCCCTGGAAACACAAATCCTGCACACACAAGCTCTTTAACTGTGTGCCACAATCCTTTGCAACAATGAGGAAAATGAACACATCAGTAATATGCCAACTGCTGAAGGCAACTGACCTTGGCTGCCCCAAGGGAACCAAAACAAGTCTATTATCATACACCCATGATTGACATGGGCGTGGTTGAGAGATAAGCTGAGGAAGACAGAAAGTTTCTCTCTAATTATTAATGTTTGGAAAAGTTATGACAACTTAATATGACATTCTTGCAGTGAGACTCACCAAGTAGCCTTAATGATGGGAATGTTGCCCATGAAAACTGCAGGGAGCTGCTACCTACATTAAACAGATCATAGCTGTATCGCATGCCTAGTACTGGAAAAAGCTGGTACAGGTTGCCTACACCAGCTCAACAGACCACACTGGCTCAGCTGCAATGTCAACCTGTTGACACAATGCAGCTTTTCTCCTTATGAGTAGTTTTTCAATGAATTGTCTTGATGTGGCAGGCTCCATGACAGCCCAGGGCAGTACATTTCCCAAGTTAAGTATTCATCAAATTTATTCAGCCTTCAGGTTCACATTTTCTGCCTCTGAGTTTCTTGCTGTCCTCTGTTGTATGAATCATTTCATGAATGGGACAGACTACTGCTGGTCTAATTCTGTAGGTGGGAAAAGCCCCGGAGGTGTCTCAAGGTTACCCAGAGGAATAATGGCACTCAGATGTCTACTGATATTAGAGAACTGTTACAGATATTGCATCTAAGCCTTAAACTCTTCAAATAATAAACTACTTTCTTTCTGCCTTAATGTCTATTTCTTCCAGCCTCAGCTTATTTATCTCAGGGCAATAATTCCTCATAAAACTTTCTGTTGAAATTGCATTTGTTCCCATACTTTGCATTTCGTTCCTTGTCTATCAAGCTCTCTTTTGCCTGCCTGACTTGTTTGACTTGTGCTTTACATCTGTAACTGCATTACAATTAATCTGCATCACAACAATTTTCCATCCCTCTTGCTTTGTTCTTTTTATTGGTTACACCTTTCAATCTCCTCATCTCACCTATTATTATTTGCCTGTAAAAATGCCTGTCCAATTGTTGATGTGACAATATAACAGCCCTAATTTTTCAGGGAGCTGAGAATACAGCTCTCCATTCAGTTCTTGGGACGGCTGTGATTTAGTGAGTCTGAAAAGAAACTAAGAGTGCATCTACATCACACCATGATGAACAGAGCAAAAATGCCAGAGCAAATGATGCCCACTCAGGCTCCAGAACAGCGCAGCCCTACCTTTGAGTACATTTGTTTCACTAAGAGGCAGAGATTGTCAGTTTGGGTTTACCACTGTGCTAAAAGCAATGAATTGCTCTTAGGGTTTGAGCTGGTATCTCAGTGTGGCTCAACAGCCCACATTAACTTGCTGATATTTGCAACGAAACCAGATACAAAGTGTAGACATGACTAAAGGCAGAACAGATCTAGCAATGGTCTTCTAGTATAGCTTTGCACTAGGGAGGGGTGAGAGGAGGTTAAGGAGACATGGCCATTTTTGACAGCTCAAGCAAAACTGAAGCACAGGGACTACCAGTCCTCTCCTAGATACCTATGTCCATGGCCCAGTGATTGCCACTTACCAGTGCAAGTGAAGGGGGCTGCTGTCACACAAACCTGCCCTGTAGAGTTGTCCTAAATGTGGCATTCAGCTCACAGCCCTGGTGAGGTCAGTCTGTGAGGGACACAATGCCTTCCTTGCATTGGTGAAAATCTTGATAGATGCTTCAGGTGGCAGAATGCCCACCAGTAATTTGGCTACTCAAGCAAGCAGACAGGTAAGCAAGTCTGCAGACAACACAAAACTGGGAGGAGTGGCTGAGGCACCAAAGGGCTGTGCCATCCAGGGTAATGCACCATGATGCCATCCAGAGGTACCTCAACAGACTGATGAAATGAGCCAACAAGAACCTCAAAGGCAAGCACAAAATCCTGCAACCACATCCACCCGTATATGCAAGGATGGGGAGGGATATGACTGGAAAGCAGCTTGGCAGAAAAGACCCCGGAGGTCTTGGTGAACACCAAGTTGAAAATGAGCCAGTTCAACAGCAAATGCCCTGGTAGCCAAGGTGTACATTAGGAGGAGTATTGCCAGCGGAGGATGGAATAGTATAACATACAGGTAGCACTGGCCTGAAATGTTGTTCAAATAGGGTAGAAGCATGCTGGCTCGCTCAGCAGCCACCTGAATAGCCTTCTTCCACTACAACACCTATGTAGTGTTAAAACTAATCCCTAAAAATCAGGTGCAGAGTGAGTCAGGTGCTATAGCAAACCTTTGCAGAAGTAAAGCTTCCCCGGACTGGCAGGAAAAGATGGATTTTTGAAAAGAACTTACATTGTCAATTCCTGTCACTGTGAACAAGCTAAAGGTCACTTCTCACCTCTGCCCGTCTCCCCAACATAACAGAGCCTCTCTCCCCAAGCTATGACTTAGATAGCTTTCTCCACTTAAGAATGCAGTAGCTGCACCATAGCTGCCCTTCGGTCATGCATTTCTTGGGTTCACAGATTTGTAATGCCAGAAGGGAACATCATGATCAGTGAGTTCGACAGCACCATAACACAGGGCATAACATTTCACCTGGTAATTCTTGCGTAGCTTCTGCTTGAACTGAGTACAGCTTACCAAGAGAAATCCAGCAGTGATGGACAATCCACAAAATCATTACAGGTAGTATTACCAGAGCTGTTACACTGTAAAAAGTTACTTCGTGTTGTTACCCTCAGTATGACCAGCTTGAAGTTCCAGGCATGGGATCCCACTATGAGTTTAAATGCTCATTTCACCAATCCTCTCCCTTCAGTAACATTTTCCCTACATAAGCATTTACAGTCTATGAATGAGACACGTTTATTTCTGAGTAACCTTGCCCTTGCAAGTAAGCTTTTCTCCTAAATTCAGATAATGTTTTAAAAAACTATTTGTACTTATTCTAGCAGTAATTACTGCATTGTTCCTTCACTCAGATGCCCAGGTCATTTCTGACCAACAGACATACCATTGCAGCAAACAGCAGAAACATCACTTTCCCCCTTATATTCCATTTTCCCCTGGTTATACACCAAGGTTCCTATTAGCTCTCTTAACCACACAATTATATCAAGCAACCATCATAAGCTGTTTATTGACCATGACCACCCATTCCCTCCTTGAGTCAATGCCTTCCAGGAGGCAGCCCCATGTCCTGTAAGTGCTATGCATGTCTTCACTTCCCAGAAGCATACGCTGGCATTTAGTTTCCTTAAAAGCACTTGTTATTTAAATCACTCCAGCTTACAAAATGACATATAACTGCCCTTCCCTTACCATTATTCAGCCCTGCCAGCTATTGCTAAAACTGCAAACCTTGCTAGTAATGAGCTGATCGTTTCCTTTAGATCATTAATAAATTCATTGCACGGAGGGACATCCTATCTATAACTATTCATCGAGATGATCCAGTTAGCCAACTTTCTAAGAAATCCTGTATGGTTCAATACATCATTTATTGTGAAGCTTAATAAATAGTTTAATGGTCATCTAATATCACTGGGCTTATGCTGCAAGACTCACATAGCACAATCGCTATAACCCTCTCTCCAAATTTATTGTTCCCAATACATGTTATCCCCCAGGGCAGATACATCCAGGATTACTTTGGTCCACAAGCATTTCAGAAGATACACATATCTCTCTTCCAGGAGGTCTGAGCTATGCTGTAGACATCAATACAACTTTAATCTGAAACCAAAGACAGCAACAGTACACAGCTACGTACATGTGCCCATCCACATCTATATGGGGCACGTGCATTTGCCAGATGTGTGGGTATGCAATCCTCACCCATGTCTCTGTGCAGATGTATTACACCAACATGTCACAAGCAGAGCAGCACTCTGATTACAATGTGCAGTAATAGATGACCAAAACTCATCACTTGGACTAAGAATAGCTTACAATACCTCAGCAGATATGTACATGATATCCTACATTACCAGAGGAATGGCCAATACTGGGACAAGTATAACTGAAAAGCCTTTAGCAATCAGTACTTTAAATAAACAGCCAAATCTCCAGCCCTGTCTTATGACTATAGTGACAATTTGTCAATATTTGTTATAACATCCCATATTTTTAGGGTGCATCAGGATCATGATTCATATTAAGGATACGATCATACTCAGTTTCTAAAAGATCACTTGCATTATAGATACAGTTATTCAGTGTTACAACTTCCAACAACCCCTATTTGGCTTTTGTAACTTCTGTCTGAAGTTTGAAAGCCAAAATCAGCCCTTGACAAGACACAACTCCATCGACTGCAATGGGGTGCTATCAAATTAGATCTTCATCTGAGCTTCAACTTTATGTTCTGTGTTAACATCTGTTTTGGTGAAAACTTCAAAAGCCCTTGATGGCTTGACAGCATGCCTTTTGTTTAACAGCATGATCCTCTTTTCCTGCAGAGGTTCTGTTTCAGTTGCTGCCGTTACAGAGCTAGTGAATATGGTGAGGGGGAATAAATGGCTGATCTGTTTATTTTGATGGCTCCACTTGATGCATCTGGATAGAAAGATACAGAGAATTATTGTGTGATTATGTATTCTTTGGCATTAATCTCAGTAGCTGAAATGAAATGTTGAGCTATTATGAAGTGTGAATGAGCTTATAATGTGATAAGGAAGGTTAAGATTTGAGCAGTGGCTTAGTTTTCTTGTCGTTCATCTTCGGCGTGCCAGATGGTGTGTCACTGGGCTTTTATTGGTTCTTTATCAATTTTATTAGCTGTATGATTTGATTGATCTTATTTTGCCTGAGAAAAAAATCAATTCAAAAAATATAACTTACAAGAGCAGCTCTCTACCTTAAAGCAAGAGAAGGGCCTAACATGCAAAAGTATCAGAGATCAGAGTGCTTAGAAGGGCTCCAAAATGCATACCTACACAAACAAGTACATTGTCAGGCAATGAGGCCACTGGGAGAGGAAGGAAAAAAAGGATGTACTTCATCAGATTGGAGGAGACTAATTGTTCCTGGAGATGCAGCTGAGAAAAGACATCAAGGTACAACAACCCTGCAGAAAAAGAAGTGTGGCACATACACCACTATGCCCCAGTGAGAGGCAGTCTGTCACACAAAGCCTGTGGCCCTTGGAAGCATTGGTAAGGAATAAAGAAGCATGTCCGTGCTTGGGTTCACCTCAACAGCATTTATGGAAGGGCTCCATCTCACATGAGGAAAGACAGGCGTCTGGAGAAGGCAATTTTCAAGGTCCCTGTCATGCCTACATTTATGCAGAGCTGAACAGCTCTCTGCACTCTGCTGGCTCCATCAACTGAATCTTCATGGTTAAAATGGGAGTTCAGGCACTGGGCTCACACACATTGATCTGAGAGGTTAACCATCCCTAAATTCAGGGCCAACAAATCCCACCAGCAGTTTCTGAAAACAGGACTAGAATACATCTCTTTTTTCCCTCCCGTACTGGAATACAGTTGAGGCAGATTTTTATAACATAGACATCCTAAATGACACCACTCAGACTGATGGCCATGGCTTTTCTACAGTAGAAAATGGGCTCAAGCAGGTACCATTACCACTGTGCTGCCACAACAGTGCTAATACTGAAGCCAACACAGGGATTTATAAACTGCTACACAAACCTCAGTGCCAAGAACAAGAAAGAGCTCATCTCTGTGGTTTTATGCTTCACACTCAGCCAGAGTAGGGCCTCAGAACTGGAGGTTCAGGGATGGAGTAGCTTCTTCCACATCCTAAGAGGCAGCATTTTTTCAATAGCTCTTGTGAGAGTACATATCCTATTCACAGCCGTATGCTCTTCCGACATCCAGACCTTTTTGAAACACGACCCAACAGCTTCCTGATAAAAAACAGTTTTTCATAGTCAAGGTTAAAGCAGAAAATAAAAAACAAGAACTGCCCCCCTCCCCATAGTCCAAATGGAACAGGGAAAGACACAAATAAAAACCCTAGTCAAGAGGAGGGAGGAAATGCTGATGAAGAGAGAGTGTGAGTGAACATTATGAATCCCATTACACTTCTATCTCGTGGAGCAGATTGCTGCAGGCAGGAATTTCTGACATACAGTCTAACTTGCTGTAAAGTCTTATCACATATAAAATTGCAGTAATCATAATGCCAAGGAATGAGACAATGATAAATGAAAAAGCTTTCAGAAGTTAATGTTCACAACGCACCGCCAGCAAAACACACAATCTATTTAATTAGTGAAATGCCATGAGATACTGTTCAATTCTCCATTCAGAGAGACTGTGAGTAAATATGCAAGTGTTATAATACAATGAGATGGCTACATTAAAGACTGAAATATATGTGGCTGGTGAGATGCAGGCGCTGCACATTAAAATAAACACATTGCATCATAAATTTAACACACTTGACATCATAATGGGCAACAAAAACTATGTCACCTAACAAAAACAGCTACAGCTCCTTTAGAACCAGTGGCACTCCCTGCTGCAGACTCACATCGACTGTCCTGGTCTCTGGTCTTGCTGGTCAGGTAGCGTGAGGCGACTAGAACAGCCAGTGGTCTAAGAAGAAGCAGTGGGTTTTGTTTGGATGGAGGGAATCAGTCATTCAACCATGTGATGTTGTCAATTCTCTAGTCAAAGCTCATTGCTCTATTTTCTTCCCTCTTCGCTTTGCTCCATGCCTCAGTTTAGATAGCAAATTCCACACTCTAAAGCAGACACAATATCACCAGCCTCACCCTTTCCTAAATGCTCTTTCACATTCTTCCTGTCATGCTTGGGGACTAACACATGCCTTAGACTGCTCCTGGGGGAGGCACAACTCTGGTTGCAATCTCCACCAGATATCACCTACAACAGTTCCCTAATACACCAAGCCAGGAAATGGTCAGATATTCCAAGGCCCTACTCCTTTGGTACACAGACTCTTTCTAGCATCCCTCAAGCCATCTCCATTGCTAAAAATATTCTTTAAATGGGATTCCTGCTTCACAAGAGAACCTGGAAACTAGACTTACCATCATGAGCTTCTCCAGCTACACAGATGCCAAGGGTGACTTGTATACTGAGCAAGATCATTTGTGCCAATGTGGAAATCCCATCTGCCTTTGTCATGCTGGGCTCAATTGTCTGTGAAGAGTTCATCATAGCAGTGCAGAGGTTACATGGAAACGGATGCATTAGGATGAGCGAGTGAGTGACAAAAAGGTCACCATGGCAGAGTGATGCAGCAGCCATTGTCATCAATTCAGGTCCCTGTGCATATTTTAGACCTTTATGTAGGATTTTTTCACATACAGCACAGAATATTTAATATTCACAGAATCCCATGTGGTCCTCAGGATGTCTATCCCACAGACCATATATTCTGCTCTACAAGCAGTAACTTTACCATTGCTAGTGTCTCTTCCTAAATCAGTTTTTATGTCTCCAATTCCATGCCATCATACATCCGTTTTAGCAAGTGATGTTATGATTCACAGTGAGCAATCTGGTTCATCAAATGATCTATTCCCTCACCTCAGTAATTATTTTTAATGGGAGATTTATGCTTCTATGAGCAAAGCAGGTTAAAAGCACAGCACAGCATATTTCGGTGTGCAGTACATATCTACCAGTTTTAGGACGTGGATTTGAGTTGATATGTCTTTCACAATACCAGGATTGACTGACACATCAACCAAATGTCACTTCATTAAGAGACACACAGAAATAATCCAACCAGAACAATTTTTATTGATAAAGTAGAGCAGGGAAATATCAGGGTCACTTATCATTTTGTATGTGGGGAACAGGCAATGAAATCTTTATCGGAAAATTCTCTCTGACAGGAATGCACTTAATCTTGTCAGAGATAACACAGCCACAGTAATATATTGCTTGATATTTGTAATGGCTACAGTAGATAGCCTTACCCAAACACGCTGTTTCAGCAGTTCACAAGACTTAAACGACTTCATGCCAAATGCCTTTGAAGATTTCATTTCTCCCTATTTTTTCCAGGAAAATCCAGTATCTAAGCATTTCTTACGTGCATATTGAAAATTCTCAACCTTAACCTAGGCCAAAAATGGTGTGATGTGCTCTAGATCACACAGGTTTTGATAAAGATCTTGCACCTTCAGAAGCTGCTTCTTCACGGTGTGATGTGCTACAGTTTCAAAGTGGTGCAGCAATTCCTTTAGCAGCCAAAATGAGACCAGAAATGCTGATACCACTCTTTTATAAGCAGCTTATCCTTTGAAACCAAAAAAGACTTTGCACTGCTACAGGAAGACATCTCTTCTTCCTGTCACAATAGCATCTCCTCAGTCAAATGTAAGTGTGGTCAGTAACCCACACATGGGGACCATCCCAGTCTGCTGACATCTCAAATTCCAGGGGGGGGGGAACTGTTTCTGTGTATATGAAGCTGTGATTTGTGTAATATTATATACATCGTCTTTCAATTGTATTACAATAGTAAAGGGGCCTTATCTTTCAGTCACTGAACTGGAAAGAATCTAAGCCAACATCCTCTGACAAATATTTGTCTATATCTGTTCACAAACACCTCCAATGTTGACAGATCTATATCCTTCTCAGTAAATCTACTCAGTATTTTATTACCAAGTGTTTTGTGATGTCAATCTGAAATCCTCCTTGCTGCAAACAAAATCTATCATTTCTCATTTTATCCTCCAAGGATATGGAAAACAAGTTATTCTTGCTAGCAGTCCTCTGCGTATCTAAAGACGAGAACTACTCCTCTTAAGTCTTTTCATATTTAGGCTGAGAAACTATTCTCACTTTTTGCAGGTCATAATTTCTATTAATTTAAAGGAGGATTCAGCTCCAGATGAATGAATCTATATGTAAGTGACTATGTATACCTCTACACACGGAAGCCGGGAGTCTAAGATGCCAGTGTAGCTTATAGCCAACCAACTTTTTAGAGAATTATTCCATTCAGTCTAAAATGGATACTTCCACTCTTACATCATCATAGAATAATAGAACAGTTTGGGTTGGAAGGTACCGTTAAAACCACCCAGTTCCAACCCCTCTGAGGGGGGACACCTTCCACACGATCAGGTTGCTCAAAGCCTCATCCAACCTGGCCTTGAACACCTCCAGGGATGGGGCTTGAATGACTTCTCTGGGCAACCTGTTCCACTGCCTCACCTCCCCCACAGTAAACAATTTCTTCCTAATATCTAACCTAAATCTCTCCTCTTTCAGCTTAAAACCAGTTTTTAATCAGCTTTTCACCAGCGATGAAAGCTCAGAAGTCTCCTTCACTTGCAGATGCTTACCCTGTAGCAAGAAAATCTTCGGTATCTTAACCAGGTCTCAAATTATCATTGCATCATTTTCATTGTTTTCCACTAAACCAGAGGAGTCAAATCTCTGGCGCAGCTCCAAGACTTCCAGCCTACATCACTTGACTTTTATTTTTCAACAACTGCATTCCAAAAGTTTCCCCCCAAATTAGCTGATTGTACTATATATATGTGTATAATAAGTTTTTTACACCTCAGACAAATAATCCAGAGACTCTTATCCTGGCCTAACAACATTCACCTGGCAGGGGCTTTACAGCCAGGGATTTTTTAATGGCAGATGTCCCAGGCCTGGAAATTTTAAAGATATTAAATGCTTCACCAGCCAGAAAACAAATTATAGCTAGGAATCCTCCTAACCTTTCCCCAGGAACAGATGCATCAAAATATAAGCAGGAGGACTGCATAGCTGTATTCTTATCAGGTGATGTGAGAATGTGCTTCAGCATCTGGTGTTTATCAAGGTGGACTGTATCCTTAGTCTGTCCCCTCTAAATCTGGCTTGTAAGTATGGTCCATGGATGTAGCTGTGATAAATATTGTCACAGCCTCTCTCTCTCCTACAGAAGAGTTTCATACGGGTACTGCTATCCACACAACCTGAGCAAGGTCCAGACTGCTGCTCTCATACCTTATGCTACAGAAATGCTGAGCCTGGCACAAGTACCAGGTGAGAAGCAGTCCCTGAGCAGGCACTCACAGGCAAAACAGACTCAACAGGAACCAAAATCATTGCCAGATCCAGGACACCCAGTCTGGAATGCGAAGATTCTTAAGAAAAAGCATTCCTCCAGCTCTCCACTCTCCCTCACTCTCTTGCTCTGTACACACGTCACCTTGCAGACTCAGTGGCCAGCTTCCCCAGTGGGACCAGTCACAGTTCCTAGCAGCTGGATTCGCAATGGGGAGAAGTGAAAGCCAGTGCATGTTAACAGTGTATTTCTGCAAGATGAGGTTGGAAGTCACTTCAGCAACAGCTGCCAATTGAAGCATATTTAACTGCAGATAAGAAGAAAATTTTGTTTTCATCTGTGCTCCCTTACAGACCAAACTGATTGACTGATGTTCCTAAAGAGCATCTTGAAAGTAGGTCCCACAAAAGTCACTTAAGGGACAGGAAAGGGCAAACAACACCTTGCCTCACCAGGTTGTTCAGAAGACATATTTCAAAATGTGATTTTGATTTTCACAGTTGAGTTGCAGCATCCTCCCTTCAAGCTGGAGCTCAGCCAGCGTGTAACTGCACCATGTATTGCTGGAGCAATGTAAGCTGAAGCCTGGAGCTAGGCAAAAATTTCCAGACAACTCCCTTCTTAACAACAGAAATCTCTGGGAAACTAAATTTTTCATGAATTTGTTTGAATCATTTTGGGACAAAAATAAGGTAGTTTTCAAGGGCTCCAAATTATTCTATTTTGTTACTTTTAACTTATTTGCTTTTGTTTGTGTTTAAACTAAATGTACTTTTCACCCTGAATATATTTCTTTTGAAATGGAAACATGGAAACGATGTTTCATCTTGTCCAGAACAAATTGTTCACTGCGAAAGAAGGCTCACTGCAAAGGTTGAGTTACACAGCCAGTACATTCTGACTCTCCTTAAAACCAGGTACCTGACCTAACCCTCAGGCTATGAAAGTCTTCCCAGCATCACTGGCTTCCTGCACAGATGGAGCCGGGTGGGACATCACACTTGGCAGCTGGAGCTAAAAGAGGCAGCTGGAGCTAGAAGAGTCATTGATTTCTTCTGCACTGAAAAGTACTCCAGCTCCACTTGGGTTTTGTGTAGGAGTCTTTGAGACTTGATAACCCGTTATCTCTACACACAAAAACATATCCTGCAGCCCTGAATTACAAACACTCCACTTCCAAGACATCACACATTTGGATCAAATTACCCGCTTACTGTAAAAAGATATACAGACACAAATTCCTCACGCACATCTGAGACATCTCACTGTTGAACTAGTTCAACAAACAGGATTTTGAGGCACAGGACAGTCAGGTTGTTTATTTTGCATCTAGCACATTGAGCATGATGTACTTCTCACTGGAAAACACTGCTTACATACAGCTCTACCTTCAGTTATTAAAAAGGAGATTTCTTTTTTTTAACAGATAGTGAGTTATTTGCCTTCCCACTATAGCAGGAATTAATCACAAAGGAAGCTCATCACCTACCAGGGTGACCAAACTCTTTCTGGAGATGAGACAGGCAAATAAATTCATCAAAAAATGGTTTCTTATACAGAAAACTTATTCCAAATCATCAAAAGTCATTTTTAAATGAATTTGGAAAACAACAGTCATGACAGGTTGGTGATATTAAAATTGCTATTTAATGATGAGAAAATCGGGGCTGAAACAGCATGTATCTTAGACAAAGAGCTCCCTCTAGCTAATCAAATAGTATTCTGTAGCAGAAAACTATTTCTTGCACAACAGAGCAACATTACATATACACAAATTGTATTTTGCAGAAACTATTGCACAATAGCATATGAAAGTCTACTTTTCATCACCCCACCAGCGAGAAAACAGCAATGAATATGAACAAGTAAGCCATGAAGTTCATCTTCCTGAGACGTTACTTCCGAGGTTATTTCCTTGTTGTTAAATCCAATCTGACTCAAAAGGGGTTTTGTCACTTCTTGTAACTTTCTTGGTATCTTACCAAAAAAAAAAAAAAACAAATCACAGCTCTCAATATTGTTATGTCAATCTATGTAATGCTGCTGATGTCCTCTCTTCCAATTCATCAGGAGGAGATGGCTAAGCAGAAATTGTTTGATTACCTCTGAAATGCAGTCATTTTAGGGAAGGCGAAGCAAGACCTCTCCAAACGCATCTGGCAGCACCACCCAAAGGATGGTTACCATTTTTAGAAATTCCCCCAGTCATCAACACACTGGAAACAGATTAAATGTGACACCTGCTGACCAGGAGAAAGGGACAAGCACTACTCACTCCTCCAGCAAAGCAGACTCCTGGGAATCTAATGAGGGCAGGGCCTACACTCACTGCAGCCGTGTTAATTAATTGACATCATTTTGCGTTCCCAAAAAGGTTGATTCCACCTATGCAAAATCCCTCTGAATGCTGATAAACACAGCGTTAGCCAGCCTACTGACTGACCTGCTACCTTGTCCCCAGCAGAGATGGGTCACAGGTCTTAAAGCAGCTTGACTGCCCTATCACCCCTTCCTGAGCCTGCACAGACTCAATATGGGTCTGAGTTACTGTCTCTGCTTCTTGAACACCCACATGACCATTAGCAACATCTCTGCACTGTGTGTTAGGTAGCAGCAGCCATCCCACTCTGCCCCAGTTTCCTCTCCCCATCCTCAGATACGAGGTAGGTACCAGAGAGTGGTTGCAATCGCTTCTGGAGGGGCAGGGGAAACGGGAGATATGAAACTGGTTGGTTTTCCAGAGGGTAAAGAGAGTTACATACCTGGAGAGAGATCACAGGGATGGGATCACACCCTATCTGGCATTTGCAAAGGTGGACCATATTGCTGCAAATTATGAGGACTCCTGTTGTGCTTTAATCCTCTGCCAAGTACTTTTGCACAGCTTATGAGGAAAATAAAGTACAGCTGCCCTGTACTGCTTTATTGAGCAACAGAGAAACTGGCTTCTCAGTCAGCTGCATCTGTCTGGGGGTGATGTCTGAACAGAGAGCTGGGTCTGGATCTCTATCAGAGCTGGATGGAGCTGTGATAAAGGCTGGGGGTGGGGTCCTACACCAGGAGCAAACAGCCTCTTCTTTCTTCTGCATCATGGAGCACAGGCAGCTCCATGTAATGCCATGATGGGGGTGGGTGGGGTCTGTAACACTATAAATCTATACCTAGACAGTGCCAGGTGCTACAGCCTCTGCCAATTTTCACCCTTGGTTGAGTTTCCCCAAATACAGACACAGTTTCTCAGAAGCCATTAGGGTAGTTGTTCTTGATTTATGAGCCATGAAGGAAGAACTGATAAAGAAAGTAAATGGAAGTAAGGCTTAGAGTAAAACATCTTGAGATAGAACTGTTTCTGCTTTCTCCAAACAACTCAGACTCAATTCAGTATTTCTCTTCATTTTGGCAACACCTAACCAAGCAATCTGAATCATGATAAAATTTCAGCTTAGAGAGTTTACCTTTCCCTGAGAAGTAAGTCCTACTTAAGGAGAAGGCAGCCAGAAAGGGAAAAGCTAAATCATCCTAAGCTGTATCAAGGCACTTATTTTTAGTTAAAACTCCTCCTCTGTATGAATGTGCACAGCGCTCACATTCGAGCTTGCATGTTTCCTTGCCTGAAAACAAAATCCTGGTTAAATATCTACTCCTAGTCACGGAGAGCTTTATATGCAGAATAGCTGTTAGACTTCAGAGATTAACCACAAAGAAGTTTCCTTCACCTAAACTTAATTAATGTGCATCCTTATCAGGTTTCAGAAAATTGCTGAGAAATCACAAGCACTGTATTAAAAAAGTTTCTAGAAGTATAAAGGTCTAGGATTTCTTTTCTGTTAAGAAAAAAAGATTAAAATGTGTGTTCCTATATACCAATAGTTTAATAAACTGCAAATATCTGATTTTCTGTTAAAGGCCAAAAGGCAAGAATTCAAGTAGAAATGTCTTCTATCACTATGTTCTGTACATAAAGCAATGTATAGATGCAATGAGAAAGTTAATTGGTTTCATGTTGCTTGGAGTGCACATGGAAGAAAATTAAAAGAACCCAATTGCTATCTCTAATTAGAATTTCTGAGGAACAACATTGCAAAGATGGATTGTCAGCCTCCTCAGGCATTTCCTACTCATGCCAGTCAAATTTATGCACCCCCTTTCCAATTAGTACCTTAATTGCCTTCCCACAACTACCAAACTAGTGCTGGCTTCTAGTTTATTTTAATCCACAGAGTCACAGGGATGCTAACACCTATGCACCAACAAGCAGGTGGCTGATAGGGAAAATCACTGTGTTGCAGTGACATCCAAGCACTGCTACATCGCGTATTTCCATTGTGCAATTAAACCCATTAAGATCATCACCCAGGAGGCCAGGGTACTTCTGACTGGAGGATAAAAGTAGGTGAAAGACAGTAAACATGTTTTGCAAACAATGTGCCTCTTGTAAAACATTCAGATGCATAAACACCTCTGCTTTACTCTTAGGGTCCTTTGGTAATTTGGGCTAGGTTTGGTTAACCAAATACAGTCTCCTTACTGCACCGAATCCAAACAGGAGCCTGCCAAGTCAAGCACAGCATAGACTGGGCAGAAGGGAGAGCTTGAGGATAGCATAGGATGATGTGAAATCTTGCCCTGCCAGGCTGTAGCTCACATATTTTTTTCCTGCTAGTCTTCAGTCACATCCAAAAACTAAATTATTTTCATGATTCCACAGTAAGAAGCTTCAACTTTAAATTACCATCCAGTACCATTGTCAATCGAGCTCCAGGCTGCATCAAAAGAAGCGTGGCCAGCAGGATGAGAGGGGATTCTGCCCCTCTACTCCACTCTGGTGAGACCCCACCTGGAGTGCTGCGTCCAGCTCTGGCACCCTCAGCACAGAAAAGACATGGACCTGCTGAAGTGGGTAGAAAGGAGGGCCATGAAAGTAAGCAGAGATTGAACACCTCTCCTACAAAGGCAGGCTGAGGAGAGTTGGGGTTGTTCAGCCTAGAAGAGAGAAGGATCCAGGGAGACCTTATTGTAGCCATTCAGTACTTACAGGGGGCTTACAAAAAAAGACGGGGACAAACTTTTTTAGTGGGGCCTGTTGTGATAGGACAAGGGGGAACGGATTAAAACTAAGAGTAGATTTAGAGAAGATATAAAAGTAAAGGTTTTACTGGGAGGGTGGTGAAACACAGGAACAGGTTGCCCAGAAAGGTGCTAGATGCCCCATCCCTGGAAACATTCCATTTTTTCAAATTCAGTTTTCTGCAAAAAGCACAATACACCACCCTGCCACCTTTAACTATTTCAGTGAAGGGTTTTCTTACCAGATTTCTGTTAACTCAAGACATAAATATTACATATAGGAGCTAATAGCTATACAGGCATTTCTGTGGTTGGGAAAAGGCGCAGCAGGCTATGGGATCTACAGCATTTTTATGCATACAGAGTGCCACTGTGTATGTGACCTATGTGGGATGTAAACTGTAGCTATGCATCAAACACTGAATTGTATTCTAGCTTCTCCTGACTGCACTGACCAGAAGCTGCTATCTACTCCTGCCAGGTTCAAGATCCTATACTGGCAGCAGAGAAGAACTGAGACCACTCTCCCAAATAACCTGCAAGACCCTTTTGGGTATTCATTCCTTCTACCACACCACCTCTCCTAAACTGTGTTCTTCTGCAGACAACAAAAATAGAAAAAATGAGGAACGAGCAGACTTCCCAGACCCAGTTTAACACACTGCTGAACATTATATTCTGTATTTGATCTCCAGAGGGACAATGAGCACTGCACAGTGCCAGGTGGAATCATTACTGAGAGCTGAAGATCCTGCTATGGCTGATGAAAGACACATTTTGACTGTATAAAGGGCACATAAAAAAGGTAAGATTTGTCCATCAGATTACCAATTATCAATATTGCCTGAAAGCTCTCCTCCGCTGATTCCCACTCACTTCTGAAATGGAAAAAGGCTCTTGAGCTACTTCCACACTTCCATCAAGTGCCCCAGTTAAACTTCAGCAAAAAGCATAGAGGTGAATACGTTAAAAACATCTGTCATTGAAAACCCTTGAAAAAGCACCCCTATTAGTACCTGGTCATTCCACTATTCTGAAAAAGTGAAAGGCATGCTTTTAAAAGATATTGCTACATCATACAGGAATTTGTAAATCAGCTCAGGGATAGGTGTAGCAGAATTAAACAGTACAATGCATTAAATAGAAATTACTTTGGAAAAAAAAATGGTTGGCATTATACCAGAATGACTTTACCTACACAAAAATCAACGTAATGAAGGAATCTGCTGCCCAATAGCTATGACTTTGCATCTTGTAGGCTAACCACAGTGGTACAATTTAGTTTTGCTTATACAAATGTTAGCTGAAGAGTAAAAGGTTTGCATCAGCTAAAACTTCATGCAATGAACTGGCCAGAAGATTGGATTTTTTGTTTTAATTATCGAGGTAACGGCAGGATCTTAACATTATAAGAAGGATACCTGTCTGGTCCGCTCTCACAAGACCTTGCTTGGAATACTACATTGAGTTATGCAGTCCTCAGCAAAGGAAGGATATGGATCTGTTAGAGCGAGTCCAGAGGAGGCCACAAAGATGATCAGAGGGCTGGAGCACCTCCCATATGAGGACAGGCTGAGAGAGTTGACCTTGTTCAGCCTGGAGAAGAAAAGGCTCCAGGAAGATCTTATAGCAGCTTTCCAGTACTTAGAGGGAGCAGAATGGAAAGCTGAGGAGAGAAGCTCTTTATCAGGGAGTGCAGGGATAGGATGAGGGGCAATGGTTTTAAATTGAAGGAGGGGAGATTTAGATTAGATATTAGGAAGGAATTTTTTCCTGTGAGGATGGTGAAGCACTGGCACAGGTTGTCCAGAGAAGTTGTGGACATCCCATTCAAGACCAGGCCAGACAGGGCTTTGAGCAACCTGATCGAGTGGAAGGTGGCCCTGCCCATGGCAGGGGGACTGGAACTGGATGATCATAAAGGTCCCTTCCAACCCAAACCATTCTATAATTCTACTATTTAACACTGACTAGGAAGCAGGTGCCAACAGGTTAATGGATGCTGTTCAAGATGGTGGTAGCGGAGGGCAGTTGGGAAATTTTTCATATAAAATTTTTTAATCAATATTAAGAAAATCAAATGTTTTCAAATTCTTATTCAAGCTATGCACAACAACACCAAACAGGCAAAAGTAAATCAGCTTTATAAAAGCATTTGAACTTTTAGCAACTTCCCTAGAGAAAATTACAGAGCAATAAAAATACTTTCCCTAGTAATCACACAGAATAAATCAGAGTATCCTCTCTCGTGTTATTATCCTACACAGCTATTCAGGTTCTTGCTTAGGACGATCAGAAGTACTGTGGCAATCAGTAAGAAAAAATGTAACACTACAATAAACCTAGCAATCTTCAAAAGAATATGGGTACAGAAATTCACCCAGCAGGTATGCGTACCTGTGGAGTAAAAGCATGCAGAGAAAACAGCATCAAGCGCCCACAGGCTTTATACTAAATGTCAGCACAAACCTCCTCCCCATCCCTCTTGTGCTCCACAACTCTTTGTGTTCAAAAGCCAACATACTCCCGAGTGATGCAGCCATTTGAGTGAATTAACACTATTTTTTCTACTTCCAAGGAAGCTCTTAAAGTCATGCCTGACATATTGTAACAGCTTGACTAACAGAATAGTGCTGTGCTCCCAAGCAAGAAGATAAACTGAAGACACCTTCCCCAGTACCAGTGAGTGGTAGAAGATCCTGTTTGTAGGTACTGTTGTTGCTCTTCTATTTTCAGCCTGGAAAAAACAACAGCTGCTTGATCCTGGCTGCTACCTTCTCCCCAGTGCATCCTTTCTCTAGATAACTCCATACCAACCACCCCAGAGCTCCATCTTGCTACCATAAACCTCTATTGTCAAGACACTTTCCAGCAAATGAGATAAGAAACACTTGTCCCTGTGTGTGTGTCTCACAAACTTTAAAGCTGCCAACAAATAAACAAATAAATGAACGTTATTCAAGAGCATTCACCCATGAAATACTGGTCTCCTCCAACCACCAACATCCCCTAGCCATGGTTACACTTTCAAACGACACCATTATAGGACATAAGAAATCCACACAATGGATTTCCACATGTCCAGATGAAAAAAACTATGTTGCCCTGAAGAGCATCAATATAGACTACAAGAGCAACATTTCATCTGCTTATGTTGCCTCTGGAAGTCATTCTGAAAGAGTGAGCATGGGCTGAGCTGTCACACTTCCCCTGGTGCATTCAGAGGAAAAGATTTTCCTGTGACAAACCTAAAGCTCCAGGATGTGCTCAGCACTCACAGTCAACGCAGCTGAAATATCTCTCTTATTGTAACATTCCACACCCTCAGGAAAGCCAGTTTTATTAAGAAACTGTGTGGGTAGTCCAGCAAATCACTCATCTGTAAACAATTTAATTAGAAGCTAATCCTCAGAGTAACATCCTAGTAGAGTGGCAGCCCACAGCGAGAGAATATTAATAGCCTTGTGTGTAAGCAAGAGAATTGCTCCAGTCTGCGCTCAGAGAGGAGCCTTTGATACTTCAACACAGATATCAATCCTTTGTATGCTCTACAGCAAGTCATTTATTGTCCTCTGCCTTTGTTCCTCTGAAGAGGTCATAAAAACATTCAGCCACTTTGTACAACTCTTGACTTACAAAAGGGAAACCCACATGGAAGTGGAGGATGTTATTCCTGCGACATGGAACATCACAGAATCATAGAACGGTTTCGGTTGGAAGGGACCTTTAAAGATAACCCAGTTCCTACTCCACTGCAATGGCCAGGGACTCCTTCCACTGGATTAGGTTGCTCAAAGCCTCATCCAGTCTGGCCTTGAACACCTCCAGGGAAGGGGCTTCCACAACAACTCTGGGCAACCTATTCCAGTGCCTCACCACCCTCAAAGTGAAGAATTTCTTCCCAATATCTAATTTATATCTACCCTCTTTCAGCTTTTAAGCCATTACCCCTTGTCCTATCCAGCTTTCTTATAGGCCCCCTTTAGGTACTGGAAGGCTGCTATAAATTACTCTGCTATAAGTACACCTTTTTTAATCATAAAATTCATTACTTGGTTGGAAAAACAGGTTTACTGGTACAAATAAATGTCAATAACAGCACGCACCTTTGCTTCTTTTTTAACAGGTCCACTTACATTCACCATTTGAATCATGTTGTGGTGAGGAATCTGTGAGGCGCCTGAAAATGCGGAGAAGGCTGACTTACTGCACTCTTATGTCAACGGCAATTGCTGTTGTTCACTACAGAACATAAGTGGATCAGACAGTTGATGACATTATGAGAAGCAAACGTGGCTGAGAAACCAGGTAGTAATTGTCAATGCAAGACAAACAGCTGGATATTGTGCAGCTGAACGGCCTGCATGATAGATGGCCACTGTATAACAACAACCATCATAGGGTAGCCGAGAGTGGGGAATGGAAACACTGCATTCAGCTCTCTAGCAACAATGAAAACATGAGCTGTAGTTGTCCAAATGTCCTGATAGGTATGTGCTAAGCTAACCACAGGTAATGCTTCAGACTGGGAAAAAGTGATTTTTGAACTAATGGCCAAGGAATTTGGCACTAGTCATTTATTTGTTTAAAATATATGTGACAGGAATACATGAAACTTCCAAATTCTTCACTTCTGTTCATGCTATACCAACAACTAACCGATTGCACAGGGACTTTAGCCAACACCACAGGACCCAGAGCACAGCTTTTTTTATGAAGACCTTCAGCATCACATTCCCTGCTTTGTGGAAGAACCTTAGAAGGACCACTGAGCTGGGTATTTTCAGCCAAAGTCCTGACAATACTAGTCACATTCTTTATCAGTACCATAGGCAATCAGAGATGTCAAAGAGTTAATAGCAATTGAAAAGGCTGCATGCAGCAAAACCACAGTATAGCTGTCAAAAGTCTAATAACTCCCATTAAGATTAAAATAAAAACAAAAGATCAGATTCAAGGTAACAGGGCCCCTTCGACCCTATGACACCTTCCATCTCAAAGCCCATTTAGCAAACAAACACTGATAGAACAGGCTCCAGTGAAGAGCTGGTTGCCTTCTTCCACTGTGGGGTTGTTCAGGCTTTCAGTCCCCAGCTATTTCCAGTGTGCACGTGTTTAAACTCTAACACACTGCCCTCCTCTGATTGCTTTTCCTTAGAATCTCTGGTTCTTGTTCTAGAAAAGGTTAAAGCAATCCCAAATGATATAAAACACATTCATAAAGCTATTTAGGAGTTTGGTCTTTGCCTTCAGAGACAACAGATACAGACCCAGGAACAGGAATTAGAGTCACTGATGAACTAATAGCTGCCTTTAGGATAATAAGACAGCATCCCAGCATCTGAACTCCCTGTTATTGAACTACAAAGCTACAATAAATGCCTTAATGTCCCTAGCATTTGATAAATCACAAAATAGCAGGTCACTGTAGTATTGCTTGTGAAAAGGAAAATGTGCTGATAGCTCAGTGAAGATAAGGAGAAAAATAACTTTAAAAGCAGGATCATGAAATAAAAACAAGGAAGAACCCGAGAACAGCTACAGTCCGGTAGCAAGATGATTTCAGAGATGTCAAAAGAATATCTTTAAACATAAGCAGGACTGTCACAAACAACAGCAATGTGAAATGAACCTTCTCAACTCTGACACTGCACATCAACCCAGATCCTGTGAAAATACATAATATTCAGACTCACACAAATGACACCAGACAGTTAAAATACATCATCACAAAGTACAACTGAATAATGTAGAAAGGATGCATGGAAAGAATAAACACTCACAGTTTATCTGATCATGACCATTACACTCAATTTAGTGCTACTATCAGTTAGTAATTGGTAAACAGATGTCTGAATCAACTCAAGTTGAGGACAACATGAAAACATTACTACAAATTTCATTAAGAAATGCAGGGTCTTTCCCTGCTTCTAGGAGTAAGTAAGTTTTCTCAGCCTTTCAGAGGTTTTAGTCCTAACCCAATGCTCTCAGACTCAGAGTCCAATGTTTCTGAAGAAGGGTTAGCAAACATCTGTTCCTGTCAGAGACTACATATAGTCGCAGAAAATTTGAGACCAAGCTTGTGACACAGATTTGAGTTTCTGGGAAGAAAATTTTTCTCAGGTACCTAAGTTCAGCTGCATGTCTTGATCAGTGTAGATCTTTCTTCATGAAAAGAAACAGGCAGTGCCATAGATTTTAGACCTGTGCGAACTGCATTCACAGGCACGCACGTCTCTCCTTGGATTCAAAGGGGATCCAAAACTGATGAGCTCAGATTTAGTTACTTTGAGAATCACAAAGTAGAACAGATGAATTCTGTTCTAAAAAACAGCACCTCATCTCAAAAATATAACCCCATTTTCTCAGCACAAAGCAGTTACTTGAATAAAGTTATTGAGTACCAAACATGAGGACTGTTTTCCTCACGGGAAAGCGGACACCTTCACGAAAAGGAATGGTTGTAAAGTAGTAAAGTTTTTCATAATACCTCCCCTTCCAGGTCAAATGGGTTGGTGGACAGGACTGGTGGATGATAAGCTCAACATGAGTCAGCAGCCCAAAAAGCCAACCATATCCTGGGCTGCATCCAAAGAAGTCTGATCAGCAGGTGCAGGGAGGCGATTCTGCTCCTGTGAGACCTCACCTGGAGTCCTGTGTACAGTTCTGCAGTCCTCAGCACAGGACATGGATCTGTTAGAACGAGTCCTGAGGAGGCCACAAAGATGATCAGAGGGCTGGAGCACCTTCCGTATGAGGACAGGCTGCAGGATTTGGCCTTGCTCAGCCTGGAGAAGAGAAGGCTCTCGGAAGACCTTATAGCAGGTTTCCGCTACTTAAAAGGGGCCAAATGGAAAGCTGAGGAGAAAAGCTCTTTATCAGGCAGTGCAGGGATAGGATGAGGGGCAATGGTTTTTTTTGTGTGAGGTTGGTGAGGCACTGGCATGGGTTGCCCAGGGAAATGGATGCACCAACCCTGGAGGTGTTCAAGTCCAGGCTGGATGGGGCTTTGAGTAACCTGATCCAGTGGAAGATGTCTCTGCCCACGGCAGGAGGGGTTGGAACTGGATGATCTTAAAAGGACCCTTCCAACCCAAACCATTCTATGATTTGCCCACATCTATCCTCACCCTGCTGACCTTCGCAGATCTGCCCACAGACAGCTGAAAAAACGTGACAGCATGGCTGTCAAGGAAGAAAAAAGAGAGTTCTAGAGTAAGAGATGCCAGTGTCAACCAGGCATGCCAGGCTGCCATATGTTTGCCTTCCTAGTGAGCACTCGCCATTCCCATGATAATATCAGAGATCATCTGGGCTGAAGAAAATTAGTATCTGCTGTTAATTACTGCTGTGAAGGTCTGGTAGCATACTGAGTGCATCACTGACAGTAAGTAAAACTGGCCAGTATATTAGGTTTACCGGGGTTTTGCTTGCCAAACCAAAAGTGCACCGTGACCAAACTCTTTTTGAAAGGATTTCCTAAATGAAATACTCAAAATAACAACAACAAAAAAAAAAAACCCGAAAAAGATGGGAAATCGTGGAAGCACATGCCTGTAGTCCCAAAGGAAAGGTAAACCCCAACCAGAGCAAATCTGTAGTGAAAATGCAACCTCACAGTGGTGCCTGATTTATATTACTTGCATTAGCACCACTTGGAAAAGAATAATTTCAGTTTGGGGATTGAAATGCTTCGTTGTCCACACACAAAAAAAGGACTCCTTTCATAAAAAAAGTGCTAAATCAAGTGTTTTTTGGACTTAATCCAACATGGCTGAGAAAATGTCAAGCAGCCCAATGTGAATCCTTAAGTCTCATTCGCTAAAATGGGACAGCCAAAGGTAACAGGGTTCTGCTTAAGGACCATGCCTTTTCTGTGATCTACTTAATCCCAGTTGTGGAGCTCAGCTCCCAGTTGTGCTGATCCAGAAATCATCCTCATAGTTGATGCTGCTTGGATATGTCACTAGGAATTTCAGCAGAGTCCAGAATGGGGTGAATGAGGAAAAGTGAGTATTGTAATTTATTTTAAACTTGCCTCATTTAAAGAAAAGTGGCTTTTGCTTTGACCTCCGCATTGCATGTGTGCTTTTGCCTGTTACATTAATTCTCCAGCTCATGAGTGCTATGCCTTATTACTCTTCTGTCTAATCATTAAATACAGTAACCAACCCCCTTTTCAATGCTATTTTTTTCTGCTCCAGCCAGCCTTTTTATTTTCTGACATGCATTTAAAATAAAAAACATGAATGCTTAATTCAGGGTATCTCACTTCATTTGACAGCTCCTCCAAGAGGCTACAGAACAATCCCTCTGAAGGCAGCAGAAGTCAAAATGCAATCATGAAAAAGCCAACCTGTGCGAATCTGCCCACAGGACACGGCCAGAAGATACCTGAATGATCTCAATGGGCTGCTGACTTGCCTGGTGATTTTTGGTGGTGGCTGGAGCAGGCGAAAACTAGCAGCAAAGAGGCATATCTACTTCCATGTAATTTATTATTCAAGTGTAAAAGTTTAATGCACCTATTTGAACAATTACAATGTGCTCTCTGGAGCATAATTGTCTTTTGCTTCTGAAGATGCAATGGCTCATGAATCAGTAAGTGCTATGGCCAGGACCCCAACATGCATTTAATCATGAGTTGCTTGTTTCTCTGTACACACCCAGGAGGAAGAAATAGCTTTAATAATAGACACCATTAAATAATGATTTTAAGAAAATTAGGAACCTTACACAAAACTCCCTGGGCTTCTGGGACAAATTTGCTCACAGCTGGAAGCCTGATATGTTTAAGGGTGGCTGATCCTACTCTAATACAATTTTTATAAGATTTTTCCCTTCCTGCTATAAAAGCCTGTGGCGCAAATCATGACTGGAACAAGCAGACCTTCCCTAAGGAAAGAACTGATTTGGCTTTGCTGCCATTTCCTTCGTGTTATTTTTTTGGACACCTGTATCCGTGCAGTCTCACTGATGATAGTTCTGGTCTGTTGCCTGATAATGTACATATAGCCCCAGAAGAGGGACAGGGAATTAATTTCAGCGTTAGCTTCAGTTATTAAGACTTTGGAACACTCATGACTTCGTGTCTCTAACTCACAGGATAGATTTAAACTACAATTTGTGGAAGATTTGCTTTCTTTGGTTTTTATTAAGAGCATTCAGCCTAGCCTATGAATGAAAAAGCAATGCCTGGCTTGAAAAAAATTACAAAAGCAAACTTGTCTTCTGCTGATGTTAACAGTTTGTTTTTTTCAGTGCTATTCTCCTGCAAACCATGATGGCAACTGCATCGGGCAGCATGTTTAATTCTGCTTTACAATATCATTAACTTAGACACGTTTGGGAATGCACAGGTTCAAAAGACTGCATCTTGCCCAATACTGGGAACTATATTCCTTGTTCAGAAAAATGACTATGCAAAGAAACTATTTCTAGCAGAGTTCCCCAAAAAGTCTTCCTCTTTCCATTGAAAAGGGCCATTTGTTACAGCCAATCATTTTTGTTAATTTAATCATTTCATCAAAATACCCATGCAAGTTTCTTAGGTCAAAGATGGAAGAAAATCAGAGCAGGAGAGAACAGGGAAAACACCATACAGACATGAAAGAAGAATTTTGACTACAATTTCAAAGCAGCTTCTGCTTCAAGAGGAAGACAGGAGCCATTTGATGCTAATGCAACGCACATAGCAGGCTAGTTCCAGCTGCCAGACCTTATTTGTGGCAATACTCCAGAACAAATTGTTCGATTTATAGTTCCGTAAAGCCATCCAGAGAAATATAAAAGTCAAGCTGGGTTCCTTTTCCTTCTCATATGCTCCCATCAGGAGGAAAGACTTTCAAAGACAAATTAGATGCCAGATACATCTCTGAAATCTAAGAGTCTTATTGAGACTATACAACAGTAACTCATGAAATAGTGAAATGAAGAAACTAAGGAAAAAAACCTGTTAACCATGAAAAACTACAAAACCCAACACTCCACACTACAGAAAGTCAAGAGTATGAGCTGACCTATACTCCTACATTTTTACAACTCACACCCTTAAATACTATTCTGATATTCAGAACCATAACATTGGCTTAAAAATCATATTTTTCCAAAACAAACTGGAGTCTTTATTTGTCCTCGTTACCTGGCAGACCAATGTTCACATTTCTTCAGCAACTGCAGTAGAAGCAGTCTTCTAAAACATAAATCAGAGTCATGTAAAAAACAGCATGAAAAAGATCTGGAGCTTTAAGAAAATAAAATAGCCTGTGATTTGAAATATTTGGCGCCACTATACCACTGAAAATACACAGGTGCAATTTACACTGGTAAATTAAAGAGTGTCAAAGAACATTCCCAAGCACTGGAGTATCATCAACTACATTGTTAAATTGTTAGCATGATCCACAGCATCATTTTTGGCCATGGCTAATTGTCACTGAGAAAATTAATGGCAGAGCACAGCTCTGGAATTAATACAGTCAGAGATCAGCCCAAAAAGCAGCCTACATGTGGCCACTTTATGGGCAAAGTCAGGAAAGTTTAGTAAGAACGGGCAGTTTCATGCAAGTGTGTCTCAGTACCAGAGAAAGGTTTTGAACACCTTTAGTATACAAGCATTGCTACAACCACTCAGAACTGACATGGGAAGCCAGATGCTGCATTTCAAAGTAAATATTAAGTTTGAAACCACACTAAAGAGAGTTATACAAGTTCACAGGAAATTAAATGGCATTTAGTTTACTACTTGCAATTTGACAGAAAGAAGCCTAAGTTTCACACCTTAGGACTCAACTATTCTCAAAGTTCATCGCTATTTTGCCACTTCAAAGACAATCGTTAGTTACATTCTCATCCATTTTAAATAGCATCAACATTGATTTATCCTCATTACAATTAAACAACTGCAGTTCTTTAGAGAACTGCTGATTGCAGAGGTTCTTGTTGTAAATAAACTTCAGATACACAGAAATAAAATGTTTAAATCCTACTACCTGTGCAACATGTAACAATATATCATGAAGGCTGCCATCTCCATTCCACGGCGATAGAGAATCCAGAACATCTTGTTGAGATGTCTCTTGTGCTCTTCCCTCACAAAGAGGGCAAGTTTAACCATGCAAGACTGCCTACTAAAGCTTGTCTGTTTTCACTTCTGTATCACTCCAGTTGTCTACTCAAGACCTGAGCTACTCTGTCTAGTTACAGGATGATAACCTCAGGGTGAGGGAAGAAAATAAGCATAATATAACACAAAAACATTCCACTGGGCAGTATCCTTCAGCAGCATTTCCCATGAGACATTACTAGCTCCTTAAATCCAGCAAATGGTAAACTGCATATCCATGAACTGCATGTTACAGGAAAACAGTTTGTAATCCCCCTATTAATCCTTGGCATCAGTGTACACACAGTATAATTACAGACTGCGGCAGAATAATTTGAAAACTTTATTCCACAGGGCCGTAATTATACCCAAGCTGTAATCCTTTAATTGCCAATATCATCTAATGCATTATAGATATACCATACAACTAGATGAACAAATGTACCAAAACATTCTGCAAGCAAGCCACAGTAAAAGCAACAGCATAGCTGGTGATGCAGGCTATCAAACAAGAAGCATGATTAACAAGCATCAGAATGCACAGCAGAAACATCAGGATTTCTGTTCTCACTTTGCGTATGTTGGTTTTCTAGAGTACCTGATTGGATGCACAAATTAAAACCACTGAAAGAAATCTGTCATGAATTGCCACATAGGTCAATCAACCATCAAGCAAAGGGCAGAAATAAGTTTCTAGCAATTCTTTGGTAAAAAGTAATGAGGTCTTAAACTGCAGTAGGTGCTGACCCAGCCCAAAATGGAGTGAGACCACACACCCAAGTGCAGTTAAGGAGTATTCTGGTCATCTCTGATTTACGTTCTCCACACTGACACTGCCAACATTTTTTTTACACTGAGAAATAACAGCAGAGGAAGCTGAAAGAGTTTGCTTATACCTTTTGCTTATCTACTGACGAACAGCGTATACAATGTATGGGACCAGAAAGAAACAGCTAAGAAGGAAAGATAATTTGGAAACTACCCATTGGTCTCAGGTAAGTAACGCAGTGTTCAAGAATCTATTCACTGATCCGACAGTTACTTCTATTTTTAATCAATGATTACTCCTACAAACGCACAAACAGTTCAAATGCACAAGCCAGAATCTGCCCACTCCACTCCCAGATCCGGCCTCTCACATCCTCTCCTAGTGTAAGAGACTTCCACATGATGAGAAGTTTCCTCAGCAGTTGCTTCTTCCACATGGTTGGTACCTTAGAGGCAGGCATCACTTTTCACATTAAAAAGGCTGAGCTTTACCAATTTAGTAAACTCTGAAGGACAGCAACATAATCGGTCCTCAAAATGCATCCTGTTTCTGAATCTGAAGCATCCCTAAAGCACATTGATGTCCCAGAGAAAGGACATGAATTAGGATACAGTCATGCCTCGGATTTCCTACATGCTGGCTGTGGCCCTGCAAATAACCACCCTAAGTGACTAGTCCAGATCAGGGGACCTTTATCACCCAGCTGCCAAACCTGGAACTACTTTGGGGGACAGGCAGGTGCCCACCACATCAGCAATGTATCTTTTATTCTGTTTCAGCTACTTCCTTATTGGATCTGACCCAAAGCATGTCTCCTGAATCAAAGTACTGATCACCAGGAGTAACAGAATTACAAGCAATACAGGTTTGCACTGAAATATATCTCTCTTCCATATAAAGCGTCTACAAGCTGTCAAAGGCAGTAAACAATTTTCCCTTCCTAAAAGTGGCTGCAACTCTTGTCATTATCCCACGGGGTGCTGGAAAAACAATAGCACAGCAAATTGCTGAAAAATTGCTCAAGATGAATGCAGCCTCCCAGTTAAACTGCGCTGCTCCTTTATTTACTGAGGTACAAAGACATAATAAGACACCACTTCTTACAGATGCACATGATTGCACAGGCATCACAAACACAAGACATGATTGCAAAGGCATTAGAAACTCAAGATACATGGTGGCCATCATCCTCATAAATACCCTCTATATTCTGACTTTTCAAACTCACATCAGTTCATTTTTTTCCTCCCATGCAGTCAAACGGTTAAACATCTCCCATTACCAGTAATGTTGTCACTCCCATGCTCTAATTACAAAGGAAGATAAATTGAAAGTGAGGGAAAACATTCCTTCATGATTTTCCAAGTATTCATCTATAACACAAGAAGCCGTGTTCACAGGGAAAATCTTTAATTTTAGAACAGCTGATGTATCTGGGAAGATGGAACAGGCTCCTGGGACCACAAGCAAACCACCACCAAGCTTTAAACTAGACATAAATAAGAAAATGACTAATAATATAACTTAAAAGGAAACAGCACTAGAGAAGTAAAAGAGATGACAGGTAGGGGTCTTTTTTCTTCTTTACAGCTTATTATTTTGTCGTCCCCCCCAATAAAACACTAAGCTTTTATTGTAATGTACTGGTGAAAAATGAAAGACTCATTTAAATCCCTAAGGAATTACAGAATACTCCCTCTTCTTCCCAGCTACACCAGAAGGAAAGTTGAAAAACAATCCAAATGTCCTGATTTAGCTTAACCTCTGCTTCAACAATAGCTGAAGGCAGCAGTCACTCTTAGGCTGGCTCCAGAGTCTTTCATCTGCCTGGCAGGAGAGCTGCAAGACACGAATTCCACTGAAACCGCATTGCATGTGGAACAGACAAAATTTCCTTCTTGAACAATGTGACAAGAGCTGGTACACACGAGAAAGCTGCTGCCTCACAGGAGCTTTGTGCTGAACGCTGTCAGGACACAGCATGGCAGCTGTTAGAGCCTTGGTGCTTCCTGAGACACATCAAACCCGCTGTTCTAGCACACCCTTACCTCACATGTGAATAAGCTGCAGTTTACAGGAGCTTAACCATTTGTAAAAACAGGTAAAACGCAGAACTAGCACACAACAGGCTGGCACAGTTAGACTAAAGCTGTGAACATCCAAGCAGGAGCACAGAGGTTGTTCATTTAAATAATGGTAAAGTAAAAAAAATCCTCAAGTCATTTGGAAGCTAAAGCAGCATGGCACTCATCCTTTACCACTCTTCATGGGTACAGCACGAAGGACAGTAATGTAACCCGCTCCCAAAACGTATCCTGTTTCTGGCTTTGAAGCATCCCTAAAGCTCGTTGATGCCCCAGAGAAAGGATTCTACATTAGCCCTACTCTACAGTGAGCCTCACCACACTGCTTCAGCATGTATCATCTGCAGTGCTCAGAGACAAAAATTAGGGTGGGATTTTTGTTCTCCAACTTTGAGGCTTTAAGAATTAGATGTAACATCTGTACTAGACAGTACAGATTTTATAGTCAACTGAATGGAGAAATCACTGCCAAAGGATGAGTCAACCAACCTGGTTTAGATGTGTATCTCAGGAGGAGATGATCTGACCTCAGCATATAATTATGCTACTCTCTTTGAAGCCAAAGTGACCATGTCAGACATCTGCACCTAACGATTCGGCAGTTATGTCAGAGTAGACAAATGCTAAGGTGTTGCCCAAGAGGTAGTTCCTATGAAAAGGAAAAAGCACACAGAAATTAATTGCCCAAAATGATGCAGCACAGCCAAGAGTAACATGGTAGGTGGCAGTAAGTAACAGTAAGGAATCTAGGGTCAAAAAGTAAGGAATGCAGCGTCAATAATGTCAAAGGGAAGTCTTTTCAACTGAATTTGGGTCAGGTCCTGTCTATAGGAGAATCATCAGATCTGAAACTGAACAGAAGTGGCCACAGAAGCTGTAAATACATACAATTCTGCCTCTTTCTTCCTTTACATTCATTGAGCTTGCCCATAATAAAACTAAAAAGTTGAAAAATTACACAGACACTGCCCTCCAACATCTTTTTTCCTTGTGTTTTTTCTTCACGGTTTACAGCAATGCTCTTGCTAAAGAACAGCTTATGAAAACATGGTAACTTGCTAATCCTCTGCCGTAATTCTACCTGAGTTTTCATTCACTGTAACTATCTGACAGCCACAACACAGCACTTTTTAATACTATGCAATGCACTCTTCAATTAAGCAGGAAGCTGCACATTTCCGCTTAGTACCCCTGGTGGTTTTAAATAAGCTTTTTGCTTGTTCAATCTCCAACACTTGTTTGGCACAACAGTAATTTTTCCAGATGAGAGAGAACCCAGTGATCATAAAGAATGAATTATTTACAGAAAGATCAGTACTCCAGTTCACGTCAAGTCTTCGCTAATTGTGTTTAAATAAGAAGTACAATACTGAATATATGCACAATGCTCTTCAGGTTCATAAAAGCCTTAAGTGTTTTTAAATACTACTGAAAAAAAGGGAAACACTTAGAGGATAAGTAGCAGGAAACAATACCTTGCACTTACAGAGCCCTGAAGTCAATCAAGTCTAAAACATATCATTTGCTAATTGGTTGATGGGGTCAGGTGAACCCCTTTTCTAATCAGCATAAGGTAAAACCTCAAAGTCAGAAGCCCCAATTATAACTATGCAGATCAGACTGAACATCTTGCTGCAGTTTAACTTACTTATGCCCTGCCTCAGTGCAGTCCCACCATGGAAGCAATGCCTGTTGACCTAGATCTTCACAGTGCTTTTCAATAGATTTTTCCAGGCATTTTACAAGTCAATAAGAAGAGAACAAACCAGAGGAACCAACTTGACAAGACTTATTAAGCAACTAGCAGCAACGCTCAAGACTAATTTAGGTCCAGGTTCATTGTTCTATTCAGTAAACTTGCAGTTTCAACCAAATATAGTAAGCCAAGCTATAAAACGTAATTGAAAAGGCAAGTTTACTTGCCAACAAGCTTAAATCAGCCCAACAGTAGTCAGAAAGACAGAAGAAAATCAGCTAACAACTCACATTTGCATTTGTCCTCCAACACATCTCATCTTGATTTTTTTTTTCTGCCCAATGACTGCTTTAAAACTCACTCAGTCTGTAGTGTGGTAGGCAAGTTCTTAGTGAGAGGATTGAGAAAAGTCTGTTTGGATGTACTTTTCACAAGGCCTGAGCTCTAAGTTCAAAAGCATTCAGAACCAGGCTTGAGCCATGGAGTCCCATTATTATTTAATTTCTAATTTATGCTGAACAAACAACTGTTTGGTCTCAATCCCTTCGTGTTATTAAAATCAAAATTATGTGTTTTACAAAATTCTTCTTGGGCTACACAAACTGTGATAAAACCTCTGCTGACAGAGATCAGAAAAGCACCAACACAGACAGAGTAAGTAGGACTTCCTACTCAGGTTTAAACCATAGAGGAACAAACGCTTTGTTCACAACACAAAAACATGTATCCACAGTATGGTCTGGAATAGGCCTGGAATAGGCTGCCAGCCACACTAAGGAATCTCCATTCACAGAAACTTGAAACTTGACTGGCCCTGAGCAACAAGATCTGACATTGAAGCGAATCCTGTGCTGAGCAAGCATCTGTACCAGAAATCTCCAGAGGACTCTTCCAACTGCAGTGCTACTATGACTCCACGTATATTGACATACATGTGTAAAGGTAACTTTGTGAGATAAAATGGTGGGGTATGTAAATCAGGACTACCATAAACATTCATAAAGATGTTAACAGCTTTTATTTCACTGGTGCAAGGCCCATGTGTCATCCACCACTCACCAACATCAAAACAAAACATCATCTTCTATAAAACAGTTTGAGAAAATTCAAAACAAAGTAACAGTGGCTATAATAAACTTCATACAATACTGTAAATCACTTATTTTGCATCATCCAAACAAGAACAAATCAGTTTCTAGCATACATGGCTTGTTGTTTTTTTTTCCCCAAAAAAATACCAGCACAACTCCAATACATGCCTCACACCTGGAAACGCATAACACCACTCCATGACACTGATAGCTGTTCGTGCTTAGAACTAGTCTTCAATTCACCCTACCAATATCATAAAATACAAAATGATATGAAAAACTTACATTTACAAAGTACATTCCCAATCTTGCAATCTAATCCTTTTGGGCAGGTACCTGCATACATTCAAACTCCTCTGAAGGCAATGTGGTATTTAGTGCTCCATTGCAAAAGATTTGATTGCAGAATAAGGGCACAAGTGGAAAGGTTTAAATCTTTCCACAAGCAGTAAAACGCTGCCTTATTCTTCTAGATTCAGCTTCAGTAGTATTTGCACAACCTCCTAAACAGAGACTTACCTATTTTCAATTACCTCACATTTAGGAAGAAAGAAGGATAGGCTTTAAAGTAGTCAGCAATGGCTTTTATTGAAATGACTTGGGGCTGTAAGTTGTGCTTTCGTGCACGGTGGTGATCCAAATGCTTCCAAGAGATAACCACATCTTGCTTCAGTTTTTACAGTAGCTGCTGCCTTCCTCTGCATTACACGAGTTTCTTCACCAGCAAGATAACAGAGATCTTGTTTCCATTAGATGAGCGTTATGACATGACTCCAAAAACAGGATTATGACGACAAATACTAGGGCCATACTCTTCATAGTCCTTCTTGGTGTGACATACTTGGAAAAACTCTGGCTATGAAAATATAAAACAAGTCCCCTCAAAAGCGTAAGATTATTTTAAGCAGAAAAAATGATAAACTACTGCCTTAACGTTTTTGCAGGCTACAGCTCTATGACATTGTATTACGTTTTGAAAATACAACAAAATGAGAAATATTAGGATATGAATACAATTAATCGAGAACAGTTTGTCTAGACAGAAGACTGCTTTTAGATACAGCAATAAGAAATTCCAATTTGGAGACAAGAATTGCTGACATTACCCTGCACTGGCATCTCTCTCACATTTAAGACCATTGATTTGGATCTTCCATTCCTGAAGTCCTAACTAATCTCTACTGCTGACTTCAAGAATAAAGGAACTATATTGCAACTATATCAAAACTATTTTAGAATTGTGTCAAATCATGATAGCCTTACTCAAGTTCCCACTTGCCATGTGCAAATTTTACTGAGGTAGAAGTTGGGTAAAGATTTCGGAATATGACACAGTTAAGCTTGTCACAAGGACAAGGGTTAAAACTTAGTACCTGGATCAAATATAGCCAGAAGACAATATGCAACTAAAAAAAAAATAAGATTAAGTTTTAATAAACACTTACTGTTGAAGCCAACATGGAACCGCCAAACCAAACTGCGTAACGCTGCATATGATGTGTTATCACTTGAACTTCAACTGGTTTGGGCTAAGAAAAACAGTTTGTATTTAGTTGGTCGACATTTTCTGGCAAGATGACCACAAATCAAAACTGCTTAGGTCGAGACATCTTCATCCCTCCATAAGCATCACTATCTCACACTTACTACTCAGTCTGCCATGTTCCCTAGGAGACCAACTCATAAAACTCTTCATGCTTAGTATGCTGACAGACGCAACAGCTAAATCCCCCTTGCCTACTGCTAAAATCATATATCTCCTAGAAGAGAAGCCATAAACGCTCTTAGAAACTGCTCACAGTAACTTTAAGGTGCCTATAAGAAGATGTCATACACTGCAAGACTACCAACACATTTAACAAAATGTACATACACACTACTCATTTTACAACACTGCATTTTCACTAGCGAGGTAAAAATTTTGAGGTTTTTTTCTTTCACTACTCATGCAAATAATGCACTTGAAATGCTTACTTACTTTTATTCGACCACAACTGAGCTCCTCACTAAGTCGCAATCTCGCATCCACTACTCTTTTCAAATCCCTTTGCAGTCGTCGTCCAAAGTCCCTGAACATTGTGGATCCTCCCGAGAGAACCACATTCTGTGCAGAAATTAAAAGACACATTCCTTAAATCCATCTTCAAGCAAGTTTCCCAAAAGCCAACACTGCAGAGGTGACTATTCAGATCTTCACATCATTAGGAAGCTGGCAAGCTACACAAAACACGTTAAGCATTACTCATCTTCCATAGGAGGTCCATGGTGCCCTACCATCTTATTATTCCCCTTTAAGTAAGAGTTTATGTAGAACATGTAATACAAAAGAGAATGATTCTATTAAAATTGTGAACTAGTCATTTACACATGCAGAGTAGCAGAAATAAGATATTACATCCAGTTTCCCAGGGATACTATAGTAAGTAGTTTTAGCCTTGATACCAAATAAAGGCTGTAGCCGCATTGCATTACTGTTCCTGCTTACTTAATCTACTCATATGCCTTAGACACAAGGAATGCAACTGAGATCAAGAGTTCATTACACACAGGTCAAAAAAATTACCTCTCAGTAATAGTTTTTTACACTGCAGACCAAGACTGTGCACATAATGAAAGAATCCCTGAACCACAGTTTTCAGCCAGGAGCCCTGCAAGCAGATCTGAAGAGTCAAAGACATGCATAATAAGCATTCACTCTTGGAGGGGGCAGAAGTAACTGCTTGGTTTTTAAGCAACAGATAACAAGGAAAACCTCATTTGTAACTTGTAAAGTGAGAAAAAAGCTGTTTGTTTATTCATGAAAAACAAATCTCTGCACATTGTAAAAACTATTACAGTAGGAAAAACTAATTTCTTCACATCTTCAGATATAAGAGAGTACATAACAAGGCAGGTGCACTTCAAAGAAAAGCACACATCCTCATAACACTACTGAAACATTTCCCAAAAGAAAGAGCAAAAGAGAAAGGACTCATAGGTATAAGCATCTGCCAGAAACCACAGTTAGTCCTAAAATGAAAGCAGGAGAGAGATTCTCCCTGCTCCCCCATACACAAGAACACCTCTTCCCCGCCTCAAAGTGGTCATGCACTCCATATAGGAAGTGAAAACTGCTAATGGGGGGAAAAAAAACACTTGAGTGATGAAATATCAATTAAAAAGATGCCATCAGAAAGTATTACCTAGAGATAATGAAGTTGGCAAAGATGGTGAAAGCAATAATTCTATTCAAAGCAAATTAAACTCCAAGTATACTCCATAAAGTGGGCAATACTACCACTACAAGTAGATTTCAGCATACATTTGAAAATAATTGCTTGAATACATCAGAGATCAACTTATGCAACTACAGAGCTGGCAGTAACACTCGGGGCGGGGGGGGGGGGGAAGTCTTTTATCATGGCAGGGTTAGAAGCCAAGGAGTTACATGTTCCAAAGAGTATAATTATTCAAGTACTGCTACACACTGAAGGAAGTTTAACAATCATACTGGTCACGTAGGACAGAAGCACTAGGGTATACTTGTTGAAAAGGTGAGTCATCTCATTATCACATATCTGGACAAGCCAGGTCAAGCAGAATTTTGGATATAAATAAATAGGTGACACCAACTGCCATTATAAGTTGGTTAATTACAGTTACAGTTCCCCTGCTCACTGCACTTCTTGTCAGCGCTGTGCCAAATCTGTACTAACTCTTCAGCAGAAGACTGCTCACAAATGGGATTCAGTGAGTTACCACAACTCAGGATGTCAGTCTTCTGCAAGGAGGTCAGAAGCCAGGTTATCATCACTCACAATGAAAGCAGAGCCCATACACATTCCCCAACTCCCAGACAACACACCATTTACAAAGGACCCAAAGAAGGTGGGAAAAGACTGTCAGACCAAAAAAGACCACAAACCCAAACCCCCAGAAACCAAACAACCCAGAAACCACCTCCCTCCCAGCAAATTCATAGAACTATCAAGTTGGAAGGGACCTACAAGGTTCATTGAGTCCAACTCCTATCCCTACATAGGACATTCCCAACATTCACACCATGTGACTGAGGGCGTTGTCTAAATGCTTCTTGAATGCTGGCAGGCTCACTGCCATGACTACTTCCCCGGGAAGCCTGTTACAGTGCTCCATCACCCACTGGGTGAAGAACCTCTTCCTAATACCCAATGTAAACCTCCCTTGGCACATCTTCCTGCCATTGCCTTCAGTACTATCATAGGCTGCAAGACAGATCAGCACCTATTTCACCTCCCTCCCTTGTGAGAAGGCAGTAAACAGCTATGAGATCTCCTCTTCTCCAGGCTGAACAGACCAAGTGACTTCAGCCGTTCCTCATATGACTTCCTCTCTAGACCCTTCACCAGCCCTGTGGCCTCCTCTGGACACTCTCCAGTAGTTTTATGTCATCTCCATACTGTGGTGCCCAAAAGTGCACACAGTGCTCAAGGTGGAAATACCTTCACTAGAAAACTGAGTGTAACACAACACAGTAATTCCAGTAAGTACTTAATGAAAAACATAACAATGAAGCATACCAAATATATCTGTAAGGAAGGCATACTAGTGATGCTTGGGTTTTCAGCCTCCTTAAGAATTCTCTGGCATCCCAGAAAAAGACATCAAGGAAGTCAGGATTTAAGTATCCAGTTCCAGCTGATTCCTTTAAACAAGATTTGGTCTGATCTCACTCTGCTCAGACACACTTTGGCTGGTTCACAGCTCTAAGCAGACCACAGGTTTCACAGCTAACACTGATTATCACACCATCTACCTGATTTTTACTCTTACAGCTAACTCGTTGAAAATTTAAGTTGTTTCAGAAGAATACACTCCCTTAGAAAAGAGGGTTGAAGACCCTCTACACATTAAAAATGCTAACCACAATAAGCAAAAAACAAAACCAGGCCATTTCTGGAAGGAAACTCGGGGGTGAAAACCATTTGTCTCAAAAGGCTGGCAAGAAATTTCTCACTTCTCATCCGTATCTTTTACTTCTCTTATGAACTCCAGGATACTGAGTTTCCATCTATATCAGTTCTTGCATTATGTCTGTACAGCACAATGCTGCAGAGATCTGAAGCTGCTTAAAACAACCCAGGTACTGTAACAGAAATCTCTACCTAAATCAAGTTTATATAAAAATTCCAGAAGGTTAAATTAGCTCCAGTAGAATTCAACACTATCAAACACCAGGTGCTGAACTGGTTTGTATATCTTCCTACTGCACCTTGTAGCACGGTGTAAGCACGCTCTCAGCTGGACACTTCAGGCTTTGCAGTACCAAACTGAGAACCATCCACTGCCTTTCTGGTGAACAGGAACTTCAACAATACATCCCAGTTTCCCCTCCTTACAAATTATAGCCTAAATTAAAGTTGTTTAACAAGACACAACCACATACTAGAGTCACAAAATGAGAACAATATCTAACAATAAAAATCATTATGCTTAAAAACTATAATGTTCACAAGCTGAAGCCAAACACTTCACAAGCAAATGAATCAATTAAGCTTACGTCTCTGTTAAATTAGTTACAAGAGGGCAATATGTGCCAAAATTGCCAAATACTTCCATATGGAAAGTATAAGGAGAAATATTCTATATATCAAATAACAAATATATTCCAAAGAAGTAAAGGTACTGCATGAAACAGTTTTTTAAATAAGTTTAAACTTTAATCATGAATGAAGACTTTATGTTTCTTTACAATCAGGATTTTCAATGTCCATTTAACAGTTCAAGTAATAGCAAAAGATTCCAGCATGACTTATGGTTGTGCTGTTCTGCAGAAATACGCCTGCACTTGGACACAAAAGTAACCCCTAAATATTGCAGATGCATTGAGCTATCATTAAACAAGCTAGCTATAAATTTAACTACAGCTGTGACAGGAATAATCAGAGCTTCTCCTGTCCTACATTAACAGTGTTAATCACTTTGGGCTTCCACTTGAGGTAGCAGGAATACCTTTCCTTTCCCACGTCTTAGCATCGTCGCCAACACAACGCAGATCTAACAGCCTGGCAGTCTCCCCAGCCTTACCTCACCCACAGAGCCTCCCCATTCTGCACTCAGTAATTAATAGCAAATGCTGTCATTTTGCTGAAGCCCAGATAAGCAAAAGTCAGTTGAACCCTATCCAGTCCTCTCCTTGAGAATACCTATTATTTCAGAAAGGCAAGAATAGGGTTGATAAAGCAAATAAGCTGGGCACCATCACAGACTGCACTCTGCAGCTCACGAAGGTCCAGTCGGCTGCTGCACAGCAGTCTGGCAGCGCCATCTACACACCAAACAGTGCATGGGAAGCTGTTGTCACACCGAGTATTTACCAGCAGTTCAAGTTAGAAGTGATGTTAGGGGGATATTCACCACTTCTTTAGCCTCCTGCACCCCAGATCTTTCCAGGCTTTAAGGATGCTTCATTATGAGCTGGGCAGTCAATATTTGAACCTTGAGACACCACCGATACAAGTGCAGTCCAGATCTTAATTGCAACAGCAAGCTCAAGTTCACCCTTGTCCAAAAAGCCGCTCACTCAGCTAAAAAGTGATTTCCTCTAAGGAAAAGAGCCAATATTGTTAAAATCCTGTCTCCATAGACCTACATTTCCACTGAAAATCTGGATGATTTATCTACAATAGAACACCACACCTAACAATAAACTAAAGTCCCCACCTCGCACAATGTTTTCAATTCAAGAAACCAGCTTAAAAGTTTGAGGTCAAGGATGTCACAACTTAACCTATTTGTGATTCGAATCAACAATATTTAAACAAGTTTGACTACGATCTTTCAAAAGTATTTCTGACACAGTTTACTTGGTTTCATCCATATATTTGTGCCAAAATCACAGCAGAGAAAGTGAAAAAAATCAATTGTTGGGACAGTCAGTAACCCTACACTTATATCTTTCCTACTGGGAGAAGGCACAGACCTCAGAACTGTCAATACTGTTTCTCATCTCCTGTTACTATCTAAACACTGGAAGTATCTGTGGAGAGATACTGGATAGGAAAAAAGTAAGATGAAGTAGAATGTTGAGTAAGAGTGACAGTTTTTGAACATGTTACCAACAAAAAATATCATTTATTAAAACATCAAGCAGTTTTTGGAACTTCTGAAAACCCTTTGTCCATCTTTAAAGTTATTATAACTATATTCAACACTGGGACTGTTAAATTCAGCTACTCTTTTTTGATAGTAAGCGTTTTGACAGTAAGCTGACAAGTGTTAGGACAAGCTTCAGAGCACTTCCAGGTTGAAAAGAGGTTTTTAAAAAGCAGCTAGTATTGAAAACATCCAACACGAGCATCTGTTGTGGCTAAACCACAGAGCAGATGTCTCACAGTGATGCAAGCTGGGTGTGCTGTGTTTAGTAGTATGCTCATAGTAACCTGAAAGCTGGGGGAAGGACTGGTTTTCTGCAGACTATAATCCTCCATCACACTACTGCTCTCTCCCCTCTAATTTTTCCACATTTCTGTGTTGTTGCACTACATATATATAAACATAAGATAAGCATAAGGAAAGGCTGTGGAACACTATTTTAACAAAAATGAAGCTAAAGAATTCTCCAAAAAACAGATCTAGACAAACTATACACCATTCTTCCCAAAGAACAACCGGCATGATGCAATGCCACACTGAGTCCCACAAATCATGTTCACATTTCTAGATGCTGCAGGATGGGTCATTTTTTTAATGGAATCACAGTAAAGATCTACATAACAAGGATGCCAGATTACTTCAACTACGTGGTAAGATTCGAAATTACTCCTCTATTATTTCACCTAAGTACTCACTTTAAATTTTGTTCTGCTTTATGAAGGTCTGGGTTAAAAAAAAAAAAAAAATCCACCTTATTTCTTTAAATTTCAATGCAAGTTGCCTGGTTCCAGACCCAGCAGCCTACCTATCCTCTTCCATTTTAGCAGAGAGCAGCTCATTCCAAGCAATCCAGAACTCTCAACTCTGTGTTAAGGGACACAGAAGAATATAAACTAATTCTTCCAAGCAATCACATTAAAATGGTGTAATCATGGGAATTTTTGTACTGCTGGAAACAATTATACAATTAAAAAGGCTCCATCACATGTGAAAGAATGTTTGTGCTTGGTATTGAACAGCTACAAGATCTGGCTGAAAAGTCAGTTGTGTGAAGGCCCTGCTGGACCAAAAATCAACTAAGCTAACTGGCCTTATAAGAGAGATGCTGATCAGACTGGGAAACACGGATAAATCTGAACTGAAAAAGAGAAACCCCATTAGGACATCAAAAGATGAGTTGTGACACAATGCTTCAAAAGCTACATACCATATATAATCTCCAAGAAGGCTACTTGCAGAAATTTTCTGCGTGAACGCTGAGGAAGAATCCAAATACTTTTGATGGAAACCCAGCTCCAAAGCACAGGGCCTCAGCTGGCCACCACACAGCACTTGTGGGCAAGTGAAACTGATAAACCCAGAAACTAAGTACAAGTGGATTTCTTCATCTCTACACTGCTTTAAACAATGAGAACAGAGATACTCATGCCTTTGTAGCAACCTGGCTTAAAGAAGATAGCAACTATCAGCATTAATAACTACATCTATCATTACATCCAACAGGTATTTCTGTAACACTTTTAATTAAGCAAGAATAATGAACGGAAAATGGAAAAATAAAGCTTCAATCAGTAGCAAGACAAGGGAAAGTTACTTGTCTGCTGATTATGGTGAGGAAAGAGTAACCGAACCTCAATTTTAAATATTGCTTTCCAGAAGTCAGTACTAATCCCTACCTTACTGGGTAACAAAGCAATAGCTCTATGGAACCTTTGGTCTTTCAGGAAAAAAGCACAGATCTCAAGCACAACCAGACATTAAGACTCTCCAAAACCCTCCTGTAACATACTTGAAGCCAGTGAAGTGAAGACTTCTACTGCAAAATTCACTCTACCTATGAGCTTGTTAAGTAGTTTATCATCCCATTTTAACCTGCTCCACAGAATTCCTCTGAAGTACTATGTCCCACTCCAGCTTACAGAGTATCACAGTATCACAGTATCACAAGGTTGGAAAGGACCTCTGAGATCATCAAGTCCAACCTATAACCTAACACTAACACCAACCATCATCTAAACCAATGCACTCAGTGCCTCATCCAGTCTCCCTTTAAATACCTCCAGGGTCGGTGACTCCACCACCTCCCTGGGCAGCCCATTCCAATGGCCAATCACCCTTTCAGTGAAGAATTTTTTCCTCATATCAAGTCTAAACTTTCCCTGACGAAGCTTAAGTCCATGCCCTCTGGTTCTGCCACTGGTCACCTGAGAGAAGAGACCAACCCCTGCCCGACTACAACCTCCTTTTAGTTAGTTGTAGAGAGCAATGAGGTCTCCCCTGAGCCTCCTCTTCTCCAGACTAAACAGCCCCAACTCCCTCAGTCGCTCCTCATAGGGCTTGTGCTCCAGCCCCTTCACCATCTTCGTTGCCCTCCTCTGAACACATTCCAGTATCCTAACATCCTTCCCAAACTGGGGGGCCCAGAACTGTACACAGTATTCAAGGTGAGGCCTGACCAGTGCCGAGTACAGGGGGACGATAACTTCTCTGGTCCTGCTTACTACACTATTCCTGAGTATGTTTACTAGACAAGTAAAACAAATTGCAAAATTTTAATAGTGACAAATGACCCTGAGATACATCTTAGCTGCTCATTCTAATAAAAGAGGAAGACTACCACCTTTTACATTAGCAAGCAAACGTCTCCATGCTACTACTTTATACTGTTATTTCCAAAGGGGCACAAGCAGAAAAACACCAGGAAGCATAGGATGTGCTGCCAACACAGAGAGAGCTTGCCACAGGCTGTGAAGTTCCAGAAGACTGGAAGTTGGCCAATGTGACGCCCATCCATAAGAAGGGCCGTAAGGATGATCCAGGTAATTACAGACCTGTCAGCCTGACCTCGGTCCCAGGTAAAATCATGGAGCAGATAATCCTGGGTGAAATCATGCGGCACCTGCAGAACGGTCAAGAGATCAGGCCCAGCCAGCATGGGTTTAGGAGGGGTAGGTCCTGCCTGACCAACCTGATCTCCTTTTATGACCATGTGACTCGCCTGGTGGATGAGAGGAAGGCTGTGGATGTGGTATACCTGGACTTCAGTAAGGCCTTTGACATGGTCCCCCACAGTAGACTCCTAGGGAAGCTGGCAGCCTGTGGCTTAGATGGGAGCACTCTGTGCTGGGTTAGGAATTGGCTGGATGGCTGAGCCCAAAGAGTGGTGGTGAATGGTGTCTCATCCAGTTGGCGGCCAGTCACCAGTGGTGTCCCCCAGGGATCGGTATTGGGTCCCATCCTGTTTAATATCTTTATTGATGATCTGGATGAGGGGATTGAGTCCATCAGCAGCAAGTTTGCAGATGATACCAAGCTGGGAGGAAGGGTTGATCTGTTAGAGAGTAGGATGGCCCTACAGAGGGACCTGGACAGATTAGAGGGATGGGCTGATTCTAATGGGATGATGTTTAATAAGTCCAAATGTCGGGTACTTCATTTTGGACACAACAATCCCATGCAGAGCTACAGACTGGGGACAGAGTGGCTGGAGAGTAGTCAGGCAGAAAAGGACCTGGGAGTGCTGGTGGACAGGAAGCTCAACATGAGCCAGCAGTGTGCCCAGGTGGCCAAGAAGGCCAATGGCATTCTGGCCTGCATCAGGAATAGTGTGGTGAGCAGGACCAGAGAAGTTATCGTCCCCCTGTACTCAGCACTGGTCAGGCCTCACCTTGAATATTGTGTCCCGTTCTGGGCCCCCCAGTTTGGGAAAGATGTTAGGATACTGGAATGTGTTCAGAGGAGGGCAACGAAGATGGTGAAGGGGCTGGAGCACAAGCCCTATGAGAAGCGACTGAGGGAGTTGGGGCTGTTTAGTCTAGAGAAGAGGAGGCTCAGGGGAGACCTCATTGCTCTCTACAACTACCTAAAAGGAGGTTGTAGTCGGGCAGGGGCTGGTCTCTTCTCTCAGGTGACCAGTGACAGAACTAGAGGCCATGGACTCCAGCTTCATCAGGGAAAGTTTAGGCTTGATGTCAGGAAAAAGCTCTTCACTGAAAGGGTGATTGGTCATTGGAATGGGCTGCCCAGGGAGGTGGTGGAGTCACCTACCCTGGAGGTGTTTAAGGGGAGACTGGATGAGGCACTGAGTGCCATGGTTTAGACCATGGATTGGTGTTAGTGTTGGTGTTAATGTTGGGTTTATAGGTTGGACTTGATGATCTCAGAGGTCCTTTCCAACCTTGTGATACTGTGATACTGTGACTGTCAGTACCTTCCTCCTAATTTCTTTAAAAAAATAAGTGACTGAAAGTACCCTCTGGACTACACCCAGGGCAAGTTTAAGCAGGCCTAATTATGGTGTCCTAAAGATAAAAAAGTCCTTATGTCCTTTAATAGTAGGTTCAAAGCCTGCTAAAACTGCAGTCAGAGGACAGACACAAGTCAACTATGAAGAAAATCTATGTATTTGAAACCAAGGTGTAACAAAGCAGTGGGTGGTGGGGAGTGAGAGAGGTAACCCTTAAAATGAGCAAAAGCTGAAGACCTTCAAGCACAACAATCCACATTAGAAATGTCAGATACAAATAACATCCCTCTGCCTCAGTTCCTCAGGGACACCACTTACCCATGGACCAAGCCACTGTTACAGATAACTCTTCTTTCAGAAAGAAAAAGCACCAAGTGATAAGTACTCTTGTTTCAGGAGCAACACTTTTTATAACTTGAAACTTATTTCTCATAGCATGGGAAGTGGTAGCTACATACATGTTTCATGATAGTGACATTGATATTTAGTCTTCACATTAATTAAGTTAATCTTACAATAGAAAGACCTTACCTTATATAATGGACGCCGGACATCAATGGGACAGTTCTGTATAACTTCATCAACTACATCCGAAATGGATTCCATAAAATCAGGATTAGCAAACTGAAATGAAATAGAACAGGCATCACATTTTTCATCCCAAGAATGGAGACAAAAAAAGGCAGAAGTGAGATTGTAGAAAGGTTTTGTCATAGTATTTGATTTCCACCTGCCCCCTTTAAAAGTCAGTATTACTCCTGCTCACCACTTCTGTACAAGGAAAATGAGAATTCGTTTTTCTGCAGAGAAATTCAGATTCTCTTCCTTGCTCATAAATTCACTGTTTACAATTTAGGCACTATGGAACTACTATAAATGAGTTTGAGTTCTTCTGTAGTATTAAACACACCACTACAGTGCAATGTGGTCCTGTCTTTCAAGCGAAATCAAAAATATCAGTGTGCAAATCAGAATATTTCCCTGCAAGAAATTTTCAACTCTACTAAAATACTTACATTAAATTTCCCCTAAAAAAGTTAAGATTTTTTTTTTCCAAGTACACAATATATCTAATATTCAAAAGGGCATAAATACTCTTACGGTCTTGAATGGAAGTCCCCATCAATGCAAACATTAGGGGCTAATGTAACTTTCTGCTTTTGTAAATACTAGACAGTCATAGTTGCTAATACTATAAAACATACTGGCACTAGTAGCAATTTTCCACTTAAAACTTAACATGAGCTTTAAAAAAAAAAGAACAGTTCATAGCTTCGATTTTGCCCTTTCATAGATTAAACTTTGAGAAATTAATTTTCAAATAGATTATTTTATATTATTATAGATATAATATAACCTTTGAACTTTCCCAAAGACACACAAACTAATTGGGATTTACACCCTAAGCAAGATGAAGTATCTAACTGGATGAATGACAAAAACACAGCAAGTATACACTGAACTGAAACAGAAATCAGCAAAATAAATTGGCTTGGAGATCAGGAGCTGTAAGAACGATGATATAAATCTCTGTCAATTCAAGCTATTTTCCACAGAAAGAATTAATCATGCAAGAATCTAAAACATGAAGCCACATAAATTAAAGAGAAGAAAGAAGTAATGCTGCTTCAAACGGAGAGTTCTCATCTCGAAGAACCACAGCATGATATCTTCTCCCAAACTCTCCATAAAGATCCTAATAACACAGCAGGGCAAAAGGAATAAGTAAGAAACAAGAGTTATGCCATCCAAAGCAGAGTATAACATGGTCCCAGAAAGCAGACCAAAGAACCAACGTGTGAAATTGCAGTCCGCTAGCAAATACCATACAGTTGGACAACAGTAAGTAACATACCTAACGGAAAAGGTAGAGAAACAATCTGGATAACTGCAAACCCCAAAGCCTAACTTCAAGAGTATTAAAGACTCTAAAACAAATTTTGTGAGATGTCGCCTTTCCCAGTTTTCAGTTTATTTCCAACACAGCCTTACCAAAGGCAGCTTTTACTTAGCTAACTTAATACCCTTTGAAGGGAGGAGTTAATCAAGTCTAGCAAGAAATTCTCTTTGGATACAGTACATACCACAGAATGTGTTTTTATTGTCTAGAAAGTCAATTCAAGTGGGTTTTTTTTCAATATACAAAGAAACTACCAAAAAATTAATAAAATGGAAATTAGTTCTTTAGTGTGTTCTTGACAGTCATGGAATGGACTAAAGAAAGAGGAGCTGTTAAAATGATGTCTACATGGGATTCAATGCCCTTCTCTAAGACCACAGGGGTAAACAGCAGGGAGGACAAATCATTTAGCCCAGAGATCTACTGTTGGCACAAGATAAGACGGTTATAAACTGACCACAAAGAGATTAAGGATGGAATTCAGACAAAAGGTGACAGAACAATGTTTTTTAATACTCTTCCAAAAGGAAGTGGGTAGACAAGGGGAACTTCAGCAGTATTAACAAGGACCTTGACTCATTTTTTTTTAAATAGTATTACAGGTTTTGGTTGCATGCAATAAACTCATCAGAATGCATAAGAATGGAGAGGACCTTCTCCACTGCACTGTAACATACTAAAACTTCACTCTTTCCTCTCCTGCAATATCCTGAAGCTCGTGCAAATTGAGCTACCATAAAACAGACAGACTAGGCACTGTAATGTTTCCCAGAACTGTAGGCATTATTTATAACCATTTATAACATATTTCAGAGGACTTCCCTCAAGGACAAATCTGTCATCCATGCTCTACAAATTGACTCGGTATGACCAGAGAAAGTACACAAAAGCCAGTGCACAAGATTTAAAATATTATCGATGTAATGCTACTCATTTTTCTGTGCTTAGGTTATCTGAGACTGTACATGGCTCGCTATATCATCCCTTACTTCCACATGATGGCGCACTGGCACCAAAAATGACAGTATCTCCCTCCCCCTCCTTCTTTTAACTTGAACAGTAACTTTTCAAAACTTCATATTGCTAGTCCCTATTCTTACCTCAGGATGAAAGAAAATTTCAGGTCCAAGGAACCTTTCATAACCGACATCTATAACAAACTTGGTTTTGTTGATTGCGTTGATGCCAGTATACTGTTTGATCCATTTTCGAGGATCTGCATCATACTTGGCAAATTCTTTCACTATGTCAGGACAAATGTAACAGTATTTCTCCTGTTAAGAAATACTACACATTAAAAATGGCCAAAATAATTACTACATCATTAAAGTGTAACACAATCAGACAACACACATATCTGAGCACTCTTACAGATAGGACTGTTCAAAACAACTATTGAATCATAGAATAGTTTGGGTTGGAAGAGACCTTAAAGATCATGTAGTTCCAATGTCCCTGCCATGGGAACGGACAAATTCCACTGAATCAGGCTGCTCATAGCCTCATCCTGGTCTTGAACATCTCCAGGAATGGGGCATCTGAAGATGCAGCCCTACAAGATGATACACGTGGTCTATTTGTTTCGATAAGATTGCACACTGACTAACCTAGATTAGCCTCTCTCAAAACAAAAACATCACCATTAGGTCCAAGATGATGAAGTTCAATGTCGAGCTCTCACTGCAAGATCAGACCCACGCAATCACCCACCCCACTGACACTACATATGTTTAATTTCATTAAATTAAAACACAAATTTTAGTTTAAAGCTTAAAACACTGACTCGATCTGCAGAATATATTCAACTCTGTACAGTCTAGTGTGAAGATTTTCTTCCTCTTTCTCCTTCCCCCGCACTTGACTGGATAAACCACCAGAAGTCTGTGTAATTACAACGCACTGCCTACATTTGCATTTTTAAAAGAGCCACTGGCAACTTGCTAAAGGCATAAAATTAACTCAAAGAGTTTTATTTATTTATTAACAGATAAACAGGACGCACCTTTATGGCTTTTGCTGTTTCCAGAGATTGTTCAGGAGGAATTCCCACCTCCCTTTCCCTTAGGAGTTGTTGAATAAAGTAAGTAATATCTCTACCTGCAATAGGAATATGCTTGATGCAACTTCCAATAACATAGCCTTCTGCCTATGTAGAAGGAGAGGAAAGAAAATACTTAGGGAAAAATCTACTGTGTATCAATAATTAACAGCAAAAATAACATTCTTTTGATTTTTAATTGAAAGTAAAATCTTCAAACTATAAAATTGCTATAAAATGTGCAACGCACTGAAAATTGAAAACTACTTTTATTTAAAAAAACCTTGATTACCACATAGAAATAGATATTGATTGTCTAATATATACACAAGTGATAGACAAGTGATAGGGCATGGACTCAAGCTTCGCCAGGGAAAGCTTAGGCTTGATGTGAGGAGAAAGTTCTTCACTGAAAGGGTGATTGGCCATTGGAATGGGCTGCCCAGGGAGGGTTGGAGTCGCTGACCCTGGAAGTGTTTAAGGGGAGACTGGATGAGGCACTGAGTGCCATGGTTTAGATGATGGTTGGTGTTAGTGTGGGTGTTGGTGTTAGTGTTGGGTTATAGGTTGGACTTGATCTCAAGAGGTCCTTTCCAACCCTATGACACTGTGATACTGTGTGTGATATAAAAAGTCTTGCACACATTAGAAGACAAAGTCTGGTTAGATGGCTCCTTTTCGGTGTGATCTAAAAAGCAAACACCATATAAACAGACCACTTATGTCCTATTTGAGAGTGAAGAATTAATAGGAAAAAGAGTAAAATCTATTAAAATTCTCAGACAAAAAGTATCAAATTATATAATGATAAGAGCAATAAAAACAAGAAATCTATTTGCTGAACTTTTTTTCAGGATGTATTTACCAAAACTACCAGAGGGTTTTCAACACTTTTCAGAGTTTCATATGGTACATGCTGGTTTTATCTCTCAGCATTTCCCATATGAAGAAAATACTGACAAGACTGGGTTAATACCAAAATGCAAGATGATGTTAACTGGAATCAAATTTTCATTTCTAAAATAACTGATCATTCAAGCATACTATATGCTTTGGAAATACATCAAATGACATAAATAGAACAGCCATCAGTATGCACAGATAATTCTGTATTTTTAACATCCTAACATAATTAAGCCATTTGAGATCGACCATGTATATGAACACGCATTTATACAAGCTTGTAGTTGTTTACACACAAGCAGAATTCATTAACTTCTAAAATAAAATAAAATCATATCAAACGCACATGGTTTCAGTTGTATTAAACAAAAAAAATGCAGGACATGCAAAATGATTTCTTGTCAGACATTGGTGGCATGCAGGAGATCCAAAACGGTGATAATCATCAACACAGCAACAGAAGGCAAAGGTTTACACAGAAATAGCCTTTATAAGATGACCTCACAATTCCTTACTGTGACTTTCTTATAGACTGCAAGCTAAATTAATTGCATACTTTTCAAAACAGTTATAAGTGAGAAAAAAATCCCCAATGATCAGGCAACACTAAAAATTTTAAAATAAAGTTTATTTTGACACTTATTTAAACCCACAGTAAGCAAAACACATACTTGTCCAAACCAATGATAATTTCAAGTTGCATCCTGCTACATACCACAGGAATTACATGGGTCACTCCATCACCACTATCAATGACAATTCCAGTCAAAGTACGTTCTCCAACCTGCCGTGATGTCCAGGAGGCAGCTAAGGCCAACACTGCCTACATGAGAAAGAGTTTATATTTAGAAGCAGGCAGAGTGTGCTAATTTATAATCTCAGAAACTACTGATGCAACCATTTTAGACATGTGCATACAGAAGTCTATACATACTGCAACTATACTGTACCTTAGAAGCATACATACACTTTGCTCACCTGAACAGCAATGTAAAGTCCTGGTATGTTAAATGATTCAAACATGATTTCTGCAAGATACTCTCTGTTTTCTGGTGTGTTCAGTGGAGGCTCTGTCTGCAAAAAAAAAAAAAAAAGTACCTCACTATACTCCTAACAGTTCACGCACCAATCAATCTTTTGGTAATCAAACTTTTAAAATTCTCAGTGTACTCAAATCAGAAAATTTCAAACACAGCTTAAACAAAACGACTGAAGCTTTTCAAAAACAAAATCCAACCTGCAGTAGCCTGGGTCACAAAATGAACAGAATTTAGTTACAATGCAAGCTTCCTTCTTCCCCTCTTCCTAACCCCCACCCAGTTGCTGAAGAAATAAGACACATACAGAGCAAAATCCTCCAACGGAGCTATTTGTGCCTGGAACATTATTTAATTTTCCTCTTATAAAAATATTTTCTTACCCACTTTCATTAACTCACCATTAAAAAATAGTGATCCTCAGGTTCAGCTCGTAGATACTTAAAAATTACCTGCTCCATGAACCTCTCCATGAGGTCCCAGTCTTCAACAATACCATGTCGGATAGGCCACTGAAGAAAGAAAACTTGTCAACACTCTAGACCACACAAGGACAAACAAAGCCAGAAATAGCAACCTAAGTCCCCAAACCCTTACATCTTCTGCAAGAATGAATACACTTCATCCCATTGTTATCTTATCAAATCCTCCATTCTAATTTTAACTTAGAGGCAATATTTGAAGTTATCTCCTGCTCCCTAGTAGTTCAAATTGTGATTCTATTTTGCAGGATTAGAAGCCAGAATCCAGACTCTATTCCTGATACTGCTATTGCTCTGTTGTGGCACAGCATTTTAATCACTTATATCAATTTTATCATTTACGAAGTTGAAAATCATACTTGGCTTCAATAAGCCTTCCAATCTATTAAAAGAAATAAAGACCATATAGGCTATATATTTTTCAACAAAATATCTGGCAGGGATGATGTTTACATTCTGTTCAATGTTAAGAACACAGTTGACATTTAAGTAATACAGTAGGATGTATAAAACATGATTTTTTAGCACATAATTCATAAGCCAGTAACATTTTGTAAGTACAAGAAGTCTTTTACTACGGTATGTAACGTATGATTCACAGAAAACCTGCAGTGAAGGCAAGCCTTCACAAAATAATTCTGACATTCCCTGAAGCAAAAGTATTCAACACATTCCCCAGTTCATATGCCATGTTAAGAGGACACACTTTCAGTAAGAATTTAAATATCCAGTGTTTATGACTATTTCAATAGCTAATAATTTTGAAAACTGAACAGCTGCACTGTTTCAGTGAATATTTACAAAACGGTTCAAGCATCAATCACACAGGACAACACTTGTAAAACACACTTAAAAAACGGTAAAGTCATAAACCAACTTATGCAGGTTTTAAAAGCAACAAAAATACTTTATGAAAAAAAAAAATATGTTTTAAATGGCTATGAAAAAAAGGCCTAGAATGTTACATAAATACTTAATGCTTACCTTTGTAGCATATGTAGGTTTATCTATGGCTTCATCTCCTATGAAAAAGTCCAGATCATCAACACCTTTCATTACCCTCCTCTGAGCCTGGTCACCTACTTTGGCTGATTCTCGGATTGCAATACCTTAAAATAAAACCCAAACAAATCAAGTCAAGATTTAAACAGATAAGTACCAAGTAATGAATATTTATTTACTTAAGGATTATTTTCCAAAAATAAAAATTAGGATATAGAAAGCATAGTTTCCATAAAGCAGAAATTATGTAAGCAATCTATTGACAAGCCCATATAGTGGAGTTCATTCTCACTGCATCACGCAGGGTTCTGGTCACCAAGCCCTCATTAATGTAAATAATAACTCACAGAATATCCTAAAAATGTATTCTGTTACAGACTACAGCAGTCACTAAACCTGTGTAAGTGCAGCATTCCACTGGAGATATTATTTAAGCCAGTAAGCAACACAATTTATTTTTTGAGTTTCAACTCTGAGAATTAAGGGAAAGAGCACAGGAAGAGCAGAAAATAAACTAGGAGAAGAAAATAAATTATGTACTTCAGAAATAAGTGTTGGAGTCATTATCCCTGCTGGTGAGGAGGAGGAAGGGGGGAAGGGAGAAATGAATTTCCAGCACAACAGAGAAATCTTTGGAGACTCTTATCCTTCCCATTAGCAGGCTGCAACTATCACTAAAATTATTAGATGATGGCTGCTACAGGCAAGAAGGTGAGACAGCAAAAAACAAATCTGGGGCAAGCTATAAATAAAAACAGAGTAAAGTACTCTTAAAACATAACCTTACTCATATCCAGTTTTCTTTTAATAGGTCATAATCAGGATCTAAATAACACACAGTAGAAAACGCAGAGCGGACAGGCATCACCCACAAACACAGCAAATACTTCCAGCATCAAAATTTACTGACAAGCATAGAATTCTTTTGGATGCACACCCAAGCCCCAACAAGTTTACAGTTTTATAACAGGATTTATAACAAATTCACAGGAAACTCTTGTTATCCTGTTTCTTTTACTTAAGACATTTAAATCTTTATCTGTAGTTTGTTTGAATAGTAATGAGAATATAACCAGTACTACAGCTACATCTGGAAAAGAGCACATCCCCCTCCACCTTTTTGGCCCCTGATTACCTTTACTTTCTTATCTCTAGTCCTTCTACTGTGAGTAGCTACAAGGTAGCCTTAATAAGTAGTTAATTGCCAAAGTTCACAAAAAGTAAAAGGCACTATTTAACATAATTGCAGATAACCATGAGATAATAGATGCCATTCTAGACATAAATACATAGTCCATGCTACTATTAGTTTCAGAAATATATATAGCATTTGAGAGAAACTATTAAAATGATGGCATGGCAGAGGGGTTGGCACTAGATATCTTCCAACCCAAATCATTCTATGAGTCTAATTAAACTCAAGAACACCAGAAAGATATAACATTTGAAACAACATACAAAAAAAAAAAATCAAGAGTAAATCTGCTCAACAAAAGCATGTTAAATGGGCAAAACCATTTTAATTGGTAAACAGACACCCAAAAAGAATACTTTCTAATATGAACAACATTTTTGCATCTTACACTGTCTACAGTTCCAGACAATGTAAATAAGGCAGACACCACCTGCACTTCAGTACTTAATTTGATTGGAAGCTTTCCCCAGATTATCCAGGCAGCAACCATGGTGTCAGGTAGACAGGAGGTAAATTGCATTCTGTCTACTCAAGAGTCCTGGCAGAAAAATAATGGAGATAAAAAGGAAATTGGACTGGAGTCCTCTTCATCTTTGTCATAGCAACCAAGAGCTGATTTAATGAGCAACAATCCTAGCTAACTGCAAACAAGAAGCTCTGTTTAGTTACACTCTAGCCAAAGATGCAAATGCAGTGAATGTCACTTCCCAGATGGACAAGAGACTATAAAGGCTGAGCTGGGAGTTGGAAAGCATGTCACTTACTCAGGAAAGTGGTCAGTGATACCAGTGTGCATTAGAATTTGGAAGGACAAAAAATTACTCACATGATGGGATAATGAACTGAGGTTCTGTATTTCCTGCATAGCCAAGTTTTGTATATCTGAAAAAAGAATAATCACGAGGTCAGAAGATGCACTTAGGTGTAAAAGCAGAAAAAAATACTTTCAATTCACTGCACTTCTTAAAGTGGAGGCCAAACAATCACACACCACATCTGCCTTTTCTGGGTTATGCTTTCAAGTGCCATCCTGCTGAGAAGAAAACTCCAAAGTGGTAGTATTTTAGGTGTTATTTATTTTTCAGACACCTTCAGCTTACACATCTTGGCAGTGTTTTTTCTGAACTACAAAATCTGAAAACACAACTCTTGCTTCTCTGCCTTGTTGACCAACTATACCAAAAGACGGGCAGGTCACCTCTTTGATAAAAAAGGGCTGTGCAGATCTTACCTTTCAGAAAGCTACCACAGCCAAAGATGTCATTAGACTTCACATATTTGCTTCATATTTTCAAGCATAGAAAAAAATACCCTGTCTTACATACAAACCACAGTTCAGAACTCTATTTGCAATCCCAATACAATTCCCATTCACACCATGAACAAAACACCCACTTTGTCACAGGTAGAGTATCTGTGCATGGTAATCAATACACACTACACACCAAAGTAAGCATGCATTGATAAAATGCTTTAGAAATGGGCAGCAGATGGTATATAGCATTGTCTGTCTCTTTCAATATACATGTAATATCTATTTTAATAACTAAAGGATCAAGAGAAAAAATAAACTGGTAACTTGGGGATGAAGAAAAAGTAAAGGAATTGTCACATAAAATCTAAAATCTCTGTATGCTGTTACTGGCTGCAAGCTAGTTCAGGTCTTCAGCAACTCGAAATAATTAACATCCCAGACTATGAAAACCAGCTCTAATTCCTTAGGTGGGAGAGACTGAAGAGACTGAGGTATCTCTCTAATAGTGTCACTACATTGGAATACAAGTACAATAATAGCATAATTATTCACATCCATTGTCACCATGAAAACCTAAAAACATTGCATTCTTAAATGTGACCAATCACAATCTAGGTTCTATGGTGAACACAGGGTCTTTGTCTACAGTGTACTCTCAATATTTGCAAACAATATTATGCCACTGCTAAAGCAGAGGGTCACTTCTTCATTAGCAGCTTAAACAGTAGGCTCCCCTTTATGGAATATTTGGTATAAAACAACTCATTAAGAGTCAGTTTGCTTAGATAAAGGAATTAAATCAAAACTGAATTAGCAATGACCTTGGAATTTAAATATTATATTTCCAACATCTCTTCAAAGCTACAACTTCAACAGACTTCAAATAATAGTTAAAAAAGCAATTTTCCCCAAGGCAAAAAAGACAAGGAGTGTGTTTTAGGGGCAAGGGTTTGTTGTATTTTTAATCATCATTTTATGGGCATATGCTTTCAGTCTATTCCAAAATGTTTATGCATACTTTCTCCGGCTCTCAAAAAATATAATCAGGACATTAAATTAAACTGATTTTTAAAGAAGGCCATTACTAGTAGGAATTCTTTTTACGATTATTACTGCATAGTTTCTTCACATTTAAGAATGAGGCCTATCTAGGGAATACTGTTAAAACATAACAAGCAACAACAGGAGTTACATTGGGATTTAAGATGTGTTACAGGCTCCATCCTCTTAATTTCTTTCTGAAATGTGGTTTGCTCAAATGCACACAGTGAGGACCAAGGTAAATGTTTCTTGATTAAAGAGATCTAGTTCTAAGACTTAGAAATGGCAATCAGGCAGAAACCTCATGAAAACAGTCCTTCAAGGCCCAGTGACAAAAAACAAAGACAATATATACACATATACATATTTACATCCTTAGTTATATGTGCTTCTTATACAATTTATATTTGTGTACATATATATATATGTCATCCTTTCCCTATACTCAGCATTGGTGAGGCCACACCTCAAATTCTGTGTTGAGTTTTGGGCCCCTCACTACAAGAAGGACATTGAGGACTGGAGCCGTGTTCAGAGAAAGACAACAGAGCTGGTGAAGTAGCTGGAGAAGGGTTATGAGGAGCAGTCGATGGAACTCGGACTGTTCAGTCTGGGGAAAAGGAGACTGAGGGTGGACCTTATCGCTCTCTATGTACATTGCTACTACTGCCTGAAAAGAGGTTGTAGCAATGTGGGCGCGGGTCTCCCAAGCAACAAGTAACAGGACAAGAGGAAATGGCTTCAAGTTGTGCCAGGAGAGGTTTAGATTGGGTCATTAGGAGACATTTCTTCACTGAAAGGGTTATGAGGCACTGGAACAAGCTGCCCGGGAAAGTGGTTGAGTCACCATGAGGTTGAGGTATTTAAAAGACAGGTAAACTGGGTGCTCAGAGATAATAGTTTACCAGTGGACAGGTATGGTTGGATTCAATGATCAAGACTCACAGGTCTTTTCCAACCAAACGATTCTATGATTCTGTGAAAACTAAAGGTTCCTGCAATGTAAGCAGAATTTGTTTCTTAAACTAAACTCTGGCTGAGAGATGGCTTCAGTTTGCCATCTTTCCCCCCTCTACACACATGCTGAACTCACACCCACTTAATAGTATTAAAAAGGAAACACTCTCCAAAAGTTAACTTGGGCTATCAGTCTGCAAGAGCTTTACCTTTCCTCTCAAGTAAGGACCAGATCTCCCTAGTAGAATAACTTATAAAGTTACCAAAAACCTATAACTCAATATTTTACCCATTTATTTTTTCACTAGCTGAATTAACCCCAGTTTAAACCACAGGATAAGTTTACTTCTCAGTATCAGTGAAAAACTGTTCTCTTCAAAGAACCCATCTCACAGAAGACAACATTTGGAAAGATTTCTTTTGCATGCCATTAACTCATGATGAATTTCTACTAGGACTATCACTAAATAGGCAGTTCAATGTTGAAGCAAGGAACTGGAAAAAATGCTGTTCAAAAAAACCCCATCTATTTAGGATGAAACAACAGAAAGACTTGAACAAGTGGCTGCAATCCAGGTGTTTTGACAAAACAAGATGGAAGGGAACCTCAAAACTACTCTCAAAACAACCGAGAAAGAGAAGAAAAAGAGGTGATGTGGTTGTGCTGCCCTTCCTTACCCAGTAGTCTACTCATTTGGACACAGAAGACTTGGTCCCAGATTTTCCTTCTGCTCAGCAGGATCTGAACATATTCCACCTTCCCAAGCCATATCCAAGAGTACATTAAAGTGTTTCTGTGACCCAATTCAGGACCTCCTACAGAGATTGTTCCTTTTTATACAAGATATTTAAATATTCATTGACCTGAAAGGCTCTGGACTTAAACAGTTAGAGAGGTTACTTGGTCTCCAGTCCCTTCTCAAATGAATATTTAAGCATCTAAAACATGCTTTTCTTTCTCCTGGGTTACAGCCTAGCAGACTAATGGTAATGCAACATCTTGAGATCTGTAAATTACAGAGACAGCTGTAGGGAATGTGTAGATAATCAGTATTTCAATTTCATTTCATTAAAAGTAGCAGATTTATTGCCAGCAAGAGAGGAACCTACTGGAAACTCTCCAAAATATAGGATAGTGGAGGCTGCATTAAAGCTGAGCAGAAAAGCAATCCAATAGACTAAGGATATTTCACACAAGGGGATTTGGAGGGACTACTCATTTAAAAAAAAAAAAAAACACTAGAAACTGAGTATTGTTGAAACAAGCAGTTTCTAAAAACAACATAATAACATTGTCTCCTACATACTATTCTTCCCAGGTGATCAGTTAGTATACAAATCAGTTTCAACTAGCTTTTGCATGAGGAATGGTCATCCTAACCCTGTCCTCTCCTGAGGTCCTACCATGGACAGCCAGAAAAACTTACCTAGAAAAATGACTGCAAAGATGTACAAATGGACCAAATTTGGAAGCAGATGCTGCATGCTCAACCACCTAAAGAGCAGAGCTATATTTTGGAAAACTCTTACTAAAACATGAGAACAACATAGTTTAGGAATTTTGATATCATAAACTTAGGTAGTTGCTTTATCCACCTCAAAAAACAAGACATCCAGTTTTTTCTCTAGACAAGTAAGGAAAAGATCAAAGCTCAGCTGTGAACATTTTAGCACTTCCTCAATTTCTATTGTTTTAAAGATCTGGACCAAAAAACAATGTGTTACATCCAGATAAAAAGGTCTGAAAAAACAGCTATGAAGTGACTGAAAACAGTGAAATGCTTTAAGAAAGTCCTTTAAACAAATACAACCTCTGAAGTGGGAACACTCTCTGGGATAGCTAAGATGCTGTATATCTAACAGTAGTGCCAGAGCCATAATGCTGCAAACAGACTATCATCAGTATTACAAATATACCCGAGCAACTCACAAGTTCTTCATAACTATATGGAAATACACTTTTAAAATGAAGAAGAATGTGATGAAGGAATAAGGAAAGGAGGGATGAAGGAGGAAATATCAAACAGAAAAATCTATTACGTCTGCTTAATTTACCCATGAGCACCAGCACTCACTGTAAGAATAAAGTGTGTGATACAGCCATTGCTTTTTTTGAGAGAGTCTAGCACTTCACAGGACTACAGCCTGTGATTATAAGCACCAGTTAATTAACCTAGGCTCCTTAGACCCAGAAGAGCAATTAGAAGAATGCCTGTTTCCAAGGCTCACATGTAAAGAGTAGAAGTAATACTTGGCTAAAGCAGCTCATTCGGCATCAGAAATACAGTAAGAGGGGGATATCGTAACATTCTGAAGTTCCAGCTATCCTTAACAGCACAGCAATAACAAAAAGGACACTAAGCTTAAGTTTTAAGACATGTCCAACTCAATCCTACCAAAAATCAAGTATTTAACTCTAAGCTCCTCAGTAAGACTTAGCCAAAGTAATTTTCTTTAGTAAAAGAAAAAAGTAACTTCAATAAAAGACACTCAAAATAGAAGTATTCCTCAGTGTCTGCAAATGCACATACTGAAGAGAGGTATTTTAAGACATCTTTGTTTCACACACCCACCTACCAGTGTTTTGATGTCCCACAGCTAAGTGCCAGTTAATAAAACAAGTTATGAAGTTTGAAGCAACTTAAAACAGTAACACCAAAAAGGCCTGGTAGCCCTAAGAAACTAAAAATAGCATGCCCTTCTCCACAAAAAGACCAATAGCAATGTGTAAATTGATCACGAGGGAAACCTCATGCAAAGGAAATGAAGATGAAGTGCAGCAAACTGAAGTACGACAAGTCATTTACAAATACTAATGGAAAAGATGATAGCAAATTATTATCACTTTCTGCAAAACCAATGAACAGAGAGTGAACAGGTTTTGACAAATAAAGTTCAAGTCATCTGTCCAGTGGGGAAAAGGAATGTTATCATGCCCTGATGTGACAATGTGTTTCTCACTGAAGGTCTGTACCTATTTTCTATACATTTGTTACTGCTTTTGAGAAATTCCAGCGTGAATTGGAGTGAGGTCTATGGCTGTGAACAGCAGCAAACTGAATCAGGCTCCTTACCCACAAGACAACAACAAGAGTCTTTTCACAAACTTCTTAAATCCCCTTACATGAAAAGAAGGGAGATTAGTGCCTGGACAAAGCACCTCATTCAGTGTCAGAGATCCAAGTAGAAAGGTGTATTTTATATACATAATGTTCTACAGTGCATGTCTGCATGTATCTTTTCCTTTCAGCTATGTTCTTCCAAGTTTTTCATCTGAAAACCCTTTCATGAATAATTTGAATGAATTGTTTGAAGCTGGTAACCCAAAGTAGATTCATTCTAACAATAAGAAGGTTTTCAGCCCACACAGAGGAAAATTCCAGAGACTGCGTATCAATGAGTCAAGCTACTTCTTCTGGCTGCTTTGGTTCAGAATCTTACTTCTCTCTGAATTCCACAAAATAACTTATTTCAAATTCAATAATCGCATTGCTGAGAAGTCTTCTACATTTCAGTGCCCTGCCACAAAGCTACGCAGAAGTCCCATCAGCAGAGACACCAGGTTGTCTCATATGAATCAAGATCATTTGGAGGCATGGAAAGTCAAAGTCACATCATTTGAGACCATCTGAACCCTCCTGAAACAAACTGATGTACACATACACACACACAAACTCCATCAGTTCTCCCCATGCAAGCACCAAATAAATTTTAGAAATTGTACTTAAACTATTATTTCCCCTAAAGGACACAATAAACTATTTTCTGCCTAGCGCAACACTGGAGTTAGTCCACACATTGAGTGCAAAGGAGGTCTCCTGCAAGAGACAGACATCATATTCAATTCATCTTCTGGATTTTGCAGTTTTTACTATACCCTTTTTAAAGGATCCACCTAGAACACCCATTTCTCTCCCTGAAAAACACTCCAATATTGCCAAGTATTAGTCCTGTAACACCAACAGTTCCGTGGAGAGCAGATATTTAAAATATCCTCAGTAAATAAATGGAAGAAACCCGGGAAACTACCAAGATGTACCTAATGCACAGTCAGAATTATATGCAGGATGGAACCTGGTCTCTATTCTGTGCCCAGAGTTTCCAGCTGTGGACTCCAGTATTCCCCACTGAGGGGACAGAGCTGATTTCTGGTAAGATAAGGTATAAACAGAAACAAGGCAAGAGACTTCTAGAAGTTTTGTGACAGCTGAATAAAGACATATTTCAAAACACAAAACACTTTCAGGAGAAGGCAGTGTGACACCACATTGCTGGGAAGTACTTCCTCTGGTTATCAAGGGGCTTGTTTGTTTTTTTTTTTTGTTAGGTTTGGCATTTGTTTTAAGATGGCTCAGTTTTGGAAGTTTTAAAGGTAACTTTCCAAGCACTAAATAAATGAAAATACTGCTGCAAATTCACTGCAGAGGAAAGTTTTATTATTGCACTAAATTGATGCAATCAATGACACTGAGGCATAGCCTGACAAATAAAAGTTCTTGGCCTGAATAGCTCACAGACCAGTGTCTCCTCTCCTCACAGCTGTCCAGAAGAGGAAAGCACAGGAAAGTCACAGACATGTTGGAGCTGGTCCAGAAGAGGGTCTCAAAAACGATCAGAGAGAGGGAACACCTCTCCTATGAAGAGAGGCTGAGAGAGTTGGGGTTGTTCAGCCTGGAGAGATTCCAGGGCGACCTTATGGCAGACTTTCAGCACTCAAAGGGGGCTTACAAGAAAGATGGGGACAAACTTTTTAGCAGGGCCTGTTATGATAGGATAAGGCGGGGGGGGGGGGGGGCTCATTTTAAACTAAGGGAAGGTAGATTTATACAAGATAGAAGGAATAAATCTTTTACAGTGAGGGTGGTGAAACACTCAAAAGGTTGCCCAGAGAGATAGTGGAAGCCCCATCTCTGGAAACATTCAAGGTCAGGCTGGACGGGTCTCTGAGCAACCCAAGTTAAAGATGAGTTAAAGATGTCTCAAAGGTCCCTTCCAACCCAAACTGTTCTACGATTCCTTGTTAGCTGGGCCAAAAGGAAAGACCTTAGCAAGAGCATAGCACATATTCAGCATCATCTTCATTACCGCTCCCTCTGACACTTCCCACTCCTGAGGGAACAGTCTACGGGATGATGAATGGGTCTCCTCTAGTCACAGACAGGTAGGAAAGACCCGTTCCCGAAACACCTCCCCAGCATGGCCTCTACATTTTGGATTCATTTTAGTCCTCAAAGACTTGATTTACAAAACTTGTAGTTTGGCTAAATGCAAGATAACTCTCATAGATTTGTGAAGGGCAAAGAAGGAATGACCCAATAACCAAGAAACACCAGCAGTGTGAGACCACCAGCTCCCGTCTCGTTGCTGGCCGGTGGCAATACCTGGGAAGGTTCAAGAAGGGACACAGCCAGATGCAATCCAGCAAGGCCACTGCGGTCCTGGAGCCAAGCAGGACGGAGAAGCCAAACCCAGCCAGCACAGCTCACCTGCCTCTGCACAGCAGTCCCCACCGGCTCACAGACCCCAGGCAAAGATCTGTGTCCCCTCGCTCCAGGCAGTCGTTTGAATGAAGCCATCCCCAATTTTAGCAGCTTCATTATGCAATAGTTTTAAGTCAGAGAGCATGAAAGAAAACTGGACCCAAGAGGAGAAAAGGACACAGGGAGACGCAGTATCCCCGCAGGCAAAGAGGCTGCCCGGCTCCAGGTTTCCAAGGGTGGGAGAAGGGAGAGAGGGGAGAAGGGAGAGAGGGGAGAAGGGAGAGAGGGGAGAAGGGAGAGAGGGGAGAAGGGAGAGAGGGGAGAAGGGAGAGAGGGGAGAAGGGAGAGAGGGGAGAAGGGAGAGAGGGGAGAAGGGAGAGAGGGGAGAAGGGAGAGAGGGGAGAAGGGAGAGAGGGGAGAAGGGAGAGAGGGGAGAAGGGAGAGAGGGGAGAAGGGAGAGAGGGGAGAAGGGAGAGAGGGGAGAAGGGAGAGAGGGGAGAAGGGAGAGAGGGGAGAAGGGAGAGAGGGGAGAAGGGAGAGAGGGGAGAAGGGAGAGAGGGGAGAAGGGAGAGAGGGGAGAAGGGAGAGAGGGGAGAAGGGAGAGAGGGGAGAAGGGAGAGAGGGGAGAAGGGAGAGAGGGGAGAAGGGAGAGAGGGGAGAAGGGAGAGAGGGGAGAAGGGAGAAGGGAGAGAGGGGAGACAGAGCACCCCACCCTCAGGGGCCGGGACACGGGGCAGGAGCCGGAGCACTGCAGGAGGAAGGGGTGTCCCCCCCCAGCAAGGGCACTGGCAGCGCCGCCCCCCCCGCACTCACCCGGTGCCTCCGTCTATCACGCAGGGGGGCAGGTAGCTCGCCATCGCTGGGGAGCCGGCCAGGCGGGCGCTACGCCACCATGCAGGCGGCCGCCGGCCCCCCCGGCGCGGCGCGGCGCGGCGCGGCCTCAGTGCCCGGGCGGCCGAGCGGGCACCATGCAGCCGCCTGGCAGCGCCGCCCCCCGCGCGCATGCGCCGCCCGCCGCCCCCGCCGCCATCTTGGGTGCGCGGAGCGGGCGGCCCCGGCCGGAGGGGCTCCGCTGCGCTGAGCTGTGAGGGACCCGCAAGGATCGTCCGGTCCAGCTCCTGTCCGTGCACAGGACAACCCCAACGTTCACACCGTGTGTCTGAGAGTGTTGTCTTGAATATTGTCAGGATTGGCACCGTGACTGCTCCCCGGGGCAGCTGTTCCAGCGCTCCAGCAGCTCCCCTGGCACATCTCCCTGCTGTTCCCTCAGGTCCTGTCGTTGAATCAGAGAATCTTAGAATCTTCCGGTTGGAAAAGACCTTTGAGATCATCGAGTCCAACTTGTACCCATCTTCTGCTAAACCGTGTCCTTAAAAACTCATCTACCCGTTTTTTAAACACCTCCAGGGATGGTGACTCAACCACCTCCCTGGGCAGCCTGTTCCAGTGCCTGACCAGCCTTTTGGTAAAGAAATTCTTCCTAATATATAGTCTGAACCTCCCTGGTGGAACTTATGGACGTTTCCTCTTGTCCTATCACCTGTCATTTGTGAGAAGAGATCAACACTCACTTGACATTGGTGGCCAGAGAGATCAGCACCCACTCCTTCTCCCCTTATGAGGAAGCTGTGAGACAGGGGTGAGGTTTCCCCTTGGTCTCCTCCAGGCTGAACAGACCTAGTACCTTTAGCCACTCCTCACATAGCTTCCCCTCTAAACCCTCCACCAGGTTTGTGGCCTCCTTTGGACACTCTCCGGTAGCTTTGTATCCTTTTTATACTGTGGCACCCAGAACTGCATACAGTGCTAAAGGTGGGGCCGCACCAGTGCAAAGGAGAGCAGGACAATCATTGCTGGAGTGTGTCCAGAGAAGGGCAACAAAGCAAGTGTAGGCTGTGGAGCACAAGTCTTATGAGGAATGGCTCAGGCCACTGGGATTTAGTCTGAAGGAGACGAGACTGAATGGAGACCTTATCCCTCTCTACAACTGCCTAAAAGGAGGTTGTAGCAAGATGGGTGTTGGTCTCTACTCCCAAGTAACAAGTGATAGGATGAGAGGAAATGGCCTCAAGTTGTTCCAGGAGAGGTTTAGATTGGATATTAGGAAAAATTTCTTGACAGAAAGAGTGGTGAAACATTGGAACAGGCTGCCCAGGGAAGTGGTGGAGTCACCATGCCTGAAGGTGTTCAAAAAGTATTTAGATATGGCACTTAAGGACATGGTTTAGTAGGCACAGTGGTGTTGGGCTGATGGTTGGACTTGATGATCTTAATTATTTCCAACCTTAATGATTCTGTCATTCTGTCAGCCAGGCTGGCCCCAGCAAGAACTTACTGCCCAAGATGGATTTTATCAGTTTAAAAGCTTCTCTCAAGTTCTGAATGCCCATAAATGATATAGTGTGTGTGTGAAGAAAGGGTTCACCACCGCCCAGCAAACACTGAAGATGCTGCTGCCCTTCAGGGCAAGACTGGCCTCATAGTTCACGATTCAGTGAAGGTGGGGTTTGCCCCGGGAAAAAACACCAACATTGAATCAGTCAGGTGTAAAAAACATAAAGCTGAGTTGCTCTGGGTGGCCACACTACAGCCCACAAATCCTCCGGGTTGTCTGTAAACAGACCCAGAACACAACATTTTAGTACACCTAAAAGGACTTGAAAAACAAATAGCATGCAAAAAATATCACCTGCAAAGTTGTTGACACCTAATTTACATACAGGCTAATGATGTCTCATATGTGACTCAGCCCTGGTCATACTGTGAATGCGTGGTAATGCCAGAAATAGACCCTGCAGATGCCTGGGCCCAACCGTGAACCAAGAGAACAAGTGTGTTTCCCATGAGGGCATCATTTTCTATCACCGTCTCTCAGCTCTGTGTCACTACACCAAAAGTTCGTGCAGGTCACGGGCCTGTGTATGAAAATTAATGAGATGTATCCTCTGGTCCTTAGATCCGATGTTGGTGTGATGGCTGCAGAACGTGCGTGTGCCCTGGGAGAGCTTTTCAGCTGTTTACCACAAATTGAGCACACTCTCTCAACATATTTGTTCACTCTGTTCCCCTCAGAGATTTTGGAAGATATAGAGTGTGGTGGAAAGCAGCCCGATTTGTTGGTTGGAAGGGCTCCCTGGTCGGTGGATTGAAACAGCAAACACTCAGACTCTAACAAGCAGGCTCCAGGACTGGGGATTGAAGCTTGATAGAAATCATCTGTCCCCCTTTTCAGGCCAGTGAAATCCAAACGGCATGTGAAAGGCACTGCTTTAGCATCCAACAGATAAAAGAAAGAATATGCTTTGACTTTCCTGGCCAATATTTCCCCTCTCCCATGCTGTTGCACAATATGCTGTGCTGGGCTCAGAGAATATCTGCTCATATGCTATATGGGCACTTCACTGAGGTAGCTTACATGCTCTCATGCAGCCTGTGGGTTCCAAGTAGTCATTCAATTTGCAAACAGCTGCAGAGGTTTGAAACATTTGTGCCTTGTCCTTCTCTCCTCAAGCTGTTTATCAGGGTCCCTGGGGCATTGATTACTACACCCAGCTCTCCCAGCTGTTTGTGTGAGTGCTCCCTAACCCAATTCAAGTGGAATCAGCTGACATAGTTCAAACAGTTTAAATAGGAGCTCAGCTGATTGTGCCTGAAGTGGGTTAGGGAGTACTCAGACAAGTTGTTTTGTTAGCAGAAGTGAGGAGAGGCGTAAAGCACAGTAACATCTTAAGCTATTCCAGCTGGATCCAGAAGAGGACATCTGTCCGTAGTCTAAGTAACAAAGAGACAAGTCCATGGAGAACCTGGAACAAAAATTGTGCTGTTAAACTCTGATAACGTACATCAGCTGATGCTCTTATAGCAAGGAGAAACATGAAGATATTAATTCATCCTGGTGATAGATTAGAAATTAAGTATCTAACGATCATTTAAATGACACTAATGATAACTCATTGCTTGGATAGAAGAAAAAAGGAGGAGACACCTGATCTGCACAGCTTAGCAAATGATAGATTCTTCTGACAACATCACCATGCAGCATTTGGAGAATATCATGGCCTTTTCTTCAGAACACAGACATAGTTGTTTTTGCTTTAAGCCTACCAGGATCATCATGTCTGTTCTCGTATAATGGCAACGGTTAGGTGAGTTTAAGCTGGACTGAAAGGGAGATGGACACCCAAGAATTGTATGTGGTCTCAGTTTGATTCTGTAGTACCTGCCATGAGTTACATGACTGAAGCCATGATGGTTTATGTTGGCTTGTTTACATCCCTTTTCACCATAGCACCCAAATGCCTTCCAGGAATGTGTGATGTGGATAATACCTACCATTCTTTCATTTCAATCTCAAAGGGAGAACAGTGTAGGCAGGAGAGGACTGGGTTTTTAGTTTTATTTTAGGGGTTTTATCTTGAAGTGTTGATGCTACTGTATGTTTACCATAAAGAAGGTAATCTAAAGAAGTAGAAAGTGCTGAATTTTTTATAACATTTTACTCCTGTGAGAATTTATTCAACAGGAACAGAGCAGCCCCAAGAAACTCTTAGATAACTTTGAGAAAGTGAGCCTGCACTTAGCTGTTGAGAAGCAAGTGTGTAAGAAGAGGGTGCATTTGATGCATTTATGCTAGATTTGTGTTATTAAGATGAACTACATGTTGTGTTCTAGATCATGAGTCTTAAAAGCTGATCATGTCATACCCAGATACATCATGTTGCTATTTCAGAAAAGCAGTAATGGAAACCCAGCTTTGGTTACATATGTAATCTGACAGGAGGAGACGGGGGCCGGTAAACAAAATGCATGCACAAGCTTAGTGACAGCTCAGAGTCCAGGGACATCACTAAATTAATTAGCAAGTTAACCAATTGCGTTTGCATAACCTCAAAGAAATGAGACTACAAAGAAGGTTTTCTTTGTTTGTATAACCTCTCCCCTGCTTGAGATCAGCCTCAGTCAGCTTTTCTTCATTGCTGATCTGATCTGTAGCAGTACTAGGCTATCGTAGTGGTACTGATTAGACCTAAGATCTGTTGAAGGACTGTACTGTTGGCACTTAGGCTCAAATTGCTCAGACAACTTCCCTGTAGGCCACATGTTCATGATGAACTCTAGTTAAAGGGACGGTTGAAAGGCTGTATTTTTGCATCACTCCTTATTTAGTGGACACCTTTATAGAGGCCCTGAGAGTATTCTCCTCTACTCTGCCTCCTCACAGAGAGGTCATCAGAATCTTGAATCAAGTAACACGAGGGTGGGGGAGAACTATCACCTGTCCCCTGAAGTTTCTGTTCTGCCCAGCTGTAATGCTCCATCCAAACTAATTTCAGCTATGGGTTGCTTTGCTGTTTGGTTTTGGGTTTTTTTAATTACTTTCAAATCTGAAAATGCAATCTCTAGATAAGCGGCTGGACAGCATTCTTCCTTTAAACTTTGATTTTTGGTAAGTAGTGGAGAACTGTTATCAGATCATATTCAGTGATTTACTTCTGGGTTAGACAAAATACACCCTCTGATTTTGTTCATCTGACCAGCCAAAAACAGTGCCTGCATCTTGGTCACAAATACTTGATTGAAGTCTCAACTTATTTTCTCCCTAGCAAAAATGATCACAACGTAAAAAAGGCTCAATTCAGAAGCTCAAAAAGTAGCAGTACAAAAGACAGGTCTTTAATCTCTTGATCATCTCAAACACGAGGCTAGGTTAAGGGCAGCTGTTACGCAGTTGTCATCATACAATCACTTGGAAGGGTCACTAAATAATGCTGTTCACACACTAGCAATCACAGAGTATTACTCAATCACTGGAAAGTAAATTGCTGGAGAAGCCAGGCTTTCCCCTTGGCTGCTGACAAAACAGAGCCAAGAAAACAGCAACACAGGGCAAACTATCACACAAAGATATCTGTAGAGCACACATTAACCTATTATATATTCTTTATAGTTTCATAGACCTGTATATGGCTATTTCTAAGACAATACTTTGGCAGGGTGCTTCAATCCACCTGCAATTTAAAACACATGAATAGTCCCACTGAAAGCACCAGAATTATCCATGTCCCTAAAGTTGCATGTCATTTAAATAACCCTGGGGCCTAAATAAGCTTGAATTCCTACCGAACAGTTGGCCTTAATATATTACAGCAGAAAACTATAGGCTGTTTATGCAAACAGACTAAAAAGCACTTGCTGTCTTTAAATTATATTGGAGTCTTATGTCACCAATCATATGTTAGAGTGTTTGGTTGAGTGGGGACAGATTTGTGCATCTTTTGTGGAATAGGTGACTTATTTTTGCATGTCTTTCCTAGCTGTGTATCCATTGCTGTGAGATCCTTTTTTTTTGCTTCATAGATTCATGGGGAACATTGCCATTTCTAGCACCTGTCTGTTCAAAAGAGGTTTTTGTCTCCCAGGTAAAAATCTTCCTGTGCTTCTCAAGTTTCTAAAACATCTCCTGTGTCTGCTTTTTCTGTGCTAGGCTTGAACAGAATCATAATCCAGTGCTCCTGTTGGTATCGTATTACCAGCCATGATATTACCAACTGCTTTCTACCCTCCTCTTTCTATAAACCACTCTGGATTTACTATTAGTATGCATATATTCTTTAATTTTGCAAGGCAACTTCCTACCTCTCTGTCCTGAATGGCCACTGTTAATTTAGATCTACTTGGAAACATTTTGGGTTCTATCTAATCTATTTTCTATTTATACCACACTCATCACCATGGTAGCTGAATGCCTTGGAAAGTATCTTTGAGGTAGAGCCTATGCAAAGCTTATTTTAAACCACTCTGATTCTTTGCCTTTAAAATTGATTTCTAACAGCTTCATCTTACCCTAGCTGAGAAATTACCCTTTTGGATTTTGCAAATAACAGTCTGGAATTTGAAACCAGTCCAGTATGACTTGGGACCCAGTTTTAGCTGAGAATATCAGCTGCAGTAACTCTGGCACCTATATAAATAGTACCCTTTTATTTTGATAGTCCTTTTACTCTAAGAGAAATGTTATGATATGGAACGTTCATAATTAATGAAAGCAGCAGTTTCTCAAACATAAGCAAAGCCAGCAGACTTGCAGTAAACTGTCATGCTCACTTTCACCTATGTTAACATGCCTGTCTACCTTAAAATCTGTTTTTTATTAACCATACCCTGCATATATATATGCATATGTATATACATATACACAGACATAATTGTTTAAAATGGAACACAAAATTTTGTGTACTCAGTTTTGTGTACCTTGTGATGCTGCACCATGGAATTTCCTGAACATTAAACCTCTAATTTTAAAGATAATACACCAGAAGCTTGTTTTTAAATTGGGAGATTTTACTCCTGGACTTCTGAAGAAATCTGGAAGACAACAGAAAATCTAGTTACTACCTAAGGATGAATTAGTCAGTCTTCCTAAACAACACTAGTGGTGCACACTTGTGAATTGTAAATTTAAGAAAAGGAAAAATGGCAGCCCACATTGAACATGATGATGTATTTTTCAAGATTTTATAATAATTGTAGTATTCATTTTTATATTCCATCTTTGCATTTTCACCTTGATATTCTCAGGAAGAAAGCTTCTGTTAAATGACAGTTTGTTCCCTCCCTCCAACTGGAACTCACTGGGCAACTTCAAGCTTGAGTAAAGGGTAGGAGCCTAGAAGATGTAAATATTTCCAGTAGTTGTGTAAAGAAAACAGCCAAGAATCTTACAGAGAAAGGCCAGTATTGCACCCACAGAGACTGCAGCGTCAACACAGCTATATTATGAGACAACAACAAATTAACATAGCAGAGGCAACTTCCCAGGTGCCAATACCTAAAGAACTCTTCACATAAGTTGCCCAAAATGGCTACAGAAAGACATCAGAACAGCGTAGAAAGCAGTAACACGGTGATGAATTTGTTGTTGTTGGAGCACATATGGCCATACAAATCTATCTGCTTGGAAACAGATGCATTACAGCCAGTTCCAAAAAAAATGGCAATTCAGGCTGCTTAGGTACACCAAAACAGAGAGAGATTTAAGTTCCTCCAGGGTTACTACAGGATGCAAACACCTCCACGCTATATAGAACCACCCCCACGAAGAGAAGCATGTCATTTGAAAGCAACTGCACACACATGTATGTGCAGACCCTCCCATCCAATGGTTTCCATTCTTAGATAAAACTGCCTGCAGATTGAACTAACCCTCAATGACTCTAGCTTGAAAACTGCACATCTTGTCTCCTGTGCACTGAATGGAATATCTTCCCCTATTACTGTCTGATTCATTAAAATACCATTCAAGTAACTTTTATGCAATGTAATTTTTATCAATATCAAACATGCTCGGGTTTCATGGTTTGGTAAGTTTCCCATAACATGCTGTTCATAATGCCTAGATCTGTTTGTCACAACGATGCCATATAAAACCTCATCTGAGGCTCAGAAGAGCTGGTGGTAATATAGAACTTATTTCTTCATACAGACCATGAAGCAAACGAGAGATCACAATTATCTGATGAGAGATGATCTTGACATCCTCCAGCCCAGCCTACCTCTGCAGATATGTCAGCTAGACTCGTCTGGACAAGCAAATCAGTTTGTTGTTTGTTTTAAAATAAATCAAATGAGTCAACATGTCAACAAAGCAGCAAGATATTTTCCAGTTACTAAATGTATTTGTTAATCAGCCTAAACAGAGATATCAAGAAGCCTCTCTGTGGCGGTGAAGTTTTTGGTTCTCTGTGTCACCACAAGCACTGTCACACACAACACAAACATCATTTTGATCTAATCAGGCTTTAAGAAAACATTTATCATAGCTGAACACAGCTGTCCAAAATCACAGAGATCCAAACTGCTTGTGACAGGATCAACCCCAGAGGCACAAAAGGGGTCTGACCAAGCCTGCCGCAGGAGCAGGGAACTAGCTGGTCTGAAGCACCATTAAAAGCAACATGCCATTCTTCATCTCCTAAACCTCTGCTATTTATACCAGATACCTTTCCAAGTCTGTGTTTAACTTCCTCAAGCAGGAGAACTGTTTTTAAAAAAAGCTTTTAAGGAAAATCTTGTGAATATTTCAGGTTGCAACAAGTCAAATACTAGAAGGACTCTAAGGCTGGTTATGGTATACAGTCCCTGGAGGTGGAAACCCAGCCTTCCATGGAGGCTAGGGGCTAATTCTCTTCAGTAACGTAAAAAATCTAGCATATTCTTTCTGCCAACAGGAGAATGGGTTGTTTCATTCTCCAAGACCTTCCCACAAAAAGATTCACAAAAACTAGAGCAGGACCTTACTTCTAATTCAAATAAATATACCTTTATTGGGTATTTGCATATTAAAACTGATCAAAAATCCCAAAAATCTCTAGTTGGACTTACCTCATTGCAAGCATTCATACATTTAGCAGTAAAAATGCTAAGAAAGGGGTGTTGTTTTGACATGAAGTGCACAGATCCAACATCCAACAGCTGTCACCTACTGCAGAGTGCTCAGGCCTATGGCAGCTGTCATGTTGACAACTATCCTTTGATTTACGCTTTTTTAGCTTCTCTACTTCAAGCACCATAAAGATTTATGCAAGCATCAGTGTTACTAAGTTACACAAGCCCAGTCACCATCAAAACTTAATATTTCTCTACACAAGATATCAAAGGAAGCCAATCTTCCCAAACTAGTATTTTCATATTTTGCTATATGGAAAAAGGTAATCTTCGGAAAAACTCTTTACTGCTTCTTCCCCCTCAATTCCACTGATAACTCCCTGTATCCAGCTCCACTTGTTTTGGGGGGCTGTAATATATATCAGACAAACTAGGACTTTTCTATGATGTATAGAATTTTGCTAATGAATTACAAAATGTTTTGATACTACTACCGTATAAAGGCAAACCTCAATGATTCAGGTCTCCTATATCATGGTTTCAGCATTTGCAAAAACAAAGACTTTCAAGTCTGTGGACACTTGGTTTCACACAATACCTTCATGTGCAGCACAAAGCCAATCGGTCTGTTTGGCAACTGGGGAAAAAAAAACAAAAATTGCAGCACCTGTAAACATATGCAAACTGCTCCTAATCTATATATCTCAGCTATGGGTAGCACTGACGACTCAGCAGCATGGAGTGGGCTGTGGGCAATTAACCAAGTGGGTGGTTCTTCCATTGATCTCTTTACCCTCCTTGTTGCCCAAGCAAAGTAGATGAAAGCTATATCAAATATATTTACCCATACTACAAGCAGACCCCCCAGTGACGCAGGCATGCATGACCACGCCTCTATTCTACTAGTCCTTGCATACCAAATTTCCCCTTCCCTATAATACCACTCTGAGAAATGCTAAGATTCGTAGCAGCTCTTTAGAGCAGCTAAGGAAGAAGTAGTTCTGTGGTACTTGTGTGGGCGCCGTGCCTTTCCTCAGATGGTTTTGTTTTGTTGTTTGTGGGGTTTTTTTTGCATAAAGTCAACTAGCATTACAGTAACTAGGATTATCACATCATGAGGCTGAAAGCAAGAAAGACTATCAGTAGATGCCAGCAATGAGGTGAAGATTCAGTACTAATAATCTCAAAGCCTGACAACAAGAAAGTGGATATCTCAGACTGACAAAATAAGCAGATGCAATCAAACGGCTGCACCCTTTACAACAGAGCAAGTTTTTCATCTTATCTATTTATTGCAGATCCACTATTACTTTTCCACTTAGCTGGGCACTCTGGCTCCCTCAGGAAAGGTATGGGATTGGCATCAAAAAAAATGGGAAAGAAAAATGTTTCTTACTGTTTGAAAAATGTATCTGCTTCACAGCCTTACAGATGAAAGATGAGATTCTAATGTAATTCAGGCGCTCAGAGTTACAAAAAGTGAGGCAATAGTTTCAAGATTATCCAGCAGTCACAATCTGCCTTGCACACTGCAGGAACACAGCCACTGCATCATCACTTTGTAAACCCTTACTTACTTTGTAATGACAAAGTCACAGCTCATCTCTGTGCACAACACCCCTGCCCCAGCCATTCCTACTGGAATGAGAAAAAAGCGTAACACAAAGGGCTTGTTCTATATCGTACTTCTCTAACACAATTCAGGGGCTTTTTAAAATCTGATATAGTAGCCAGAAGGCCAGATCTTCCACAACCACATCACCAGAAAATCAGCTAGTTTGGGGGAATATAGGGTAACTCGTTCTCAAACAGTGATTCTGACTGCTTACTTCAGTACTAAGTAGCTGCCGGAGGAATTAAATCTATCCACACATATATGTGTATCTCTATCTATTTCAATTGATACCTCACCCCTTTGGAATACAAACTTGCCTGAGGTCTGGAAAATAAGAAACATGCAGAGCCTGTAAAGGCTGCCTTGAAATTGTTGAGAAGCTTTTGCGCTTCCTTCCAAACTCCCTGAGGAAAAAAAATAGCTTGGAATATCCAAGAGTCTTAATGGGAGTTCACTGCAAAGCACAAGTGGAGAAGATGGTTGTAGCCTTTTGTCTCATAACTCAGTGTCTGCAGCGCATTTCTAAGATGTTAAAGACTCAGACTCCTCTTTCCCACAGCTCCCACTTCTCTAGCAAGATCTTCCAGCCATCAGAGTATGAAGTCCAACTGCCATGCATGTCCTGACACTAAGCTGCAGCAGTAACAACTTTCAATGGGCCAGTGAGAAAGTAAGCATGAATCTTACTCCTTACTGAGGAGCATCTCCAGAAGGCAGGAATCTGTTTCTCACTCAGGGACTGCTTGTATTTTTCCATTGAAGAGTCTACCTATAGTTATGCACTTTTCTAGAGTTCAGTATTCTTGATCTGTAAGGGAGAGAGACACTCCCAATGCAGTCCCAAGTCAAGCACCTGGTCTCATACACATCTTCATCCGTCACTTGTAATCTGCTAGTCTGAGAGCTTCTCCCTCAGCTCACAGGCTTCATCATTCCATAGGTTCATTGCACAAAGAAGGAAAGGTATTGCCTCAGGCATGCTGATATGCCCTCTGAGCTATCTGTCTTCACTGACTACATGGAGACCCACAGGACTTGGGTCAGCTGCTTGGAATCACTGCACGATGGCCAGGACTCAGTTTTGAAGCATTATTTCACTATAACCCAGTGCCTGAATCTACTGGGTATATTCAAGTTCTTGGCTGTGTTTTCTAAAGTACTTGTGTGATCTCAGATACCCAGAGAAACTTTTGAACTGTTCTCTACAGTCACCATTTATCTCTTCAGGCCAAGAGGTAAGCAGAATTGAAAAATAAAAGAGGGGAGGGTATGGAAGCATTTATGCACATGACATAATGATAATATTTAACACCACAATAAAAAACATAGAAAGGTATTTTACATATTACATAAACCATGAAGTTTCTAAGTACAAATGAAGTACTCCTTGATGTAAAGCAAGGATAAATTTCCCTTTTGGTAGATGATTCTCTAATGGTTGACTGGTTTCTCTTATCAGTACTTTGAACTAAGCAGCATTTCCTCTTTTTGGAGGTAGAGAGGTTCAAACCATGCAGAGCTTCACTGGTTAAAAACTGTTATTTTGAACTGAATTATATGCCAAATAAGAATATAAGAGATCTTGACTATCACTTGACAGTTTCTTCTTAACTCCCCTTCGATGCCTAGTTTGGAGTCCAGCACTTGCAAGCAAGTGATTTCCTCTCCATCCTCTGCAAGCAAACTGTAACGGGGCCATCTTGTCTCCTTGCAGGTGGCAGGAAGAAGTCATCACAAAAAGGAAATCCTATAATAGCCCAATGAGCATTATTTTCAGCAGCTTTGTCTGCTGAAGGAGTCCCTGCTCCTATATCATTCCACCTTGTACCTCCTAGGTTGCTGCAAATAAATCAGAGCAAGGAGCTGAGATGGATAACCCCCCCACCCCTTCTTTTTCAGCCAGGATTTTTTTCAGACAAATTAGCTCTCCCTTTGCACTTCACCACATGCCCAAGTGCTCGTGCCAACATAGCAGAAGGAGGAGTAAGGGAGGGGGAAGGAGTGGCTGGGAGTAGGAGGAGGTGAGGGAGCAGAGGGACTGCTTCAGCGGGTCTGAGGTCCACAGCTCAGAAAAATAAGTGCCTTGCTGGGATCAAGTCCTCCTTGTGAGGATGGATATGCTCTCTTTGAGAAATACTTCACTTGTTGAACCTTTGCATGCTCGTGGGTGTCTAATGCGCTGTAATGGAGATCTACCACTGAACCACACTTATGATTTTCCAGCGGGGACATTACCTGCTAAAAGTTAAAGGGTTTCAGGCAAACGGTGCCAACATCTCCCTCAGCGTGTTAGCCTTCAGGCCTTTGCATGTCTCTGACTTTGTCTGAGGGCACTACGCAGATTCTCACCTAAAGCAACACTGCAAGCGGGCGGACTGTTGCTTGCAGATTTCACACAGCCCACAGTGCAATCACAGAACCTGCAAGTGGCTCAGATATATTTAGAATCCCACATTGTCATTACTTTCATCCTGCAAAAGGGAGGGGGAGAAAATAAAGAATAGAAGCAGATGATAAATGCACAGCTGGAGAACGTCAGCAGACATCTCAACGCTGGCTGGGCCTGATTCACCTCTTGTTTAACTGAAAGGGAATGGATGATCAAGAGAAAAAGAAAATTGACATTTATTTCTCTTGCTGCGGTCAACACCTGGCTGCTCCTGTGAAGACAGTGCTATGATAATCTGCCAGCCACTGTTTTCTGTGCCAAGTCACTGCTGCCACTGAGGACTGAGCGTGCGGTGGGACAGGACAGAAGTCAATGTGAAAAGGGGGGCACACAGCTGCTACCTGGCTTGAAATACCCTAGAGGCAAAGCACAGCAAGACAATAAAAAGAATAGAATAGAATAGAATAGAATAGAATAGAATAGAATAGAATAGAATAGAATAGAATAGAATAGAATAGAATAGAATAGAATAGAATAGAATAGAATAGAATAGAATAGAATAGAATAGAATAGAATAGAATAGAATAGAATAGAATAGAATATTTCTTTTGCAAAGAACCTTCAATGATCCTTAAGCTGCCTGACCATTTCAGGGCTGACAAAGTTCAAGAATGTTGTCCAGATGCCTCTTAAACAGTGACAGGCTTGGAGCATTGACCACCTCTCTAGGAAGACCGTTCCAGTGTATCCAGACATAAGAAAGCAGTGGTACAGGTGTCATATAGCCATACAAGGTTAATGTATTGTCATATTTAAGCAGAGATACTTGTACTTAATGATTTAAATCACAGTTGTGACTAATTCCCTTGGATTGTGAAATATTATTTTTATTCCAAGCCAGGATCCCAAAAGAAAAAGGACAATATTGAAGGTGCAGATAAAGTTGGAATTCTACCTCCAAAAGATACTTCCACAATTGGTCAAACTTATCAGGACCCTTTCCCCTTATTTCTCCAGGCCCCTAATGTACGTCTGCTCTAAAACATTAGCAGAACTGCTTGCAAGGAGGGCAAGGTGACTTTTCTTGTGTTCCCTTTCATTGATCCTGAGACTCCTCATGTGTCGAGGTTTGCTTAATTCCTCAGGTGCGCCTCAGTTCTTGAGCTGGTGGAGAACAGCCTTCAAGCTATAATAATGGGTAAAATCACCAGGTTATAAATTTCTTTTTTACCTTCATGCTACCTTTTAAGTTAATTTTAGGGGTTGGTGATTACATTAGTGAAGGCTTTTGTCTGTCGGGGCTTTTTTTGCAAAGGAAAATGGAGAGAAAGAGTCTGGTTATTTTATTTAAAACTATTTCTGAATGAACTATTAGGTTCACTTTAGAAGGACAGGCAAATACGACAGTCAGCCGAAGACTCAAGATTATGGCATGAGAAGAGCTTTTCTGGGCCCCCAGACTTTGTCACTCTCTAAACTGGGGAACTGGGTCTCCCCAACTCTGTCATTCTCTAAATAATCCATCTTATTCTTAAACTCAGGAAAAAAATGCCGATTTTAGTGTCTGTTGCGTTCAATTAGAAGATATGGAGTTAATCTCAGGCTTCTAACCATATCAGCCCCAATTTCCTCTCTCTTCTTGCAAACCAGTCATGGTCTTTCCTAGTACTCAGTTCTCAGCAACCTTAATACCGTTCAAACCAGTGTTTGTGGGCTGTGCAGCTCCTACAAGTCTGCTGCTACTTTCCAAATTTGCCATGTTGTCTTAGCTCATTTTCTTTGTTATTCACCATCCGATTAATACATTCAAGCTATTGCTTGCCTGCAGGTCTTTGGGAAGCATTGTAACACATTTCATGCTGCAGTTGCTGCCTTGGGTGAAATACTCTTGTTGAAACTCTGCTTCTGTTAGGGGATTTATACAGAAATTATTTTGGCCTACACATTTATCGCAAATCCATGACAAATTAAAGGATAGAAACTACCCTGTATCGGGTCAGGCACAAAAGAACATTTTGGATCACCTCCAGATGGCCTGGAAATGGGGAGTTTTCTTCTGGATGCTTCATTTTGTGCTTCAGAATTTCATTTGGAGGCCATAAATTTCACAGAGAAGAAATTAACCTTTGAGATTGCTTTGAAATCTCCATGCAACTGGCCCTGTAGTCGCTTTTGGCCAACCTAAATACAGGCTGCCAGCGTGAGACAATCCTGCTCTCTCTCACCTCTGGCTTCACATTGTCATCTCCTAATCAGGGAACAAAGCACTGAAAACAAAGTCAGACTCTATCCTCTCACCTCCAGGAGCTCCAAGATGGGTGGAAGGACTGAGCTGGTTCTGTTACACAACCAACAATGCAGCCCAAGGGAGTAGCAAGAATATGCGGCCCAGAGAGGGATCACATCTTGCAGCAGCAGCAGCATGAATGTATGTCATTCTAAAGCAATTAGGCAATTGCAGCCTTAGCCTGCATATTGGAAATCTTAAATTACTCTGATTTGGTTTACTGAAGTGCTTAATTTTCACAGTTAATGTTTCAATGCAATGCTATTCATTGCTGCACTGCTTATCAAACACGGTGACCATGTTTTCATGATCTAAATAATCTGAGAGTATTTCAGAAAAACTCTATTTACAGAGAAGGAATGTTACCATATGTATTTTTCTCCAGAGACTACCATAACTAAATCTCAGTTCTAACCTTTTTCAAACTTTCCTGTAAGAAGTCTCTTTTTGTAAACGATCTCTCAGCAAGGTTTTTATAAACACACATCATTAGAAAATTCAGGCCATCACTGTTTATATGTAGTGCACAGATCATACAGGTGATGAAAAAAATGTGGTTTATATATTTATATAAATACATATTTCAAATTAATTTTCTGCAGATATACTTGAATGTTCACTTGAATTTGCTGCTTCAGTGAACATTCCCATCAGCATCTTATTGTGAGTACATTTGCAGAAAATCAAGTATTGAAATAGGTATGAATGCAAGGAAAGTGAATATATTTAAAAATTAGGTAAATGCTACTTATCCCAACATGACTTTTTGCAGAAGTGTGAGGATGCACGCAATATAAGGAACCAAAATACAGGATGATATTCTCAAGCCACAATAGGGCTATTTTTGCCACCCTAACCTAATATAACATTAGATGGCTATTTTATTTTACAAACAGTAGGAAGAGGTTTTCCATCCTTGGGGAGTTTGAAGATTTCAAAACCAAAAGAGCAAAGTCTTGTACTCTAATCCACCAGTGAGCCAACATGAATATTTTTAAAATGTTTCATTTCAACTATGGCCTATTTTCATTCAAGTATCTTAGTAAAATTAACTGTAAGATCTATCAGAAAAATTGGTTCACAAGACAGTTTTTTCATTGAAATTTCTAACCAATGATAATGCCCCCCCTGAAGTTTTGAAGATGAGAAAACCATCCAACCCATTTTCATTCAATTAAAAGAGAGTGCCCAAGAACTTCCTGCTTTCTATCAGTCTGCGTTCTCTGATGTGAAAACTACTGATCCATAAAGTTTTGACTGACTCTTAAGTCAGTGCCATGACCATCTTCCATCATCATAACAGAAGAACTATGAGCGTGGCAGATGAACGTGGATGGAGCATGGTCTCTTTGCAACACCCCGTAACAATGTCATGAGAGTTACTACAAGTTGTCATACGCAAGAGAATCTCTGAGGCTGATGTAACATACATCGTGCATGGTACAGCTTCCCATAGCACCAGAAAGCAGAATGGCTTCTGACAAAGCCAGTGCAAATCCAGCTTTGGTATACACACATGGTCACAGATGTACAGTTTGTGCAGATGCAAGAAACTAGCAAGAAAAATCTAACAGTTCTGAGAAGGTCACAAGCAAACTCACGTGACTCTTTGAGCTGCTGTGTGGAAACAAAGATTATAGAGTAAAGAGAAACTGGAATAAGCTCCTGAGGGCCATCTGAACCAACCTCCCACTCATAGCCAGACTATCACCAAATCAGCTGTGGCTTTGTCTGCCTGAGTCTTGAAACACTCCAAGGACTAAGATTTCACAACTCTTCCAAATAAGGTATTCCAGCGCTATACTGTCCTAATGAAGAACTTATGCTGATGTCTAGTTTGAATCTCCCAAGATACAAACCTTGGCCTTTGCCTTCAATTTTGCCGTCAGTTTCCAGTTCTCACAACAAGTTCACAGTCTGTATTGCTGCATGAGGCTGTTCTGCTTCAGGTACAAAGCCTCACGCACCTTACTGAATGTCTTAACCTCCAATCCACAACTGTTTCAAGATCCCTCTGGACTGAAGCTCTGTTATTCAGGGTACTAATCATTTTCCTTAGTTTAGCATCATGCACAAGTATTCTGAGATTGTGTTCTCATAGATCACAATGAAAATACTGAACAGTATCATCCCAGTATCAACACCAGGGCACACAACTACCGGGCATGAGGCCATTGAAAATTGTTCTTCAAACCTCATGGTCCTCCATGACTCTGTTGCAAGTGCAGTAGTGTAGGTGTAGTCAGGTTGTCTCAGTAGGATCTGAGTCCAGTCCAAACAGTCCAGACAGAGCAGCACAGACTGTTGCTTTAGTGACCAAACCTATACTGGGGCCTGTAGCCATGGTGAAACAAGACTGCCATAGTAAATCTATCATCAGTACCAAAGATGGCCAGTAAATATACCCCAGTTCTTTCAAATAGATTTATTTCAGAGGCCATTCAGAGTAAGGTGTAGGTGTCTCCTGGGTGAATGCATTGTCAAGCCCTAGTTTCAAGACAACAGTCAAAACCGAGGCATTCCCTCAACAGGGTCTGGACTGTCATTACTGAGGTGAAAGTGTGGTCTAGCTTGAAGAAAAGTTTATGGCCTTCTATAAAAACATACCTTTTTCTATTACTACTGGCAGCAGATCTGACAGCTGTTATCTCTTTACCTATATTTTATGCTTCCTAATTCTAACATATGATGGCACTTCACATCCCAATATCCCATTGACATTCTTTTGATGTATCTTTTGGGCTAGTGCCTAAGCACATTTGCAAATAGTTTAGTGCTCAATTTAAGGCTGAATATATTCCCAGAATTCCTTCAGCAATCAATTATTTATTACTTACAAGTGTTAAGATCAAAAAGAAAAGAAATATAAGTATATTTCATGCTGACAGGAGGTCCATGGGGATTACAGAAAACAGAAACTTTAATGCTAAATCTGTGTAAAAGGAGTAAAATGGGAATTCTCTAGTCAGTTCCTTCAAAAAAAAAAAAAAAAAAGAAAGGAAATGGCCTCGATTATACAGTTAATCTTCTTGGACTTTATCTCATGGTTAGAAATGCACACTTAAACTGTACCATTAGTTCTCTGTACCATAGGGGCAAATTCTGGTTTGCTTTCACCAAGGAATACCAGTCAGTTTAGACTCAGTGCCAGCTACCTGGATGGATCTTTTACCAACATACCCAGGGTGCCACACATAGCTAATTAACATGGATTTATTCCTATTGACAGGCCTAGGAGTCATGTTAATTTTTCAGCCAGGTCACTCTGCATGCATGGCTTCTTTGTCATGTTGGTAAAACCTGGGGCTTGTAAGGGCATCAACATTCAAGTAAAGGGGAACTCACAAGAGTAGAATTTAGAAAGATCATTCATACTTCACTGAACAGCTGTGTAGAAGGTAGAGAACATTTTCACAAAGCATGTTAGGACTGGGGCAAAATTTGCATTAGTCCTGCTTATAGTGGGCTATAAGCAGTGATGAAGGTTCATGAGGTCAAACACAAGACCTCTCCCTTCGTGGCCTGCAGGTCAGAGCTCAACTACTCAAAATTAAACTTAATCTGTAGTCACTGCTCGCTATGAAGGTGCCTACAAATGGTGTGCTTTTCTCTGTAAGGCTTTTCTTTCTTCCTGTATTGGTAATCTTAAACTGTGCCTCAACAACAAGCAAGAAGATTCCCCTGGCCAGGTCACCAAAACAAAACCAGTCCTTATCGGCGTGATTAACATCCGAGTAAGGAGTAGCTGGCAGCTTTGCAATGAGCCAGTGCAGAATTATTCAGACAGGACAGAAGATGCATCCAGAAAAGAACAACCTGGTACAAACAAACACAGAGTAATTCTACCTCACGAATACAAGCTGATAAAAGGCAACCTGCAGAAATAAGAAACCTAGACATAAATTCAGGTGAATGGCAACATACAGCAACTTCATTCCTAATGTAGCTCTGCAGGCTGAAATGTAAAGCAGAATATCCAGCAACCAGCTATGAAACTCTGTCACAGATGCCAGAACTCAATAACGACCTGGACTGTTTTTTCAATGGCTAAAAGTCCATCTTCCAATGGACTAAATTATTTTCTCTTTGTGTGTTTTTTTTACAGGTTATGCAGCAAATCTATCACCTTTTCAGTGAAATTATAACACCCTTGTAATTTAAGTTACTTATTTCTCAAGTAAACAAATAAATTAGACTACCGTAAAACTGAGATGCATCTAAAGAAAGTGGCAGCTCTCCAGGTAAAAAGAATCAGCCATCTGCTCTAAAAACTGTAATAAAACACCAGTGACAGATCACTTCACTCATTGCGAGAAACTTGGAACAGTGGAGCCATAATCAACTGCATGAAACTCGAGGAGTCACACAACAGAGAGGTTGCAAATAATCTGACAGGCAGTTTATCATTTGCATTGCCATATGCAGATTAAACATCTACCTTGAATCATCATCATTATTATTATTACTGTTGTTATTATTCCTTGCTGAGGTCTACTTACAGCTTGAGGATGGTCTTTAGCTGGTAAAGCTTTGAGGACTTCAGCATTAGTACACAAAGGAGTTGTTAAGACAGAACTAGAAAATGAGACCTTTCTATTTTGTTTTTTGGAATGATACTTCTGTTTAATGACTATTCAGGTAGTCAATTTGTCACGTTCAAGTAAAAGTACCTAAGAGTCTAGAGGTTAACTAGATAAACAATGGCTGACATCACTGAAATAGTTTAATTCAACTATGCAATCAGAGACAAACTGTTTTCAACCTAGAAGATCTGTTTGGAACTGGTTTGTTCTGGAATGTCACCCACACAAGTCTTGTGAAGGAACATTAAGTGACAAATGATGATGCTTATGTTGGAACAAATTTTCTGTGGCGGAAGGAAAAATGCCTAAAGGAGGAAACATTTACATTCCAGTTTCTAATTTAGCTATTACTTCATGAAATATAAAAGTTTGATGTATTTTTTGCAAACATCTTCACACAATCTAAATGTCTTGTCACCACAGTGGTTTTCTTCATTCTTTTCCCTTTTGTTTAAGCTCTTACCTCAGGCCTTGTTCCAGGACAGGGTGTTAATTCTTTAGAGAGGCTTTGTGCTGTAGACCAACTGGCAATTTAAAGTTAGGACTTTGCTTCTTAAAAAAAAAAAGTTTCTGTAAAGAGTAGACTCAGTCCTCTACAGCCCAGAGGCACCTGAGCTAGTCCTTCCCCTGCCCATGGCAGGGGGGTTGGAACTGGATGATCTTTAAGGTCCCTTCCAACCCAAACCATTCTATGATTCTATGATTCCTTCCCCAGAAATCAGCCCAGTATCTTTTTGTTGGCTGAAATTTGCAATAATAAACGAATGAGCAAATCCCCCCCCCCCAAAAATAATAACAAATAATTCTACTCAGGGTTGCATTTAAAATATCTTCCTCCCATGGACCATCATTTTCTCTCCCTACAATGAATGTCTTAAACATCTGCAGCGGAAAACACAGCATCTTAGTGTGGAAGATGCTCAAAATCAAGATCAGGGAAGGAGGAATTTTCTCCACAATACACATTTAATAAAGACAGAGCTGCATACCCCTTGAGTCTGATCTTTCTGCTGTTGGAAAAGTCATTGCTCTTGCCACTGAATTGCTACATAAACAGTGTCTGTGGCTCCAGGGGCACCCTCAGGCTCCCCACATGCCAAACAAAAGGAAGACTAATTTTCTGCCTGTAAAAACAGAAGTGCTGGAGCATAGAGTCCCTGGATACTATGAGCTACTTATAGCTATACTGCATTAAGGCGGTTTCTGATATTTAGGAAGGAAGAGTAAGGAGTGGGTAGGATCCTGTACTATTGGATCACACACTATTGCTCAAAAACACCGCAGAGAACTATGGAAGAATGTGATGCTGACTGCTAAATGCAGAGGGCAGGGCTTTAGATAGACAAAGTTCTATATGAAGCTGGTTTGATGTTAAAGTTTGAAGTGTGCATCATTGCCAATACCTGGCTTTTGATCTGCAAAGAAGAGAAATGATAGCACTGATAAATAAATGAAAAAAAAAAAAAGAGCACAATGTGAGCCTTTATTGAGGCACAGTGCTGTCAAAGTAAGTATCAATTTTCTAACTTGATAATGCCAGCCACACTGTATGAAGCAAATGAATGCAAAGGTAACATATGAGAGGTGATTACGGCAATCAACCTATCAAGGCAACAAGTGTATTTGGTTTATGCATTTCTGTTACCTGCTAAATGTGTCAAACAATTAAATATCCATTTATTTTTAGTGCTCAGGTGAATTAAATGTTTTTACCCTCTCTCTCAGATCTTTGTTGCTTGATCTCCACTGAACCATGATATTTCATCTTGCATTAGATTGTAATACCAAAACTGCGTTCACCCATGCAGCAGAAGAGCTCCCATAGGACCCTACTGGATACAGGCAGTGGTTAGTGATGAGGTAGGAGTGGGTTTCAGTCAACTGGCATACGTGCTGTGTATTTTATGTCTCCAAATTCAAATAACAACCATGTTTTAAAAATTAGTCCAATGGCTTTAATTAGAGAATAGCAACAAAGAACCTATAATTAAAAAAAACCCATCATGTGATTGATGCAGTGAGTAGTGTCTTTGTCATATGTCACAGCAAGTCCACTCTACACTTGGGTTAGGTTCAATGTCAGTCAGCTTCAAAGGCAATCACTTCTAATTAACAAGTCTTTTGAACTCTTCAGGGAACACAGCCCAGACCTCTAAGGTCCTATAACATCAGACACACAGCTCTTAAGGTTGTCTGCCCTTATGTTGGCTTCTTCCAAAATGCAAGGCAGAAACTTCCTTCAATAAAATTAAACCAATTATTCTAGTTGCATTTTCATGCCATGTGTCCCCCCTGTGCATCCATCCAAGTTGTTCTCGCTAGTGAACGATCTTCCACATTCTTGATAATTTTGCATAAGTATCCCTACACAGAGAAGAAGAAAGGCTGCTACAGCTTTAATGAGCAGTTTTAGGACTTGACATTAAAGGTATTGGTTTGAGTTGGGTTCAACCTGACTGACCTTGTAGAGGCAGGTGGGACTCATCTAAAACCTTGAGTTAGAGTCAGGTGGCAGCAAAAGGCGGTTTTGAATTGGAGCTGTGTATTTTGAGCTGAAAGAGGGCTGAGAGTAAACAAAGGCACTGCCTTGCATCTGAGGTTAGATTTCCCTGATCTGTGGTGCATTCAGGAACAAGCTAGCAGAAACCCTTTTTATATAGACACACATGATTTCTTTGAAGAAACAACTCCACCACCAGTTTCTCTTCCTAACTGTATGAACGTGCAGTATCGCCAATAACCTCACTAAACCCCAAGGGATGACATCATTACTGCTCTTTGATATGCAGATAGAGGGAGTTGCTATTCTTATCCTACTCGTTGTGCATTCAGCCTATGGAAAACACAAACAGGTTCTCTGCGTTCTCCTGGTGCTTGTCCCTTTCACTGCCTTGGGTTGCAATGCCGCAGAGGATGGGCTGATGGCCTGTGGTCCTTGGGAGGAGCCAGTCCCGCTGCAGACCACAGGCACACAGTTGCCCACCCAAGGAACACACTGAGCGGTTGGCCCCTGGCCTGAAGCATCACATACCATACAAACCTGGTTCACTCGTTGCTGGTATGAGGTCCGAGACTAACCCTATAGCTTGGAACCAAGAGCGGGAGGGGAAAGACAAAGAGATGGTTACAGAACATGTTCTAACCTGTCACAGTGAGACAAGGCTCAAGCTCGACTGCTTCACTCAGTGGACGCCTGTCCAAATACGGACATTTTTCCTACACTCGGTCAGAAAATGTCTGTGTGTGCCAGCCAACAATGCTTTGTCTGTGGAGCAGTTTTTAGCTAATAATACTGTCACTGTGCATGAGCGTCCACCCTGTTCAATGGACCTGGCTCCTTCCTCCCAAAGATCTAGTCGGTGCTCAAAGGAACCCATTTTTTGTCAGTAGAAGATGTGAAAGCAAAAATGACAGAGATCCTCAACAGGCCTTCAGAAGAGAAGTGGTAGATGTCCCATCCCTGGAAACAGTCAACGTCTGGTTGGATAGGGCTCTGAGCAACCTGATCAAGTTGAAGATGTCCCTGTGCACTGCATGAGAGTTGGACTAGATGACCTTCCTGGTCCATCTCAATCCAAACCATTCTATGATTCTATGAAAATGATCTGCGAAATTGCTTTGAACACTGACAGCATCATATGCAGCTGTGTGTCAATTCAGAAGGGAACCATTTTGAAGGTGACTGTAGTTGATTTTCCTAATTTGTTAAATAAAAAGAGTTACAGGGGCAGTCTTGTTTTTTTGGTATCAGACCTTATATGGAAAAATATAGATTTCTCAAATACTCTTTGCTGCTTCTTGCACCAGGGCAGGTTCCGATTAGATACCAGGAAAAGCTTCTTCACTGAAAGGGTTATTAGACACTGGAACAGGCTGCCCAAGGGAGGTGATGGAGTCACCATCCCTGGAGATATTTAAAAGACAGGTAGATGAGGTGCTCAGGGATATGGTTTAGTAGTGGGCAAGCATGGTTGGATTCAATCTCAAAGGTCTTTTCCAACCAACCAATTTTATGATTCCCACTGAACTCCTATGTCTCCAGTAATACCTCCCGTAATACACGCATAGTCTCATTTTTTTTTGTGCTAGTCCTTGTATGTAAGATGTTCCCCTTTAATCTAAGCCATAATTGACAGCTGGCCTTTGCAAAGAGCAATTTCACAGGCGTCAAGACTTTAATCACCACTGCACAGATGAGCTTCCCTTGAGTCACATCAATCCAGCCACCTGCCCCTATTTCATCAGGAGTGAGAAACCCCCCCACAAAACCACAAGCCTATAAAAAGATGGAATCACAGAATGACCTGAGTTGGAAGGGACCCACAAGGATCATCAAGTCCAACTCCTGTTCCTGCATAAGACAACCCAAACATTCACACCATGTGTTTTGAGTGCATTACCCAAATACTTGTTGAATATTGTCAGGCTTGGTGCCACGACTACTTCCCTGGACAGCCTGTTCCAGTGCTCCACCACCCTCTGAGAGAAGAACCTTTTCCTAATATCCAGCCTAGAACTCCCTTGGCACATTGCCCTGCCATTCCAGTACCTGAAGTGGGCCTACAAGAAAGCTGGGAAGGGACTTTTTACAAGGACATGTAGTGATAGGATAAGGGGGGAATGGCTTTAAATTAGACGATTAGACATTAGAAAGAAATTCTTTCCGATGAGAGTGGTGAGGCACTAGAACAGGTTGCCCTGGGAAGCTGTGGATGCCTCCTCCCTGGAAGTGTTCAAGGCCAGGCTGGATGGGGCCTTGAGCAGACTGGTCTAGTGGGAGGTGTCCCTGCCCATGGCAAGGGTGCTGGAACCAGATGATCTTTAAGGGCCCTTCCAACCCACACCATTTTATGATTCTATGACGCACAAATTAAAACTACTGAATGAAATCTGTCATGAATTGCCACATATGTTGATCAACCATCAAACAAAGGGCAAAAATAGGTTTCTAGCAATTCTTTGGCAAGAAGTTATGAGGTCTTAGACTGCAGTAGGTGCTGATCCAGTCCAAAATGGAGTAAGACCACACACCCAGGTGCAGCTAAGGTCTTCTGGTCATCTCTAATTTACGTTCTCTACACGGACATTGCCAACATTTTGTTTTGACCGTGGGATCATCTTTAAAGTCCCTTCCAATCCAAACCATTCTATGATTCTCTCAGGTCCTATAATTGGTCACCAGAATCATAGAATCACCTGGCTGGAAAAGACCTTTGAGATCATCGAGTACAACCGTACCTGTCCACTGCTAAACCATCCCTGAGAAACTTGTCTTCCCATCTTTTAAACCCCCTCAGGGATGGTGACTCAACCACCTCCCTGGGCAGCCTATTCCAGTGCCTGACTACCCTTTCAGTGCATAAATTTTTCCTAGTCTAGTCTGAACCTCCCCTGGTGCAACTTGTGGCCATTACCTCTTGTCCTATTACCTGTCACTTGGGAAGCGCCTGGTGAGGAAGGGAGAGCTGTGAGGAAGGGTTGGTAGAGGAGACGGATTGTTTCTGCTTGCAGTCAGCAAGTGAATTGCTTGGAGATTCCATAGAATTGTTTAGGTTAGAAAAGGCTTTTGAGATCATAGAATGGTTTGGGATGGAATGGACCATAAAGGTCATACAGTTCCAACTCCCCTGCCATGGGCAGGGACATCTTCCACTGGATCAGGTTGCTCAGAGCCTCATCCAACCTGGTCTTGAATACTTCCAGGGCCACCCATATCAGTCCACCACTAAATGACATTCCTGAGCACCTCATCTGCCCTTCTGTTAAATTCCTCCACTGTGACTCCACCACTGCCCTGGGCAACCTGTTCTAGTGCTTCACCATACTTCCTTGAAGATTTTTCCTAATCTCCAATCTAAACCTCCCCTGGCACAACCTGTGGTCATTTCCTCTCATCCTGTCACCTGTCACTTTGGAAAAGAGACCAGCACCCACCTGCTACAACCTCCTTTCAGGCTGCTGTAGACAGTGATGAGGTCTCCCTTCAGCCTCCTTTTCTCCAGGCTAAACAACCGCAGTCCCCTCAGCTGCTCCTCACAACCCTTGTGCTCCAGACCCTTCCCCAGCTCCGTTGCCCTTCTCTGGACACGCTCCAGCCCCTCGAGGTCCTTCTTGTAGTGAGTTCTGTTCTCCAGCCCCTTCACCACCTTAAGAGAAGAGATCTGCGCCTGCTCCTCCTCCTTCCCTCGTGAAGCAGCAGCCCTTTAAGACTAAAAATAAACAAACACCCGCCTCCCCACAGCCACCGCTCCCTCGGGAATCCCAAGCAACGCTGGGCGGTGCCACCAGCCCGAGGCGGGACTCGAACCCGCGAACCCCCAGCGCGCGGGGCTCCACCTTCCCGGGGGGGGGGGGGGGGAGGCTGAATCGCGCATGCGCAGAGGGCACGATGAGGCGGGGGCGCAGCTGCGCAGTCGCTGCTGCCGGCCATGGCTGACGCGTCGCGGAGGGCGGAGTCGGGCACTCAGGTGAGGCGCTGCCCCGCCCCCCCTTCAGCCCCCCCCACCCCCCCAGCGCGGGCACCGGTCCGGGAGGGCAGATGGCGGGCGCTTCCCCTGCGCCCTTCCAGCGGCGGAGGGAGAGGGGCGTCCTCCACCCTGGCGGGACGGGCCGAGGGGAAGCGCCCGGGGAGGGAGGGAGGGAGGGGAGGCCTGCGAGGAAGGGCTGGTGTGAGTCAGAGGAAGGGGAATTGTTTGGGCTTGCAGTCAGCAAGTGGATTGCTTGGAGCGTTCATAGAATAGTTTAGGTTGGAGAGGACCTTTGAGATGACAGAATGGTTTGGGATGGAAAGGACCTTAAAGATCATCCAGTTCCAGTCCCCTCTGCCACGGACAAGGACACCTCCCACTGGATCAGGTTACTCAAAGCCTCATCCAGCCAGGTCTTGAATACTTCCAGGGCCAACGGTGCTTGTCCAGCGCTAAACCACATCCCAGAGCACCTGTTAAATCCCTCCAGGGATGATGACTCCACCACTTCCCCTGGGAAGCCTGTTCCAATGCTTCACCACGCTTTCAGCAGAGATATTTTTTCGTAATAGTCAGTCTGAACCTCCCCTGGCACAACTTGAGGCCATTTCCTCTCCTCTGTTTCTTGGGGGAAGAGACCAACACCCCCCCTCCTTTCAGGCAGTTGTAGAGAGTGATAAGGTCTCCCCTCAGCCTCCTGTTCTGCAGGCTAAACAACCTCAGTCCCCTCAGCCGCTCCTTGTAACGCTTGTGCTCCAGACCCTTCTGAGCATCGTTGCCCTTTTCTGGACACGTTACAGTGCCTCAATGTCCTTGTTGTAGTGAGGGACCCAAAACCAAACACAGGATTTGGGCTGCGGGCTCGCCAACAGTGACTACAAGGGAAGGATTTTCCTGGTCCTGCTGGCCACGCTGTTTCTGATACAAGTCAGGATGCCATTGGCCTTCTTGGCCACCTGGGCACACTGCTGGCTCATATTCAGCCAGCTGTCAACCAGAAACCCCAGGTCGTTCTCTGCCAAGCAGCTCTCCAGGCACTCTTCACCAAGCCTGTAGCGCTGCATGGGCTTGTTATGTCCCAAGTGCAGGACCCAGCACCTGGCCCTGTTGAGCCTCGTACTGCTGGTCACAGCCCACTGATCAAACCTGTCTAGATCACTCTGTGGAGCCTTCCTACCTTCAAGCAGATCAACACTCCAACACAGTTTAGTGTCAGCCACAAACGTACTGAGGGAGCACTCGGTCCCTTCATCCAGATCACTGATAGACATTGAGCAGAACTTCACCCAACACTGAGCCCTACGGAACACGCGCTTGTGACTGACCTCCAACTGGATTTAAGTCCATTTACCACCACTCTTTGGGCCCATCCATCCAGCCATTTTTTTTACCCAGTAATGGTATTTTTTGTGTTATATGCTGAATAGTGAACATAAAAGAATAGAAATGCGATATTTATTTGTTGTTCAAGCTCCGTGTTTTTTCAGGGGGCCCTGTGTTCTTTAGCCCTTTTGACACTTTAAAAGCTGCCATCTCTCAGCAAATGCACACAAGTTAAGGACAGGAGTTGTGCTGTGTGTCCAAGAGGGTAAATGCATTTATTTGTCCATGTTAGCCATTCCAGCAGGGAAATGCACATGGCAGCAACTCCCTGTTATGGAATGGATCACCCACCACATCTAAACAAGGGCAGGATTGCTAACTGATAGGTTAAGGAAGGTTTATATATGAGCATATTGTCCAGAAAAGAATGGTAAAAGCCCTTGAAACAGAAAATACCTAATTTAAAGCATTGCTTCCTCAAATATCCTCATTCATGAGATCACGTTTTAGCAAAAGTTACACTGAGACCACAGTTTTGTACTCTTGCTATTGAATATAATTAATACTACAAATTAGAATTCCTTGCAAAACACCTTTGGTGTATCACAGTAAAATAAATGACAAATTGCTCGCCTATGTCTTCGTGCCCAAAGTTTACAAAAGCTCAGTGAGAGTGGTTGTAGTGGTTAAAAATTAAATTTTGTCTCATACTCAAGATAGGTTTGTATGTGTAAACAGCCTGTGGGTTAGCTCTCGGCCTCTAGCAGAGCTGGAGTATTTAATTTGTATTTCTTTAACATTTTAATGAAGTAATATCTCATTCCTGACAAGACCTACGTGTATGCTTACATTTATGAATAGCTTTGTTGAAACCAATATAGTGTAAGCATATAATGGAACTAGTCAGTGGAATTGTCCATATGCATATTTCTTTATTAAAATGATGAAATTGATGAATTATAAAAGACATAGTTGAAATATTTGAGTCCCATCAGCCTTGTCATTAATTGAATTTAACCCAGCTGTTGCCTAACTCTTGCTGCATAGTTTGTTTTTTACATGTCACTGCACATATGTGCAGTTTCTCGCTAGTATGTGCACTTTTGAAGAACACTTAAGAGCAAAGACCTACCACTGGCAGGTTGCTAAAAGGTGGTGTTTCATATAAAAGACTGTTGTGAAAGAAGAAAAGGGCATCTACAGTTAAATTTTGGAATCTGAAGACTCAAATACGTGATTGGAAAGTATTTTGGTGTTTTTTCCAAGCTCTTTCCATTGAAAGGCTTTCCTCAGCAGTGCAGTCCTGATTTCTGTACACTGTGACAAAGTTTGGGACACCTGATATCCACCACCCAGGTCACCCTTTAGTTACTTATATATTCCCCCCACTTCTTCATTTTACAGAAGAAAATATGAGAAGGCAAAAATAGGAATGCTTCCCCTGGAACAGAGCCAAGGTGGCTTTTGCCGATTTGGAAAACCCGTGTTGTCCTTATCTTTAATGTTGGCAGAGGTGAGGGATGCTTCTCTAGTGAATCATCTCAGCTTTGCTTCTGTCACTCTGCTGAACTGTGGACAAACCTTTGTTAGCTTTGAAGGAAAACTGTGAGCTGTTTCTGCCAGGAACCCCGTTGCTCCCAGCGTGACACTAATGAGGCAAGTGCCTTTGGAGATTCTGCTTCAGAGCTCGGAAGTAAATACAAGTTTGATAAAAACACAGGTGCACTATCATCAACGAATTACCATAAATTACCTACGTGAGCAGTGCTCAGAGTGAGCACCTGTAGTTATTTAAAATGAATATATAAAATCCTCATTTAAATAACTGCAGATTCGTACTTAAACGATAGCTATCAATCTACCGAGTGTTTCCAAAGCTCTAGCAATAAGTTTAAAGAGGTGATAGCCTAAGAAGAGACAGGGACTCATCATTTCCAGAAGAAATAAACTGCAGAGTTTAGGAGCAGGAGACTGCAGAAATGTGTTTAGATCAGACTCCTGGCCCCAGCAGCACACACAATCAAGCCTCTATCGCTGAGTGCCAACAGTGCTTCCTTTGCAAAGAAATGAAGTGTATCAGAAAGCAGCAGCAGGCGGTGGTTTTCCTGTTTCTCTTGACTTCCATGGCTGGATGATGGGACAAGAGACTCCTGGACCTTCTCTGTAGTGGCTGCAATTTTGCGTTGCTGGGGCCAGGGCCAGCCACAGGCAGCCAGTTGCACAGGAGTGCTGCATGTGTAGGGTTTGCAGTGGCCCATGTGGTAGTTTTAAGCTCCTGACTTATGTGCTGCAAGATACATTCCTGTGGCCTTCTCTCCATATGTCCATCTGGATTTTTGCTTTGTCCAGGTCACAGAACCCGTGCTGGTTCCCGAAATATTTAGGTGTTCACCATGTGTAAAATGTAACAGGAGGATCTGCAGATCCAGAGCAAGACCAATTCAGGTGTTTTTATGGCACCTGGATGTTTGGATGTGTGAACAAGCAAACAGAGGCAAACACATTGACATTTTGTTAATGGAAGGAAATGTCAAAATGTCAATGAAAATGTCACACTGAGATTCCCATCGTGACCGCTTGAAGTAAATTCAGGGCCATTTAATGGAGTTTTATTCTACTATTAAGGGCAAGCACAGACACACAACTGTTCAAACAACTTTTAAGACAGTTCATAGCAAGTATAGACTGTCAATGTGGCAGGGAGGAAAGAAAGGTAAGCCACCATGTGTTTAAAGGTGTGTGCTCGCTGCTCATTCTGTGACTGGCTTTAAGGAGGATGGGATAAAACTGAGTGGGATTTGTTTTGTTTAAATCTTTAAATGACAACTGGATGTCTTGGAGAATGGAATATTTGGCACCAGGGTGGGTGTTCTGGCAGTGCTCTGAGCATCCTGATAGTGTCCTTTCCCATGTTTGTTAATACATGTAGGGAATAACAGCGCCTCCAGGACTGGGTGAAATGTTCATGGTTTACGGAAGTTTGCCAGAACTACAAATAGCACAAGTTACGTGAATGCTTGTCTACTTGCTATGCAAATACCTCTCAATTTAAGAAATTGTCTGTGAACCTTGGACTAATTTGTTTTACAGTGGAGTTGCTCTACAAGGGGCTTTGGAGGAACTTGTTTTACAAATTCAAAGTTCTTGCAGAGCCACTGGCAGCTAATTGCTTTTGATCATTCTTAATCCATACTGAGTTGGAACAAGTAACAATGATATGGGATTGTAGTCCTGAAGAGCCTGATATGACTGTTCAGATGAAATGTACGTGTTTTTACTTATAAATGCTGAGAGGGGCTGACTCAGGAGACTAATGATGGGTAATGTTTCACCTTTCACACCTGTGTTGTGGAGGGTATGGCTATTACAAATGATCTTCTTTCCCTTTGTTCCATCAAACGGCATCCCTGCTCTATTCTGGAGGCAATCCCTCTGGTATTCTACCCATGCAGCTTTTACATTTGCTTTGTTTTAAGCTTTATTTCCCCTAATGTATGCCCATTCCTTATTGCTGTTGGGTTTCTGTGCTAACTGTTTGTAGGGATGGAACCTTAGCTTGCTGCAGACCAGACAATAGATTTCTGTATGTATTTCTGAAAACATTTTTAAAATCAAACTTATCTTTTGACAGGGCTCTCATGGAAAACTCCCAGTTCTCAGAATCCTTTAAATTTGATTCCCAAGGTCCATTATTTTGAGTTAACAGCTTGTCTCTCCTGTCTTTTCTTTAAAAGCTACTTGCACGGCTTGAGGGCAGAAGTTCTCTGAAGAATCTTGAACCTTGTCTGTTTGCTGAGGAGGGATCTCCTGTTCATGGTAAAAATGTATCTTTATCCCATTTATAGAAAGTGTTGTATTCTCAGAGCAATATGACAGAGATAAGCATACAAGAAGATCTTTTGCACTGGATTCAGAATTTTAATTGTGAATGTTGTTTTACTCAAACTAGGTAAAATGAAATAATGTGACATCACCATTCTGAACATTATTAAATGGACTTTAAAATATCTACTTTCTGAGAATCAAAACACAGGCACAAGTAAGGAAATACCAAGCGTGTTGGCGTAGTACTTTCAGAGGAATTTGTACTAGATTCTGTCATTCAGCCTTTTTTTTTTAATTAGCGGCGTAAAAACCGCCACAAAGTAATAACTGCAGGAACTGGCAAAAAACTCAAAGAGTTCAGCGATATGGAGTGGTCTAGGTCAGTTCAGAAAAGGGCCGTTAGCAAACAATATTTTTCAACAAAGGCAAGTCATAAAGCAATTCAGTCTTGATCTGAAAAATCTTGGAACTTTGGCACAATTCCATGATGAACACAGGTACTAAGCTGAATGAGTTTGTGGACAATGTTAGGATCAAAATGTCTTTTGTAGACTTTCAATGAATAAATAAGAATTTCAAATCAAGAGAAATTTGGCTACCTCCTAATGATGCCAATCAAAGTTTAAGGTAGATTCATCTTGCAAGAAAATTTAAGAGCAAGGTTGGATGTTTTAAGGAAAGAAATTACTGAGCTAAACAGAAATTAGTGTACTTAGTAATTCCTTGATAATTCAGGAAGTCAGGCTGGTTTTCCAGATTGTGTGAAGTTTCATGGAAGAGGCAACTCTGGTAACACAAAACTAGAAATATAGAGTAGAAAAGAGGTATGAATGGCAAACTGTAAGGATCAAGCTATGAGGTACAACAGTTGTTGAATGTATGTATAAATGAATGGGTTTCACATGAAAAGTGTGTGACTGCAGTGGTTATCAACATACTTGTCTGCAATTTGGATTCCCACAAATTATAGAAGGTTCAGAAGAAATACAAGAAGAGGCAATAAAAAGAATCAAGATAATTGGATGAGAGATGATGCTTCATCTTCAAACACAGTCACTGCAAGACCATTCATGTATTATTTCACACTTCAGAATACGTTAGAGGTGTAGCAATATATATGATTCCTTCCCCTGAAAGTTTTGAATATGATATAAGAAAGATAAAAAGCAGAGAAATACTGGTAAGCCAGTAGGAATGGAGCAGAGAAGATTATTTAAATAGTCTCAATTCTGTTTTGTTTTGTTACCCACAAGAAGAATTAAGAACAATGGTGAAATTAGTATGGGCTTCACAAGGTTCCTGAAGCCTGAACAGTTTTTTTAAAGATGACACAGTTTTGTTTTGAAAAATGCAGTAAGAGCAAGTGCCAGTCTTTCAGTCTATTATTTTAATGAACTTAACACAAAACAAATATTTGAGGCTAAACTGGCCACGTTCTGGTAGAACAGACTATAAAAAGCCTTCCTGGAGGTCAATAATTGCTTTTGTCATTACAATGCCCTGTGTTATGTATTCCATTCATCCAATGATCAGTTGACCTTAAAGCTTTGTAGATAGTTTATGTCTCTCCAGAGACTGTTCCAGAACCTCAGTTCTGAGATGGCTGAAAACCTAAATTCATCACTGGTTTCCCTATGTCAACATAGTCATTGACCTTCTGAAGCACCTCTGGTTTTCTTCTGCTTTTAACAAATGGCATCGTTCATTATCCATATTGGTCATCCTTTTTGTCTGACATTAATGAAGTTGCATAACATCTTAGCACAGATCTTTATGTACATAAATGGACATCACCTTTTACTACATTTTTGCTTTCTCTTTTAGTACTACACTATAAGTCCATCTGTTATTTTGATGTGTGTTCTCATTCAGTCTTAAATCCCTGTTGAAGACCTACCTCGCCTTTCATCCTGAACTTGACTTTTAGTAGGTCACTGTGGAATACTGTAGTACACTGCCCATGAAGTCTGCACCAAACAGCATTTAATGTAAAATGGTACGATTAAAGCAGTGCAAAGACCTAAATGATTCATTTTCCTGATGGTATTTGGAACACATAAATGTATGCATGAGGTTTTAATAAACTGTCCAAAGGTTACATCATACTTAAGTGTTCATAACATGTATGTTGGAGTAGTATAAAATAGCAACAGCTCATATAGGCACTGCTGTGATATTTCAGTCACTGCTTCTAATTATGATGGACTTGTGTATTTAGGAATACATAAGCATATTAATTACATACCATTTAAGCTCTTCTGGAATGGAGCAAAAGTGACATGAGCTTTAAATAATCTTCCACTATTGACAATCATTTCTCCTGTGCCACTGGTCTGAAGGTGTGGGCATCAGTGTAAGTCTCTAATGTTCAGCAGTTGTATGACACCCAACGTTAACTTGGAATAAATATTAGGCCTTTCTACTTCCCTTAAACCGTGAAAATATTAGTGACAACTTCTGCACAGTGTTGTAAATTACTAGTCCAGTAACTTCAGCATATCCAGTGATGTGAAACTTGTAGATCTATTGCTGAGTATGCTAATCGCCTGTTTATAACTGCAGCATCAGAAGAGTTTAAACAACTGGTGTAATGATTAGAGACAAAACTTAAGTCTTCTCTCATTCAAAGATTACACTGCATTGATGGCCAGGGCTGAGCACAATGTTTCAGTTAAAAATATATTAGTGTTACAGAAATATTTACATTCCTGCAACATCTTGTATGCCATGGCAGAGCAGTGGACTACTGTATTCATTAGTCTGCCTGCCCGTAGTGGGGACGGTTCAAGCTATTGTGAGCCAAGCAATGTTTTGTCCTTAAAACAGGCTTCTTGAATTTCCTATGAAGTCATTCCGCTCATCCATCTTGATCTGTTAAATCTTCACAGTCTTAAGGCTTTATTAACCCAGTTAGTTTGTCTTCTACATGTTTTGCCAAGCTAATGGAACATTCATCTGTTGCTATTTTTAATGCTCGGCAACACCAATTCTAATAGGAAAATTTCCCATTAACTTTCTTTCATGCTAAAGTATCTGCTTGCACTTTGCCTCTCAGACTGTGTCCATCCCATAACAGGATCTCTTTGCTCTCTTTTCAAAGTGTTTTGATAGGAATGGATGATGGTAATTTTGATCTAAGTTTCTTCTGTGGCCTATTGTGAGGGTGTCAAAGGCTTCTTGAAAACATCGCTGGCCATGTTTCCTCCTCTGCTGCATCATGGTTTGTCCACTCTGATCCAGAAGGATGAATTTCCCTTCTTATCTTGCTGTAACAGCCTGGTTGCTAATGTAATGAAACTCTACATGTGTAGATGTTGCTATAAATGGCGCCTGGTTTGCACCCGTTCTTTTTGTGGGCAACCTCTTTGATAATCATAAAGGCACAGAAATCCCCCGCTTTCTTGAGGTTTTCTTGCAGTCTAAACTGTTACTCTTTTCTCAGTAACTTCAGTGTTTTTGCCAGACTACAGCCCGGGTGTGTATCTTGTTTAGCAATATTGAACAAGCTTTGAAGGGTGCGTTGCTTTCTTGCTGTCAAAATTTATAAACTACCACCACAGAAACTCCTCTTAGAATGATTTTTATTCGACATAGAATTTTTGCTTGAATTTCTTAATTCTATCAACAGAAGTTCATCCAATGTTATTTTGTGCATTACAGGTCCCTTATGTAAAGTTTTATAGGAGTTACTACAAAGACATCCCAATGAAATGTCTTCAAATGGCTAAAGTTAGGCATTTATTTCAATTTTTTTGAATCACTACCAAACAGAAACTCAGATTTGCCCACAAACTCTGTATTTGCCATATAGAGTTGCTGGTTTTTATTAAACCGGTCATATTGGTGGAATTCAGGTGTTGGTCTGGATTCAGAAATGCCAGTCAAGAGTGGCAGAACTCTTGTGCCGAAGCCAGTGGCAGACTGAAGGTACACTTTGTTCCTTAACAAGAGGTGCCTTACGCAACTGTTCTAAAATATTTCAGTAGACTTGAAATATGAGGGAATGACCTACCCAGCACATTCAGAAGTTTGTCCAAGCTGGTATCTTAACCCGTCAGGGTGTGGTTACGTCCCTGGTGCAGTCAGTGCGACAGTAGAGCAGCTGCTGGCTGCAAGTGGCAGAATTGGACATTGCGGCCTTTGAACGGATAAGTTAGGGTCTGAGAGGCAATCAAGCTTTTTAATAAATTTCAAAGTATCAGAAATTCAGGAAAATGGAAATGCAGTTGTGGAGCAGCAGGGAATTTCATTATGGAAAGACAGGCAGCCTGAGTGTCACAGAAATGGGTAGAATTGTCACATCAGGTGTAAATTGCTTTCAGTGCTTGCAAATGAGTGAAGTAAGAGCTTAGTTTCTTCCCCACCTGCCTCAGCCCCTCATCCTGAGCTACATCTTGACATTATGTGCAGTTATCAACAAGGACATCCTCTGGAAGTTGAGTAATGACATGAAGAACCCTGTTAACTCAGGCAGGCGCAAACATGTTTAAGTAAAGTTGCAATTAATTCTCTACTCTAGCATGCCTCCTATGAAAAGCTGTTATGCCATTTGCGCTTGCCAAGGCCATAGAAATCTCTCACCTTCCTGCAATTACATTTGTGTGATTCTCCTTACTGTGTGTCTTTTCCCTTCTCCCTAAAATCCAAAATGTCATAAATAAAACATTCAGTTTCCTAAATTAGAAATCTATAAAGAGCAACTAATAAATTAACTTTTTTTGGAGTCTTGCTCCGATATCATATATAAGAAGACTTTTAAAAAGACTTTAGAGTATCTTGCATTCACATCCAACAAAACAAGTGGTTTTCTAGTAAAAGATAATGCTTTGTTTTAATTAATATTTTAAGTTCATGTGATATTATTGACTCAATGGATCAGGCAGTTAGGCTGAGTGTGTTTATGAACAGAAATTCTTCGCTTCAGACTGTAGAGTCATTGCCTGGAGTTCAAGGAATCTGCGAATCGCCCTTGTCAAAAGCAGCAGTTTCATATTGTGAGCACAACAGAAGAATATAAGCAGTGAATAAATGTACTGGCATTCTCTTCACTACTCATGGATTCCTGTTAGTATCTTGTGACACATGCAGATATTGAACAAGACTACAGCAGACATGAAATGCTGAAGGACACTCTGTGCTATAAAAATAGATGTGCCAACATGATTTGGACCTCTGATATATCAACTTTTTTTTTTTTTTGCTTGTCCACTACTTTTTTATGTGTGTCTCACTTTTGTGCAGAGTGTAAATAGATGATTTCTTAGCCACTTCTATCTAGCAGCTTCCTTTTCAGCCTCCATCTTCCTGCAATGATGAATGAAATGCAGTTGCCAGCCTTTCATTTGTGTCAGTGTCCTAGATGCTATTGACAGGGAAGGGCAGGGGGGTTGCAACTTTTGTTCCCATTTGATTTTCTTCACTCTAGAGGCCTATCTTGAAAATTGAGATTTCTCTTGATAGATGGTAACCAGGATTTAAACAATTTTTTGACTGTCTAAAATGCAGCTTCCAATTAGTGGAATAGTGAGTAAACACTGAAAACTGAGCTATAAATGCTCTTACCTGACAAGTCAATTTGCTGCTTTGTTTTTGAACAGGAGATGTTGTTGAATTCCATGGTCCAGAAGGGACAGGAAAAACAGAAATGCTTTATCACCTAGTAGCCCGCTGCATCATTCCGAAGTCAGGAGGAGGACTGGAAGTAAAAGTCATGTTCATCGATACAGACTACCATTTTGATATGCTTCGTCTAGTTACCATTCTTGAGAACAGGTTGGCACAAAGGACAGAAGAAATGATAAAGCAATGCCTGGGAAGGCTTTTCCTAGTGAACTGCAGTAGTAGCACTCAGCTGCTCCTCACTCTCTACTCTTTGGAAAACATGTTCTGCACTCACCCATCTCTCTGCCTTTTGATTTTAGATAGCATCTCAGCTTTTTATTGGATAGACAGAAGCAATGGAGGAGAAAGCCTTAACTTGCAGGAGATGAATCTGAAGAAATGTGCTAACTTCCTTGAAAAGCTTGTGAGAGAGCATCACTTGGCCCTCTTTGCAACCACACAGACACTTATGCAGAAATCTACAAACTCTGCAGAAAGCCCTTTTCCTTTAAAATTTCAGCATGAAACTGATACAGACTACAGACCTTACTTGTGTAAATCGTGGCAACAAATGGTAACCCACAGGATATTTTTCTCTAAACAATGTAATTCTGGCAACAGCACAGGTTTTACAGTTGTTTCTTGCCACCTCAAGAAAAACCATGTAGTAAAACGTTCATTTACTGTTGCAGAATGTGGAGTTCAGTTTTAGCTTCAGTTTCTTTTTTAAAAGTCTTGCAAATCCTGGTGCTGAAGGCCTGATTGGGGCTAGGCAGATTTTAGTACCTTTTAAACTAGTTGATTATTGCTGGGCAATTAAGAATTTTTGTCACCGTTTTCTTAAAATTTAGCGAAGGAAAAGAAATGGTAAAATACTTGAATGACTGTAGATGTTCAGTGCAAACTAGTGAGGAATGTTGAAATTACTTGCTTGTGATTAATGCATAAAGAGAAAATGATAACCAAAGACATTTTAAAGTTCTAGTATCCTTCAGTATTCCAACCTAAGTGGTATCTGGCCAAAGGCACTGACTTCATTTCTGGGTCTTGGTGCTTTTCACTCCTCCTCTTCTAAGCTACAGAAATAGAAGCCGAGTTGTCCGTGGGGGAGGACAATGTGCAAAAAGTTGAGTGTGCACTCTTTATAAATATTGGTCTTAGTTTATTCCCAGTAGCCTAGGGCACACAAAATGCATTCACAACTTTGCCTGAAGCAGAGGATTCATTTTCACAGCTTGTTAAATAGTGGTAATCCTGGCTTGGTAATGCTTCAGGCTTACAGCCCCTCTGTTGATGTTAGCCTGTGCTTGGAGAAGCAAGGATTGCAGGTTTTTCAACCTATACAGACATCTGGGTTTGAAGAATCTACAGCTATCGCAGAAATGAAGCCCTGATTTCCATAACTGAAGGAAAACTAAAGACCCTGCTCTTGGGTACCTGTGAGGTTGTGCTGCATGCAGAAAACGGTTTGGTCTTTGAAAATAATGAAGTGTAGGTTAGGGGTTGTTTTGGGTGTGGGGTATTGTTTTTTCATGGTTTTTTTTTTCAGATGTATGCACAGACTTTTTATTTTTCTCTTCCCTCCCTCATTATTCCCTCCCACTTCTTTCTCTTCCCCAGTCTCTCTAAGAAATCCAGGAATGCCATGCCTCTGGTCTTAACCAATATGTATTTGCCACATGTAGAACATTTGTGTGCAGGATTTGGCATGCAATATGTTGCAGTTCTGGCAGAGAAGATTCAGAACTTATGGGAAATGCCCTACAGTTCTGGCAAAGAATACCATACTATTTATTAACTGAGAGTGCCCTTTGAAAGCTTCAAAGTGCTTTACAAGAAAGAAAATTGCACACAGTACATTATTTAATACAAAAACTTACATTAGCTTACAAATTTAAATTACTCAAACAAGGAGAAAATATTTCTCACAGCAATATTTGTTCAGTCATGTTGCACAGCACGTTTTATAGTTTAGATTGAACAGATTATTAACAAAAATGCATATTAAGAAGTATCTAGCACAGTATCTTTTTGAGGAAGATGCCTAAAAACTCTGTTGTGAGACACTTACTTTTTAATTTCCTGACTTTGAAGGCCGTTTTTTTCAAGCTGAATGTATTCCCAGCTGTGCGTAGTTAGGCGTACATACCCAGACTTCCGTACGTAGAGCTAGGAGTGTGTGTCTGTACTGTTTGTTTAGAGAATTTGGCATGTCTTTGGCTGGATTTGGCATCTGATTTGGCTGGATTTTTGCAAAGATGCTGAGTGTCCTGCCTCTAGCAGCAGCCGGTACCAAAGGTTTTGGGAAGAGTGTGAGGAAAAGCCAGCCTCTCACTGGCACAGCCTTCTGCAGCCTGGGGCCTGGGGACCTTCTGACCAGAGCCTGTGGTCAGACCAGGGTTTGATGGCCATTGACTGGACCTATCATCTGTTAGTTCATCCAATCCATTTCTAACTGACCTCTTCCTTTCCATCCTGTCTTTTCACAGTGAGTTCAGTTTAGTTCTTCTTTCTGTGGGAAAACATCCTTTTGTTTCCCCTCTCATTTTAAACCTTCCATCTGATCGCTTCTTCAAACCATCAGTTCTCTTACTGTGACACGTGAGCGACGTTTGCCTTTTCAACATCCCTGCAGAGGTGATGATTTTATAGACTGACGTTTCATTGATCCTTTCTCTTCCATCAACACCAATGCTTATTTTATTTCAAAACTTGCGTAATAACACAAATACATGAAAAACACACAGCTTAACAATTCAGCCTAGACTGGACCAAAGTTAGATGGTTTAACGTGAGTGGGTGCTTCCACTGGGAATTGTTGTAAAGAGCATTCTTGATTTTTTGTAAAAAACTGGGAAGATTCAATTAGAACTGTGGAGTTTTTAACTGAAAATCACAGGACTACATAATTTCTACTCAAAAAAAACCAATAATCCCCTCTCTATTGGAGAATACAGCTACACTGAAGATTAATGGCTTTGTAAAATCATACTTGATAAAAAATACGTTTGAGAAAAAAAACCAATGGAAATATTCTGGCATTCCCATCTGGGGAAAAATGCTTTTATATTATTCACAATGTAGTTTATATTATGCATTGTACAATAAAAGAAATGCCTAAATTGAAACAAAGCCAAAGTTCTTGTTCATCAAAAGGAGCACCTCAGGAAATTTTGGAGTTTCCCAGTTTTATTTTTACTTCGAATGCAGACAGATTTATTTACATCCTCTGGTAATTGTAATGCTCCACGCATTTGTTTTAGGTGTACAACGAGCCTGGCTTTCCGAGATGCTGAGCATCTGCCTGTCCCTGTAAGAAGGGATAGGCAATATGCAGTCTGGGAGTGCACTGGCCTTATCCTCTGCCAAAATTATACCAGTTGGAAAAACGAACCTTTAGGATACAAGTCTTAAGAAAGATGCAGTGATGCAGAACCTGGGAGGCAGCAATTTTCTTTGTACCTTAATTAACTGTAGATATTAAAAATGTATTTTACCATTTTTTTAAATGGAGAATTTTCTCTATTAAAACTACGTGGAAACCATAGTTAGTGGAGAATGCACTCCTCACCAGCCAGGAACAGTGTACTAGAGATGGTGTTACATTTAGTATATAATATTAAACCCAAGTTCTCCTCTTTCACCTAGACCTAAGTTACTGCCCAGTCTCCAGCTCACTCGCTGTCTAACCTGGAGTGAGCTGTGCTGCTGCAGCTCAGTTTCCCAGGGAGGAAGAGCTTTGAGGGTTAACAGGCTGGAAATCTGACCTGCAAATGATAAGTGCCACCACATATCACTAAGGGCAGGATGCATGTATTCCTAAACTCTTCATTTAACCGAGTATTTCTTAGAAATGAAATCCTTTCATATCTGAGTCATTGTTCTTCAGCTCATTGTTGTAGTAGTAAGGCTTTTGTAGGAATAGGAACTCTTCGCATTCCTTAGAATTGTTTTTCATATGCAACATCGAATTAAAGCAGCAATATTGAAATAAAGTGGAACTAGTTCACCCTTTTTTACCTATTCATTGTATAATGAGAGAGCTTTTGAGGTATTTTTCAAGGTTTACAGGTATTTTTAAATAAATGGGTATTTGTATGAACACCTGGAAAGAAAATGCCATTTTTATATTCATCAAAAAGTTCTTTGTACTCCTAGGCTTTTGTAATAGAATGAATAAAATACAAATAACGGTGTGTTTTGTTTAAGTTTGTCCTTAAACATAAAATTCAATTCCCTTTTTCTTACATAACCAATTCCAGCCACTTAATTTTCCTTAGAGTCCTGGAAATACAGGAGATAAAGGTTCTCTTGTGGAAACATACCTGCAGTTGTATTTTTGCTGGAAACTAATGGGCAAAGGCAAAAGACCATTCCATTTTGATGGCTGCTGGACTTAAGGATTGGACCGCATCCTGAAGAAGAGCAGGACATTGTAGTTACTTTCCATGGCTGCTCTTGAAATCCTTTATTCAAATATATTTTTGACATACAGATATGACACTGGGACAGTGCGTGATCATTTTGTGATCAGCAAGCCTTGTACCAAACAATACCCACCTCAGGAGAAAGCCAAGCCACATCACCTGACTGAAGCTCATGGAGGAAGCTGCAGTGAATATTCACCTGCCTGAAAGCTGCAGATAGTTTTTCATGTATCCAATAGCTATACAAAAGTATTTTGTAAAGAATAGGAAGCACTGGAAGAGCTTGAAAAATACTGGCAGTGGAAAAAACTCAGACAGGGAAAGGAGTATCAGCACAGGGCACGTACATGATCTTCTGGGTAGAAAACTGATACCCTGCTGCAGTCTCTGAAATAAAAGGTCTTGTCATCCCTGTGTGTGAAAAGACAGCAGAATGGCAGTGAGCTATGCATGAAGTGTAGTGCAACAGAAGGATTCTGGAGCTGTTAACCAACACGTCAGGTGTGGTAGTGCTTTCAAATATAAAGTTGGACATGGTCAGCCTGCAGGTTCTTCCCACCAAGGGATGAAGCTGGTGATGTATTCCACTATGCAGATGCTATATAGCTTATTTATAATGAAAATAGAAAACCCTGCTCCTCTGGGCCCAGGAGGAATTAAAGGTAAAAACAGACTTCCTTTTTTTAATGTTTTTTTTTTTTTTTTTCCCTCTAGCTCTAGGCACCTTCCCAACAGTCAGCACTTCACTCCAAAAGCACTCCCACAGCTTTCTGTGTCAGGGCTGTGCTTTACTGGAAGCAGATAATTTTCGTAGAATCATGGTCATAGTTTTCTCCTTAGCTGAGCATTTATGTATACGCTCTCAAGTACCAGTGCAGACTGGGATACCCAAGTACAGAAGACTGAACCCATGAGACACATCAGTCTTACTGGTAAATAGCTTTGGAGACTTCATTCAATTTGCAATCAGGAGTAGTGCCACATTGGAGCAGGTGATTTTGAAGAAACGTGGCTGTGACTTTCCTTGGGAAAATTTGACAGTTTTCCCTCTGCTTTTCCACACTGCTTTGCATCCTGCCCCAGCCAACTGGTCGGTGTACCTTTGTAGGCCTCAGTGCTCAAGGACAGCAGAGACAAGCTGTCAATGCCTTGCCAAGTGCTGGTGAACAGCCACATTCTGGATCTTGGCGTTCTTGTACTGCAGGAGCTGGCACAACCACTGTAGTTTTTAATTTAAACCATTTGCCAAGCTTGTTTCTCATGTGTCTAACTGGGCCTGTGCTAAAGGCCTCCTAGCTTCTGGGGAGAGATGAAAGAGAAGAAATCTTGGTTCTGAGTAATAAGAAGGACAAGATTTTTAGGAAGTTGCTACAGAAAGAGGCCAAGCAAGTCCGTGAGGTTCCTGGCAGTGGCAGATAGACATCAGGGCCTTGAAGGTCCAGGAACAGACCCTGTATCTCCCTTACCGACTGTCCATATTGCATAGGGGTGAACAGGAATTTTGACTTGGAGTATCTGCATAGGCTTATAGAGAGAAGAACGTTCTATGGTGGACAGTGCTGTCTCTGAAGCACATCTCAAAAGCTCTACTCAAACCCGCCTCCAGCCCAAAATCTCCACAGACTCCCAGCCTCCTCCTCCAGAATATGAACAGTAGTACTGCACATTTGCCTTTTGTGACCATGAGGGACACTGTGTGATTGGTAGATGGTGCTGGGCATTGTCATCTGGGGCACGTTTGAGCTGCACTTTCCAGCTTTAACAGTTCTCTGCATATCCAATATGATGACACCGGTCTGTGAAAATGCAATAGCGAGTCCTTGCCCTTTGAACGGAGAGACAGCCGACTGCAAACCCATCCTCCAGACTCAGTCAGCATATTGGTAACACCAGCTCTGTGCCCCAGCTAACCTCCAGTCTCCAGTGCTGTGTATCCACCAGGTTCAATTGAGAACCCTTCTGCACAGAAGTGCTCAACTTCATGCATTATCCCACAGTCGTGTTACAAATATGCAGTATTTGGACCAGGCAATGAATAGCTTTAGAAAATCATAGAATCATAGAATGTTTTGGATTGGAAGGGATATTGAAGATTATCCAGTTCCAGCCCCCTGCCACTGGTAGGGATACCTTCCACTTGATAAGGTTGCTCAAAGCTCCATCCAGCCTGGTCTGGAACACCTCTAGAGATGGGGCATCCACTTCCCTGAGCAACCTGTGCCAGGTGCCTCACCACCCTCACAGGAAAAAGTTTTCTTCCTAATATCTAATCTAAATCTCCCCTCTTTCGGCTCAAAAACATTCCCCCTTGTCCTATCCCTTCATTCCCTGATAAAGAGCTCTTGCCCAGCTTTCCCCAAAACCCCCTTTAAGTACTGGAAAGCTGCTATAAGGTCTCAGTGGAACCTTCTCTTCTCTAGGCTGAAGAATCATAACTCTCTTAGCCTGTCTGTTTTCCGACAATGATGTCACATTTTGTGAAATTATTCCAGTGCTTGTATTTTCATCCATCAGAAAGAAAACTATGCTATTAGTGAAATTTATTAATAACCCAAGCAAATTATATAAACCAGTTGCATAGGCACTGAAGGTGCAGGAGCTAGTAAAGCCAGGTATTTGAATAGGCCATGCAGTTAAAGGAAGGGGCTCACAGACTTTAAAATCCATGGAGGCATTCAAAATAGGATTATTCTGCAACCCTGTTCACAACAAACCTTGCAGGTTGACACTACGCAACGCTTCCCATTGACCGATACGGCCTGCATAAGCGCTCTGAGCGCATTAGGCCTGAAGTCCTTGGCTAAAGATTAAAACTTAAACACTCCATCCCTCCGGGTAAATGCACAAAAATATTTGCTAGCACAGTCATTGTTTTTGTGGATGTGTCCCATAAGCATCCTGACAGCCGGCTGAACTTTCTTCTTCGCTCCCACAAGTGTGGGTAAATAAAATAGCACTCAGCGCTAGCTGGAGGCAGGCAGGGCTCAGCTGCCTGGTGCCTGCCAGAGTGTGCTCATGATCTGCTGCTTGGCCTCCCAAAGGCACTGCTGGCTGCTAAATGCTCAGGAGAGTTTCAACTCCTGCCATGGCAGAGGACTGAGATTCACCCCGACTCAGAAGGTAAATCCTAACACGCCTGATTTTCATCATGTTGGCCACAGTAGCAAATCAGACTTTCTCAGTGGTGGAAAGGGAACTTTGCAACATTTCTCAGGTCCTTGCTGGTTGCAGGTCAGCTCACACATCAGTAAATCACTCCAGGGACCAACCTCCAGCAGCACAGCCCACAGGAAGGTTTCACCTGGAGGCACCTGCTGGGAAGCCCACCATGGCTCCTCGAGGGATGCTCCTCCAGGCATAGGGAGAGCAGGCTCCTCTCCCATAGAGCACAACGCTCAAATGTGGTGGCAGTGACTCTGAAACACTGTCCTGGAATGCAGAAACCACCAAGTAAATGCCTTTCTCTCGGATTGATCAAATTCCTCAGCTCTACACATGGCTCTGCTTTGCTGGGATCACGTGCCTGTGTTTTGCGTTGAAGTCACTTTTTTTTTTAAAGAAACTCAAATGGTTTTGCTGCTCTGAATGAAGGATAGAGGTTGTAGCTCCTAGTGTTGGTGACATTTTACCCATCGCTGGTAGTATTGGCCATGAACTGCGTGTTAACAACTCAGAGCAGCATAACAAAGAGTGTTGAGATTTCAAAACAGGCTTTTCTTTTCATATTTGGGTTTTATTGCCACTATTCATATCTCTTCCAGGAAACAAAATTTCCCAATACTTCCTTTTCTGGTAAGTCATAGTGTGTGTGTGTGGTCTCCTACCCACAGGAGACCCGAGAGGTGAAAGGCAAGGAAGGGACAAAGTCTCTGGGTTTATTTTCCAGACTGAAGCCACTCTCTGGTTTGGACTGCACGTTACACAGCAATCTTGTTCTACTCGTGGATTGATCAAAGATACCATGAGCAATGGGAGAAGTAGGAAGGAGTACAAGAAGACAGTGCAGGCGAAGCCACAGACAGAGAGGTATTTAAATGAACGCACTGGATATAAAGAGACCAGAATTCTGCAGCATCAAGAGCCAAGAGTAAAACTTTGAACTATTCCTTCGGAATTTGCAGTTTTACATATACAGCACAGCTGACTTAGAGCCCAAAGATGGAAACTTGCAGACACAGAAAAATGAGGCTGATTTTCTGGATCTTTTTATCCTACAACCTGTTTCTCCAGGAACAGTGTCTAATTTCTAGGAAAATAAAAGAAAATGCTTTCTGCTTGGATAAGAAATCACAAAATACCACTGTAAATGTTCAAAATGTGCTGAGTTTCCAGTACTTAGAATTAGTGGCTGGCTGATCTCTGCTCTGGAGGATTTCAGTGTCATTGTTGTCCTGCCTTTTATTTGAAGCTAAAACCATTATTTTGGGGAAGCAGGTAGGTTTTCAGACCTAAAAAACATTCAGTGTAATTACAGGGTAGGATATTCTAAAACTAAAATGTTAATTTGTCCCCAGACTGAAAGATACTTTTAGCTGCCTCTAGGATTCATGTGAACAGCAACACAACAGGCAGGACAGAAGGCATTTCGTCTTGCAAAGCCATCACAATATGGAACAGAACATTCAAAGAGGATGGAGAAACCCTTTAGCTCCAGCACCTTTTAAAGAGAACTGAATGCAAAGTGCATTTTCTTATGCTGTAGTCTCCCATCCCAGGTTTCCTCCCTGTCTTAAAGCAGTGGGCCCAAGCTCAGAGCAGTGAATCTCCCCTTGCCAAAAGCATCTCTCTGTAAGCCAGCATAAATACAAGTAGAGACTGGAGCCTCATCTCATTTTGGACTTTGCCCCACAGGTCTCCTTCTCACTAGTTCATTGGTTTTGATACACAAAACCCTGTAATAATCCTGGGTAGGGTGACATTAGACTGTGAATACCCAAGAAAAGAGAGGTCAGAGTGTAGTCTCGATACAAAGAATCAACTCCCCCCAATCCTATGCAAATGTGTAAAAGCCTTAAGTACTCCTGAATAAGGAGTTGCCTTCCTGTAGACCTACAGCTGATGGCCTTGTTCAAGTATCCATTTTTAATGCATGAAAAGAAACGTAGGAGATGATAGTTGAGAATGCAGCTTGCCAAAACTTCTGCCCTGAAACAGCAAAGCCTAAAGATTTGGTTTAAAATGATTTAGCGAACACAAGTCTAAAAGGCTTTAGTACAGCTTTGCAAAAAAGAAGCAGCTGAACTTCAGACACAAAATGGTTCTGATAGTGCTGCAGGCTGGATTCATGTTCATCTCTGACCACCAGCTCAAGTCACAACATTGCTTATTTGCTGGCAGTCTGTGTAGCCAGCGTTCACAAACACAGGGCATGGTAACTCCAGAGCAACCTATAGTTTTAAATGCTGATGACTACAGCATAAGCTAAACAATAAACCTATCTAGAATAACAGACTTGAAACAATGTGAAGAAACAGATACAGACAATGAAAATAGAAATACTTCCCATCTGAACATATATATATTAAATAATTTGAAGCTAATAACTAATAGAAGAGGTCTTACTAGTCCGGAGAAGCTACTCCTTGGATGATGACTTGTTACTTATTGCCTGACTTTGGATATCTTTCCCAGAACAGACTGCTTAACTAGCATAGATCTCGTTGGGTTTTATCAATTGTCTTTGTCGAGCCCTAATGGCATTGTTCAAGTTTGACTTTGCACAGAAGCCACCATCAGAAAGGCGTTACCGAGCGTGCTGCGCTGCTGCTGCGGCTCAGGGCTGTCAGCGCAGTGAAAGGATCGCAGCCGCACAACCCAAGTTAAAGCTGCCTCCTGCCAATCCACCACATGTTAAATTCCAGTAAATTGCTTAATTAATGTAACGAATGCAAACTGCACTCCAGTCTGTGCTATGGGTAGCTGGAAACACCCTCTCGTACATAAGCAACAATGCCTTGTCCTTTAACAATGTGGCCTAGATTTTATCTGTTCCTAAGAACTCCTGCTTGCGCACCACTTGGAAATTTTCCTATTCCACTGTACAGAAAGTATTTCTGGTTAACTATTTTGGTAGTCTCATTTATATTCCCTATTTCTAGAAAGGCTCGTGCATATGTTTAATGCATGAATGGTTCCAGGGAAGTCCAACTGGACTTTGCATCTATACCTAAAGCTTTTCTCCAGCTGTAACTGAACCAGGTTTCTAACAGTAGTCCATTATTCCTCCAGCTGGAAAGTCAAAAACCCACCATTGACTGTACAAGCATAGATGTTACAGAAAGATTTGTGCATTTTTATTTTTAGCCCTTTTAATTCTTTTTTCTACCCCTCTGAATTCATATAATCAAAGAAATACTAAGTCTGGAAAAGACCTCTAAAGATCATCAAGAGGTCCAATCATCCCAGTACCACAATGCCTACTAAACCACATCCCGAAATGCCACATCTGCATGTTTTTTTATCTCCTCCAGGGATGGTGACTCCATCACTTTCCTGGGCAGCCTGTTCCAATGCATCACCACTCTTGCAGTAAATAAATTTTTCCTAATATCCAATCTAAACCTCCCTTGACACAACTTGAGGCCATTTCCTCTCATCCTATCACTTGTTACTTGGGTTGAGCAGAAGTGATGCTGCAGTTCCCAATGTTTAAACAGAGAAAAATGTATGTTCCAACCCCACAAAGAAAAAAGTAAACATCTTGTCAGCAAAAAAACTTTGCTCTCTCATCATATATGGCTGCTTTTCTTTCTTCTACTTCTGTCCCTGAATACTCCAAACATGGAGAATAAAAAAATTAGTGTGGTGACTAGGAAAGCAAGTGCACACATAGAGCCAGTTGGTGATGACTGGAGAGGGAACGCAGGCTGTGCTGACAGTCACTATCATCTCACATTGCAACTCAGAAGCTGTAGTTGTACCCTCAGGCTCACTGTACAGAAGCCAGTGTCCCGTTATCAATCTGTGATGAACTGCACTCACTTCCACCTTGTTCTGTATCAAAATCCATGATCTAAACATCTCCATCCAGTCTCCTGTGCTCTTCATGGCCTAGACACTTGTAGGCCTTTCCCATTCAACACACCAGTCATCATGTTGATGGCTTAACACCACCCTGGTCTTTTTTTGGTATAAATGTGCCACTCAGAAAAACACCCCAAAAAATATAATAACCTGTGTCACGGAAAAAAAGTAACTACACTTTCCCTGTCTCAGTTTCATTTTCTCTGCTGCAAGGATGGACCAGTCTAAGACTCCATAGAGCAGAAAAGTATGCTCAGTAGAAAAGCACAACCTCTGCCTACATAACATGAAACTATCAAGTAGAAACAACATTCTCTGCTTGGTGATTGCATTCCCTCCTACTCTCACACAAACCAAGAGAAGTCTTTTGCGGTTGCAGCCAGGGAATGGGAGAAAAGCACTGGGCTGCTCTTGGCTCAGCTCATTTTCTTGTTAGTGTTGGACACATGGTGACACTCCCCTTGTCAGATACAATGTCCTAAAAGCAGTATGTTCTCATTTAAAACAGGAGAGGCAGTGCATTCTTACCAGAACACGCAGCGGGGAAGGCTGCCTTCCTGACAAAGCAGCCATCTGTCCGTGTGCTTCAGCTAAGGTGCCGTAGGTCTCACGGCTCCCACCCAAATTTCAGAAAAATACAAACACAAACTTTCCAAGCTTTTGCTAACGAGCCAGCTTCATGGCTGGTCTGGCAACTACGCCACCCAGTTTTCAGCCTTATTGGGCCTTGTCAGAGCCCTGTGGACACAGAGATCTGCTCACGCAGCCTGACTTGCAAGACCGGTGCCTCAATTTGTCATGCTTGTATAATAAATGAATTTATTTCCTTTTACTGGGAGTTAGTCAGCAAAATCTTACTCATGCATTTCTCATACAGTAAGTCCCAGCAGAATCCATCTGAATGTGGTTTTTGACTGCGGCCTTACCTTTGCTTTAGGAAAAGCAGCGAGATGAGGTTGGTTCTATTGAGATATCAATTCTGTTGTGACTCTTCACAACCAACAAAGACCTAATTTTTCTACCCAGGGTGAAGAGTTATTGGATGCATTGTCTACACTGTGCCTGATACACTGTTGTGTCGGAAAGGGATGTTGTCCTCCAAGCAGTTGGACTGACCTGGATGCAAGTGGCCAAGCAGCAGAGCTGCATTTCACTTGCAGCTCTTCTTCCGACATGTCCCGGCTGCATATGTGAAGGTTTTTCATGCTGGAGCAGCCTGGGAGGCTTTCCCACTGAGCTGTGGGAGATCTCATCCTTCCTCCTGGGCGAACAGGTTGTTGTGGTAAGCAGCAGAGGTCTATCAGCGATGGCATCTCTCAGTCTGCCCCGACAGGGCTGCGTGGGAGGGCTATGGCTGGTTATCAGCATCAGCAAAGGCACCACTGAGGCTCCCTGGAGCACCCTGGGCTTCGCTTGATCTACTGTGCTCAGGCAGAGTCTGTGCATGGTCTAGAACAGGGCTTGGAGCAAGAGGATGGTGGCAGAGATCCCCTTGGCACTGTTCCTCCCAAACTCTGGCTGACAGACTGTAAAATCTTGGGGCCCGTGTGCTCAGCCTGCCTCATCCAGCTGTGGGAGGGCTTTCAGCTGTGGACTAATTTCTCAGAGGAAGTGTCTACCCATGAATTAATGTCTCTGAGAACTAATTATTGGGTAAACTGTATAAACAGTCCCTGGAGAGCCTCTTCAGTACTCAGCTTTTGGGCTCAAAACAGGGAAGCAGAGAAGAAGACTTTCAAAGGATGGTCTGTCTGGGCAAAAAATGATGTAGGTGACTCGGTGGTTTTCTCTCTCATAGCCTAAAATGACAGAAAAGTCCATAGTGGCTACTTGGGCTCAAAATTTATAGCTTATTAATTAAAAAAAAAAAAAAAAAAGAAGCCATTTCTAGGCCAGATCAGAGATTCTAGGCTGCCATCCAATGTCAGGAAATGTTCCTCTCCCAGCAAGGGATTCAGGCTAAAAGGTTATTTAATACTTTCTGGTTGATTTTGTATTTGGAATAACTGCCTTAAATGATTGGTTTTGGCCTGACAAACTGTTTGCTTACCAGGCACCTGAACTTCAGTGATAAACTTTAATGTCCTCCTCTGAGTATCCCCACAGCACACAAAGGAGACTTCATGCAGCCCCGCTGGCTATAAATCTGACCTTTTTTTAAAAGAAAATAATCCAAATCAGAGGTTGCTCATTATCTCTTCCAACTCCTGTCTATCCATAAACATCCAAAAGTTTTAAAAGCCCTGCTTAAGCGTGTCTCCACTCCATTGATGGAATATCCTTTAATATTTTATAGCTCTGACTTGCACTTCTAAAAGTACTAATTAATCTCACTAGATAAAAACTGGCACAAAATGGCACAAGTGAGAACAGCTCCATCCTTCCTCCCAGCAATCGTGTGCCAGTTCATCTTGGAGCATGTAATGATTTACTGTAATAGTTTTAGGCCCATAATGGGGCCAATAACTGGCATCTGGAAGCTGTGAGGCTCTTTCCCAATGGATGCCATTCACACAGAGTTATTTAATTAATTAACAGCTCCACTAGCATAAGCCAGTAAAGGGTCCATTAAAGTTTTTATTTTAAATATCTTCCAAACTAAGAACATATGCTGCACATTGCGTTTCCCTTGGAGAGTGCTTAATGTTGCAACCTGTTTATCTTATGACGGATTTTCAGATTCCACCTTAACCAGCTGCTTTTTGCTTCCTTTAGGATTCGGCAGAGAGTGAACTGCTGAGTGCTCAGCAGGAGCAGCAGAATAACATTCTACCTGCATGTGCTCATTCCCGCTGGAGGTGCCAAACCCCTGCAATGACTGCCTGGCTGCCTCCGTGCTCTTCCCAGAAGTTACACGTGATCCACTTTCGCTTGCCCATTTCTCTGCTGGGAAAATAAATAAATAAATCAAGGTGTGTAGTTGATTTGGAATAAGTAAAATATCAGTGGGAAAATAAACCATGTCAAACACTGGAGGGAGGTGGTCAAGTTTGTTAAAAGCATCTGAGGGCCTGGTCCCATGTGAAATGTGGAAAAGCTATCAGGGGCCAGAAAGCCAGCAAGGACGGGTTTGGTCTGGTTGCAGTGCCAAAGGATTTTGCTTCCCAGATGATGAGGATTCCTATTCCTGAGGTGCAATTAAATACAAACCAGGAGGTAGTGGGTGCTGGTCTGCAATAAGGTGAAGGGCCCATCCGTAAGCCTTCCTCGTCCTGCAAAGAGCAGACGTAGGAGATGAGAGACTTCCATTGCCATTGTCCGGGCACACACACGTGAAGTGTGTAGCTCTGACTTGGTGCTGAGCAGCAGGCATTACCTAAGCAGCTGCCTCGTAAGGACACAGTAGACATGAAACTGGAGATCCTCTGACAAGCCAGCAATGTCATCTCACAATAAGTGTCTAAAGTGAGTACTGCTAACATGCCATGGCACAGTGTTCGCTCCCTGGTTCTGCACCGTGATATATAGGACATGTCAAAAGTTACATAATCCTTGATGCAGCATCCTCTTCTCTCCTCTGTGCTGTGTTGTTCCTCCTCCCACTCTCCCTCCCACTGGTCCACAGCACAGCCTTCTGCCTACAAGACTTTTACCGTGGTGTGCTGCAAGTCTTTGGAGAAACACTAGTGCCCTGGAGCAGCTGTCACCTAGAGGCCTTCAGCCTGTGCCTCATCCCCATAATCCAACCACAGATCATCCAAAAGCTGTCAGACAGCCAGAGGAAGGCCATCAAGAGATTGGTGTGATACCCCTGTGAAAGAGATGTCAGGTTTGCTTTGCCGAGATGTCAGGTATGCATGAGTGGAGAGGCAACTTTTTAACTTTGATGTTTCATGCTCCTGCCTAGGTAGAGCCTCAGGCCTGACAAATGTGAAAAGATCAGCCCCCAGCTCACTTTCAACTCCATCTGGGCCTCTAAAATTTCTCTTCAGCCTAAGCCCCCTAAAGCTATCAGTATATCACGGCTTCTGGGTCATGGCAAGACCTCAATGGTAGAGTCTTCCTTCTTACAATAGGTAATGGTAGTTGCTCCTGCCTCCCAGACAGAGCAGGGTCTGTAGAGGAGGTGGTTCCCAGTTTTAGGCAGTTGCCTGATGCTAAGAGCACTGCCCAGGATGTGGTGCATGGGCTGAGTTCCCTCTTCTGAAAGAGGACAATCCAACATGCATCTCCCACTTGCCTCATCAATACCTCACCCTCTATGGTAACACTTTCTCCTGGACAAGGGGAAGAAGGGAGACTGAGCATTCAGTACTGCTTGGGTCTGTGTGACCTGTAACTTGCACAGATTCTATCAGAACTCCCTGGAGCAGAGGCCAGAGTCCAGCTTCTCTCCTACCAGGAAAGCCCCATAACCAATAGGCCATGCAAGGTCATCTCAGCTAACTTCCCATGTCACGCAGTTAGATACCCAGACGACTCACGTAGGTAGCAGAGAAACAGGCATTTCCTGTCCTGAAAGGAGACAAATATCTCTCCTGAGCTCCTTTCCTCTCCACTGACTGTATATGGAGCCTGGGGTGACTAACAGTGTCTTTGAAGTCCAGTTGTTCAATATTTAAAATCAGGGTAGATGAGTTCCCCCTCTCCTCCCTCCACCCCTTTCCTGTCTTCCCTTTCTACTCCAGTCAACTTTTCATGTTGCTGCAGCTTTCACATAAAGACCTGAGAGTGCACAATTATGCTAATCTGAAGCAGAACAACTAAGAGTTAGGGACCGGAAGGCTGACCACAGAGCTGTGGGCTCAAACCGTCTCCAGAAGTTCTGCTGTTCCTCCTCTCTGAGGAGGTTAATGAGAAATGGTTTCCTTTCCCAGTTTATTTTAATAATCAAGATTGACCACTTCTTAATTCATCGTAACAGAGGCTGTAGACACCTATCTGCTGCAACAAACTGTAAAAAAATTATTAATTAATATGGTAATTAATACTCCATGGATGCTCTGTGCTTTTGTGGAAAGCAAAGCAGCTATAAACCCAGTTTAACTGGCTATTTTGTTATAATGATTTGTATTGCTCTACTAGTCCAGTGAATACACTCTTTAAGTGGGATTTAGGCTTAATACTGCTCATCTTCAAAGTAGTCGAGGTATCCCACAGTAGCCACGACTTCAAGTTTATTGATTATTGTTCATTTATAGATAAAATATGTGAAGGTGGAATGAACTTTAAGCATATCAGGAATTTAAAGTAAATCACCTCTAACAAGATTTTGCAATAACCAAGCAGCATAAATAACCAAGCAGCATAAAACCTGAAACACTCATACCTAAAGCTACACTTAAAATCCAAACAGGTTAATATTAAAACCTGCATTCTGTAGTAAATATATTCTTTGGTAGAGTTTATTTCATGAGAAAAATCCATATTCTATCATAAGAAATATTTTTTTCAGCTACAGCCATAGATTTTGACTGCTGGGAGGTCACAGGCAAGTCCAAAGACCCAGTATGGGACCTTGTGTGCTGATCTCCTACCTTCACATCTCGCCTTTTGACCAACCCTTCTATTTCTTTTCTAAGTTTGCAAATACAGTAGACTGAACCTCTGAAAATAGTACAGGTTCTTTGATTCTCTGCTGTGAGAGAAAACCCAATTCACAGCCTGAGAACATCCTGGGATGGAAACACGATGGTGCAATTTGCTGTTTCCAGTCGTGTCACCAGAGGATCAGTGAGTGCTGTTAAATCCATATGACAGAACTTTCACTGGACATATGCTGTATAATGTAAAAACACTCAAAGGATTAACAGCAATCAGGGATATCTCTCTAGCTGTGCACACACAGCAAATCTACAAAGAAGGGATTAGAGATATAGGATACGAACCTGCAAGGAAAAAAAATACAGTGGAGCCAGAAATGAAATCATAAGAGAAAGGCTGTTCCTGCATTTGTAGAATTTTATACAAATCCTTGTGTTACATGATGGCTTATTTGTATTGCAACAATATGTGGAGATCCCACAAGAGGAGATCAGTCACAGGATGCTGGGTTTTGTACACACTGATCATGAAAAAGGCGTTTGTGCCCTGGAGCTTGCAGTCTAAGAGCTATTTCTTGCAAGTTGCATCCACGTGGTTATACTGTCAATGTGTGGGAGTCCAGTGCCAGGGGTTAGCCCAAAAGTATTATTTGAAAAGAAACATCTCTATTCTTTTGATGCTTACTATTAATATAAAGCACCCTTACGATGAATTTTAACAAGGCCCATGCACATCCTAGCTAGCTTTAGTTTGTCGCCCTCTTATCTAGAAAGTTTTTCCTAATGTCAAATCTAAATTTTATTGGCTGCAAAAGAAGCTGGTTCCTTCTTTCTCTGTCTCCCAGTGGCCATGGGGAAAGATTTATCACTATGTGCTTCACAATAAATTGTAACATATTGCAAGATTTTTATCATGTCTTTTCTTTAGACTCTGCTGTTCCCAGACTAAACAAACAACCCTTTCAACATTTCCTCTTAGGTTGTTCCTTCTATGCCTCCGATATTTCTAGTGTCTCTCTCCTGGACTCTCTCCAGTTTGTCTACGTTTTTCTTATAGAGCAATGCCCAAAACTGGACACTGTATTCCAGCTGAGGCCTTACCGGTGCCAAGCGGAGTAGAATAATTATCTCCTATGTCTTAGGTTGCAGTCACACATCCTGTTCTGCTGGCAGCTGAGCTGGGTGAAAAGAAATAAACTTTTCACCCACTCCAGCTGCTTATCAACCCCCTCAGCTGCAGGCTCTCCCCCTCCCAGGTCAGCCGTAACTGCCGTATAATCGCTCCCTACCACAACCTGGGAAAATGATGCAGGTTGGAGTTAATAATTCAGATAAGTGGTCTTTTCTCATCATCAGATTAACAGATGCAAGTAGCGCTGAGGTATGAGCAGGTATGAAGAAGCTGAAACATTAGGGGCTCTTTATCAGGGAGTCCAGGGGTAGGATGAGGGGTAATGGTCTTAAGCTGGAAGAGGGAAAATTTAGATTAGATGCTAAGAGGAAATGTTTCCTGTGAGGGTGGTGAGGCACTGGAACAGGTTGCCCAGAGAAGGCATGGATGCCCCATCCCTGGAGGTCAGGTTGGATGATCAGCCTGATCCAGTGGAAGGTGCCCCTGCCCATGGCAGGGGAGTTGGAATTGGGAGATCTTTCAGGTCTCTTCCAACCCAAACCTTCATACCACTATCTACTCATTCTACTTCTGCAACCACCTTAGAGTGATGATGTCAAGTATCCGCTCACAGCACCACACAGAACAGGGCACTACTGTCACAGAACACGTTTCTACTGCACTCCTCCACTTACTCTGCCCACAGAGAACACATAACAGGACACTATGCAAGCTTCTCCCAATGGTAGGAGAAATACAACCGAACAACTTGGAAACATTGCACTGATTACACTGGAGACGAGCATTTCTTTTCTTAACCTACAACTTCCGCAAAGATATGATGGAGGCCTGAGCTGGCTGCTGGTTGGTCTCACAAATCCTCTGCTCCACTGCAGAGCAGAGTGTTCTGTGCTCTGAGGAATGACGATTTGCGAAAACTACTATGCTAAGATATTCTTGTCATGGAACAGCACAAGGTGATGACTAAGGGCATTTCTATACCATTCGGGTCCACCAGACACAGCAAGACCATTCAGAGAAGTGACCCAGAGAGGCATCTTCCCACAGCTGACATTTCCTTCTGCCATTTAGACAGACTTACACTCATTTTGGTTTACTGCCTTCAGCTCCAGGTACACCTGCATCCCACCCTTTGCTTATCCACACATCCTTTCCCTGTCCATCCTCATTCCTAATTTTCCCCTTCTGGTCTATTTCCCGTCTCCTTCCATTGACACTTCCCTCCAATGGCTTCCTTCTCGTTTTCTCAGGCTCCCCTCTGCCACCTTGCCTTTCTCCTCCTGGCACCACCACAGGCCCTATTAACTGTGTGCATGCATCACTCTGCCTGGGCACAGCTGTGATGACTCTGCTCATGCTGCAAACCCTGTCCATTTTCTCAGGCTCTTTGGAAACAGAGGGTTAGGTAGAGCGAGCTGATGACAGGATGAAGTAATAGGAGTAGGGATGAGGTGAAGTTCCTGTTCTGTCTTGAACACAGACTGCCAATCATGCCATAATAGGTGGTGGTTCTAGGCAGGGAACAGCTTTTCAGCCCACCAAAATTAGACCATTAAATGGAATTTCCTCTATGGGCTAATCAGGATTTGAACCCATTTCTCTGGCGATAAAAGGCACAGCTCAATCTCCTGATTTGAGAGGTCATCTGGAATACAAATCAACTTCCATGTATTCAGTTGAAATGTTTTTATGTAGGTGATTTTTTTAATCTGCTTGTTAGTGCCTTGTGCCTAAACTGGAGCTGTGAAGTGACTTTTTCTCACTAGAGGCTAAATAAAGTACTGTACTGTTTTTATAAATGTCCTAAGCTCTGCCAGAAGGCTGGCAGTGAAAGAGGCTGGCAGGAGACAGGCACTGTCTCTGTTCTCTATCACGGAAGTAAGCCCAAGGACACTGGCCTGTGCCTCCCATCCACGGGAATGTGACCAATTAACGTGCAGATGATGTCATTGCATGGCAAAAGCACTTCCCTCGCAGCTTGCCCTGCTCTGCCAGCTCCAACCTTCAGTGTATTTTCCTCAGTCTGGTCCATGTACTGTAATAACTAAGTCAACTGGAAAAAATATTGAAGAAAAGACTGAGGAAAAACAGAGTGTAGGGGCAGCTGGAGCCAGCAAAGAAGGCACACTGAGAGCTATAAAGAAGCTTTGTGCAGCAGTTTCTCTCAACTTCAGGATATTTAGTTCCACAGGAGTTGTAGAAGATGGGTAATAAGCTGGCCTTTATTTCAAGGGATATCCCTTGTAGTCTCAGCTGCATAAAGATCAGTCTTCAGGAATGTGGAAACAGTGCTAACAGTATCTCTCTTTCAGTCCCTCCTGCTGCTCACTCCATTGAATGGCCTTGGTCCAGCTAGAGAGGAAAAGAGCCTTCCAGCCCAAACCAGGCATCAGTCTGAAAGAGAAGAGGTGATGAAAAGAAGCTGCGAGTGATGAAGTGAAGTAATATTTTATAGAAAGGTACATGAACACAGCACTCAGGTGCCTGCTCAGGAACAGGGCCCAGTACTGCTAATGCTGAACGTGAGGAATATGTTCCCATGTTTCCTCTGCCCAAAGCACCACGTACCCGGCGCAGGCGAGGAGAGCGTGTCTGGTGGCCTCATGCACAGGAGCTACCCTGTGCACAGGGCCAGGGAGCACCCGCCTGGGCGTGAGACGAGGCTGCTCCAGGGTGAAACATGGAAGGTGAGGGTCAGTGAGGGATGTGGCTCAGAGGTAGCTACAGCATTACTCAGGCAAGGACCCGCGGTGAGGACTGGAGCAAAGGCAGCTCCCAAGCAAAACAGTCAACCCTTGCTGGGGCTTCTCCCAGCTCATCTCGCACAGCCCCTTTCCCAGCAGCCTGCTCCCAGGTTGCAACCACGCTGCATCTGAGCTGGCCTGAAGCACCAGCAGCCAAACCCTCGGAGATGGGTGAGGTTTTGCAGTGGCAGTCAGTGCACTCAGGGTCTGTACGTACCTATGTAACTACTTAGAGATTTGGCCTACAGAGGCGACTACTTCACACAAACTACAAGTCGAGACATCCAAATGGCTGTGTGCAATTCAGGAGAACAAATATATTGGCAAATTGGGTTTGTGTTGTTGTAAATCAATACATGCAATGCTGATCATGCATGCATAGAATTCTAGAATCATAGAATCATTAAGGTTGGAAAAGACCTCTAAGATCATCCAGTCTGACTGTCAGCCCAACACCACCATGTCTACTGAACCATGTTCTTAAGTGCCACGTCTACATGTTATTTTAACATTTCAAGGATGGTGACTCCACCTGTTCCAATGCTTCACCACTCTTCTAGTAAAGACATTTATCCTAATATCCAAACTAAACCTCCCCTGGTGCAACTTGAGGCCATTTCCTCTTGTCCCATCTCTTGTTTCTTGAGAGAAGAGACCAACACCCACCTCACTGCACCCTCCTTTCTGGCAGTTGTAGAGAGTGATAAGGTCTCCCTTCAGTCTCCTCTCCTCCAGACTAAACAACCCTACTTCCCTCAGTCATTCCTCGTAACACTTGAACTTCAAATCTTTCATCACCTTGTTACTTTTCTCTGGACACACTCCAGCAGCTCAGTGTCCTTCTTGTAGTGAGGGGCCCAGAACTGAACACAGCATTTGAGATGCAGCCTCACCAGTGCTGGGTACAGGGGCACAATCCCTTCCCTACTCCTGCTGCCCACACCATTTCTGATACAGGCCAGGATGCCATTGGCCTTATTGGCTACCTGGGCACACTGCTGGTTCATGTTCATATATAAATTCTAATTGGCTTTGTGTTATTGTGAATCCATACATGTAGTGCTGGTTATGCACATCCACAAATTCCAACTGGTCTTGTACTACTGTGAATCAATGTATGTATTGCTGATGACACCTATGCAAGTTATTACATTTTATAGCTGATGAGGAGAGCCAAGCTTTGAGGATGGATGGAAGAAGAAGAGCCTTACAGGCATGGAACAGACTGTCCCAGGGACCAATGTGTTAAACTAATCAAAAAATAAGCTTAAAATTTCACTTGGAAAGAAATTAAAAATAAAATAGCCTTGAATGTATCACAAGGGAAGGCTGCTCGTAGTGTTCTGTTGTGCTAGGCAAGCCAGCAAATGTTCACACTTCCTTTTAACCACAGTCACCTGCACACAGTTAGCGAACATTTCTCTACCCTCATCATTTCGCTCCCAGGCCTCTGCTTTTCTGTTTTACCTCCATCACAAAACTGGCTTCAAATCTGGTCTCCAGTCTGATGTGACAGCAATGAAGAGCAAAAAGATGCCAGATTGCGGTGGTGGCTCTGGCCACCTGGGACATCACTGGTAGCTGGAATGTGCTAAGACAAAGGGAGAGCAAAGGAGCCCAATTTTTTCAGATGCAGTTGGAAGGTTCCAGGGGACTTACCTCTGCCTTGTGAAACACTTGGCAGATCTTCCAACTGGTGAAATGTAAAGTGACACTAAGTGAAATAAGCTACTTTATAATTCAGCTATAAGTGTCTTCAAGAACCTTTGATTGAATTATAAATTGTTTAATAAAATAAAAGTTCTTCTTGTTCTAGAAGGGCTTTCTTTTTAATGGTTACCTCAGATGTTCAGTTAAATGTATTGTGACCAATGCCATTATCATTTGCCTTTATCTCAAAATCCCCTAATCAAGCACTAGTGGGCTGAGTACTTCACATGCACAAATGCAGTAATACTGAACTCTTTCCTTGTGGACTTTATCTTCCATTTCCACCCACCAGAACCACAAAAAAAATTGGAGACTAGGACATGACATAAGAATATAATAGGTAAAATTGGCCCGGAATAAACACAGACCCAAAAATCACAGTAAGGTTGGGCATAACTTTACTGCAGGAGGACAGGAACACAAAACAAGTGGAGAAAAAGAGGAAAGCAAGCAGAATTAACTACTTTTAGAATGGGAGTTTGCCCAGGTAATGAAAGGGATTACATCATGTTTGTCTGCAGCAGTGAAGGGCTGAACTTGGTGACCTCAGATATCCCTTCCAGCTTCTCAGGCACACAGATATCATTTCACTGAGCACAAAAGAAACACCTGACCCCACTTCCTTTTGCCACTGAACCAAACAATGCAGGTTGTCTGTGGGCAGGAGAAGCAATTTATGTACTGACGGTTTCTTTTGAAAGGTTATCCATGCTCTGCAACCTCTGGATTTAGGCAGAATTTAGGCACCTCGGTGCCAAAGGTGCCAAAGGGAGCGTTCCCTTCCCACTATCTTTGCCTAATCCCTGAGGAGCCCTTCTGCTCAGCTTGAAAGGCTGGTTGATCTCCCACATAAGCTCTTCTGTGACCTAGATTGAGGCCAAATCCTACAAATCACTTGAAAGATCACTGGAAGTGCATGCTCAGAAGACCCTGACAAATGCTGACAGAAACACAGCGATGAAAGTGAAATTTCTCCCATCTTTTTCACAGCAATTTAGACACACGCTCGGGAAGCAGCAGAAGTACACTGCAGACTCTGCTCACCCTAGTGCCACCAGTTGTGCCTTAAAGAAGAGTGAACCCAGCTCCTTTCATAGAATCTTAGAGTTATAGAACCATAGAATGGTTTGAGTTGGAAGGGACTTTAATCATCCAGTTCCAACCCTCCTGCCACAGACAGAGTCACCTTCCACTGGGTCAGGTTGCTCATAGCCTCACCCAACCTGGTCTTGAACACCTCCAGGGATGGGGCACCCATGACTTGTCTGGGTAACCTGTGCCAGTGCCTCACCACCCTCACAGAAAAAAAATTCTTCCTGATTTTTTACTAAATATTTCTTCCTCTGGGGCCAGGAGCCCAAAGGACAGCAGTGCCCACGAGATGCCCTGAGGCAAGGGCTGGAGCTTTGGGAAGGCAAAGGAGGGGATCAAAAACAAGTTCAGCATTTAGCACTAGCTGCATCCCACCAACTCTTCCTTCACCTCGGAGCTCTGACTGGCTTTTTGACTCACTCTTCTCTCTGAAGCCTAAATGTCTAATCCAGATGACCTGGCTTGTCCTGCAGCAGTCAGTCCCATAATTTCAGGTTTTGCAATGACTAACGGGGACCTAAATTAGGTGGTCTTTTTTCCTGAGCTCAGTTCCTTACCCCAGCTTCCCTGGTATAACGTGATTGTTGCAATTAGCAGCACTGTGACTAACTGGGTAATAATAGTTTCAGGTTGGGCTGCATAGATTTTACAAGTATTTTGAAATGCCACTGATCTTTACAGTGCCTTGCTCTTCCCTGCAGAGAGAAGGAACTGCATCTACCAGTCCTGTGCACCAGATATGTCTGTGAGCAGTGTTAATTCACCAGAAGTATCGTTTCCCCCTTTGTGGATGCTGTTTCCATCTCTCCTTCAGGATGCAACAAACACACAGTGTTGCCCATTCCTTGGAGTAGCTGGTATTCAGAATACAATACACCTTTTGTATTTCTACTTTTACAAGGGCAAGTAGTGATGGCACAAGGGGAAACAGCTTTAATTTGGAAAGGGGAGGATTTAGATTAGACATTAGGAAGAGATTCCTCATGATGAGGGTGGTAAGACACAGATTGCCCAGGGAAGCTGTGGATGCTCCCTCCCTGCTTTCAAGGCCAGGTTGGATGGGGTCTTGAACAGCCTGGTCTAGTGGGAGGTGTCCCTGCCCATGCCAGGGGGGTTGGAACTGGATGATCTTTAAGGTCCTTTCCAACTCAAACCATTCCATGATTTTGTATTGCCATTTGGGAAGAAATGGGTGTATGGGCCACAGGTAGAAACTCAGGAAGAGCTGTTGTTCCTGCTGAGCTCCAGCGGGCAGTGTGGAACAAGCAGGCTCCAAGCCTCTCTTCCTTGCAGAGGCAAGATCCAGCCCAACAGCTCCTGCTGTGCGTGTAGTTGCACCCCAGCACCCCCTTGACTTCAAGCACACCGGCTGCTAACGCAAGGTGGATTCAGAGGTGCTCATTTAGGTTTTCTCCCATTCCTTTTTCCACCCTGATTTTTAACTCTGTCAGCACAGACAGGTGCAGACAGATGTGAGCTCACCCTGCCTGTACTCCAAGCCAAGTGAACTTGTGCCAGCCCCTGTCTGAGAGCCACAGAGCTATATTAGCATGGCTCAGTGCCCAAGCTAATATGCTTGCTGAGAAGGCATGGCAGAAGAAGTTTGTGTCTGCACAGAACCTAAGAGACCTGCCTTGGAAAGCTGAGGACCAGCTACCTTTCTCGGAAAACAGATAATTTTTTTCTGTAATATGAATACAGGCATGAAAGCAAAGTGCTCTGATCATTTCAGGGCTCTGATTGTCAGGAAAGACCCTATTAGCTTTTTTTGAAACTGCCATGATCAACCTGGCAAAGACCCTAGGAAGAGTACAGTAAAAGCCAAGATGCTGGGGAGCTGGCTGCCTCTTTACCTCTGCTCTGGCCCTCCCAGTCCGGATTGTCTATGTTTACCTCCCCTTCCTTGAGGGAAATGGAGCATAATGTGCACTTTTCCTAATGTAATTTTGGCCAGCAGCTATTGCTTGAAAGCTTTGTGGTGGCCTGACATTAAAAAATTATAAATCTGTTAAAAAAGGTAACACTTTTCTAGAACACAGTCACACATTATATACTATTTTGATAGAAAGAGAACGGTACCAGCATCCTTCAGCACATATGTAGGGATGTCAACAAAAAAGAATAATTTCCAAAAGAAATTCCTGGCTGCTAATGAAAAGTTTCCTATCTGATTCTTTGTATCAATATGGTGGCTCAAGACTGTTTCTTTTGCAATACATAAATGCATCCATTGTTTCTTTGTGCAATAGCTACTTGGCTTACTCTGCTAAGACATAAATTCCAATGTTTGTGACCAGGTGGAAAAGGTCCAGCAAAAAGCCAAGTGCCAATGCACTCAGTTTTCTCAGAAAAATAAGGAGAGTTAGGAAGGGAACACGGGAACTAGTTCTTAATTTGGCCTGCCTTCAGGTGAAAATTTTCTGTGTAGTGCACAGTTAGGAAAAGGGGTAAATGTTTTAAGCTGAAAGAGGGGAGATTGAAACGAGATCTTCGGAAGAAATTTTTTCCTGGGAGGGTGGTGAGGCACTGGCACAGGTTGCCCAGAGAAGTCATGGATGCCCCATCCCTGGAGGTGTTCAAGGCCAGGCTGGATGAGGCTCTGAGCAACCTGATCCAGTGGAAGGTGTCCCTGCTCACAGCAGGGGTGTTGGAACTGGATGATCTTTAAAGTCCCTTCTGACCCAAAGTTTTCTATGATTCTATGATTCTGAGAAGCAGTATGTGAGATCTGGCCATGGCTGACATATTCAAAGTTTCAGTGATGTTCTGTTAATTGGAGGAGCTTTCTGTTGTAATCTGTCATACAAGCCTGTAGAGAAGCTAGTATGAATACAAAGAAATAGCTGAAATCTTCAAGTCCCTGGAAAAATCAAGAGTATAAATTGCAGTGCCCAGTGTTTTCTTTCTGCATGTGAATGGGTCAGCGTGGAAGAAGGAGCACCTGGAACAAAAATGGTCATTATATCATTGTGATTCCAGCAGCTATCATCCTGCTGTGTATCCTTGGGAAAGTCCATCCTAAAAAGACTGCACTGTGCTGAGATACTTGCAAAATTATTTTGGTTTTGACATGCAACAAACATCTATTCATTAAGGTCTTGCAATTGTGACCCAGCCCTTCATCTTGCACAAGATCTATAAAAAAGGCTGAGTGACTACAAATGTGTCCCTTGAAGCAAATTATGGAAGACATTATAGGAAGACTGGTTTCTAGCCAGCCTTTCCAGCTTAATGGATTCCTTTCAAGGATGTGTGAAAGCCCCATTGAGACCAATGGCAAGTATCCTTGGACTCCTCTAGGAAGATTTCATAAGGGGTCCCAACTATTGTATTCTTATTTTTCTTCTATTTTCAGAGAGCAGTTAGAAAATAATGACAAATGGTAATGCTACATTTCAAGCACTTTTCACTGTGAGAACAGACCTCACTGATCCATGAAAAGTCAGCAAAAGGTTCTTGGACAGATTGACAGATTCAGATTTATCATGATAACAATCAGCATGCAAATTATTACAATTTGTGTGCTGCACATTCTGGAAGACAGCAAAAAAAATCTGTATCTTCCACATTAAAACCCCATTCATTTCATTAATGCTCATCTCTGGACTTCCAGTGTGTTCCTACAGACACCAGTTATACAGAGATATGGAATGAGAATACGGTCAAGGAACACTGTTCTCAGTTAGGTACCTTATATTTACGATACCCCTTGCAGCAAAAGGACTTTCATCTACACATTTACTGTGTTATCAACTGACTTCACACATTGTCTGTTTCTCCATTAACAGAGACAGAAAGACAGTGATCTGTAGTGTTCCTCTAGAGAATGGTTTGCTCTTTCAGAAACTCAGAAACTACTTCAATCACTCCTGCCCAACATGTCAGAATGAGACAGAAGGAATGAGGGAGGGAAATTATGAACTACATGTAGAAAACCAGCTTAGGGCAATGAATAGGAAAAAGAGGGATGTTTCATCTGGGAAGGAAAAGGGCAATGGGGGGAAAGAGACAGAACAGTATAATAGGTATATAAAATATATATAAAAGATAAAAGATAATATATAATACATAATATATAATACATAATGCATAATATATAACATATATAATAATAGGCAGAAGGAATGGGAAATGAATGAATGAATGAATGGAATCAAAACAGAAAAGGGAATCAAGTCTTAGCTATAAAGTCCATCAGGAGTTCTTTATTTGTGTGTCTTCCCATCCAATTGCACTAGAATATCCTGATATTTGGATTTTTCCCTAGGTACTAGACACATGGAGCTAACAAAATATTACAGACGGTAGCACATGCCAGAGTGACTGTACACTCAGTAGCTGGATCTTGTGGAATGAATCCCTGCAACTACTGCTGTCATACTTCTTTGTAAAGTGCTACAGAAATGCTAACTCTTGTTATTACCCAAAGACATAAACATACAAAAATAAATGTCATCACATGTAGCAGAAATTACACACACATACTGAAATACCTGCCATTACATGTAAGAAATAACCATACAGCCCTACATGCTGACTTGCAATGGAATGGTCAGCTAGAGGTGCTTTTGTTTTTAGCAGTAAGGTCTAACATATTATGAGTTTGTGTAGAAAGGATGTGCATATCAGGAGTATCCCACTACAGCTCATGGCCATCATGAGAGAACCAGTCTATCAACCAGTTTGGAAAGCTGAGCCACAGATTCAAAGCATTTCCCTATTTTATTGTTTTTCAGACTACAGACAGAGTAAAATTAATCCCCCATGTAACTCCATTGAAATCTAGTATGTTAACTGAGGGACGGCATTAATTTAAGCCTCTACCAATATTTATGAGATGAATTCAGGCCCAGAATGTTTTGGCTGATGGCCCTGCATTGGGAGATGAACTGGATTGCTTTACTGGGAAGACTCCCTAGCCATTGGGAGTGACAGTGGGGAGTGGGGAGGAGGAAAGAGAAGAAAAGGACAGAACACAGTGTCAGGACCACAAGAATTAATGATTAGTGAAGCAGAAAAAGAGACAGACTCACAGGATGGCAATTCTAGCATTTTAATTCCTATGTTGTGGAGTTTTGAAGTCAAATCAATGGTTTGAACACAGCCTTATCTACTCAGAGCTGTGCCACAAGGAGTTTATGCACCTTCCATTATTCAAAACACAGCCACAACTAGCATTAAATTGTCCTATCAGAGCATTGAAGTCCTGCCAGAGACTGCAGTGGAAGTAGGAACAATACAGGTGGGACAGTCTTTTAACCCTTACTCATCTTAGATTTTAGAAATACACCTGACTTCAGTTACATAGCAGCAGAAGCCTGCATAGCTGAGAATAAGAGGCTGTTCATTTCAATATAGAGATGATGATTTGGCTATATTGGGGATGATAACTGTGCATATTTGAAAGAAATTGCAGATGGACTCCAGAGGAGGGTTAGCAAAATGATCAGAGGGCTGGAGCACCTCACCTACAAGGACAGGCTGAAAGAGCTGGAGTTGTTCAGCCTAGAGAAGAGAAGGCTACGGGTGGACCTTACAGCAGCCTCCCAGTACTTAAAGAGAGCTACAGGAAAGATGGGGAAAGACATTTTAGCAAGGCCTGTTGAGACAGAACAAGGAGTAATGGTTTTATACAAAGGGAGGGCAGATTTAGACTGGATATAAGGAAGAAATTTTTCACAATGAGGATGGTGAAACACTGGCACAGGTTGCCCAGGGAGGCAGTGGAAGCACCATCCCTGGAAACATTCAAGGTCAGGTTGGATGCAGCTCTGAGCAACCTGATTGAGTTAAAGACGTCCCTACTCCTGCAGGGGGCTTGGACCACATGACCAGTAAATGTCCCTTCAAACCCAAGGCATGCAATGTTTCTATCTTTCTATGCTTCTATAATACAGTGGGAAAGAAGCTGGAAAAGATTACAAGGGAAGAGAAGGCTCATGAAGATAAAGTGCAATTCCTCTTCACAGACACCAAAATAAGAAAGATGTAGACCTTTCCAAAGTTTTGCCTATCCTTAAGATGAATTCTCAATTTCATTTTCCAAGTTATCTAGAAGTTCCCTCTCACAAGACTCAGGTTTTCCACAGTGCTTTAATATAGAGATAAAAAATGTCAACTGTCTTTAGTTCAATTTCAAATCCTACTTAATTGAAAATATCACCAAATTTTAGTTTGCTCCATGTGTTTATATTTGTGAAACATAACATCCCTATGTATTCTGATTACTTATGTAGAAATCTCAGTGAATTTACACTTCTTCTTTGCAATGAAGACTTTGCCACATTATCTGTAATTTTGTCATGTCCAGAACTGATAACACAATAACGTACAGCAAGCAGAGAGGGACCTTTAGGACAACCAGTCTGTGGACTGCAGAGAAGTTTTGACCAATGTGCCTATACAACATTTGGGCTCCGCTCACTGCTTCAAACATCTCTTCAGTTCTAGGTAAAATTCATATTTTTAGGAATACACAGTTAAGTCTTTGATTATTTGGAACTCCATTTAAATGTTGTGTCTCCTTCAAATCTGAGTTGTTGCAGTTGGGAGCTTGGTTTTCCAAAGCCAGCAGCACAGCATTTTTGGTCTGTGCATCAAAACCTGCAGGTGGTACATTTTGAGCTCCTTAAATCAACCCAATCATTTTCAACATTATTGTATCTAAATATTTGCATTTGCTTGGTTGGTTTGCCCCTTTGTTGCTGGATTGGAAGGGGTGGAGTATACCAGGTTTCTTGCTGGACCTTTGTGAACGGCATTTCAAAGGTGTTCCACACAGACGTGCCAAGAAACTAAGGAATGCTGCAAAACTTTTCCTCAATATTAGCAAAGGCAAGCAGTATGAGCCCTCCAACATCTAGAAATAGGGTTATGCATCAGTATGATCCCCTCCAGCCCAGTCAGACCGGAGCTGAACCCTGAGAGGCTGTGCAACAAAGTAAACAGGAAAATGTGGATGTCTGAAAAGAGAATTTTCACTCTTGGTGTACTGACTTCTATGCTTCCCAGAAAAATAAAACATGTTGTGGTACTTCTTTTCAGACACTTCTTTTTTCAAGCCACTATTGCCAGCTACAAATGTTCAAGAACTACAGTTTGACTCTCAAAATCATAAGCCTGTCTGTAAAATGGTAAATATGGAGTTCTCTTACTTTGCTTTCTGGTTTTTGAGCCATTAATGTGCACCTAGGTCAGACTTGTGAGCTTTATACTCTAACCATTAAGACTAGAAACTTACTTTAAATTAAAGAAAGTGGAAAGCTGAGTTTCTAACCTCATTACACAACTCCAGTAGCTGAAGTGTAAGTGAAACATCAAACATCACAAGACTTGTGATAAAATCATGAGTGCTGACAACATCAATTTAGAGTAGGAGGTGGGAGAGCAGGGGAAACTCAGGGCAAATGGATTTACTTTCTATCTTAATGTTTTTACAGGCTGTCTGCTTTTATCTTTAATCAGAAGTTTTCAGTGACAGTTCTTTCTTCGTGTATCTGTGCATGACATTAAAAGGTCACTTCTGCATTAATACCTGATGCCATTTGCTAAATGCATCTTTCTATTAGAGATAACATGAAAAGGCAGGTGTAGCAACAATGCACCTGGTGCTAATATCACAGCAAAGAGGTATTATGGGCATGGAGGTCATAAGTGCATGGCTGAAATGGTATTGAGAGGGATTCCAATCCCCTGTTCTGTGTGTGAATACGGAATGTTTCTCACAGCTATGATATTTACTGCCTGAGTGAAGAACACTATGTTGAGAATTTACCAGTAAAGCTCCACATTCTTTGTAAAATGAGTAAGGTATTGTTTGTTTTACCTTTTATGCCTTGGAAATATCTTGATGAAGAATAACATGTAAACTTAAAATCTACATATAGTTAAACCTTTCACCAGAATAAATAAGCTGTAATTAAACCAAATAATTAACAGAGCACTATGATTATAGATCAACAGACTGGCCAGGTCAAGAATTCAGGTCAGTCTTAAGTAATGCCGAAGTGACAGCAGTGATAAAGTTGCCAGCTCCCTCCACTATTAGAGCTAGTTTCCAAACCGTGCTTTTGTTGTTTGAAATCATAGAATCTTTGGAAAAGACCTCTAAGATCATCCAGTCCAGCTGTCAGCCCAACATCACCTTGCTTACTAAACTGGGTCCTGAAGTGCCATGTCCTTACATTTTTTGAACACCTCCAGGGAAGGAGACTCCTCCATTCCCTGGGTAGCTTGTTCCATAGAAATCCTCCAGTTAGAGGGAACTGTGTGCTCACCAGTCCATTCAACCATATGCAAAGGGTTGTCATTGGCAGGTTTCTTGGTCACCCCCCTGCTTTCTTTGGTCTGATCTGTCACTGATCTTACAAAGCCAGGGCTGCAGAGCGGCCAGTTAAGAGGCAGCTCTAACACAATGAATATCCCTGCTCTATCATGATAATCCTGTGATTTAGCCTTGTCTGAAGGCCAGTTTGCTTCAGCTGCTTTGCACAGCTCCAGTGGTACAAGCGGAGTGCGCAAGTGAATTTCATGGTGACAAGCCAAACATTTTTAAGTGATGTAATGCTGCTATTATTTATCTCCCACTCATTAAACAGACTCCAGTCCCATCAGGGTGGGACCAAGTTTTTTAGTTCATGTTAAGGGATGATAATGCTGCTAACTGGAAGGAAAGACACAACCCCTGTGTGAACCGAGAGAAGGTGCTGAGGTCGTGCAATGTGGCCCTTGCCCCAGTAGAAGCAATTCAGCCCAGTGCTCTCCCAGCAGGAGCAGACCTGTTTCTCACTCTGCATCACTGAGCCTGGGCTCCACACTCTGTGCAAAGGCAGCAGAGTTGTTCAGCCCCTCTGCAAGCTGCATTTTTGTCCACCCTTTCATCCCCAGTATTGGCACTGCCCATGGGAAGCTGTAACTCTGGGCTCTGAACTAGGAGCAGCACTAGGACAGGAGATGAAGGTTGAGGTTAATTTCAGGGAGGCCCACCCTTAAACCTCCCTCCTCCACTCCAGGTATCAAAATTGTATATATTGAACAAGGAATTTTCCCCAAAGAAATTATTTTAAGCCAGAGTTACGTAAAGAAATCAGAATATTATCATTATCTCCCTCCTCAAATATTACAAACTTAGGAAATAATACAGGTTCATATGCACAATCTTGCAGTATAAAAAGCAGAATTCAGAAATTCAAATAACCTCAGGTTTGCTCTGATGTGATACATAACCATGTGTAACTCACAAGCATGACAGAATTTTACAGTTGATAGTCTGCATCTAGTAGAAAAACAATTCTTAAAGATAAATTAGTTTAAAAGATATATTTCAATACATTTTTGTTCCACATATTGCTGCAGGAACAGGGTCTTACCCTTTCATTCTCACACAGGTGATCTGGTGTTTGGTCTAATTTGGCAGGTTCCATCTTCCTACATGACTCTGCTTCAGAGGTCAAAGAAGGAAATGCATTGTCATCTCTGCCTGCTTTCTTGGGGGAGCACTGAGGTCAGCCTTCTGGATTTAAAATCTTACCACAGAGACAGAGAACAAGATTGGCTAACCACAATGACTAGATTCAAAGGATCAGCAACACTGACATAATGTAGGCATTCCTGAAAATTTAAAGTCAGAGTTCTGCCTACTTTTTTTTAAGTAAATGGCAATCCAAAACTCTAGGGCAATACAACTCCATAGACATCTCAGAATTCTATTTCATAGAACCACAGAATAGTTTGGGTTGGAAGGGCTTTTAGAGATCATCCAGTTTCAACTCCTCTGCCATGGGTGGGGACACCTTTCACTGGATCAGGTTGCTGGCCTAGAGCACCTCCAGGGATGGGGCATCCACAACTTCTCTGGCAACCTGTGCCAGTGCCTCACCACCCTCACAGGAAGAGGTTTCTTCCTAATATCTATTCTAAATCTCCCTTCTTTCAGCTTAAAACCTTTACCCCTAATCCTGTCCCTGCACTCCCTGATAAAGAGCCCCTCTGCAGCTTTCCTGTAGCCCCCTTTATGTACTGGAAGGCTGCTAGAATGTCTCTTCCAGAACTTTCTCTTCTCTAGGCTAATCAAGCCCAACTCTTTTAGCTTGTCCTTGTATGGGAGGTGCTCCACCCCTCTAATCATCTTTGTGCCCTCCTCTAGACCCACTCTAACAGATCCACGTCCTTTCCTGCGCTGAGGGATCCAGAGGTGGATGCAGGACTCCAGGTGAGGTCTCATGAGAGCAGAGGAGAGGTGCAGAATCACCTCCATCAGCCTGCTGGTCACATTTCTTCTGATGCAGCCCACATCATTTTGACTTCAGCCAACACCAATCCTTGTTTTTTTTCAGGAAAGCTAAATCATACTAGTAAATCAGCAATGTTACATCAATCAAATTAGGTGAATGCAAAAGCTAAGGGAACAGACCAAATTTGTACTATGTATACTCAAATAAACTGTTCATAAAGTTAAATCTTAAATAAACATGAACCCTTAGTAAGAGTACACAGGGAGAAGACAACAGTCTAAAACTTCTGAGAAGCATCTGATTAAAGGTACAGTGAAGTGGGAAAATGGTCTTGAGCTTCTCTGTACTTCAGAGGCTGCAGAATATGCCTCCAGAGATTTAAAGTAGCTAAGTCAGGCTTACTAAGAACAAAGCAACAGAGCCACAGAGTACCAGGGCTAACAACCCAGGAGCATAGCCAGTTTGATGGATTCCATAGCTGACACTGCTGCAACAACACTCCTAGAGGCACATGAGGTAACTTGTTCAAAGGATCTGCATAAACTAGGCCACTGCAGTGCAGGCACTCCCGGGACTCATGCTCACTGCCCCTATGGATTTCACTGCAGTGGCTGAAGCTGTAACATCCCTGCCTTCCTAGAGGAGGAACCACTCCTGCAGAGACGGCAAATGCAAATGTGTGTGGGTTGCTGAGTCACTGATGTGGCTATTAAATTTCCCTGTTAGTTTAAACTGATTTATGTTACAGATACCAGACTGGGAGCTGCTGAGCTTTGGCAGCAGTATGAGTTTCCTTCTGCTAATCATACTGTTTCAGTGAAAACTGGGTAATGGTCTCTCCACTGGTATCCCTGGGAATGCCACCCACGTGACAGGGTGCTATATCAAAGCCTGTGAGACTCTAGAGATTTAGGCACAGTTTTCACCAAGACCAAGGACCTCCTGTCTTACATCAGCCACATCTCTTCCACATAGACCCCCACATCTGTGACTCCCAAGCCCCATGGAACACAGGTTTTGAATGTTCTAATACAACCTTCCTCAAGCTTGCCTCATCTGTAAGAACATCTCTCTGCTTTGTAGCTACCCTGGATAACCTTTAATCAAACCAAACATGAGAAATAATATAATGAAAGAATACATATGCACATACAGACAGCACAACCCAGTAAGATAATGATGATTTTCTCCTCCTGCACTGCAGCTCAGCTCCAGGAGGCCTGTCGTTCATCCAGTGAACTAGCTGCGAACTGTTTATGGCTAGGATCCACTGTCCCCATACAATGACTTTGACTGAGCTTTTCTCGAGGAGAGCCCAGAGACAAATAGCTGAACTTGCCTTAATGCAGAGCTCACAACATATCTCCCTCTGCTCTATTCTTATCAAGTAAGGGACAGCTGAACTTGTCTGTGGAAAGCAGATGAAAAAGAAGGTAGAAAGGGATTCGAAGGATGCCAGATTACCCATCTTTTCACTTGAGATATGTTTGATTTCCTTTTACAATATGATGCAGTAGAGATGTAGCAGGTCTATTAGATCAATGAGTATTTCTTACTTGAAGAGCAGGATTAATATCTTCCCACAGCCATCCACAATGAAGAATGCTCCAGTTGCCAAAATAATTCTGTGCTGAATAGCAAAATCCACAGGTGGGAAGCAACTCTCAGTGAATTCACTTTCTGGAGAGCCTAATAACTGCATGTATTTAACATCAGCACCATTCTCTCAAACAAACTAGAGCATTTTTTTCTGTGATGCCCTCCTGCCTGTTGGCCGAAGGGATCAGAATCCTGAGCGCTGTCCCTAAAGGCTGGATCCACACTACCAACTGGTGGGTTGAACCTTGCCAAGACATTTTTGGAGGCATTATAAAAATCCCTCTTAGAGAAGGGAATTATATGTGGTGCTTAGACAAAAACAGGCATTCCATTTATAAATATAATTACTTTTGCTATTCCATCACAAAAAAAGAATTTATTAGCGAGGGATGCAACAAAGAAAATTATTTACGCATCGACACAATAAAACCAGAAAACAGATCTGGCTGAAACGAAGTGGGAAATGAAAAACACAATAAAGTATGTAACTGAGATTACTAATTGGGGAATAACCTCTGACAACTCGGGAGAATTCTTTCCAATGGAAGTACAGTCCCTCATTTTGCTTTATGTTTGGATTGTAATTGCATGTGCTCTTCTTTAATATTAAATACACAAGCTTACTTTGCATTTTGGAAGGTTTAGATTTGATTAGGGAGGTCTAGATTGTATATTAGAAAAAATTTCTTTACCAAAGAGTGGGGAAGCATTAGAACAGGCTGCCCAGGGAAGTGGTGGAGCCACCATACCTGGAGGTGTTCAAAAAGCACATAGATGTGACATTTCAGGACGTGGTTTAGTAGGCACGGTGGTGTTGGGCTGATGTTTGGACTGGATGATCTTAGAGGTCTCTTCCAACCTTAATGATTCTATGATTTACTGGCAAATTCCCTTCTTTTGACTGATGACCTTGAACTCTGCAACTCAGACACTCTTCTGCAGTGCAAAGGAGGGAACAGAATGTGGCCTGCATGTATCCCCTCTGCTTTAAGCATGATGCTGCACAGGTTAGGGAAGCAAGGAGTGAGTATGCCATTCACACTCACATACAGAGGCTGGATGTAATATTATCACTTAAGGAATGATTCTGACCTCATCTCTTCTACTCAAATGTGCTGCTTTTATTCAAGCTCCTTGTCTGGGAATGTCCACTACTGCACATCTTCTGCTTTAGATTAGTGAAGAATATTTTTATCTAGTATCTTCGTTCTTAATATTAATGATTTATCACATATGGTGCACTATATTTTTATAAAGCTGTAAGATACCATGGTGATTAACACCATATGAGAACATAAATAGAAGGGAACAGGGTAACAGAAATGTCCTCCCAGCAGATATAAGGCTTTTGCTTGTTTTTAGGGAAAGTATCTCAGCTGCATGATTTTACTCTGTAGATAAGAATTGTACGAGTTCCATAATAGAAGACTGTAGTGTACTTGACAATGTTGTAGAGAGAACAAAAAACTTTATGTGCAATTTCTTTCTTCCCTTAATTAGAATTTTCAGATCAATCATGTGAGGAGAGATTGATTATTCTAGCTCTTTTGATCACACGGATTTATTACTTTGATTTAAGAAGGCAGGAGAAAAAAAATGTAAGGACCACGAGTAGACCCTTGTGTTTATATATGTACATATATATCTCTCCATATTACTGGTGGGAAAAGATACCAGCTTCAAGTATCATTGTAAATTTGTCCTGTCAATATTGCAATCCACACACAAAATCTACTCACTGAATCAATATGGTAGTGAGAAACTAATCACATTTCACTTACCTATCCATATATTGCGAACGCCTGGAGACACTGCAAGGCTGCTTCATATGAATGCGTTACTACTGGGCACACTGCAGGCTGCTCAAGAGTGCCCACAGTGCTTTTCAAACAGCTCTCTCCTCACCCACCTGGATTAGGACTGCCACTGGGAGAGCCGTTCCCCCCTGCATTACTGGATCCAAACCAAAGATTTTTCTGAAATAAGGCAGCCCAGGAAAAAAAGGGGGATTGTCTTTGGGCACTGCCTTATACAAAGCAGCCAGCTTGGGGGCTGCTGGAAAAAATCCGGGTGAAATCCATGTGGGGCTGAAGCTTTGGCTCCTGCTGGGCTCCCAATGAGAGACAGGCGGAGCGGTTGTGGGGATGCCAAAGAGCTGGCTGTGAGGTGGGCATCCCTAAGCACTATTTAATCCTCCAGGTCCAGGACTACCAGGAGGGCCCCAAGGAGTGTGGGGGGATGAGCACCAGCAGCTCCCCATGTATCTTCCCTCAGGGCAGTGGAGTAGAGGTTAAATAAAAGAAAAAGCACTGGGGAAAAGGCCATTTCTGTAAAACTGGTCACTAGCAAAGAAAAGCAGTCAGGCCCCCAGGGATGCTCTCCTTGCCCAAGGATGAAATGGGATTACAATGGTAATGTTTGCTGCACTGTAATTAAGGTGGTTTCAGGATTGTCATTAAAAAGTGTGTTTTTGTGGAGGGGCTATGGCTTAGAGAAAATTTTTGCTTAAGGCTGAAATATAACATTGTTCTCAGCCAGAGAACACATGCACGACCTTTATTATATATGTGATTTAGAATCTCAGTATAGTCTTGACTGCAGAGGCTCTACTATTATTTCCATACGGGTACATAGCTAATTGGATTAAAACATTAGATAAAGAAGTAAAGGACTGAATTCTGGCTGGACCTCATGCAGGTGACATGTCCCCATTAACTGTCTGCAATTAATTCCAAAATCCAAACCCAAAATTCTACTTTTGTTACTCAGACATGTACTGTAATTGAAATAAACAGCTGCAAAAATAACTGAGCTCCTAGTGTTTACCTGAGTATAACCCAAGGCACCTGCCTCTCCCATGTCATAACTCCTTTAAAAGTGAGGCCATCCTGACTGGGACAGAGATTATTTCCTCACAAAAAACTGGCAAAACATGACAATGGTATTTCTACTAACAGTATCTAAATTCCTATTATTGTAGGAAGATTTCATGATCTCATACAAGGAACCAAGGACACCTGTGCACCAAGTGCTGTACAAAACACAGCATAAAAGCATAGTCCTGCTCAAAAAAGTGTATGATTGACTGCACACAATCAAATCCTTTCCCCTATTTCTTGGCCAGGTTTGTATAATTTCTATTAAGTAATTGGAGTGTAATGCACCACTCCTGCAAACAGCAAACACCACTCAGACTTTTATTTAACTTTCTGCATGATAAAGTCCTAACTTCACGCCAGTCTTTCATCTTTCCCCAGAGGCACACACAAAGCGACCAGCTACTGCCCTGTGTGCTTGTTACTGGCTGTGGGTTTTTTCCTGGCTTGCATGTACTGGTTTCAGGTATTACTTCAATTCTACTCAAACTATTGTCTTTCTATCTTTTTGGAAAAAAAAAATATTACACAACTAAAAATAAGTCATAAAATATTTTTTCTCTGCTGCCCGCTACCATGTATGTGTCAAAACAAAAATTCAGAATATTGAAGTTTATAAAATTATAGTTTCAGTTGTAAACAAGACATGAGTTGCAACAAATTAGACAGGTCACAAGGAAAGGAACTGAAGTCTGTAAGTAACTTGTGGTTGCTTTATGTGACTTCACATGGATGGTAAAGAAATACAACATAACATAGCATAGTCCATTGTTCCTTATAAGAACAAATTATACACATGGCAAGTTTAGGAAGAATTTAAGCATTTCTGCAAACGCCTAAACACAGAATAAATGTTATTCAGTAGGCAGTTACCTTCAGTGAAATTATTTATGCATTTAATTCCTTACCTGCCTAATTTAACATCCCCGGGATCATGGCCTTGGTATGGAATAACTTAATGAACGTCAGTGTAGTGCATCACCTACTGCTTGTCCAAATAGCAAGCTTCAAATGTAAACAAGTAATGCTCTTATTAAGTGCAAACATGTGCAAAATAAAATAATAGACAAAGCTTATCCACATAGGAAGCTTTTATTAATAATACTATCAGAGTCAGGCAAGTGTAATTCCTCATGTGGACAAATTCACTACAATACTAGTAATTTTTTAAATTTAATTTAAATTAATTAAAGAAGTCAGAGTTGATCTGAAAAAAAAAAAAGCAAGAAGATGCCAGAATGAGTGAGTCTGCATGAGGGTTATACTATAACCACTAGTTTTAAATTCACGCTTTGGCGTGCACAAAAAGAACATTTTCTTATGAAGATAAAAGCCTCCACGTGTAATAACTCGATATATAGACAAGCCCTAGGGGCCTGCATCTTGAGCACTTAACATTTTTGGCCCTGTCTTAATGGATAAAAAAGGTGTGTTTCTCAGTCATATCAGCCCAGTGAAAGTAGCTTAATAGGATGAAAAGGCCTTAGGCTTTGGCAAGACCGAGGTGTAAAGGTGTGAGGTTAACACACACATAACAGCATGGGCAAGGCTGCCTTTAACACGTACTAAACTAATCAAGTTAAAGCAGGCAAGGGATGAGGAGCCTGGACTGTATTAACCCATGTTCAAACAAATGCTTAATTAGTTTGTGTGGAGATTAGCTACTATAGAATATAAGTCAGGATATTTCACCATGGGGAGCGGGTGAGAAAACAAGAAGTAGAATGGTTTTCCTCATAGGTTATAAACTATATTGCCTCAAAAGAAAAGCAGTTAGATTTTAGAGGGACTATCTGTCCGTTGCTCTGGAGCACCTGATTACTGGAATTATCCAGCTGTCTGGGAATGCTGCCCAGGACAAGAAGTGAGGCTTTATCCCCACCATCTGCAGCAATGAGCATATTACCAAACTGCTGGGAAAGTCACCACCACTCATGGGCACATCAGACCCACCATCCAGGCTGTGCAGTTGCCTAAGGTAAGAGAGATCTACAAGACAACAAGTAAGCAAAACTGATGAAAAGAGGAAACAAATATTTCAAGTTTAAAACTTGACTTCTACAACGCATTCATTAGCATATGACAATTAACATATTCTAACTATTTCTTTAGTCCAGCCAAGTTTAGAACAAAAAAACTCAAGAGTCACGTATTTGTATAATGTAATCCTGATTTTGCCACATTATCTAGACTTTGTCTAGAACTCTTTTAAATTATCTTGGGGTTGTTTAATACTGAAAGAGTTACTCAGCTATTTCTGAACTACTTTGGTGACTACAAATGCAGATGAAAAAACTACCATGGGCAGCTGATGCTAAGGTTACTGCTCTCAACTGCCCACTACACCTTTTTCCTGCAGTCTGCTGCTCTTGCAGCAAGGACAGCCAAAGGGGATGTGCACCAGCACCAATATCTCCTCAGTTTTCAGAGCAGCATATTGAAGTAAGCAAATGTTCACTACAGTCATTTATCATCAGCACAAGTTAAAGGCAAAGTGGTTCAACAAACTGAACATTTAAAATGTTAGCATGTTGCTGATGTATCTCAAATGAAGCCTTTGTGATAAACATATCCTGGGCTGCATCACAAGGAGCATGGCCAGCAGGTCGAGAGAGGGGATTCTGCCTCTCTACTTGGTTCTTGTAAGATCCCATCTGCAGTGCTGCATACAGTTCTGGAGTCATCAGCACAGGAAAGACATGGACCTGTTGGAGCACTTCCAGAAGAGGGCCACAAAACGATCAGAGCGCTCAAACACCTCCCTTATGAAGAGAAGGCTCCGGGGAGACCTCAGAGCAGCCTTCCAGTACCTAAAGGGGGCCTACGAGAAAGCTGGGTAGGGAGTTTTTGCAAGGGCCTGTAGTGATAGGACAAGAGGGAATGGATTTAAGCTGAAAGAGGGTAGATTTAGATTACACATAAGGAAGACTTTTCTACAATGAGGGTGGTGAAACACAGGAACAGGTTAACCAGGGAGGCGGTTAAAAACCCCATACTTGGAAGTGTTGAATGTCAAGTTGGATGGGGCTCTGAGCAACCTGCTCCAGTGGAAGGTGTCCCAGCTCACTGCATGGGGTTGGATCAAATGGCCTTTAAAGGTCCCTTCCAACCCTGACTATGCTTCTGTACTTCAATGAAGTTGATGATCTTTTCTGCAATGTGTAAAGAGAACAAAATTTTAACTTTTTGTTTTATGTAGAATAGTGAATGATCATTAAACTGGCAGCATTCTGAACTAATGTCATAAAGAAAAGGTATCTGGATCCCATTCCTGATAGAATCTGGAATAATTTTCTCATTATTTCTGTTAGATTCACTGCTTTAGTTGTACAATGATACAACAGTATTTACACACCAGTGTGTATTTCTAGAACAGGATAATTTTCCTTAACTACCTTATTTAAGATAGCACCCTGTCTTCAACTTGTTCTATCATTGTGCATGAAAATGTTGCACTTTGTCATTAAGCACATTGAGACAACTTAAGATGTTTGGAAATTAAAATTGCTAGCATGCCTTGTTTCATCAGTACTGCAGGGGTCTCACATTTGAGAAACAATTTTAGAGACACAGATATGTTTATTTTAAGGAAGGTTAGAATGCAAAAATCTAGTTGAAAGTTTCAAAGCTGCCTGCTCCTGAAAGTTAAAAAAAAATCAGGTGTGTCAGTTCACCTGAGTTAGTTTCCAATGAACTGGAAGATCTCTTTAACATTCATTAGAGCAGAGGACCAGTTCATTTAGTATTACATCTCTGCTGTAAAAAGGTGTGTTTTCCACAGATAATTTATAATATGTGGTTAGCATGGGCCAGATATAAATGCAAAAATGTTCCTGACAGAGTTGTTACAACGGTCTGATTCAACAAAGCACTCCTACCCTAGATTTATGTGTGGTGACACAATTTCTCCTAACTCATCCCCTGCCTTCACTGAGTGATAAATAATGCTAGCAAATACAATTTCTTACAATTCCATCTCTGCTTTGGTTTCCTGCTCACAAGTCTCTCCCAGTCCTACATAGCTCTTCACACCTTTGATTGCCACAGCAATGGCCACAGCAATTCCCAGAACAAAGCCTAGCTTTGTTCGGACATGTAACAAGGTAAGGCACAATCGTGGTAAGTCCCTTAATACGCTGTCGTCCTAGACCATGCTACATCAAAGCTAACTTTGTCCTGCCACCTCCCAGATTCTATTACATATTATGACAGCTACATATAAATATAGTTAATATAAAAAAACAACAAAGGAAAAAGTTAAAAACACACAGCTGCTTTTGCATAAGATTCAAAACCCAAAGCTCAGCCACCTATAGGTGACATAAAGGTATTAAACGTTTACATGGGATGGGAGGACTGGATGCATGGACAGGTGAATCCAAGTGATTTCACTGAACCTGTTTCTGCTGTTAGACGTGACAGTTATTTCCCACACACCTAGCAGTTGCTCTGAGCCCACAGCCTGCTCATGTGTCTCAGCTCAAATCAATTTGCACACGCATAGTAGCTCTGACACATCCTAGACTGTCCCAAGCCATTGCGCATGTGCAGGAGAGCCGCACATGCACAGTCCGGGTTTCAGGAGATGGCCATTTTTTTTAGCAGACCAGATGGCAACCTGGCAACTCCAGCAGATGCCACACCAGTGATCCCACTGTGTAGAGGCTGTGGCCTTTTACTCCCCTTTCCCTCCCCTTCCCTGTTTTTTTTTTCTCTCTGCTCCACCCAAGTCTGGGCCTGTGCAGCATTAAATGTTCTTGGTTCAATTATGCTAACTCTCCTGTGTTAATGGAATTCAAAGGCACTTTCTTCTGTGTTAGACAACATATAAGCATATGACGTTCCCGTATCTGCAGTTGTATGAGCTGTATACCGACGTTGCCATTTGCAGACTCCATAATACAAACATTTTGCTTAGGATATATATTTTCATTTAGCAGAAATGAGTCCATTTTCAGTAACAGGGCCAAGAAAGTCACGCCAACAATCAAGCTGTTGTCCTTGATGGCTGGGCAAAAGGGATGGTTTTATATAATCACATATGTTTGTATAAATACAAGTGTGTGTATAGATGGAGATAAAAGTATTGCCTCTTTCTCCACATACAGATACGAAAATGTCAGGAAGGTCCAATTTAATAACCCATGAAGCGAGGAAACAAACGAACGAAAGCTTTTTGTTACGAAATATTTCCAAGGAAAACCAGCCAGCAAAAGCCATATTTGCAGGAGCGCACCATTTTAATCTGCTGTTTCTGAGCCTGACAAGTGAAAATTTTGGGAAGGAAGAATAGTGTAAATCTTAGGATTGCTCTCTACTTTTATGTCTAAAAAATAGTGATTAACATCAGCTTTTCCTTCTCTCCCCTGTACCTGTGGGGTATTCCATGCCATTTTATCAACTGGGTTTCAAACATAGAACACAAACCCGAGTGATGAGGAACACTCCGTACAGGGCTCTTGAAATGTACGTTATTTGGAGTCTTGGAGATACCACTCTCCAGGATTTCTCCAAGTCTAAAGTTCTCCAGCACACCTGCCCCAAACACAAGCTGCCTACGCTTGCTGCAGGGTGGCAGGGTTCATTTTTGTTCTGTCCATAGGACCCATTGTAGGATTCCGCATCTGGGCACTGAATTACTGCCTTCGAAGCTGCAGGGAGAGGGAAGGAGAGGGAAGGAGAGGGAAGGAGAGGGAAGGAGAGGGAAGGAGAGGGAAGGAGAGGGAAGGAGAGGGAAGGAGAGGGAAGGAGAGGGAAGGAGAGGGAAGGAGAGGGAAGGAGAGGGAAGGAGAGGGAAGGAGAGGGAAGGAGAGGGAAGGAGAGGGAAGGAGAGGGAAGGAGAGGGAAGGAGAGGGAAGGAGAGGGAAGGAGAGGGAAGGAGAGGGAAGGAGAGGGAAGGAGAGGGAAGGAGAGGGAAGGAGAGGGAAGGAGAGGGAAGGAGAGGGAAGGAGAGGGAAGGAGAGGGAAGGAGAGGGAAGGAGAGGGAAGGAGAGGGAAGGAGAGGGAAGGAGAGGGAAGGAGAGGGAAGGAGAGGGAAGGAGAGGGAAGGAGAGGGAAGGAGAGGGAAGGAGAGGGAAGGAGAGGGAAGGAGAGGGAAGGAGAGGGAAGGAGAGGGAAGGAGAGGGAAGGAGAGGGAAGGACGCTCGGCGAGGGGCCCCGCGGGGCTGCCGGCGCGGCAGGCAGGGACAGAAGGAGGAAGGGAAGCAGGGAGGGGAGGCAGGAGGCCGCCTCAGGGGCTACTCTCGCCCGGGGGGCGGCACAGGGACTCAGCGCCCTCCTCTCCGCTCAGCCCCGCTGGGGCGCGGCCCCTCTCCCTGCCCCGTGCCCGGACTTTTCTCCAGCTTCGAAGCCGCGGCGCTCCCGGCCCCCCTCCCCTCCGGAGCGGGAGTCCCTGCTGGCCTCCGGGACACGTTAAATCCCGTGTAATGAGGCTTAACCCCGCCCCGAGCTGCGGCGCAGCCGGGCGGGCAGGCAGCCAGCGGGGCCCCCGCCCGGGGGAGCCCTCCCCCACCCCGCCCCGAGCGGCCGCAGCTGCTCCAGCCCGAGCTGCTGGAAAGCCGCCACGCTCCCCAGACTTTGTCTCTCTCGCACACAGCGCTGAACCCTGCTCCCTCCCCCCTCGCCTCCCCCGGGGCGGCCGTGGCTCCCCCGCCCTTCCCCGAGCCGCAGAGGCACCGCGGGGGGAAGGGGGCGGTAATGCTCCCCGCCTCCAGGCTGCAGCCCGCCCTGCCTCGGCGCCCTGGGGCTCCTCGGGGCTGGGGCACCGGGGGGGGGGACGCGAGGGAGGAGGGGGCTCCTCGGGGCTGGGACACCGGGAGGAGAGGGCACCGAGGAGGAGGAGGAGGATCCTCTGGGCTGTGGCACCAGGGGAGGAGAGGGGCTGTCACTGGGGAGAAGGGGCTCCTCTGGACTGGGGCACCTGCGAGAGGGGGCTCTACCTCCGCAGCCGCCGTCCTGGGGAGCGCAGCCCTGGTGCGGGGCCGGAGCACCCTCCTGCGCTTTCATCCAGAAGCGGCTTTTTATTTGTTTCCGACTCTTTTGGGGGAAATAAAAATAAAAAAAAAAAACAACAGTCTGGGGGGGGGCGGTTTGCGAAAGGGCTGCCCAGGTGCCCGGGCCCCGTAGGGCGCCGCGCACGGCGGGTGCGCTGAGCTCAGCCGAGAAGGGTGCGTGCGCTGGTAGGAGCTGGGCTGAGTCGCGCTCCCCGTCCCGTGCCTTCCCGGCTCCGCGGTTTCCCCACAGCCCGCGGCAGCGCCAGCCAGCGCCCAGGTCGCTGTCGGAGCGGTGGCTGCGCCGTGGGCCGGGCGGGCCGGGCAGGCGCAGTGCGGGGCCGCGGCGGGGGGAGCCGGTCTGTGTGTGTCGCACTGGAGGGGGGAAGGGGGGGGGAGGTTACACACCAGGGCAGCTCCGGGATCCCTTCTCCACCCCGCGGGGAAGGGGGGAAGGGAGCCGCCTACTCCCTTTTCCTCCTCCCCCTTTTTTCACCCTTCCTCCTCCTTCTTTCCCCAAAGTTAAACTTCCTGCTCCCGGCCCGGCTGGGAAGGGGACGCGGAGCCCGGCCGGACTCGGCCCTCGGCACACACAACAGCTGGAGCTGTCAAAACTTCCTCCTGCTCGGTCTCAGCCCCCGCTGTCGCCTTCGCCACCGCTGCCACCGCCGCCGCCCGCTCCTCCTCCGCCCCCGGGGGCTCCGCGCGGGGGGAGGGCGCAGGGCCAGGGGACAATGAAGCGGCGGCCGCCGCAGCCGGGCAGCGCAGGAGCCGGAGCCGCCGCCAGCTCCCGGGGCCTCTGAGAGGGGAGGAGGAGGAGGAGGAGGGAGAAGGAGGAGAGGAGAGGGGGGGGAGCCCAGCGGCGGGATCGGCCGCCTCTCGCTCGCTCTCTTTCACCTCCCCCAGCCCCGACAGACCCCGCCGAGCTCGGGGAGGGGGTGTTATTGTGTGTGAGACCCTTCCTTCCTCTGCGCTCTCTCTTTCCCCCCCCCCCCCCCGCCGCCCCCGCTCCCCTCCTCCTCCTCCTCCTCCTGCTCTCCCCATGCTGCTCCCCCTGCTACCTGTGCTGGTCGGCGGCGGCTGAGGCCAGCGATGCGAGGCGGAGGTGGAGGAGGCGGAGGTGAGGAGGAGAGGAGCCGCAGGAGGAGCATCGGGATCCCCATCACCATCCTCATCTTCATCCTCATCATCATCATCATCATCATCCATGTGTCTCTCTCGTCCTGCTGACTAGGATGTCAACGGAGGACAAGAGTCTGGTGGTGGCGGTGGTGGAGCCGCCTCAGCAGCCGCAGCAGCAGCAGCAGCCCCCCGAGCCTGGAGCTCCCCCCCCAGCAGCAGCAGCAGCCACAGACAAAAGACCTAGGGGCCGGCCTCGCAAAGATGGCGCTTCCCCTTTCCAGAGAGCCAGAAAGAAGTAAGTTCAAGCGTTTGTGTGTGCGAGGCAGAGAGGGGCAGGGGCAGGCGCCGGCAGAGCTGTCAGCGGAGGCTCGGGGCCCATCGCCCCCTCCTCCCTCCTGCTCAATGCCATTTTGAGAAGGGCCCCTTCTTTCTTCTTCTCCTCCTCTCCCCTTTGCACTTTCCCCTCCTGCTTTTTCACCTTTGTCTTCCTCCGCCTGCTCTCCTTTTCCCCACTTTTTCACCGTCCCTATTCCTTTCTTCTCCTCCTTCTTCGGAGTTTCTCTTTAGCTCTTCCCCCTTCGCCCTTCCTCCTTTTTTTTTTTTTTTTTCTTTTCCCTTTTCCCTTTCCACCTTCCCCCTTCTCCTTTTCGCTTCTTCTCTCCTCCTGGACGCTCTCCTCCCTATGCCTGACGGGAGCTCCTGGTCGCTTTCCCTTTCTATCCCCCCTTCCTCTCTTTGGGAAAGACAACCCGGTTCTCACTCTGGGCGGCTGGGAAGGAGGACACCCCCCTCTTTCCCAAACACAAGTGGAGACAAACGGGAGAAGTTGGGGCAGGACTTTCTCCTCGCCACCCTCGCCGTGCGCTGGGGAGTGGCGGGGGGAGCTGTCAGGCGGCCGCCTCTCCCGGGACGGTGGTGAAGCACAACAAACACCGAGTGCGGGGGGAGGGTGTCCCCCCTCCTCCTCCTCGTCGGCTCTACCGGGTTTCCCTTCACCGCGGTTTCTCTCCGCCGGTGGCGCGGGCGTTCGGGAGCCCCGCCGCTCCCGGGCGATGCGCGCCTACGGTGGCAGCCCCCCTGCGCCGTTCCCCGGGGGCTTCGCGCCCGAGCCGGCTGCTCCTCAGCCTGATCAGCCCCGGGCCGGCAGAGGCTGCTCCTCGGCCACGCCGCGCCCCGGGGCATCTGCACCTGCAGTGGCTGCTCCCACCCCACCGCTCCCCGAGGGATCCGCGCCCGAGCCGGCTGGGGAATCCGCGGGTGCTCCTCAGCCCCATCAGACCCGCCGTTCCCGGGGTCTCCGCGCATGCGGTGGCCACTCGTCAGCCCCCGCTGCCCCGCTGCTCCCACCCTCGCCGTTCCCTGGGCATCCGCGCCCGTGGCGGCTGCTCCTCAACCCTGTCAGCCCAGCCGTTTCCCGAGGGATCCGCGGCTGTGGTGGCCGTTCCTCCCCGTTGGCTCCCCGGGGTCTCCGCGCCCGAGACGGTTGCTCCGCGCCCCTCCGTCCCGCCCCCCGAGGGATCCACGGCCGCGGTGACCGCTCCTCATCCCCCTCAGCCCCGCCGCTCCCGAGGAATCCGCGCTTGCGGTGGTCACTCTTTTGCCCCACCGCTCCCGGGGGATCTGCGCCCGCGGGGTGAGGGGAGGAGGGGGCTGGCTGGGCGCTGGCTGCGCGCCCCGCGGGGTGGGAAGGAGCGGGGAATCTTGCCACGGTATTGCCTGATGGCAGCGGTGAAGCGGGGCCAGCGCGTTCTGAGGAGAAATGGAACGATTGTCCGTCTTCATGAGCCTCAGAGTTTGTTTCCCTTTGTTTTGACACCCGCCGAGTCCATTTAACCCCGGTGAGGGGCTGAATCCTGGCTCCCTGCTCATCCCGGAAATTCCGGATGCCACAGAACGAGCACAGAACCCTGCCAAGGGATCCACTGTGCATGGGGACACTTCTTCCCACTATCACCGTTTGTTGTTACAAACAGATGCTACATAGGTATCCCAGGATGGAACTGTCTTTAGTTTGGGATACATGGATTTTGTGGTTACTGTTGTCATTGAAAGTTTCCCTTCAAAGATTGTAGCGTTCCTCCCCTGGTTTTGGTGGAGATGCATTGTTTGCACAGCCCTCTCGTTTAATTATCTTACATATTCGCTCGGTATGAACTGTGGAGCTCTCAGCACAGGAAGGGCATGGATCTGTCACCAGAGGAGGCCATGGATGTGATCGGAGGGCTGGAGCACCTCCCATATGAGCATAGGCTGGAGGAAGTTGGGGTTGTTCAGTCTAGAGAAAGGAAGGCTCTGAGGAGACTTTAGAACAGCCTTCCAGTACTTAAGGGGGGCTGAATGGGAAACTTGGGGAGGGGCTCTTTATCAGGGAATGCAGGGATAGGACAAGGGGGAACGATTTTAAGCTGAAAGAAGGGAGATTTAGATTAGATATTAGGAATAAGTGTTTTCCTGTTGGGGGGGGTGAGGCACTGGCACAGGTTGCCCAGAGAAGTAATGGATACCCCATCCCTGGAGGTGCTCAAGGCCGGGTTGGATGAGGCTTTGAGCAACCTGATCCAGTGGAAGGTGTCCCTGCCCACGGCATGGAGGTTTGAACTGGATGATCTTAAATGTCCCTTCTAACCCAAACCGTTCTATGATTCTATAAAATAGAATATTTCATATTTTCATAGAGTGATAGTTGAAAGCAGGTGGCAAACACATACACATAGTACAGGCCTTGGGTTCATCTGCTTTACTTTTATTTTGACATACTTTGGTTTTATTTCTACTTATGGAAACTAAACCTTATATAGGAAGCCTTTGAATATTTTATTTTTTAGAAGAAGTTTTAAGAAGGAAAATGCAAATACAGCTGAAATGTACCCATTTGGGCAAAAAGCAAAATAGTATTTTTTTTCTGAAAACAGGCATATCTTGTAAACCAACCTGAGGCTGTGTACATGTTTTTGATGAAAAGTGTGTGCTGAAGAGGTAATTCCTTTTTTTCAGTTAGGTTTTTGATGCCATGGTAATATTGTCCACTAGTTTCAGGAGGAAATCAGATTTTCCTGTAAAAATACTTATGCTGACATGACTGTGGGGTTCATATAAGAGGCAGAAATGAAATTAGCTAACAAAAAAATTGACAAAAAAATTGAAATAAACCTCTTTTTCTTCACGCTGTGATTGTTCCTGTATGTTGTGGTGCTAGGCATGGCTGGTGTCCTCTCTCTTTGTGAAAAACTTGTAATTTTGGTAAGGATATTGTGACATAAGTCATAAATGCTTTGAAAACTAAGGTTCAATTAAAAAAAAAATTTTCTAACTTTCAAGAGTAGATATAGACTAGTCATTTTTAGTTGCATCCATTTTAGGGAGAAAATGGTTTTATTTTATAATTTTTGCTATTTACAAAATACTGATTACAAGTAGCCAAGTGAATGCAGAAATAAAATAAGTAAAAATATTTTCTGGGTTTTTTTTTTATATGACTGCTTAGTCCTGTCTTCCTTTTCACTTCTGTGCTTTCCAGTTGGATTAATATGCCTCATGTAAACCAGATAAAAGAGCATATGTCAGACCATTTTCTGTACTGTAATCACATGTCTAAATCACTATTAGCCAGTCAAATTGTTCAACTGCTTCATCCCATTATAGGAAATGTTCCACTGAATGTTCAGTCTAAGTGCAGTCTAAGTAATGATAAACCAAAGAGCTTTACATTAAACCCGCAATGCCAAAATAGAATAATTCCTCAGCTATGGATGCCTTCATTAAAGAACAATACCGCATTGGAGAATGCTGTAGGTTGGTATTTTACCTTCTTGAAGGCCATCTTTTTAGGCAAATTTGATGTGTTCCAGCAGACAGATGGAAAACTGCCTTGAATCTGCTTCTGTGAGATGCCAAGGATTCTCAGTTCTTCCTAGAAGCAGGCTTATGTTAAGAGAGCACAGGGTTCTTCAGTAGGACAGCTCTGTGCAAGTCTCTGTCATCCTGTGTTTTGCTTGGTTATTGGTGAGGTATGTGTAGGGAACAGTTGAGTAAGTGATGAACCTGAAATTGGTTTCTTTGTGGCATCAGTACCAGGAGAGTTGCTCATATTACAGCATGATGCTCAAACAGCTTTTTGTCATTGTTTGAAGGATATAGCTTGATGAATGGCATTGTCAAGAGACGTGATCTTAGGTGAACAGTTCATTTTTATTATTTATATTGTAACCGTGCCTATAGGCCAGGGCACCATTATACTGCATACAGTACAAATGCATAAGGAAGGGTTGCTTCTGTACAAACAATTTCTTAATGTAAAGATAAGACAGCATGTAAATATAAGATATGTATTGGGAAAGCACTAAGGAGCTGTGAAAATGCTATGAGCAAAAGAATATGCATAAGTTCAAGTACCCTGCCTATCTCAGCATCATTGAATGATTCATAGGCATCAGACTTGGAGGATGTATTTAAAGGAGGGTAACATTGTCACCCTGAGGATTTTCACAGATAGCTTGTTTCCTTCCTCAAGTGCAAGACAAACACTCGTATTTTCTTCCTTACATTTTGACAGCTGGGTATCTGCATAGAGCAGCGGTTCAGATTTAAGAGGGAGATCTAGAATAGCCTGCACAGAGCCTTGACGTTGAGAGCAAGTATGTTGTTCATGATATGGTTCCTCAGGAAGAAGGGAGAACACAAAGAACTATAATCAAAGCAATGAACCAGGAAAACATTTTTTTTAGTGTCGGCTTTCAAATGCATATAAAACCTGGTGAGATTGCACTTATCAAAGCCAAATAAGGTAATAAAATTGCATTAGTGAAGATACGAAGTGATGTAGGAGAAAGAGACTTTCGGGTGCATGGTTACAAAAGAAGTCTTGGTGGTATTGTATAGGAAAAATGGAAATAATTAGGGGGCATCTCATCATATGGTCTGAAATCTTGGAAACTTAACTCTTGTATGTGGATTGTACCTCAGTTTCCAGGCTAGGGACTTGAAGGATAGGGATTTGATCAAAAAGAAGTTGCAGGGGATGGGCATTGGTTCCATGTTAAAGCTATTGTCATTGTGTGAACAGCTGGTTACTTGTGAAAATGTATCAGAATAGTATGATACAGGTGCAGTAAACATTTTTGTAGTCTATTTTAAGTACGGGAGCTTTCTTAATCTCTACAGGTTACAAGCAGCACAAACAGATGTAGCTTCTTAGCAAAAATTGAGCAGCAGAAGTCTGATGGGTTGTGATCACAGTAACAGTCGCTTTGTCAGTCAGTATCTAAGCTCATCTGAAGTTTGATTTGCAGCATCCATCAGGCTTTGATGTATGTTTCAAACTATTTTTTTGCAAATGTGTGTCGTTTAAGACAGCATAGGATAATAATGATTTCAGAAAGCACAAAATCTGTGGAAAACTTTTTGTGTGATTATTTTTAATTACCTCTGGTTTAATTTTCGTCCTAGTTTTTCATTACTTTGGCCAGTGTAAGCTGCAGTAGGTTTTTTCAAAGGCTGTAGATTTCACACATGCAGATAGTTTTAAGGACACGTAAGCACAGTATTTTTGCCAGGAAATAATTATTTAAGAATTTTTACTATTGCTTTAGCTGCATGGGTATTAGGGTAGGCCAGTATTTAAAGATATCTACACTCATTTCAAAAGAGCCTGTAGGTGTTGGATGGATTCTCTTTACAGCTCAGCTGTGTTTCTTTAAGTTTATCTCACAGCTTCTATGTGATATTTACCTGTGTATTTACTCACCTGCCCTTTCCTCACTTGGAAAATTAACATTTGCAAATGTATAATTTATATTGCATTATACAATAACAATATTTGTAAATATATGTTAGGGGAAATCAGTACTGCCTGGTGAGCTGGAAGGCTTTTGATGGATGGGCTTCGTACAACTATAATATGGCTAAGGGTTAAGGTAGGAAAGCAAACAATGGCCAATCCTTCGGGCTGTATAGGCCACGTATCAAAGTGTTTGGCCAGAAGCCAGAAGGTACATCCTAGATCACACTGCGTGAAGAGGTGAGGCGTGGCAGTAGGCATCATAACCAGGACATGACACTGGGTCTGTGAATGCCTTTCTAGTCAGTCCATTGTAAAGCAGCATCAAGCTGTGTGCAATGGTGTCCTTCTGGTATTTAAAGAGGGGCTACAGGAAAGCTGGAGAGAGGCTCTTTATCGAGGAGTGCAGGGATAGGAGGAGGGGTAATAGTTTTAAGATAAAAGGGGGGAGTTGTAGATTAGGTATTAGGAATAAATTTTTCACCGTGAGGGTGGTGAGGCACTGGCACAGGTTGCCCAGAGAAGTTGTTGATGCCCCATCCCTGGAGGTGTTCAAGGCCAGGCTGTATGAGATTTTGAGCACCCTGATCCAGTGGAAGGTATCCCTGCCCATGGCAGGGGGGGATGGAACTGGATGATCTTCCAACTCAAACCATTCTATGATTCTGTGGGAACTCTGTGCCATGTTCTTCGGCAGCTCATGCTACTAAGCAATTCCTCAACTGCACTACGTAATTCTTGCATAGGAGCTTGGCTTAAACTGCTCACAACACTATTTTACTCAAGAGGTATATATTTATATTAATCTTTTGATTTTCAGTTCTTGATAGGCCTTCTATGATGGATGACCACGAAAGTTGTTGCACATAATGGCGTTTACAGAATTGTTTTGCCACTTTATCAAGGTTGTTAAAATGTTGATAAACGTGGTGTCTTTACTTGTGTCTTAAGTGTGAGACTAGGCTTAATGTTGGAAATAGGTATTCTTCTATAACCTTAGCCTACAGTTTTCACAATTTGAAGCAGATCGCATTCGCAAACGAAGAATACTTTGATGGGGTTTTTCGACATTGCAGCTGTTAGTTTGTTAATGTTTGTGTTTGATCATCCATGGAACTTCTGTTGCACTTGTCATGAGAGGACGTCCAAAAGCTATTGCATAGTATCATGACGCACTAACTTTGGGAGTCTGTGAAAACTCCACACATCAGGTGTATTGGCCATAAGGCATGTATTTGCAGAAGTAGGAATAAGAACTCTGTCTCTTGGTTTCTACTCCCTTAGCCATACACACCAGACATCTTTTCATCCTGCATTCAGTGACACAGGAGACTTTTCCCAGTTTGAAAAAAAAGCCAAACAACTTCCATTTTCTTGCCTTTGCTTGTGGATATTATTTGTTTTCTTTCTTGTTAGCATGTTCAACTCCTACAAAGTTCTTGTCATTGTTCTTTCATAAGTAATTGGCAGTGGCCATTTCTATTCTTTGTTGTTGATTAAGTTGAGAAATGGTTTTCCAAGGCAGTTGGCTTGCTGAGAATAGATAAACTCTGCCTTTTATAGGCTGGAGCTGTTTTTTTTTCCCTTGGCCCAGCTATCCCACAACCGTGTTGGAGGGATAGCAGGGTCATGGATCACTAGGGGAAACAGAATTTCCTTATCTACCTAGGGATCACTCCCTTATGTTACTGTACACTGATACTCTGGATTGAACTTTTTAAGAAATGCTTTCACAGCTACACTAAAATGTGGTGAGATGATAAACAATTAAGTGACTAAAAATTTCAGAAACATGGAAAGCTTTCCTCCTTTCTAGGTTTAATGTATTAGTATGTTACCAATTTGTGCAATCTGCATGATTCATATAGTTTGTATAAATACAAATAAGCAAGATTTTACTGTAGCGAGTACTGTTTGCTAGGGACTTGCATTGAATCCTGCATTTTTTCCTTTCTTTTTTTACTTTTTATTACTAGAAGGATGGCACTTAACATTCCCATTTGCACCATTCCTGGGTTTAGCAGATGGGTTAGTGAAAATAAGTTTGGGCACTTGCTTCAAGAATGACGTTCAGTAAGTCCTTCTGGTAGCATGGGTGCTTTCATTCTTTCAAAAGAAAATACGATGAGGTAGGAAAAAGCCCTTAAAGCCTAGAATATTTACTACTTGGAGAAACATAGGCAGTGAGTGTATGGAGTGCATCAGGTGGTTATTTTCCCCAAATGCCCTAAATCTTAAGCTGGTTCTGGCAGTGAAAAGCAGCAGCAGTGCTGCTCTCCCTCCATTGCCAGCTGGTTGTTCTCTCCCTTGTGCTGACCCAGGCATTTGGGTTGCCATGTGGTGAACTGCACTGGGAAACTGATCTGGGTTAAAACTAACCTGGCAAAGAAACCTGTTTGTGATAGCATGAGGGAGGAGGCCAGCGCGAGCGGCCGGGCTGTGATGAGGCAGGGCTATAGCTTTGGGTAGCACTGCCAGCCCCAAGCGGTACGTGCAAAGCTATAGCCTTGGTTGTGGGAAATTTGAGGATGTTTGTTTTTCAGGCTGACTCCTTAGAATTCTTCAACATAGGAGCTCTTACAGGAGATTGTGTGAGATTTTTACAGCTTTTAGACATGTTATGTATACTGGCTGGTTGTTTTAAAACAAACACTGTTGAGAGGGTTCTTCACAGCGTGTGAACAAATGAGTTGTTCTCCTCTCACTGATTCCTGCCCCAAATGATGGCATTGATTAAATAAGGAAATTCATTTCTTGCTTTGATCCTTGGAATCATTCTTAAACTGAGTATTCAAAGTACTTTCAAATGGTAGTGGAAGTAAATGTTTTATGTTAGCAATAGTTTCTGGTCTTCTTCCTATAAATGTATCAATATATAGGCAGTTTAATAAAATAGCACTGGGTCTTGCTTCTTTCAAAATATTCGTCCGTTTCACTTTTTTTTTGGAAGTATTTATATTAAATCACACATGCACCAAATCCCATTGCCAGCCTATTTCCAATGTAAATAGACAATTACTAATTTTCATGCTGCATTTATTGACATTCTAATTGCTTTTCTTGAAGAAACTTCTGGAAACTCTGTCAAACTGGGATGTTCCCCTCCTCCTCCCAACTTTTGGCTTTGAGCGGAGGGAGAAAATAAGAGGCCTTTTTTATCTTCTGCTGTGTCATTACTGACAATAACAGATTCTTGCCAAAAATAGTTTTCATTAGGCTATCAGAAACAAATCAGTTTTAGGAGTAGTTACAAGTTTTTTTTATTTTGCCTATTATATTTTTATATGCCTTGGAACATGTGCAGTTGCATTGCTTGTATGGCACAGTAAGAAAAAAGGAATTTCTGGTAGCAAAGATGTGGTACCAATGTGCAGTTTCTGCTGCTCAATGTTCACTAGCATCTTATGTGAATGTTCAAGATTTCCGCCTGGGAGCCTTGGCTAATCCAAAGTGACTTCTGGAGCACCACCAGGTGTGTGGAACCCGAACTGTTCTGGTAATGGTGTCTGCCCTCCTGTCATTGCCTGGCAGCAGACTGTCTGCAGTATTCTTGGTGAACATATTTCCAACAAAACTTGATAGGGTGACTCCGTGTCATTATTTATAAAGGGGAAGTTGAGCTGTATTAAATTCAGGAGGTTTTATTAGTGAGCTATTTCATAAATATAGACTGAGAATTTTTTTTTTTTTAAAGTAGATTTAGATTAGGTATTAGGAAGATTTTTTTTTTACTGTGAGGGTGGTGAGGCACTGGCACAGGTTGCCTGTAGAAGTCATGGTTGCCCTGTCCCTGGACGTGCTCTAGGCCAGGCTGGATGGGACTTTGAGCGACATGATTCAGTGGGAAGTGTTCCTGACCATGGCAGGGGGCTGGAACTGGATGGTCTTTGAGGTCCCTTCCAACCCAAACCATTCTGTGATTTTTCATGTATGTGGAGTTCAGAAGCACAATGAAATTCTTTTAAAGAAAATGAATGTTTACTTTTACTCTTTTATCGCAGATGAATGGAACTGTATGGCCAAAAAAGACTTCAGGGTGATCTTGCTCATCCGTCTGTGTTCTGTGTCTGTACCAGTTCTGACAAATGTTTCCCCAGCTTGTTTTTAAAGTATTTGTTGAATGCAATTCCACTGCATCTCTAGGCAGTTGGTTTCAGTAACTAATTTTCTGAAGTATAAAATGAATATTCTTTACTGCTGATTAAGCCAGTTTTGTCTTGTATTACTCTTAGTTAAGACTTCCCACAGTTGATATGGGGAACAATTTTCATAATAAACTTCTGTTTATTAGATCATTTTTTCTGCACTGAACAAGCTTAACCTCAGTAGCATCATAATGTTGACTTTTCTGATTTAGCCTTTGAAAATTTGGTAGTCTATAAGTTTCACTTGGTAGGCAAGAACTGCTTTTCAATTTATCAGAATGAATTTTGTTAAGATCTTGTCCTCTAAAATATTTATAACCCCTGCTCCAGCCATGGGTCGTATGCAGTGCCTTTGTGTGTGTGTGTAGTCTGGAGCATGAGTGTTACAAGGAGCGGCTGAGGGAACTGGGGTTGTCTACCCTGGAGAGGAGGAGGCTGAGGGGAGTTGTTACTGCTCTCTACATCTCCCTGGAAGGAGGTTGTAGCAAGATGAGTATTGGTCTCTTCTTCCAAGTAACAAGTTATAGGATGAGAGGCCTCAGGTTGCACCAGGGGATTTTAGGAAAAACTTCTTTACTGAAAGAATGGTGAAGCATTGTAACTGGCTGCTAGGGAAGTGGAGGAGTCACCATCTCTGGAGGTGCTCAAAAAACGTGTACACATGGCACTTCAGGACATTGTTTAATAGGCATGGTGGTGTTGGGCTGACGGCTGGACCTCTGGTCTTTTCCAACCTTTATGATTCTATGAATTTCCTTATGCAGGTCCTGGAGGAAGGAACTTTCTTGAAATGTCTTCCAACCTTGATTGAGAATAATTTGCAAATAAATACCCTTTGAGTGCTCTGGTTCACGGTTGCCAACCTGTCTTGGGGCTGTTTCCCCAGGACTGTGTTATGGAAGGTGATTATTTGTATTTTAGAGATAACTCCTGATTGCTTCTGAAATGTAGTGTGAATTTATCCCTGTCCTGGTGACTTGAATTTCCTTGACTATTTATCCTAATAGCAAAAATCAGTTTTTAGTATTCGCTACAATAAATCTGTTTTATGAAGGCTGGAATACAGAGAAAGTAATTTGATTGTGTTTTGTTATCCGATTGTTCTTCTTCAACACTGTTATGTACTTACTCTTGTGTTTTTATTCTTACTTCTAAAGTATTTCTGAAACTTGTTTGCCTTTTATATTGCGCAGTGGTAATAACACATGCTGTGCTTTTATCTCTTCTGATTTTTATCCCTGGCAGTTTATGCTGTTCCTTAATATTCATTAAAATGCCCTTGTTTCCATTCCAAATATGATTCTTTCTAGTTCAGACCCTTATTTCTGGCTGCTTTTGATGCAACCCATGTTGTTCATTCTGCATTTCCTATCTTTCCCCCGTGCTGGAATACTTTGTCTTTGTGTGTATTCCAGTACAGTCACTGCCAGTCCTCCTTTAAATCACATTCTCAAGAGATGCTAGCAACAAGTTCAAAGAGTTTGTTGAAATTTGCTTTTCTTATTCTAGTTAATTGAAGATAAAAATTCCTTCTCCTTTTTCTACTGCTCTAATTTTTTCTCTTTCCTTGGCACAGTGAATGCTTCTTGTTACCACTTCCAGCCAAATCACTGTACACATTGAGATGTTTAAAATGGAGCCTGCCCTAATGGAGTGAAGTGTGAAGTAGCTGCTCTTCTGGCACCCTCAACTTTGTGAAACAGTTGTCCTCAACATTCTGACAAACATGTTGGTCTGTTTGTTCTGTTATTCTGGTTTTCCATTAGGAGCCTGGGTGACAAAGGCCTCCTCTTACCTTCAGGATACGTGCTTTCAAAGCTCTGTTAGTTGCTTCAAAAATATGTTATTGTATATTATTATTATTTCAGTCAGTAGAAGTTTTTCTCTCCTAGACTTTCCATTTTCTTATTCCCTAGTTTCCATTCTCTGTTGCTTATGTTTTTTGTTTTTGCTCCCAACATTTTTCCTTCTCCTCTGCTTTTCCCTCCTCTCCTCATAATGAAAGCAAGTGAGTATGGTATCTTTTCCTTACTACAGAACTGCTTAGAAAAGGGAAAAAAAATAAGGGAAAAGAACACTTCAATTTCCTTAAATGTCATCATTTATCATTTGGGCTATTTCATGGCTCTGCTTGTGTTTTGTATTGATTGGCATGATTGTAGCTAGCAATAGTGCTCAGCTTCTTCACAGTAGCTGCGTCTGTGCTCACAAAAACCTCGTCCCTGTTGTCAGGTTATTGCAGTGGTTGCTTGTACAGTTTCGACCTGGGCCTGCCACGTTCTTCCAGACGGCTCCCAGGGCTGGCCTGAGGCTCTGTGTGCACCACGCACGTTCCCAGCGTAGTTTACGTGTGGCTGCTTTGTTTGGGAGCTGGAGAATTAGATAGCATGGATGTAGGCTGTTCTGTGCTAGTCGGCCTCAAGGCCAACGCTGCCAACTATGTTTAACTTGCTTGTATAACTGTAACTGGTGGTTTGTTTTTGTTTTTGAAGAAGGAATTCAATGAAACTGATAGAATTCTCATCAGTTTTACTTTCAGCCTCCTGGGCAAACACTGTGCCACAGTTAAAGTTCTCTAACCCATAGGGAGGAAGAACAGCTCGCAGCAGAATTGCTCTAGAGGGAGCAGAGGAGAAGGGATGTACGAGGCTCTGGGAAACACTAGCTTTCACTGCTATGCAGTCTTCTGCCACGCGGTTTTTCGTGGTTCATGTTTTTTGCATAATTAACCTTGCACCAGGCATCCTGGTAGGGATCTATACAAAAGAAAGGGCAAAACGGATTCAGCGGGAATTCGAATTTATATTTCTGCCTGTGTCTTCCAGAAGCTCTTTAGGAGACAACTGGGCCCAGAAATGGCACTGGGCCCAGAAATGGCAGAGTGACTCAGGAAATAGATGGTCTGTAAGCAAGATTATTTAAAGAAATTATTTACCTAAGGTCTTTCATGCAGCAGTGAGGGTTGGCCCATGGCTGGCTATTCTGCTGCCTCTTTTTGTAATGGAATGGGAGAACATTCCTTGTCTTTTCCTGTGCTGTGTACAGCTTGGTGATAGAATAATTTCTGTTTCCAGTGTGCTTGTTGGTAAAGAATAAACACAAAAACTTGGTAAACTGACTCACGTGTTCTGTGTGCTCTGCGTGTGGTTGTCTCAGCTAAGAATACACCGGTAGAACAGAACAGAACAAAGTGTTATTGATTGTGCGCCTGCTTTATGGACATGCAGAAAATCTTGATCCCAAGGGTCGTTAACCAGACACTATCAGTGGGGAGTTAAATTACTGAGAATGTAAATAAATATTGCTTTAAGAATATTTTCAGTTCACTTTTTTTGATTGTTGTGTCTTGGTTTTTCATTTTACTTGCTTTAGTCTGTCTTGATAAGCCAAAAGAACCTGTTTTTAAATTGTTAGCTTGACCATGTTATTTTAAAGGCCTTTTTAGACCAATGAGAATTTCTTGTCTGTACTTAGTTAGCTCATGCTTCAAAAAACTAAAGTCATAACTGTCTGAGACATGTATAAACATGTTGAGTTGAAGCCTTGAAGCTTGGGCACTCAACTATCCTGTGTGTTCTAAGGTACACATGTTTCTCTTGTTTGTCTAGAATTTAGGAAAGTATTGTGATGGACTCGCTTTACCTAAAGACTATAAATGTTGTTAGATCCATTTTTTTTTTGGTCCCCCAATACGTAGCCCAAACTGAACCTGTGGAATATCCAGCTGCATGGATGTGACCATATCACGTGATGTTTGAACATACTCCACCACAGCTATTAGTAATGGACCTTGGGGACAGGGCAGAGACTGAATTCTAGCTCCCCTAGTCATGCCACCTAGGTTTCTTTTTCAACAATATTGTGGTGGTCTTGCTTCTATTTGAATTGTTTTCTTTTAAAGTTTTAAAAGAATAATGTTATTTATTTTTTTATCAAAGGAGCTTACTAATGAATAGGAGGAAGTGTTCTCAAATTCTGCTGTCTTTATGCTTAGTCAGGAAAGAGAGCAAGGCATCTCTGAAATACAGTTTGGAAGGATTAATCAGGGAGCTCCTTAGAGCCGTCTAATTAGAAACCCTAGATGAAGAGGTGTTTAAGTGTGATGTGGGCCATCTGAATATCACCCTGATCTCTGTCATCTGTACTTGGGTTGTTTGGGGCATAAATTACGTTGAATAGTATCCCACCACCATATTTCAGCACTGTGTGTAATGACACAGCTAAGGAAACAATGAACTGAACTTCAATAATATTTGTGAACCATATTCAGAAAGGACTCTGACCTGCTTTGAGCAGTAGGTTGGGCTAGCTGACCTCAAGGTCTGTTCCAACCTGAGTTTTTGTATGGTCCTATTCTGTGATCACTCATTCCTTCTGATGGTCATACCCATGATTTATGTGTTTCTCATTGTGTTTACACAGTAGATTATGTTTAGTAACCTTTATTTTGTAAATGGTGTTTTCTACTATTGTTTCTTGAAAGGAAATAGTTTGATGAATCTCTGTTTCATTGACTATGTTCCTTATTCTCTCTGTCACCCAATACTTGCTTTATCTATTAATCTGTGTAATTCCACAAATACTAAATAAATTATTACTTCCTTTCTATGTTTTTTATCAGAAATAGTGTCATCTGGTATTCCAGGTTTTCATTTTAAAGAGTATATTTAAAGGTTTATCTGCTAGAAAAGAGTAGATCTGTTTGGATAACTTCAAAGAAAATATGTCAGAATTTGTATTCTCATTGGTTTTCCATCATGCACTGTTGAAAACAGTTTTGTCCTGCCTGTGCTAGCAGCTGACAACACATGTCATTACCAGTGGGTCATTTTCTAGTTGTTGTGAATGCTCAGGTATTGTCTTTTTTCTACCTCTCTTCTTGCATCTTCTTTTCAACTTGTGATATATTCACTTGTGGTCCTTTATCAGGGAGTGCAGTGATAGGACAAGGGGTAATGGTTTTAAGTGGAAAGAGACAAGATTTAGATTAGCTTTTAGGAAGAAATTTTTTATTGTGAGAGTGGAGAGGCACTGACACAGGTTGCCCAGAGAAGTGGATGCCCTATCCCTGGAGGTGTTCAAGGCCAGGTTGGATGAGGCTTTGAGCAACCTGATGCAGTGGAAGGTGTCCTTGCCCATGGCAGAACAGTTGGAACTGGATGATCTTCAAGGTCCCATCCAAACCAAACCATTCTACGATTCTATGGTTCTTTTTCTCTCTATTGGGTTTTAGTCCTTTCTGAATTCATTTGCTCCCCTTCCTTTCCATTTCTGGTAAGCAGTACTACATCATCATTTTGGTTATGCAACCAAAGAGTTTATCCATACCAGCATGTAGGAGTAGTGTAAATTGGACACAGGTTGTGGGACTCTGGTCTCTTGTACAGTGTTTCTCTAAAAAAAGCACTGTGTGCCATGCTACTTCAATAGCCTGTAAAACAGTGCTGTTGAGAAAGTGAAGAAGCGAGTAAGGAAATCTGAGATTTCTAGCAGTAATGTGAGATTTCAAGACCTAAATTTTTTTAATCTCAAGCATTTTTTCAGACATGCATTTTAACCTGATACAGCCTTTGCTGCTCCGTTGATTTCACTGTTTGCATTGTGTTAGTGATCTGGTGACACTTTATGAGCTCAAGCTACCTTGAGACTGAGACTGATGCTGACGCTCTGTGAGGAGATATCAGCCATAGAATCAAAATGATCCACTCCAGCTCATTGTTCAGGGTTTCTACATAAAATTCACATTCATCGGTGAATTAAGTGTAATAGTGGGTTTTGCATTGGAATGCCCTGTTCTGCCATCTCTGTCGCAGGGACAGTAACCTTTGGCTGAAGCATGGAAAGATGCCAGGAAAGAAGGAAACCTTGAGCCTTTTCAGTAATATTTGTCAAATCTTGTCTGTCAAGAATAAGAATACACAGAATTTGATGGGTTTTATGTAGAAAGCTATTTCAATTACCTAGCTTACATTACTGTTCTGATTTTATTCCTAATAGCATGCTTGCTAGGTATGACATCTTAGATGTCACGGCTTTAAATCAAATCTATACTAGTATGTTAAAGTATGCATGTAGTTAATGCTCAAAATGTGTTTCTTGGCTATATGACATGCTGCTGACTATCTTGTATTCCAGACATGATCTGGTTCATGCTCACAAGAAGAGAGAACACAAGGAAAAGGGAAAAAACATGGTTTGGAACCTTTATTTTATTTTATTTTGGAAATAGTCTATCTTCAGAGGCTGTCTTAGTACATGTTAGAAACTAAGAACTTCCAAACCCCTTCAAATGTAATAGAAAAGAAGTCAGATTTCTTCTGTTTCATCTATATTTTTGCATTAAAAGTGGAATTTGCAGAGAAACTGTATTCACAGAAGAGAGAGGTTCAAGTTGGTTTGTAGCATGGAAACATAAAAGGGTGCTAGAAGGTACATTGCCTTTACATTTCAGTAGAATTGCCAGGCTAAGGAAAAGTACTTGAGTTTCCTTTTCTGCTTGTTGTCCAAGACATTGTGATTCTATCATAATTTTATTAGAAACCCACTGAAGATCTTGGAAATAGCAGGTCAGCAGAAGTTAAGAAGCAACATGCTTAAAAAAGGCAGCACAGTGTTGTGCTTCTTAATATATTCATCTTTGTATGTTTTAGAATCAGTGAAGTACCAAACCAAATGTATGACCTAGCTATTGTAACCAAATAATACTGCTGTGGAGCCTGTATTTGTGTATGTATTGTACCTGAAATTGAGACTGGAATACATTGGAAGTGGTCATGCATTGAGAAGGCTGTCAGGAGACCTTATCATTGCCTTACAGTACTTAAAGGGGGCGATAGGAAAGATGGGAATAGATTGTTTAGCAAGGCCTGTTGTGACAGGACAAGGAGTAATGGTTTTAAACAAAGGGAAGGAAGATTTGGACTGCATATAAGGAAGAGGGTTTTTTATGATGTGGGTGGTGAAACACTGGAACAGGTTGCCCAGGGAGGTAATGAAGGCCCCATCCCTGGAAACGTTCAGGGTCAGTTTGGATGCAGCTCTGAGCAACTTGATTGAATTAGATGTCATCTGGTTGAACCAGATGACCCTTAAGGTCCCTTCCAAACAAAGCATTCTATGATCTACATCTGAATTTGTCTTGGCTGCTGTGAAGCATCATTCTCCAAAAATTAGAACTGATAAATAGGGCCTATCATAAACAGTAAAGCACGCTTTGCTAAATGTGTGGATTAACTCGAAAGAGTTGTATCCTTGGTTAATCAGTTTGATTTTTGAAGAAAACAGTCTGACATATGTATAGACATAAGTTTTTATCTTGATCATTAAATCCATCGCTTCTGTTGCTTATAAAAAGAAGTTGTCTGTCTTTGGAGAGATGACTGATCCCGTCATTCCCATGTACATTTTCTTGGCAGAAGTGTTGCCTTGCCGTCACGGTGACACACGTTTGTGGAGACGTGTGAATCAGGGCAGGGAACCAATGCAGACAAAATTGCTTTGCCTTTCCTCAGTGTCCAGCCCCACCACTTCTTCTGGGTTATCCTGTAGCTGGATCAGTCCACTCGTCTGGTTCACAACAGGATCCAAGGTACAGCTGAATGGGTACAGTTCAGAGGCGTGGGGTGGGATCAGCCTCAACTGGAACTGCTGCCCAACAGGAAACCCTGCCCCGAGTTGTTCCTTTGGCTCATTGTATAACTCTACTGAAGGCAGCTTATGGGCAGTGTGTGTGGCAAAGTGGTGTTTAGTCAACATGACTGAAATTAGAGTTTTGTTTTTATGAAGATTGTAATGACAATTAATGCACTTTACAGTAAAGGGACTAAATCTCGCATGTGAGGGAAATTGCAGCTCCATGAGGTTCTGAGGATGAACCAATGCCAGCTAAGGTGACTTCATACCTGTTAGCTTGCATCTTGGGTCACATGAACAGTAGGGAAAAGTACTGAGTAAACAATGATGATAAATTTTTTTTTTTCACCGGCTGTTATTAAATTGCAACTTGTATTGTTGTGCTAACCTACATAAACTTGTCAGGTGTCCCATTACCTGACATATTAAAACATGATGGAGTGTAACATGTTTACGAATAGCTACAGGTGTCAAGGTGTTGCAGCAGAAAAAACTTTGAATGTGAACTTACAGTGCATGAGTTCTACCGGAGTGGCTGTCATCTCAGTGCTGTATCAGGGTTGTAGTGGAAGCTTGTATCCATTGTCAGTTCTGGGAGAGCTAGCATACAATGGATGTGGTGATCCAGCCTCCCTTCACCTACTAAGTATAAACACAAACTCCCACACAACCTGTTCCAGTGGAAGGTGTCCCTGTCCATGACAGGGGGTTAGGACTTCAGTGCTTTATGGTCCCTTCCTACCCAAACCGTTCTAATACGATTTGGAAAGTACACAGCTTCTGTCCACTGTCGAGTATCTTCTTTGGTTTAAGAGGAACTGAGTTTAGTTAATCTCAGAATGACTGCTTAGGAAAGTGTTTAAACCCTAAGGAGAAGTGTATCCAAGAGGGGTTTGTGCTGTTGACACCTGAAGAGCTGTGAGTGCTGAAGGGAACAGGCAAAATGATTGATGTCTTGGTGGTGGTTTACCAATTCGTCACTTGTTGGCTGGACTAAAATAACCAAACCATTCTGCAAAATGAAATATTTATATTTACCATCTTTGCTAAGGTTTAATTTAACCCCCTCATGGAAGCAGACTACACGTGCTTATATGCGTGGTTACCAGAGATGTCCTGATAAGCTCCTTAGAGCTATATGTATGTATGTGTCTGTACCTGTACTGACATGGCACAATGGCTCTTGTACAATAGGTACCTGTTTCAGAGCAAATACATGGAGTTTTTTTATGTGAGTGCTTTCTTAAAATTGTATCTTAATCTCTGGAGAACTGGTTTGATAAAACCTTTTCTGTAGGCCGGGCAGCTGGAGTGTGTTTCCAGTGGCAAATGTACTGATGGGCAGCGCTGGTCCACTCCTGCTCTCTAGCTAGGTAGATGACGCTGAGTGGATTGGCGTGGGGTTTGGTGGTTGCTTTGTTTGGTCTTAGAAGTAAAATGGCCTTTTTGAGTTCCCAAGTGCATTTATTGAGAATTTCTCTTAACTAGGACTGATAAGGGCACATGTCATGTATTTGCTTGTCCACAAGGGAAGGTGCACCAGGATAATAAGCACTTCTGCTTGGGGCTTGGTTTAACAGAAGAGAATTTAATTAAAAAATATTCAGATGAGTGAAAAAATACAGGTAATGCCTGTTTTTACTGGTGTTTGGGAAGTAAGTCAGAGTATTGCTGTCAGATGTCTGATACTTAAACAAACACATTTTGCTCCTGTACTTGGTGCTGGTGAGGCTGCACCTTGAATACTGTGTTCAGTTTTGGGCCCCTCAGCATGGGAAAGACATTGAGGAGTGTGTCTAGAGAAGGGAATAGAGCTGATGAAGGATCTGGAGCACAAATGTTACCAGGAGCGGCTGAGGGAACTGGGGTTGTTTAGCCTGGAAAAGAGGAGGCTGAGGGGAGACCTTATCACTCTCTACAACTGCCTGAAAGGAGGTTGTAAGCGAGATCAGTATTGGTCTCTTCTGGTAAGTAACAAGAGATGGTACAAGAGGAAATGGCCTCGGGTTGTGCCTCGGGGGCAGGGGGGGAGGTTTAGACTAGATAGTAGGAAAATTGTCTTTACTTGAGGAGTGATGAAGCTTTGGAACAGGCTGCCCAGGGCAGCGGTGGAGTCAACATCCTTGAAGGTGTTCAAAAACGTAGGTGTGGCACTTAAGGACATGGTTTAGTAGGCATGGTGGTGTTGGGCTGGTGGTTGGACTGGATGATCTTAGAGGTCTTCTCCAACCTTAATGATTCTATGAAATTTTAAGACAACTTTTGCTAGCACCAAAGCACAGCAGCTGTTGCAGGGATTTTGCAGGAAGGGAAACTGAGCAGAAGTAGCCACGTTGCTCCTTAACCTGGCAGACCACTGGGTTTGCGAGTATCCATTGATCCAAGGGGAATGCCAATTGCGTAATGCTTTCTCGTTTTGTCTCTCCATAGAAGAAAAAAAGGAAATTGGCAGGGACCACGTGAGAGGATTGGGAAAGAGTTTGTAGATGGCCGTTTGTAAAGCTTGCTGTCTTCAAACCGAGTGGCTGTGGAGAGGGGTAGCGCAGTCTGGAAACTACAGGTTAAAAGGTTAAAAAGGAAGGGGGAAGCCAGTCCCGGAGTCGCACCTCCACCTTTAAAGCAGAAATCCTCTTTTTTTTTTCCCGGAGCAGCCCCAGGTGGGGTCCGACATCTACGGAAACGTCCTGTAGCTATTCCAGTGGTGTTGGGTGAGAGAGGAGGCACCGGGGGGAGAAGGGAAGCTCGGAGAGGGTTGGGAGACGCAGAGACCAGGGAAGGGGGAAGGGAGCACGGGGTGGGGGCAAGAGAAGGAGCGTGGGGAGGAGGGGAAAGAAGGGGACCTGGGGGTGGGAGAAGGGAGCCCGGGTAGGGAGAAAAAGCCTGGGCAGAGCTGCCTGATGACCGGGGCTTGTGGGAAAGCACAGCGGGAGATGCCAGCGCCGCCTCCCGGGCTTGCCCGCCGCACCTCGCGGGGCCCCGGGGCGGCACCCCCGGTGGCCGCAGGGGGCGGGCCGGAGGGGGCGCCCCGGGTGGGGGCGCTGCGCTCTGCGCCGCTCCGCCTCGCCTCCACAGCGACCCCATTCCATCCCGTAGGGATCCAGTCCGGGCATTCCCGCGGCCGCTCTGCCCCCGCCTCGCTTCAGCCCCGCTCCGGCCGCGGGACTCAGGTCCGCACGTTTCAGGTGGCTCCGTTCCATCCGTGGAACTCCGGTCCATGTACTGTCGCCGCCCGGCGCCGTTCTGCCTCCCCTCGGCCCGGCTCTAGCCGCGGGACACAGATCTGCACATTGCAGGCGGCTCCGTTCCATCCCGCTGAACTCCAGTCCGTGCATTCCCACCGCTGTTTTGCCTCGCCTCGCCTCAGCAGAGCAGGCGAGCGCTCCAGCGCAGGAGCTTTCCAACCCACCGCGGCCGCAGGGACTCTGGTCCGCACATTGCAGGCGGTTCCGTCCCGTCCCGCGGGACTCTGGTCTGTGCATTCCCACCGCCCGCTGTCGCTCTGCCTCGGCAGCGCAGGCGAGCGCTCCAACCCAGGAGCGCCCCAGTCCGTTCCATCCCGCGGGACTCCAGTCCGTACCTTCCCGCCGCCTGCCATCACTCTGCCTCGCCTGGGCAGCGCCGCCGGCCCCGCTCCGACCGTATCGCTCCGCACCGCACCTTCCCGTCACCCGCCGCGCCGGATCTACTTTCGCTCTTTTTTTTTTTTTTTTTTCCCTTTCCCCTCCCCCCCTTTCCCCTCCCCTCTCCTCCCCCTTTCCCCTCCCCCTCCTCCCCCCTTTCCCCTCCCCCGCCTCCCCCCCTCCCCCTCCCCCGCCCTCCCCCTCCCCCGCCCGGTTCGGGGAGGATCCCGCAGCGCTGGGGCTGTGCGGATCGCTTCGCCGCCATGGGCGCGCTGTGCGGCCGAGGGGCCACGGCCGGCGGGCGGTGCTGAGCGGCCGGGCCGGGGCATGTAAAGCGCTGCTGCCGCTTTCCCTGCTGGAGCGCGCGGGCGGGCGCCGATGCCGGCCCCGCCATCGCCCGGGGGGCGTTTGTGAGCCGATCCGCGGCGCTGGGCGATGTCGCGCAGCGCCCGCTCGCCGGGGGTGAGTGCGGGCGTGGGGGCTGCTTGGCGGGAGCGGGGAGAGACGGGGGAGACCGAGGGGAACGGAGCGGCCGGGAGTGACAGGAGGGGACGGCGGGAGACAGAGCGGATGGAAGGAACCGGGGATAGGAGGGACGGGGGGAGCGGACGGGACAAGAAGGACCGGGGAGTACTGGGAGGACTGGGTGAGACAGAGGGGGACGGGGGAGTCAGGAGGGACTGGGGGAGGATAGGAGGAATGGGGGGACCGGGGGGGACAGTGAGGGATCGAGAGGGACGGGAGGTGAAACGAGAGAAACGGGACCAGGAAAGACAAGGGGGAACTGGGGGAGACAGAGGGGATAGAAGGAACCGGGGAAACAAGGGGTACGGGAGGGAGCGGGGGGGCAGAGGGGCCGGGGGTAGGAGGGACGGGAGGGGGCAGGGAGGACCGGGGGGGATGGAGCGGAGCGGGGGGACACGACGACGACAGAAGGAACAGAGGAGACCAGGGAAAGCAGGAGAGACTGGGGGAAACGAGGGGGACAGAGAGGACTAGGGGGGACAGGGGCGACCGGGGGAGCACAAAGGGAACCGGAGAAGACAGAGGGGACAGAAGGGGCCTGGGCAGAATGAGGCGACTGGGAAAGAATGGGGGGGCGGGGGGGGGGGGGGGGGGAAATAGGCGACCCGGGAAGAGCGGAGGGGCATAGGAGAGATGGGGGGGGCAGGGGGAACAGAGGGGGTGACGGAGGGAGGCGGTGGGAGACGAGAGACGGAGGAGACCGGGGGGCACAAGGGGGAACAGGAGGGACCAGCGGGAACCGGGGGGGGGCAAGAGGGGACTGGGGGAGACGGGAGACTGGGAGGGGCAGAGAGGGCCGTAGGGGGATAGGAGGGACGGAGTGATCAGGAGAGACGGGGACAAGAGGGGACGAGGAGGGGGACACACGAGTGCGGAGCTGGCAGAGGGCCCCGGCAGCCGCTGGCAGCGGGAGGGGGAACGGCGTTTGAGGACAAACCCTGCCCCAACGCAGGCGTGGAGGTGTTGGGTGCAAATTACCCACTCGCTCGATAATCCCCGAGCCTATAAAAACAGCGAAGGGGGCACACCACAAAGAGGGGGAAGCCCCGCTGGGGTTTGCCCCGGGCCCCGCACCCGCGTGTGCCCGTGCCCACACACGCAGGGGCTGCCAGGGCCACGGCTTTGTACGGTTCCCTGTAGCACAACTCTTCCCCCCCTCTTTAACACTTTCATTTCCTGGTGTGAATCCTGGAGTGATGAAAAATGAGATAGGATTGATTAATTTTGGTTAAATATTGGGTGCACGGAGTGCTTCACTGTTTTTGAGAAGAGTGCCATTTTAATTCTGCACGATCCCAAAGCATGCCTGTATGGTGTTAATTTTAGATATTCCTTCTGGCTGCCTTTATCTATAGCTCTAAATTAGAGGAAAAACCCCGCTTTTTAAAGTGCGCTATATTCCCAGCATGTGATGGATGACCAGGCCGTCATATATAATGTTTTTTTGTATGAACAAATAGGTCGCAATTCAAAGTGAGTGTTATGTAACTGCCTGGCTTCGGCAAACTTGATCCCAACTGTAAAGGAAGGGAAAAGTCTTATTTTTGTTCTTGTGTTTTTCATCTGGACAAAGTGATAGGCTGGCTGCCCCCTTCTTCAGTGTGATTACTTTGTAGCAAATTGATTTTATAAACAAACCCGAACAACCTGTGCTTTAAAACCATGAGCCAGCTAAATTAGTGTGTGGTGGTTTGTATTTTTCTGAAAAACTGTTTCAAGTTGCATCCCTGATCCTGGATACTAAATATAAGCTATTTGCCAGTGAATCAGTACTTAATACTGTAACCAGATTCATTGCAAAATTGGAAAAGGTTCCTGAGTGAGTTTAGTCTTATTATTGAACTTTCCTGTGTTGTAGAATGACATTATTTGGCATGGTTGGAGTTCTTGGATAAACTAAAAACCAGTATGAGAATAATCTGGAGTTTTTTGGATATGAAGACAGAAAATAATGGGTTAATGCTCTTGTTGCAAAACATGTACACATTCTCGGTGACTGTATGAAATACTATATTTTGAAGTAGAATTACTAAGCTAGAGCTTACATGTATGGGGTTTTTTTTGTGCTTTTTGTACATCACAGTGGTGTTAGTAAGATGTGTTTGATGTTCCTGCACAGTAAATGCACTTGCTACAGAAAAACCTGCAGCTCCTAGCCAGTTCAGTGCAAATATTTTAACTGTCTACTTGTAAGGCAAACAGAGGCAGGAGACAGGATCCACTTTTCTCAATACTGATTTGATCAGTTGTATTTATGCTGGCCATTCATTAATTTCAGTAGTGACTACTGTGCATTTATTTTTTTAAGTATCTGTTGTGTGCTTCTTTTACTGTGTTGTAAATGTCCTTTCTTTGGATAATAGAGTTGGAGGATCTGTTTTTTTTTTAATTGCTTGCCTCGCTTGCAGCTTGTTTTTGTAAACTGCCTTATGACTCTGCTTTTCTCATGGTCTGTCTGTTCTGTGCAAAGTAATACCAATCCTCTGTTGGCATTAAATCTAGATGCTTTTAGGGCAAAATGCTTCATTCTTTTTTTGTAGGAATTGTTATTGAATTTTGCTATAATTATTTTGTCAGACTGCGTACTCAGTTGATTTATAACCTTTTTTTCCCTTTTCTTTTTCCCCCTTTTCTTCTGTATTATTTTTTTCCCAAACAGAAACTCCTGCAGAGTTTTGGCAGTGTTCTTTGACAGTTGTTTTTTTTTTTTTGAGGGAGGGGAGGCAAGAGGTGGCATTTAATATGCCAATGGAAAGTAGTTGCATCATGTGCACTTTCTTAATGTGAGCGCTCATTGGACTTGCCTGAAAATGATCTCTCAAAGGTAAATGGCTGAGCAAAAATGAAAAGCAGCCATGCTTTTGTTTCAGACTAAAAGGACCATTCAGTGTGTGCTTTACAGGGTATTTCCAGCCTGAAGTTTAGTCAGCCCTTTAAAAATAATGCTAAAAAGTATTCTTTTGCTCTCATGTCTTATGGCTTTGCAGTTTTGTTTTACTATTCTTGAAGTGTGGATAGAAAACTTAAGAGTATGGAATACTTTATACTGTGAATACCATTTAGTATAAAACATGGAGCCCAAGAAGAAGGGAAGCTGGCTCTGGAGTGTTGTCAAAAGTGCACTCTAAACAGGATAGCTTTATTTGTTTTATTTGGGCAGTTCCAATTTCAGTAATTACGAAGGTTTTTGGAAACTCTGGGAGGTAGCGCGTTTTCATAAAGAAGTATTAAAACCCAGTTGACAGTGAGCCTTTGGCTGGTCTTTTATAATTCTGTTTTTCCTCTGTGAAATCCTTTTGGCATGTTGCAGTTCTCTGGCAGTAGCCCAGTGTGTGATATCACAGATATCAGATGTCTTGCGATTTCTGGCATTTGCTGAGCCACAGCGGTGCTCTCTGGGATGGCTGGGGTGAACCAGGAAATGTCATGGACATTCAGCAGGGAAAGTGGTGTGGTAGAGAAACAGTCGCATTCTGTTGGGAATTGGTGAGCACCTTCACTGTTTAGGAGTGTTCACGTCTTTGTGTCTGGTAATCTGGTATGGAGCGTATTCAAGAGAGATGTGTCTTTGATTGAGTGGTCATTATAGACTTTTTCCTAACACCTTTGATATAGATGACTGTCAACATGAGTGGTAAAATGTCACAGTTAAGCTTTTCCTTTGGAAATATCTTTGATTTAAAGAAAGGATCATAATCATAGAATCATAGAATGCTTTAAGTTGGAAGGGACCTTTGCAAGCCATCCAGTTCCAACCCACCTGCAGGAGCAGGGACACCTTTAACTCGATCAGGTTGCTCAGAACCCCATCCAACCTGACCTTGAATGTTTCCAAGGATGGGGCCTCCACTGCCTCCCTGGGTAACCTGTTCCAGTGTTTCACCACTCTCGTTGTAAAAGATTTCTTCCTTATATCCAGTCTAAATCTATCCTCCCTTAGTTTAAAACCATTCCCCCGTGTCCTGTCACAACAGGCCTTGCTAAAAAGTCTCTCCCCATCTTTCCTGTAGGACCCCTGGAAGGCCTCTGTAAGGTCTCCGTACGTAAAGGGGTCCTATAGGAAAGATGGAAGCCACTTCTATGTGGCCTTATTAGGGTTGATTTTCATCTTGAAGCTGAGGTCCAATGCCAGACATTAAGTACAGATGATTTTGCACATATGGAGGATATTTAACTCCTCCATAAGATCTGTTGAAAGTTAGTCATAGTGTGTTGCATTTCTGTCTGTCTCTTTGGTGAAGTCTCCTCGTGTCTGCGTTTGCTGTTGAAATGTGGCACAGTAAGTGTGGTTTGTGCTGAAGGGGCTTTTGTAACGTAACTAGAAAATAGAAGATTTCACATTGGCTACTTGGACTTAAGTTTTCATCCTGGTTACCAAGCATTGAAAGGTGGCATTACTTAATTAGACACTCGTAGACGATGAAAGTATGAAGGAGAGTCTCCTTCTGTATTTATGTGTTTGGTTAGTGAGGACTTGTAGTTCTTGAATGTAATTCTGTTTCAAGGATGAATTCTTTATTTTAGATGGCATTTAGTGTGTTCGTTCTAACTACGAACACTTCTATCTTGTTGCTCTAGATCTCCATGTCTCTTTTCCTTCCTTTTTCCTTCCTTCCTTTTTCCTTCCTTCCTTTTTCCTTCCTTCCTTTTTCCTTCCTTCCTTTTTCCTTCCTTCCTTTTTCCTTCCTTCCTTTTTCCTTCCTTCCTTTTTCCTTCCTTCCTTTTTCCTTCCTTCCTTTTTCCTTCCTTCCTTTTTCCTTCCTTCCTTTTTCCTTCCTTCCTTTTTCCTTCCTTCCTTTTTCCTTCCTTCCTTTTTCCTTCCTTCCTTTTTCCTTCCTTCCTTTTTCCTTCCTTCCTTTTTCCTTCCTTCCTTTTTCCTTCCTTCCTTTTTCCTTCCTTCCTTTTTCCTTCCTTCCTTTTTCCTTCCTTCCTTTTTCCTTCCTTCCTTTTTCCTTCCTTCCTTTTTCCTTCCTTCCTTTTTCCTTCCTTCCTTTTTCCTTCCTTCCTTTTTCCTTCCTTCCTTTTTCCTTCCTTCCTTTTTCCTTCCTTCCTTTTTCCTTCCTTCCTTTTTCCTTCCTTCCTTTTTCCTTCCTTATTTTTAATTTCTGTGCCCCATGGAGGATGTAAATTGCTTTTGAGACTTTGTTCAGGAAGACGTGCATGTGACAGCAGGTTCTTATTGCCTTGTTCATAGTTAGGCTTCTACCCCTGCCAGCTTATGATCTAAATTGTATTCCTGCCCCGGTTAGTGTTGAACATCAGATACCATAGAGAAAAATATGAAGAACCCTGAAGTGAGCAGTTAGGGAGTAATCATTCCATCGGGAATCTGTTTCGTAGAATCATAGAATTGTGGAAGGGACCTTAAATATAATCCAGTTCCAACCCTCCTGCCATGGGCAGGTTTGAGATGGGATTAGACCAGGAGGAAGGAGGGCTATGTTTTTCCAGAATTCAGAAAGCCTCAAGTGTAATTCCTACTTATGCTTATGGTTCTGCAGAAATCTGCCTTCTTTGAATCACATTACTGGGGAGGACATTGAGTATGATGGAATTTGAAGGCTTTTTCTGAGCTTGAGGACCAAGGTGAAAGGTTATCTTATAACTGGCAGAACAAAGAGAATGGAGTGGGGGGAAGGGATGTGTCGGATGGGACAACACAAGGACGGCATATCTGGAGCAATGAGAAAGATTAAGGTTGGAACTCTGTTTTAGTTGCCTTGCACTTCCACTTGAGTTGGGCGATCTTGGCAGTATAGTTTTGTAGCACCATTGAGAATGAGTTTAACAGGCAAGGGGATGCTGGTGGCGGTCAAGGAGAGCGATGAGCGAATGAGCCTGGAATATTTTATAGTATTTTCAAAATTTACTTGGTCTGGGCCAAGTAATAGAAGGGTGTGCTAAGTGTTGTCACTGCCAAGTCAGCCTTGCCTTGTGTACAAAGCGTTCAGTCATAGTAGTGGCAGAAGTCATTCATTGTATGGTCAGATCTGTCATAAAATGAATGTCTGGGCTGACCCATTAGTGCTCTTTTAACCTCCAACAGACTTTTCTCATTTGCAAAATTTCACTTTGGCTTTCTGGTATTTTAGTAGAAGCCTGATTGCACATAGGAGATGGAAGAAAAAGCAAAATACAGTGCTTTTGGAAGATTTGTGGGTTTGCAGTGGTCATTAAAGGGGAATCTTGAGTTATAGGAACGTGATCTTGAAGACCGGTGGAAGGCTGAGGATGAGAAGTGTAGACTTCAGCCTTTTCTTTCACTTCAGTCTGTCTTGGTGCAATAGTTTGCCTGTGAGCAGTCTTTCTTTTGAAGTGTATTTAACCATCTTTTCCCTTCCGTTTATTCCTTGTCATCTTCTGTTCTCGCCTTGTTAAAGGAAGCAGAGATTTTTAATGAAGAAAAAATAAACAATTTTAAAAATGGTATAAAGACAATGTTGCACTGCTCCAGAAGTAGGAACTGTTGCAAGTTGGAATCCAGTTCTCCGGCGAGTGATGCTGAGGAAGCCTGGAAGAGGTGGTTTGTGTGGATCAGGATACAGTCTTGCATGGACAAATTCGTAAAACTGAGCTGGGGATCAGAGTCTGGCCTGGATTTTATGTTTAGCTTATGTATTAGTCTAAAAAAGTTAAATAATTAAATGTATATTTTTGGTTTGCTTTTTTTTTTTCCTGGTATATTTCTCTTCAGGTAGTAAAGTTCACATAAAATGATGTTTAGTTATCAGGAATTTGTAAGTTAATTATTTTCTCTTTCTCATTTTTCAGAAATGCACAGAGCTGTTGAATCTGTCTTGACAGCTGTGATTCAGTTACTAAGATGGTTATGTCACTTTTCCATAGAAAGTTTTGGAATCCTAGCACTGAATCCGTGAACAGCTACTATTTTAGGCAGTTCTATTGCTTCCCTTGGGGATGTTTTGAAATCGGTTGACTTCTGCTTAGTGTGTTACCGGAAAGTCGGAGTTTCTGAACTGTGGGTAATAGCAATTTCTGGCTATGCACAGTTGTGACATCTGCTGCCATCGCCCCTGCTGGTGGAGATTGTTTGCTGCTGTTTCCTCTGTTGATAGTGGGGAGAAATGAAGGTTAGGGGGAGGTAGCTCTCCTGACCAATGATACTATGAACAGTTCAGATGTGAACAATCCTGTGTTGTATTTATATATTAATTTATTTCCTTATGGCTGCCTAATCTTCAGCGCTTGCTGCTAACTGCTTCATCAGTACTAGGGGGCCCTTTTCATTATTGATGCTTCCGGTCCTCCAAATGAAGAACTGTCAGTGACTAAGTCCTGTATGGATCTATTTAATTATTAATCAGGGTGATAGGGCAGTCTCAAAGGTACACAGTTCTGTTTCAAAGACAACCGAAGTCAACAGAACGTTTTCCATTCCATTGAAATAAAATAGTTGTGAGAGTAAGCGCTCATCGGTACGGGTAAGAAGTCGGTAGCCCAGTCCGTTCTATATCTATGGTTTTGAGTAGTGCCAACTGATGGCTGCTTTGCGTGATCAAAACTGGGGAGAACAGATGCTTTAGAACAAATAAACCAGACATAGCAGGTTAGTTTTTTCCTTCTGAAATCTCAAGGAAACATGAGACTAGTTTTCTGTCAACTTGAATTCTGAGAAACAGTGCTAAGCTGAAATCATAACAATTATAAATTGCATAAACTTATTCTTGATCTCTGTATTATTCTTTTACTGAACAAATAGTCATGTTTTACTCCAACTGCTTCCAGATACTGGCAAGAATCACAGTCCTGTTGTGTGTAGAGAGAAAAAATGAGGGGCACTTGTGGGCTGTTCGGTCGGAACTGAGTTTATTTGATTGTATTCTTCCTGAGCTAGACATGTGTTTCATGCCTCCAAGTCCCAGCCTACAGTGTGATACACAGTGTCATCACACACAAAGCAACATTGTAAGTACTGATACTATGTGTTAAATTTTATCAAAATAAGGTAGAGCTTATTAGTTTTACATGTAGGACTCCATGTCCCATCCTTGTACTTTTTACCATTTCCTGTGCCAGAATTTTCAGACCAGGAAGCAGGCAGAGGAGCTACTGACTTGGCTGTCTTGGTAAGTAACTTATATTTGTAGGTGAAGAGTAGGAGACTTTCTGGGGAAGGCTGTCTTGTAGATCTCCTTTGTAATAGAAAAAACAGGGATGGTTGTGGTCTCTTTAGCAGGTTGTAAGGGTGATTTTTCCTGACTGTTCTGTAGCATCCTGTGAGTGTGAAATGATTTGTGAGGAACTTGAAAGATGTGCTGCAGTGGTATGGTGAGAGGCAGCAAAGCGGTGGTGGTGGTGTGTCTCTGAAGGCTGTAAGAGAAGCAAGGATGGGAAGGGAGTTACTGCATCTTGTGCAAAACTGTTATGGCTGGATAAAGCAGATGAGCTTTTAGGCACACACAAGCATACACGTGCTAGTTTTTCACAAAGCATCCAGCTGCCCTGGAAGCAGTTAATATCAATACAGAAAACACCTTCTGCATCTGGAGTCTGACATCAATGTGCAGAATCTTTTCAGTGATTGCAGCCTATACTGAAAGAAGACATACCTTGAAATAATCTCTCCTGGAATTTCCTTCTCCAGTCCTTCCAACAGCCTCCTAAGCCCTCTAAACTCACCAGAAGCAGACTTTGTGCAGATCTTTCTATCTCTGGATAGTACCTGAGCAGCAGAAATGAAATTTGCTGACAGAGCTACACGATCATCCCTGTGGATGCACTCCAAGACAGAATCACCCAGATCATGGGATTCTGCATAATACTCTGTCTTTTACTGGATTTCCTCATGTATGTTCACTACCTCTTCATGGAAAGTGAATGGAAGAAGTTAAGCAACTTCTAGGTATGAGGATGAACCTGCCCACAGTCCGTGAACACCAGCTGTTCCTCATAAAATTCCATCCTTAGCTCTGTTGTCTCGGGATTCATAGGTACGTGCCAAATTTCATGAAAAAGATGAGCCTGGGTCCAACATCAGGATTTGGTGAATGAATGACATGTTAAAGTCATGAGCCTGATGAACTGGCAAATGACAAATACAATTGTAGTCTAATATCTTCACTGCACCCCTGCCCTACAGGTCACCTCTTTGTCTTCCATAGATAGTAAGTTACCTCTACTCCATCTCTTTTTTTCCCAGGAGACAACCATCTCCTCAGCCCTCTCTACAAGCATTGTCTACCTCTTTTCTCAGATAGATTCACAGCTTTGGCTTTGAAGATTGGGGAATCTGCACAGTTTTCAAATAAGAGCTTTTGTGTCCAGGAACTTGTTTCTTACTTAACTATATTATCCAGCATGGGGGCAAAATAAACTCCTACAAATCCCTCTCTGTAGTCTTTTAACTGATTACAAGAAGCAAAAAATTATAAATTTTCTATGAAAAGTAAGGTTAGAGTGTTGGTGTGCTAGGATTTGGGATTATTTCAAATTAGAAGATAGCAGTAAAATGTCACTGGACTTTCTGCAGTGATGCAGCACCTGATGCTTAGGTTATCTCTGAGGCTGTGCAAGGAATTTGTTGTCTGAGGAAAATCCATTGAGCTGCCAGAAGAGCTTAGTGTTGCTTAAATACAAGAAAAGTGGGTGTTTTTTTGACTGTGAAAGTGTCTTACTGAAAGGCATGATGGTCTGACGTGAAGCTTTCTGTTCTTGAGGCTATTTTTTTGCTGTGGTAGGCAATGACCTCCTGACTATGGGATAAGGCTTGTATTGCGCTTAGTGTAATCTTTTCAATGCAATATGGACAGATGTCCTAATAAAGCATCACACGAATGGGAAGATGTATAGGATGCTCAGACATTTTCTTTGCTACCGTGCAGAACAGATTCTCTGTAAGACCGCATGAGAGCCTCTGGAGTCAGAAATTGGGGACAAGTCTTTTAGAGCAGTGCATAAACCATTAAAGGCTACATAACTGCGTGTTCACTATTCAGGGTTCAGGGTGTTGACTGCAAGGCTGGAAATGAAACTTAACATTAGTCAAGGAATCATGAAATGGTTTGGGTTGGGAGGGACCTTAAAGATCATCCAGTTCCACCCCTAGTGCCATGGAAGGGGGTGTTGTTGAGAGTGTTGTTAAAGGTCAGTCTTTATATGTGACAGTAATTTGGGCACTGTGATGGGGTTTTGTTTTCCTAGCCCTTGGTTTAGAGTCTGTTTTTAAGGTTATATGGAGAAATTGCGTATTTCACAGCAGTAGCTGTACTTGGTCAGATCAGAGATCGGCATGTCCCATTGTCATGTTTCCTGCAGTGGTTAGTATCAGATGCATAGAAGGGAAAATAAGGAAAGAGTAATTTTCTAATGGTACTTCCTGAACCACTAATTGTGGAAGGCTGGGAAAGTATTGTGGGATTTCTGGAGTCAAGAATGGTATCTCTGTGTTAGATCTATTGAACATTAGACGTCTCCTTTGAATGTGTTCAGCTTCTCTTCGATCACACAAACTTCCAACATGCTTGAGGATGGAGCACCACAGTTTAATTCCGTGTTATGAGAAGAACAACTGCCTTTACTTGGGATTTTCTTAAGCCTTCTACCTACCAGCATCAGTGGCATGTAGTTTGTGCTGAAGAGACAGCAAATGCTGGTTCTGTGATCACTTATTCCATGTGAATTATGATTGTATTTATCAAGATACGTGAAAATGTATGGGAAAAACAGATTGTATACTTCTTGAAGAGGTACATGTACTGCAAAGACCCAGTTGAGAGCACCGGGTTACATCAATGAAATTTTATTTAAACTGAATGAAAAAAAAATCTGTGTGTATGTGTGTATAACAGATCTGGTTTTTGAAGGCATTAAGAGACAAGTGGACTCCAAAACCAGGATGTCTGGAATGTTAGCTAGTTTTCTTGTCATTCTTAGGGCAGTACATTTTTCCCCGTTTTGCGACCTTAAGGAATCACGGGATTGTGTTTTTTGATGTTAAATCTCTGTATTACATAGCTTAGATTGTGAGTCATTCTGTTAAGTCATATTTTCGTTTTATGTCTACCATAAGTGTCCTTAATTATTCTGTGTGTTATGTTTCCTGATAGAACTGGGTGTCAGAGAGTTTAGGTTTCATGCGTGATCAGATATCTGTGGACCTATAGATCTTTAAAACCCTGCACTATATTAGTAGTGTTATCAACCAAAGCTGCTGCAGCTTGCTTTATTTACTGTAATTGTATTTATTGTATTTACAGTATCCTCACGGGTGCTGTTGTGGACGGTTTGAGCATTAGCCACCAAATGCCAGGGTGGCTGCATGGTAACTGCAGCAGTATCGAATGGACCAGGTCACGTGCAGCCCCTCATTAAAATACGATTAAAGTATCCCCTTTTGTTTGTTAGATGGAGCCAAGCCCATGCTTTGCACTGGACCCTCCATTATGTTTGTGCTGTGTGTTTTGAAATGTCTCTGTTGTTTGTGAGGCTGATTGTTTGCTGCCCCAGCCCTGGCCTTGCAGAGACCGCTGCTGAGGATGCGCTGTGCTCAGCTGGCTCACCGTTATTCGTCTCTCCTCTTCTATTGACTGGTGATTAAATGCAAGTAAATGAAAATGGTGTCTGCTCTCATTTAAAAGGTAGTCTTCTAAAGACAAATATGAAATACGAAGCTTCTGTTGTTGACTGGGGGTGTCCCTTTTTCTATATCTCTGCTTTTTAATGAGCGAAGGCTGTTGTGTGTTTTTGTGTTTTTTTTTTTTTTAATTGTATTTAATTAATAAGCTGGTCCTACAGTTAGAGAACCAGCATAAATTATGCTGGTGACTTTATAGATTCATGGAATGATTTGGGTTGCAAGGGTCCTTAATTTGCCCTATTCGCTTATGGCAGTAAGTAAATAACATGAGACTAATACAAACTTACAACTGAATTAAAAAAAAAATCAAAAGGGTTTAGTTATACTCGCTAAAAGAAGCCTTCTTATCTTTTCTGGAAGTAGAAAACTCTAAGCTGTTCTTTAGGTTTATTTTTTGTAAAACATAGGAATATGCATGCTTCAAGCTCAAAGACTCAGCATGAATCCCTAAATTTAATTTGTATCTTTGATCAGGTATGGTCTTACGAGTGCCTATGGAAAGCATAAATTTACCAGAAACGTTGTATAGTTGTTCAGGTCCTGTGATCGGCATAAATGACTGGAGTGGGACAGCTGGCTTCTTGTGGCTGTTAGAATATGAGCAAATGAATGGTGTTAGCTCCAAATCAACACTGTTACAGAGGAAGAAGGGATAGAAAATGCTATATAAGTTCTTAGATCTGGCTTTTCTTTTGACACACTGTGAAGTCAGATGATTTGGCACTTGCAGCTACTGTGGGTAAGAGGCGTTTGTAAGAAATAAAATAAAATGTATATGTGGCAGTGGTGGGGGAGGCGTCTGTTCTCAAAACATCTGAGATGCTGGAAAGTGCATCCCCGGTGGGAAAGAGAAATTGCATAGCTGGCACGGAGGCACACTTCTTATGCCTGTGTGGCCGTATTTTGAAAAGAATCAACACCAGGAACTGAATTAATAGAAAAGTGAGTTGCTGGAGGGGTTGAAAATAAAGGAAATTACTTGTATCTTGCTTGTTCCTTTGAATTTGGCCAGATGATACCGTGGGAGGGTTGCTAACTCCAAACTAGCTGCCTGTGAGAAGTGAATGTTGACACGAGTTTTAGAAGGTAAATGCTAGTTTGTCTTAAAGCTCCACAGCTGCTGTTACCTGGGTTTGTACGTGGCTGCCTTCTGCCTGCAGGTAGAAGGTGAACAGCCAAGACAAAACCCGAACCTCTTGACTTGTAAGCCTGGTCTGGGCCAGATCCAGCACTTCATGGAGTGAAGGGCAGGACACTTGCACTGTGTGTAGCACTGTGGAAGCTTCTGGGTTTGAGTACATCTTGCAAACATTAATGTATATAAGTAAAGCTAACAACAGCCAATTAAAAATCCCACACCACTTTTCAAAGAAGTTATATATAAAAAAGAAATCTGTCTTATTGGCACATACTTGCCAGTATAGTAAAACAGGTCATACAATTATTTTCTCTTTACAATTATTAACTTTTTATGAGGGAGTACAGGGATAGGACAAGGGGTAATGGGTTTAAGCAGAAAGAGGGAAGATTTAGGTTTAGGTAGTAGAGAGAAATAATTTCCTGTAATGGTGGAAAGGCACTGACACAGGTTGCCTGGAGAAGTCGTGAAAGCCCCATCTCTGGAAGTGTTTACTGCCAGGTTATATGAGGCTTTGAGCAACCTGATCCAGTGGAAGGTGTCCCTGTTCACTGTAGGGGTGTTAGAACTGCATGATCTTGAAAGCCATTTCCAACCCAAACCATTCTATGATGCTGTTTGCACCTATGGCACAGTTTTTTTAGTTCATTTGTTGAACAGATTTATCTAAATAAATTAATCATTTCAATCCTCCCCCAGCCGCAAATGATTCTAAGGAGACAGCCAGGAGGAATGCTTTCAGAGTTTTCAGAAGCAGTTAAAATCCCTCCCCTCCTTTTTTTCAAAAGTAATTCTTTTTGTTACACTCATCAAGACTCATTTTGAAGGACTTATTTTTCTTGTTTTGGCAAAATAGTTGATCAGTGCAACTGGCAGGGAACTGACATGGAGCAACAAAGAATTTCTGTCTCGCTAAAAATCGTATTTGAGGCCATCTTGGAGCACTTTGTGAACTGGAGTAGAAACTCTTTGTGTGAGAAAGGCCATTCAAGTGAAGTTGCACGTTTTCCTCCCCAGAATTAGCATACCAGAATATTTTATTGCAAAGTGTTTAGAATACTTTGTACAAGAAATAACAGTGAGTTGGAGATTGCTAACTGAGGATCTGTACTGATGCCAACCGACTTTTTTTTTTTTTTTTAATGAAAGCTTTGTATACATAACAGGGTGAGTCATCACTGGAGAGTTCTGAAAGTGTTTGGCATCCCAAAGGATCCTTTTCTGTGTCTGTGCTGCACAAAAGTATTTTTGTCATGAAATTCTGCCTTAGGAAGCATTGCAATAACTGGAAGCTTTAGGGGAGGGTTTTCTAATGTGGCTTAAAGCTTGACTTTCTATTATTATTTTAAAAATATTTTGGTATTCTTAGATCTGCCTGAGTAATAGCATGAAAACTTCTGAGTAGTTTGTTGGCTGTTAATTTTTAAAAGATGTGGCTTCAGACATACTTCTTTTATAAGTTTGTTTTTGAAAGTGTGTAAGAGAACTTGACTGTTCTCTTTAGTTTTAATGCAAGTATGAAAAATGTGGTTGTAACTACTTTTGCTTTATTCAGTCGTGGTCCCTGTTGTAAACCCAGAGTAACTGCTTCTCTGTGTCATGCTCATTTTAAGTATATTTTCTTTTGATACAACTGTCATGTAAAAGAACAGGTTGGCCTTGGTAGTTTCTGTTGTGTTTCTTAATAAATAAATATGTTATAAAGCTAAAGTCTTTTCATTTATGGGTCAAAAACATCAATGCTATCCTCACTTACAGCAGCTATTTGATAAAAAGAACCAGAAATCTCTTAGTGTTCAAGGTGATCGTAAGTAATGCATCAGATGAACATTGTATTTTGCCTGTGATTTTTCCCAATGGTGCAAAACGTAACATTCAAGTGTGTGCAAGGCAGCAGCGATTTGAGTTTTGCAGCTGGTGAAAGAGAGTAGCAAATTTATTTTTAACTGAGTTTTTTAGGAATGTGTGAAATTTTTCAGGGTTTTTTTTTCCCTCAATTCATTCTTCAGCAGTCTGTCTTCTAAGACGTGTTGTAATTAATATAAAGAAATAGAAGCCATTGATGGATTCTTTCGTGCTTTGTGGTAGTGGCAATATAGATATATTTATTAGATATTAAATTTAACAGATTTCATTTTTTGTTATTTCTTTTGAATAAACCTGAATATGAAATTTATGGCCAACGAAACTTGAAAAAAATAACAGAATTTTTCAGAAGAAAGTTGTCAACTTTTGTTTTTTCATCCAGAAAAAAAGTGCTGTCAGAATCATTTAGAACTGTATAGGTTTTTAATCCAAATTCTCTGCATGAGACAGATAAGAGAAAGCATAAAAGACAGAAGGGCTTTCAGACAGCTCTTGGAAAAGAACACAGGTTATTCAGCACTGCACGTACAGGTGTGATAGTTTTGAGTCAGGCTCTGAGTCGTGTATTCTTATTTTACTGTACACATCCAAGGCTGAGCATTTAAACAGCGCTTTCATTTTGTTTGGAAGTGGAACAACAGAAACTTATTTAGCTAATAAAGTTCATACTTGGTGATAGCTCTTATTTAAGCTTAGAATTAGTCCAGCGGCATTGCTAAGCAACACTTTTCAGTGGTAGCACACTTCTGTGTTTGTGTTTTTTTTCCTTTAAGATGAAGTTCTTACACTGTGTGTTACCAATTTAGTGTTAATCTACTCTAAATTAAATGGTGGATGGTGCTAATGTGGGGTGTGTCTAGTGAAACTGATGCCCCAGTTTGTTTTTATTTTCCAAGAGAAGGTAAACGTTAACTCTTGATTTCATTTTTGGAAAAGGTAAACCCTCAACATATCTGGCCAAAGAACTGGATATAAGAAGATAAAGCATTAGGGTGTATCTGTATCCAGAGAAGGGAAAATTTTTGGTGTTGTTATTAGTTTTCTATTTGCATGGTATCCCTCTTGGAGCTTTTACTGGGAGGAGCTCTACTTCAAATTACTGTTCTTCCTCCAACAAAACATTATTTCCAGCTGCTCAGATGAAGGAAGTTTCCCTTAGGGACACTGAACCAGCCATGCTGCCTTTATTGTAGGATCCAGATGCAAAGAAGACGACCAGTATATTTTTCACTATCAGATGACTTTATGTGCTTGCTTTGCAGCTTTTAGGCCAGAATATTTGTTGAAATTTCTGTGTGTGTTTTCTCCCAAATCTTGAGGATTCAACTATGCCAGACTATCCATTTTCCAATGTGCTGAATGTTGCGGAGCCTGGATGTCCTTATAACTCCATAAGTTTGCAGTACAAAGGTGTTTCCAGTGTAGTCAGTCATTGAACAGAACAGAGATACGTGGACATGGATCTGTTAGAGTGAATCCAGAGGAGGCCATGATGATGATGAGAGGGCTGGAACACCTCCCATATGAGGACAGGATGAAAGAGTAGGGGTTGTTCAACCTGGAGAAGAAAAGACTGGTGAGACCTTATAGCAACCTTCTGGCTCATAAAAGGGGGCTACAGGAAAATTGGGGAGGGGCTCTTTATCAGGAAAGGAGGGAATGGTTTTAAGCTATTAGAGGGGAGATTTATATTAGATATTAGGAAGAGTTTTTTTCCTGTGAAGGTGGTGAGGCACTGAAACAGGTTGCCCAGGGAAGTCATGGATACCCTATCTCTGGAGATGTTCAAGGCCAGGTTGGATGGAGCCTTGAGCAACTTGATCAAGTGGGAGGTGTCCTTGCCCATGGCAGAGGGGGTTGGAACTTGCTGAACTTTAAGATCCCTTCCAACCCAAACCGTTCCATGATTCTATGATAAGAAAAGATAGTGAAGGTTATTGAAGGTTTCCCACCGCATTGCTTCTGAGGAGCTGTTCCCTGGTGATTTACCTACCGGTGTTCTGTTAGTAATGGAAACTTTCTAGCTAGCTGTATATTTATAGGGCATTTAAGGCCATGATTCCAGAGATCTGTTCTGCTGGCAGCAGTGGCTTACACCGTCTCCTCCTATTGCAGCTGCTCAGCCTGGTTCGTCTGCCAATGCAACTGCCTGCGCCGAGAGCCTGGCTGTGAACATGCTTGTAGCAGTATGGCCACTGTTTGTAAAGGGTACATATGTCTCACATGTTACTGCAGGTGAATATTTCACCCTTGGCCGAGTCTTGTTTGTTTTGCTTTGGCCCATGCTGGCTTTTTTAAGTGTTGTTTATAAAGATATTTTTTGTATTTGGACATTCTTGCAGTGTTCATGGCAGCAGTGGGGTTAAGAGGAGGAAGTCACTCTGATAGCAATGTGTTTAAAAATAAAATACCTTTTTTAGGTTTTAAGTGTGTGGTTTTATTGTTTACTTTGTTTTTACCTTTTTTAGCTGTGAGGTCAGTGTTTGCTTCCATGTTCTATGGCATGGTTTTACATTGGTAAGCTTGTGCTAGTATAATTATTTTTCTAGTTAACAGGATTCTTGACAAAATTTTAGTTCTAACACAATTTTAACCTTTGTAAGTAACTTGAGATTTAAAATGGTTTAGATATGCAGAAAAAAAGGACAAGATTTAATACAATATTCACCTCTTTATCAGCCTTCTAGTACTTAAAGAGGACCTACAGGAAAGCTGGGAAGGAGCTCTTTATCAGGGAGTGCAAGGACAGGATGTAGGGTAGCAGTTTTAAGCTGAAAGAGGGAAGATATTAGGAAGAAATTTTTTTCCTGTGATGGTGGTGAGGCACTGGCACAGGTTGCCCAGAGAAGTCATGCAAACCCTATCCCTGGAGGTGTTCAAGGCCAGGTGAGATGAGGCTTTGAGCAACCTGATCCAGTGGAAGGTGTCCCAGCCCATGGCAAGGGGTTGGAACTGGATGATCTTGAAGGTCCCTTCCAACCCATACCATTCTGTGATTCAGTGTTATAGTCAGCAATCCAGTAGCTTCTGCTGTGCCGGCATCTGTCTTTCTCAGCAGTGAACTAAACCTTCCACAAGTCGAAGAATGCTGTGTGTAGGCCACATACCAAATTTAATGTTTGAAATTAATACCATGATTCAAAATTACCGTAGTGCTTTTGAAAAGTTGAGATCCAGGAACCCAGCTTTGGATTGTCTTTGTGAGAATTTTGTGGAAATACAATAGATCGCTCAAGATAACAAAAAAATAGATAAATAGATTGCTGAAGATAACAGCTGTCTAAAGAATTCGTGTTGTCATGTGCTAGTGCTGAGCTTTTAAAGATGACAAAATGAATGTTAATAATTCATATATTTTACTTATGATACTTGTAGCACAGTTTACAAAATGATAGGTACAGATACTCTGTAAATGTTTTGTGGAAGTTTGACTTGAAAAATCAATAGAAATTGAGCGACAGTTCCATTGCTTTTGAAATTTCTTGTATCCAAGAAACAAAGCCCGTTTCAAAGACCGGATCTGGATAGAAACAGTTAATGCTTGCTGTGGGGATTAGTGGTGGGTTCAGCCTTGCTGTTGTTAATGAGCTGGAAGGAGGTGGAACCAGCAAGCTAATGGTATTGACAGACAGCACGGAGGTAAATGGATTTGTCAACATAAGGAAAGAGAAGATGGTTAGGAATATACAAAATACAGAAGAGGGAGAACAAGGTTTTCCCCCAGCCTCTGCTAATGGATAAACCAACCTCTGTTGGGTGAGTCAGGGCGGGTTGGGTTTTCCAAACACAACACTGGTGAGAGGGAAGGTCTTGCAATAAAACAAAGCTAAAGGGGGACAACAAAGAGATGATGTCTTTTATGGATCGTATTTTAATTACCTCAAATACGTGGTGAAGAGGAGTGCTCGTGGTACAGCTGGGCTTTGTGTTGATACGAACAGCAAGTGTGTCCATGGGATGGTTCTGCTTTGAGACAACAGTTAATGCACAGACTGAAGTTTAAAAAAATGTGTCATGGGGTGAGGGGAAAGTGATGTTGGTGAAATGTAGTAAAGAATTGAACATATTTAAAACTAGCAACTTTCTATCTTTATGTTTAAAATATGAAACCCATTTTATCTTGTAGATGGTGATGTAATGGGAACTGTGCCTTTTAGGAGAGATTTCTTTCTATATTCTGGGAACTTTGAACAGAAAATTATACTTGGAGAAGAAAGTGCATTTTTATAAAATACCATTTTCTAGAAACAATCTCTGTAGTCCACAATGGTTAAAAACATGTAATAGTTATTAGCATTCTGAATAAATAAATAGAATTATCCACTTTCAAACTATCCCAAATGTCACCTCAGCTGAGCTGCAGACACCGCCGTGGAGACCTGGACCAGCAGTGTTTACCAGCTGTGTGTAAGAGCTACACCACACGGAAAGGGATTTCACGTTTTATTATGTGGGAGGGATGATGTCAGTTTGGTTGATTATGCCCCTTTCAGGCTGCTGTGATAATTACCTGCTTGTTACCAGAAGTGTCGAACCCGTTTTCAGTTCTTGTTTGCTTTTGCTGTCATGCCCTAATTGCTACATAATTTTGTCCCTGCCAATTACTACCTTGGAGTTGAATTTTACGGTGGAAAAGTTGTAAGAAGCAATAAAGTCATTGTTTTTCAGATCTCATAATTTCAATAGAATATTTTATTACGCTATGAAGTGTATAGAAATACATGCTGCTTGCTTCTGCGAGGTGGTGAGATCCCATGGTTTCCACTGAAATCAAGAGGATGGGGAAGGTGTGACTTGAGAGTAAGCCCCTTGCTTTTGAGGTGGCTGCAGTACCTGCCTTGGTAGTTAAATATGTGAAAATTAAGCTGTGTGGAGAATTGATGGCTTCTAACTTTTTCTTTTGGAAATAAATATATTCAGTTCATTCTTTAGAGGCAGGAACTCATAGGTTTGCTGGCTTTTTCTTATTCCTTCCCTTTTCATCCTATCTTTTATGCACTATGTGACTTAAAAATTGCCTTTGATGTAGATATTAGGTCATCTGATGTGATCCTTTATCCATAGTTTTCTATAAAGATGTAATGTAAATGGATTTCTGGGCCGAACTGTTTTATATTCTGATTAAAGCTATTTGTTTGAATTATTCAGTGAAATACAGCCTGAGGTAATGGGGTTAAGGGCCAGCTGACAAAGCACTTTGTCTTTGGGAACTGTCATTGCCTTGCTTTAGGGATTTTGGGTGGTCCTCCAGCCCTAAAGTCTGGTATTACTCAATATTAATAACAGTTACTGCTGTTGAAATCTGTACATAGAATTAGGTGGTTGAGCATAGGGAAGAGGCAAAAGTGAGATTTGGATTGAATAAGCATGGCTAAAAGCATAAGAAGAGGAATGGTGTCAGTGTGTGGAGGTGTAGCAAGGGGGCTACAGTCCAAAATATTGATGAAAAGTCATGAAGTGACCAAATATGGGAGAAAGCATGGAGAAAATTGCTTTGATGAGACAGGTAAAGGTGCTTGGTTATTTAGTTTATGGGAGTGTGAGGAGTACAAACCCTAAGTAGCTTGGTTAGAGCGGATATTACCTCCGAGCAGAGAAAATAGCAAGTTCTTAAGGGTTCCATAATGTAAGAGAAAAAGGTGCAAGAGCCAGCAGTTGAAAACTGAAACCAGAGAAATTCACATAGGAAATGAGCATGAATTCATAAGGAGGAACAAAGGACAAACAGTTTGGCGAAGTGAATACCCTTCTGAATGATGGGCTTCAATCAGCTATGGTTATTGAGTGATATTCATGGATATTAGACTCATGAGGATAATGATTCTGGCATTGTATCCAGTGAGTCTGCGAGCAGCTGGACTTCTCTTCCAGTAGCAGTCTCTGTAGCAGCTTTTTCATGGATGGTCTAATAAATGCTGATCATCTTTGTGGTTGAAGATTCTTTTAAAACATAATCTTTAATACATTGATTGCAAAATACAAATGGTTTCTAGGCTTCTGAGGACACAGAATTATCATTCTTTTGTCATTGTGAAGGCTTTCAGGTATTTTAGGGAGAAATTTCAGAGTGCAAAAATAGAGGAAAAAAACGTTATGTAGAAGTAATACTGTAACAAAACATAGGGGTTTTACTGTTGAAATTCATGTATGACCATACTGTGAAGTAGCCCCTGCTCTGTCCTGTCATGATACCAAGATAGTAGTTGGGTAAATCTGAGCAGTCTTAGGGCCACTGTAAGTTACACCGAGCTGCATGTGCTTCCCTTGGCAGTGTTGTCTTCACAAGTGGTTGCAAGTGTAGCTGATACAGAGCTGCTCTGCTAGCTTGGTGATACCTGGGAGTGCTTATGGAAGGTTTGATTAAGATAATTTTTGAGGCTGTGTGGTCTGGTAAGCAGAACTGAGCTTTCATGCTGCAAATGTTAATGAGAAGCATATGTGTATATGTAAAAAGCAAGCTGAAACAAAAGTATAAATATCTAAGAAGCTGTCATTCCAGAAGGCCTGTGCTCAGAAAAGATGAGGTAAATACACAAATAGTCCCATTATAAATCAACTTCAGTATCATTTGTTGTTATCTTCGTTACTTGTTTTTCTGGTGGCTTCTGACAGAAGTGAAGCAGCAAGTGATTCAGATTGTAACTTCCAGATCCTGTAAGACAGCATCACTTATCCCATTACCAAAAGAAGCTTCACTTGCTTTATTCCATCTCCTTCTCTTTCCTGTCACTGTTTTTCTCCCTTGCTTCCTGTGCTAATGTTTGTGGACCTCCAAAGAATGAACTAGGATAAGGGATCTGGATGAAAACTAGCAATGTATTGCTGGGTATAAATTCAATCTGTGTTGATTCTTCAACTTTGGATTCACATTATTTCTGTGTCTTCAGGTCTGCATGTTTGACCATGAATATTTTGGTACTTTTCTACATACTGAACATAAATTTTCATAATTAATTTCCTGTTGCCTTAAAACCCACATTTTCTTGCCTGTTTGAACTGAGGATATCTGTGGAACAGGAGAGGAGTTGCAGAACTTGAGGATCTTTTGCAGCTTGCAGTGCAATAAGCAGAGTAAGCTTACTGCTTGTGCGTCCTTGGATGGTGGCCTCAAAGGAACTTGACCTAGCGGTATCAGTTGGTCCTCTTGGATGACTTCCATTGTAGTAGTTGCTGTAACAAGGTTTGCTAGGTATGTGCTCCTATCGTGTGACACAGATACAATTTTGTTTATAAGTCTGATCTGTATCGTATGACGTAGGCTGAGCAATAGATCATTCTTTTCGTAGCACTTCTGTCACAGCCTGATCTCATCTGATGCTGGGGGGCGTCAGGGAAATAATCAAATAGCAGAACTCCTCTAGCATTAAGTACTAGAATACTCATCTATTTATTAACATGCCCTTAAAGAAAAATATGGAAAAAGAAGTTAAATGAAATAAACGAGGCAATAACAATTCTGAAAAAACACTGTGAATGTATATATTTGATCTTAATGGACAGAAGACTGGCATGGGGAAAAGCAAAAAAAAAGAAACTTAGTATGGGTTGTAGTGATCTGAAATATGACGAGGTGAAATTTTGAGAATACTGTATGCAGCAATGATCACTGTCCCAAATAAAGGTGATAATTTAACAGTCTTTTGAACAGCAGATTAGAAGTTCTCTAGTGTAATTATTTTTGGGCTATGTGTCACTTATCTGTAATTGCTAGGAGGCAAATTTGTGTCTCCAGGTGAGAAGAATCCTCTTCAGCGGTGGAAAAAAGTGTTGGACAGTTTTGTTTAGCAGAGTGCAGCATTTCTGCCCTCTCCATGCCCCTAGAGATTGATGTGGCTGCTCACACAGAAGCTTTTAAACATCTTGGAAGGCTTGTATTAGTTGTGCCCATGCTTCAGAGCATTGTGTACTATGCTACTTGTATTGTTGTTTATATTTCACAGTGGTATTCTTGTAGTTCTTTTTACCCTGCTGTAGAAATAGTTTCCATGATCTGGATTTTAGGATTTACTTCTAGTTTGAAAACATTTTTATTAAAAGAAAAACAATTCCTATGAATGATAAATTTACACTTACACCCATGTGATTGCATTGCCCATTTTCTTTTCAAGTCTTTTTTTATTCTTCTGAGGTTTTCTAAGCCTTCGGAATAAGATTTAATGGATTTTTAATTAGTGAGCAGATCTTGTGTTCTTTCCCTTTGGCTTCCCTAAGTTTAGCAGTTTTATTGTGAGAAAAATATTTCATAACACTTGACATTATCTGAAACAAAAATGCCTTTCTTTATAAGGAGCACTAAGGGTGCTAACAGATGGAAAAGATATGTGGTGATGTGACATTCATTTCTGTTGTGTGTTTTTCCTTTCTGAATCCCTTTTAGTTGGGCAGTGACAAACTCCAGTTAACATGCAAGAGCTACTTTTTGCGCTTGACATCAATTAGTTTGGGTATTATTAAGAAAATTCTACCTAAGGTGCTGTAGGTCAGCATCTTGCATAAAAGCAGGTTATTTATATCGCTTTGGGTACTGCTGTTCCTTTCATGTGCTCATCCTTCTGGTTTAGGCTTACATACACACTGGGGAAGCAACAGGGCAACACACCGGTACTGTTGCTATAGGTTTTCCATTGCCTCTTGTAAAGAGAAACTCAGGTGAAACTGGAGGATGGGTGCCTTTCTCAGGGAATCTGTAACACCTGTCTTAGGGAGGGTCAGGTGGGGGTTTTGTGATTGATAGGATCAGAAGTATTTCAGAAGCATGAGAATGAATGGAGTTATTTTCTGTGTAATCTACAAGAAGACTTGTGTTTGTTATTATGTCTAAAGACATAAGTGAAGTTGATTTGAGACAAAAGATACTGAGCTTTTTTTCAGCGAGAAGGCTTGAGATGTTCCGAGTGGTGCATTTTGATAGATGTAAGATCTTGAAACCTCTCAAAATGATGCCATGTCAGTGAAGTTTAGTTTCTCTTAAATGAATTAATATAATAGGGAAGAGTTGCATGTTTGTATCATTTTTTGAGTATCCTAACTGAATTGGCAATGAGTAGAAGCAATGGTTAGAGCTCTTTATGGTCATTGTGTGCAGGCTGTACTTGCTGAGTATAAAAACAAATTTTTGAGTAAAAACTCAAAAGCTTTTAGTAGTTTTTGCAAGTACTACTACTGATGTATGATTGATGGAACTCTATGATCTTAGAGGTTGTTTGCATACCTGCACTATGTGTGGCTGTGCAGACAACACAGTCTGCACCTGCACTTAATAGATCCAGTGAGAATATTTAACATAAGCAGACAAATACATTTTGAAAGAATGTTCACAGTCCTACTGTGCTAAGGCTCTGTCAGACTGCAAAGTTTCGAAAGGAAATCTTTCACAATGACTCCTAATTAATGGTGCTAAAATTACAAAAATCTGTTCACAGACATCAGAACTTCCACCAAGTTCCAAGTACTTGGCAGCTGTTTCTCATGCATGATGACTCAGATCTGAATTTTATGTACAAGATCTTGAAATCACCAGGCACAAGAGTTGGAGTCCTTACCATTGTATTGCCACCTTCATTGAGAATAATGCAGCAGGCAAACCCTGTGACGTATGAGGGAGCAAGTATCTGGATAATTCTTAATTCTTACAAAAGACAAGAGCTTGGTCCTGTTGTGGGTAGAAAATTTTAGGCATCGTGTCTTTCACAAGATTGGAGGAGTGAAATCTTTCCATAGCCATCGCCATTGTGTGCTGATGATTGTGGTACCCATCTTGAAAAGATGGTGTTTGAGGCAGTAGCGTATTTTAATGCAATTTTGTTTACTGAAAGGAAGAAGAAGTATGGACAAGCACGGTGTCTGATGGTGCAAGTGCACACCTGAAACACTTGGAAAGGTTAGAAGATATGTATTTTTGACATTGCCAGTAGTGTCTCAGCTGCTATTGTTGCCATTTCATGCTCCCTGCCTGTAAAAATAGAACATGTGAAATGATTCAGGAGTCTTGATAAGCACTGCTCAGCAAATTAATCGAGGAGCCTCACACAAAGTGTTGTCAGGAGGAATCATAATCAGGAGGAATCAGTCCCAACCCTGATGCTAGCTGGGGTTGGAAGCCTGCAGAGAGCTTTGCTTGTAGCTGCTGGTGTTCCCAAAGGTTTGTCCGATTTGGTTCCAGAAAAGGTTTTAGAAAATGCTGTTAGTGCTGAAATCCTGGTATGTTATTTTGCATCATTTTATAGTGAATATCATAAAGTACATTGGTAACAAGTGTGTAAGGGATATGCTTTGGGCAAAACTGCAAGGATGAAATGTGTCAGTAGGTCATAATTGCATCAGAATTTTTTTGGTGATATAATTATTTCTGAAATGTGCGTCATGGTTAAGGCTTGCATGTGACGTGTTTTGTGTTACAGAACTAAAACTACAAACTGCAAGTCAGACAGCGAGCCTGCCCGTCAGTGGGAAGGCAGCTCTTGAGAAATGAGAACCTGTACATTCAAGGTTAGCATGACAGATATTTGACTAAAAGCAATTTCAGCTCACAGAATTTAAAAATGGCTCAACATTCAATTTGAAAAGTAAAAAGAAAGCTGGGAGGTCTGATAGCATTTTTTTGTAATTTCTCACCGTGTTATTTGAAATGTCTCCAAATCTGAACAGTACATACATGTAGGTCAGGCAACCTGTCTTCCTGTTTCTTGCGTTACACTTGGATTTACTCATGTAATGGTGTCCTGAAAAGGTGAGCAGAAACACATTGCAGTGCAGCAGCCCCAGCCTCAGCATCTCAGACTGTAGCTGGCTGTAGCAGGGCTTGTGACTCCATGGGAATTTATGGGCTTAGTGAAGAGTTTCGCATACGCCTGTGGCTGTTACTGATAATGAATCCTCCTAGTTTGGTCTGTGGCTGCTGTGTCCTTCCGTCTCTTGCTAATCCACTGAGGATACTCCCAAGTGGGTAACAAGTTGGGAGGAAGATTTCATGGCCTTGATAGTAAGATTGTTTTAGCTCAGGTATCTTCATCTGTTCTGTGTTTTGAAAGAGCAATTCCAGACTCAAACTAAATAGCTTTAACCTGAGGGAAGAGCAGAGAAAATGCCACAGACAATTGCTTTGGCCACAGCAGCCTCGTCACCCAACAAGGGTTTGGCTTCAGGCTCCTGAATCTGGTGGCTGCCTGCAAAGCTGAGTTGAGTTTAAGTTTTTCCAACAGTGAGATGACATTCTTGTTACAGTAATTATCCCTCCTTGATTGGGTAGACATTTTGGCCGAGTGCCTGCCAGCAGGACATCCTGTTTGCCTTTCCTCAGTCTTTCATGGAAAGTCATTTTGCTCCAGTTTTAGCCTGAGAGCTCGTGTAGTGCAGGTAGCTATGCAAGAGCAGATGAAGCTGAAAATCCAGATAACGCAACCTTCACATTTACTTAGAAGCACTAATTTACTGGCCTTTAAATTGTTCTTACAACTGTGCAATACAAATTCATTCTGACACATGGTATTTTACTCCAAACCTGTCTGGGGCAGCCATTTCTCTTCAAGAGCTCTGCCTTCATCAGTTACTTTCCCTCATATTACTTACTTTTTGACAGCAGTGACTGTTCTCTAGAATGAAAGCAAAGATGCACCTACAACATTCAGTACAAATAATCTTTAAAAAGCTCCTATTTGCATTTCTTTGAGTAGTGTAGGAAGCCTTTGACAAACCTCCCTTTCACAGGGGAACACTGGAAGAGTTTAGATAAGAATCCATGAGTGGAGGCTGGGTTCTGTTTATGCCTTTGCTGAGACACCTCTGATCTTGAAAGCTATGATATTTTTTATGTTTAGTGCTCTCAGTGATTACTGTATAAAATATAGATATGAAAAATTTCAGCTCTGAACGTGTTAGAGCCTGGGTGAATTAATAATGTCAGATGAAGGAATAGTGTCTTCTAGATTGTTACTGGCTAAAATAGATGTGAAATGAGAAGTTGCAGTGTTTTGGTTTTGAATGTCAGCTGTGTCACTTCTCTTTGATGTAGTAATTTATGAAAAGATTATCATGGTCTATAAATTAGAGGTATTAAAGTACACACTTTTCTTTGATTGTACCGGGAGACTAATTGGCAATATCGAGTGTATTTTTGAGAGTTTTTAATAATGAAACTGAAGGCTGAACAAGTTCTGTAATGAGATTGTAGTAAGTCTTGCTCTACTGATGTTAAACAAAAATGGTTTCCTACAGCCTTTCACTTTTCTCTGTTACTAAAAAGTCAGCTTTTTTTCACCTTTGCATCACTTGTGATGTTTCTGTTGCACATCTTTTCCTTACATCAGGGTCCTTCTGCCTTTAATGCACACATACCTAATATAAGTATAGGAAGACAGTATAAGAAAATGTTGGGGACGGCAAATGCAGAAATCACTACTGATTGTTCAATTAAAAAATCTTCTTAGGAATCTTTTAAATCTGAATCAATTCAAGCCAGAGTCGATACGATAGTGAGTTTCCTATTTTAGGCTTGTTAGTGTTTAGAGCTATGGAAATGAATTCTAGCTAGCGCATCTGCCTTGCTTCCAGAGCAGAGTTGTTCATTTTATCCATACTTGGATACAGAATTTTCTCAACTCTTAGAAGTAATAAAGACTACATTGAAAAGCAATGTTCAGAAGGGGAAAAAAACCTTTCCTTATAGATATTTCTGTGAATTGAGTCTTACTTAGGCACAGTTAAACTTTTACAACCCTGTTTAGGACTTATGGTTCAGAAACAGTGGGAGTATGTCCTTTGCGTGTCTGTTTAAAAGGTTCTTGGAAAGGCTGTAGCAGCTTTCACTTATGAACCTTCCGTGTGAACATTAATTCATTACCAGCCTCGCTGATGGCAGCGCTAATTGAACTTTTTATAAATCATTCCTGTACCATCTTCTAGGATAAGGCCATGGACAGATGTTCGTTTAACAAGACATCTGTGCTGGTTTAGGATGTTACTGTATCCCAGATGTTACACTGCTTTTTAAGATTATTGGCCCTGGTTTATATACTTAGTAACATCATTGTGCTCACCAATTTGCAAAAGGAAGGAAGGAGGGTGGTTTCTCCCCTGCATGATTGAGAGGTTTTGACGTTTGAGAATGATCGGGCAACTCTGGAGTGGTTCATATGAATGCATTCTCATAAGCCTGAAAGAAAATGCAGGGGATTAGTTTGGATGAATGACCTGAATTAATTGTGAACTGGTTTTGTTGGTAGCATCTTAAAGAGAACCTGCAGAAACTGGCAGTAACTTCTAATCATAAACCAACAGCCTGCCAGGGACAGGCATTCAAAGACGGTAGCAGTGTCAGTTATTCCATTTAATTCCATGAGATGTTGGCCCATGGCCTCCTTACTGATCACCTTGTGGAAGGAATGGGTAAGATCCAAGATGTACTACTGACCTGTGTTGTACTACCAAGGTTACTATGCTATGCTGTTGCTGTTGCCCCCTCCCCCCCCCCCCCGCCCCAAACATGCAGAATTGTCATGCATGTTAAAAAAAAAAAAAGGCAAATCTAAAAAGACTAAAAGAAGCAAGATGTGATTACTGGCTGGTGAATGAGACACTTCTCCACTTCCCCCAGCATTGTCCATTGGTGCTTCTCTTTGGGCAGTTCAGCAGAAGCCACCCTGGTACCAGGTGACTGGATGTGTTACTGAAGCCAGTGAGGTTTTGAGCCAGCCTCAGCAAGGCAGAGAGAGCACCTAGTGCTCTGCTGAGCCCTGTGAAAGGTTTGTCTGGGCTCCTTTTCCTGTGAGTAAATGTAATTAGTTGCTTACCCAGAGAAGAATGACGAGATTTTTGTTTACTGTGGTGTATTTAAAGATGGAGATTAATGAAAGGCATTAGCTAAGAAAGCTAATTGATAACAAATTTAGGAGTAGGTCATGAAGGATTTTGATAAATTACTCAATTTTATTCAAATATGAGTAAAATTGTTGTAGACTAATTATATTCAACTGGAGTCCTATAAAAAAGTGTAGTTTTGTCTTTTATTGACTTTGTTTCATCAAACGCTGGATATGCTTTAAACAATTAAAGAAGTTATATTTCTCTCAGTGGATCTCTTCTTTTAAACATAAAAAAATGTGTGCTTGGTTATTCCTTCTAAATTGAACACTTGTAGGAAAAAAAGCAAGCAAGAAAGCCAGTTGTGGAAACCTTGGCAGCAGTTCAGCCTACGTACCAAGCTCACTGCCACTTGTAGTGACTAATATTTATTATTATTACTTGCAGAGTCCGTATTGGTCAGGCTCTGCCTGTACATTGTGTTCTTGGTTTGTAAGCTGTTGGAGACATGGCTCGTCTGTATTTGGCACTCCTGTTGCGAGCTGATGGGGTTTCTGCAGTGATGTGTAAAAGCATTATGTAGTTACCCCATCTATAAGAAAGTTCAGGATTGAGCTTCAACATCTACAGCGGAACTGCAGCCCAGAAAGCCAACTGTATCCTGGGCTGCCTGAAAAGAACAGTGGCCAGCCAGTCAAGGGAAGAGCTTCTCCCTCTCTACTCCGCTCTCCTGAGACCCCATCTGGAGTCCTGTCTTCAGTTATGGAGTCCTCGGCACAGGAAGGACATAGACCTATTAGAGCAAGTCTAGAACAGGCCATGAAGATGATCAGAGGGCTGGAGCACCTCCCTTACGAGGACAGGCTGAGAGAGTTGGGCTTGTATAGCCTGGAGAAGAGAAGGCTCTGAGGAGACCTTGTAGCAGCCTTCCAGTACTTCAAGGGGGCCTACGGGAAAGCTGGGGAGGGGCTCTTTATGAGGGAGTTCAGGGACAATATAAGGGGCCATAGTTTTAAGCTGAAAGAGGTGAGATTTAGATTAGATATTAGGAAGTTCTTTCCTATGAGGGTGGTGAGGCCCTGGCACAGGTTGCCCAGAGAAGTCATGGATGCCCTATCCCTGAAGGTGTTCAAGGCCAGGTTGAATGGTGTTTGGAGCAACCCGGTGTAGTGGAAGGTGTCGCTGCCCATGGCAGGGGATTGGAACTTTTGATTTTTGAAGTCCGTTCCAGCTCAAAACATTCCAAGATTCAATGTAGCAATTATGGTTTCGGTGCTGCCTGGGGGACGGTCATCACGGTATCACAGTATCACAAGGTTGGAAAGGACCTCTGAGATCATCAAGTCCAACCTATAACCTAACACTAACACCAACACTAACACCAACCATCATCTAAACCATGGCACTCAGTGCCTCATCCAGTCTCCCTTTAAACACCTCCAGGGTCGGTGACTCCACCACCTCCCTGGGCAGCCCATTCCAATGGCCAATCACCCTTTCAGTGAAGAATTTTTTCCTCATATCAAGTCTAAACTTTCCCTGACGAAGCTTAAGTCCATGCCCTCTGGTTCTGCCACTGGTCACCTGAGAGAAGAGACCAACCCCTGCCCGACTACAACCTCCTTTTAGGTAGTTGTAGAGAGCAATGAGATCTCCCCTGAGCCTCCTCTTCTTCAGACTAAACAGCCCCAACTCCCTCAGTCGCTCCTCATAGGGCTTGTGCTCCAGCCCCCTCACCATCTTCGTTGCCCTCCTCTGAACACATTCCAGTATCCTAACATCTTTCCCAAACTGGGGGGCCCAGAACTGGACACAATATTCAAGGTGAGGCCTGACCAGTGCTGAGTACAGGGGGACGATAACTTCTCTGGTCCTGCTTACTACACTATTCCTGATGCAGGCCAGGATTCCATTGGCCTTCTTGGCCACCTGGGCACACTGCTGGCTCATGTTGAGCTTCCTGTCCACCAGCACTCCCAGGTCCTTTTCTGCCTGACTCCTCTCCAGCCACTCTGTCCCCAGTCTGTAGCTCTGCATGGGATTGTTGTGTCCAAAATGAAGTACCCGACATTTGGACTTATTAAACATCATCCCATTAGAATCGGCCCAGCTCTCCAATCTGTCCAGATCCCTCTGTAGGGCCATCCTACCCTCTAACAGATCAACCCTTCCTCCCAGCTTGGTATCATCTGCAAGTTTGCTGATGATGGACTCAATCCCCTCATCCAAATCGTCAATAAAGATATTAAACAGGACGGGACCCAATACCGATCCCTGAGGGACACCACTGGTGACCGGCCGCCAACTGGATGAGACACCATTGACCACCACTCTTTGGGCTCGGCCATCCAGCCAATTCATAACCCAGCACAAAGTGCTCCCATCTAGGCCACGGGCTGCCAGCTTCCCTAGGAGTCATGGGCTGTTCTGTAGATTTAAGGTAGCAAAAGCTGTCCCTGCCGTCATCTTGCCCCAGCAGCCTTTTTGCATCCACCTCCAGAAGAATGAACTTCAGGGGAAAAATCAAGTCCCAGGAGAAGAACAGAGCACAAGTTGCTTTTTCCACTTAATTTAAGGGAGAGTGAAATAAGTAATAGAAAAATAAAAAGTTTACAGGGTTTGTCAGTGTAAAAATCCAGTGTTATGCAAACCAGCCAAAAGCTTTATGTATGAAACTATTAAATAAAATCTATAAACTTAATGAAAATAACATTAAACAATCCATCCTTATTACGAATGGTGATACAATGGTTAGGTATGCTATATGGCCTTTTCTGATGGCATTTTCTGTGGAAACATTAAATTATAGTTGTCAGTACAGTGCATATTTCACTGTTTTGTGACTTGAATTATTTTTTTCTCTAAGCCAAACATAAATTTGGAGGCTATAAAATCTCTCCTGATGATAACGAAATGAATGTAACCAGCAAAAGAAGTTAATGATATAATCTGGTATTTTTTTTCACCGCTTCTTCAGTATTTAAAACCTCTGTGGCATTCTGAAGGCTTTTTGTAGAATCTTAGAGGGAGGGGAATGGCAAGAGAACACCCGATGTGGTTCTGTCTTTCACTGAAAGAAGCAATTACGTTTAATTAATTGAAACCTCTGATTTTCCTTAGTGTTAAATAGGTTGCTAAAATACAATAGGGAGTTCAAGGAGTCAATACTGCTCTTGTTTAAACAAAATGTTTTAAAAGGTTTTGTGAGTTACTTTGATGTTTAATAGATGAAATGTAGTTTTAATAGAAAATCTAAAGCTGTATGTAAATTAATAAATAAACATAAACAACCATCATCTTCCACTACCCGGGGACCTTCACCTACAGACCTGCGTTGGAGAACACTGAAAGCAGAATTCTCATTTACATTTGTGATGCTTTCAAAGTAATCCTGGTTTAGTACGAACTTGTAACTTTGTGTTGCAGACGGGTAGGTGGTAGAAGAATAATTGGGATAGGATTTAGAAATAATCCTCCTTCTTAACTGGTTGTGTTCTATAAAGCTTTTGAGCTTTCCTGAACCAAGGGAAGTGGTTTCCCTTACCTGCGCTCTCAGTGCTGGCTGACGTACTAAGATCTTGCGATGAATTTCAAGAAATGTGATACTTAATGCTCTCATTTTCTTACCAGCTGCCTAAGCCTTAGAAGAGAGTTACCTTTTTCTTGTTGTTTCTCAGTCTTGCTAGAAGAGCCTGTTCTGTCCAATGAGTATGATGATCCTTTTGCTCTCCTTCCTACACTTCGTTATAGGTGGGAATAAATCCACGTGACAATCTCAAATGCTGCTGAAACATTCGTGTCCTTCCTGTTTCAAAATGTGCCCACCTTCTGGCCAGCTCACCAGTGACTGGATGCATGGATGGGCTGACACGGTGTCTGAAGGGAGGAGCATAAGTCAGTTTTTTTCTGATTGTTGTGCAGTTTATTCTGATTTAAATGTATGTGAAACATGAGTGATAAGGAGCTATGCTGGAAGCTTAGTGTGGCAAATAACTGAAGTGGTTCAAACTGGATGATGTTTAAAGTGTCTTCCAATCCAAATGATTCTATGCTCCAATGCTGGTTTCTGTCTCCTCTAAGAAGATTCTTACTGATTTTGTGTGTTACATGTGTGTTGTCACCGCTTATGGATAGGCAGGCAAGGGGAAAGATAACCCAGTACCCCTAGGGCCGCCACTGTGCCCACATTTTTCAAGATCATCCTGAACAAATTTCACAGGGATTCTGCAAAAAAGTCTTTCTGTTCTTCACTTCTTCTCGCTTGTTCCCCTGCCCCGTCCCAGCTCCTTCATAAATTGTTTTTTTTCAGGCTTTGGTTTGAAACTCATTTTAATTCTTCTTTTCCTTCTTTGCAGAGGAAAAAATGGTTCCGACACAATTTGAAGGGGGCTTCTTGTTAGGTAGTACAAAACAGTCACTCCTCTACTAGCAGGAGAGCTACGCGTGTAGACTCAGAGGCATTTTCAGTCCTGTGCAGATTATCTCCTTTGATCCATGACAGCCAAAGATGTTACATGATAGAGTTTACTTCTCTAGAAGAGAAAACTCTTTGGAGACCTTATAGCCACCTTCCAGTACTTAAAGAGGGACTGCAGGAAAGATGAGGAAGGGCTTTTTATCAGGGAGTGCAGTGACAAGGGATAATGGTTTTAAGCTGGAAGAGGACAGATTTAGATTAGAACTGAAAGATCTATGAGGTCCCTTCCAACCCAAACCATTCCAAGGTTCTGTGTTTTTGTAGCCAGTTTAGCAGATCTAGTTCTGTGGAAACAGTTTGGATAGATTCAAGTATTAGAAGAGACTACAAAAAAGGAAATGCTGGGTTTGGATTGATTTCATCACTTGAATGTCAGACCCTTTCCCCCAACACAGAACTAACACCAAATCTTTCAGAGTCCTCTGTGAAAGAGGAACCGGAGCGGTTTTGTGTTCAGGGGGGCAAGCAGGGTGCCTGTGTGCTGGCCTGCCTGCATCCTGATTCAAGGCATGTTGTTTGGGTGAATGGTTGCCTTGGAGCTCTGGGACGTTGGAACTGCCGAGATGCTCCAAACTGCTCAGAATTTGTGTACTCGGAATTAGAAGCTCCCAGGGTCTCCCAGGCTTTCTGTCAGCATGCAAGGGAGGTTGCCAAGTAGCCTGAAAATTTGGGAGGCGAGGTGCCAAGCTCTTGGCTCCTTTTCAGATGGGCTGCTGAACAGCTGGGAATCTGGATGCTTGGGCTTCTCAACAGCCCACCACATTAGCTGCTGAAGAGCCAGGCGGGGAAAAAGGCTGGAATCTGTGGTGTAAACCTGTCTGCTTTCCATCAGACTTCGGCTGAAATTGAAACAAATCTGCTAGGTGTTTAGTTTGGATTTGCTGTCCTCACGTGATGACTTTTACAATGTAAGAACATCCAGTTATCTCTCGTAACACTTTATCTTATTTGTCAAAATATTTTTTTCGCTGAAAATAATACTTGTTTCAATTCAATTGCTTCAACATCATTGTTACTCTATAGAAATTTCTTCCAAGGATAGTCTGAATGGATTTGTTTCTGTCTTACCGTGTGTGTAACTGAGGGGAAACCTCATTGCTCTCTATAGCTTCCTGAAAGGAGGTTGTAGCAAGGCAGCTGTTGGTCTCTTCTCCCAAGTGATAAGTGATAGTATGAAAGTGCCTCAAATTGTGCAAAGAGGTTTAAATTGGATATTAGAAAATACTGCTTCCCTTAGAGGGTTGTCAAGCACTGGAACAGGCTGCCCAGGGAAGTGATGGAATCACCGTCCCTGGAGGTATTTAAAACACAGGTAGATGTGGCACTTAGAGGCACGGTTTAGTGGTGGCTCGGCAGTATAATGTTAATGGTTGGACTTGGTAGTCTTAAAGGTCTTTTCCAACCTAAGTGATTCTGCAATTCTGTAACTACTGGCCATATTGTCAGTAGTGTTCTTTCATATCCATCTATAGTGACCTCCTATGTGGAGCAAACAGGATGCTGGTATATTACATTGTTGCTGATTTAATGTATTTTCTGGTCAGTATAAGTTAGTTATTGTGTTTTTCTTGTAAGTGTAATGAGAAAAACTGAAGGGAGGCTGGAGGGCGATTTGAATGTTTGCTGTTGAGAGCATTACCTAGAGCAGGAAAAAAGGGGAGGAAACTTTATAAAGGACTGAAATCACGGCTTAGCTTAAATGTTACATAATTTTTTGCTGACAGTTATCCCTTAAAATGAAACAATTTACAAACTGGACAAATGTAAAACTTCAGTATTTTACAAGTGCATTCAGTTTTATAATGGGTTTTTCTTTCTTATCTTTGCAGGCCTCGGAGTAGAGGAAAAACTGCAGTGGAGGATGAAGACAGTATGGATGGTTTGGAGGCAGCAGAAACAGAAAACACTGTGGAAACAGGTAATGAGAATATAGTGTTGATACTGTCTGGTTATTGCTTCTTTCTTGGAAATGTCTTTAGTTATCCAGGACTTTGGTAGAGAAGAAATACTTCTTAATTTTGTAGTATGAGATGTGTATTTGCACAGATTTAAAAGAAAAAAACACCTATATTATTTAAACTCATGTTAAACCTATTTGAACTTACTGCTTTCAGATAGTCTTATGGGAATGCATTCATAGTGTAGTTATGTAGAGGATTTCTGGCTTTCCAGGTAACAAAAGCAAAAACTCTGAAGCAGTAGCTGCTATTTTCAGAATACCTGCCAAAACAGAGCATTGCTTATTGACCTTCACCTGTGTACAGCAGATTATATACTGGGATAACCAAATGTTAATGCTTCCCACTCCTCCTTAGGAAGCAAGATAAATTTCTCTTTGCCTTTTGTAAACATTGGTTATGATCGCGCCCAGACGCCTCAGTTACAGAGGGATCTTGTTGTCCTGGACCAAGTGCTGCTGTAGCAGTTTGTGATGTCTGTTCTGGCAGGTAGAGTCTAAAGAGAGAAGCAGATGAGCTAACACACAAGATAAAGGCTGTAGCATAGAGCTGTCATCTGTTTGCCAGGCACATGTCTGTAGCCATTTGCCTGTTTTTAACCAAGGACTGAGACTGTGTAGAAGGATGAAACCTGCCAGGAAGGATGAAGCCACGGCCAGTTGGCAAAAGTTTGTTGGTTTGACAGAAATAAGCCTTTAAAAATGCATTGAGGCATAAGCGTTTATAAATTTAATTAGGTGGCCCTATATGTATAATGGGCAAAGTGGAGAGAAGCAGAGAGACACTGATGGCGGAAGCTGGCAGCCAGGTTGGCAATAACATGGAAATATTGGCTGACTTATGGGAGCTAAATTACTCTCACAGCTGCTAAGTAGAGGAGGTAGAGTTGTGAAGTCCATAAAGATGAAGACAGAAATCTGTATTGCATATGGAGAAAAAGTAGAGGACCTCAGAAGAGCCATTTTTGCAGCAGTGTCTTCCATGGACTGTACAGAAATTTGGTTGTGGTAGTGGAAGCTATAAGAGGAGGCTGAAATTGCCAAGTAGATGGAGAATGAGCTTTGACTGTCTGTACTGGTCTCTTTCTTCTTATTTGCTAGATGGTGAACAGGGTTGAGAAGGCTTTGTACTCAAGATTCGAGGCTTTGTGGAACAACATGAGTGTTTTGTTTAAGGGTTGTTAATGATTTGTGAAGGGAGTTTAGATTAAGGCTTAGTGCAAGGATATTTCATTATTGTATTCTGTCACTTGTTTTCCTGCCCCTAGTAATCAGCTGCTGGTGGTAGTGAACTTGGATGGTCTTTTCCAGCTTCTACAAATAATTAATTACCAGTCATTGAAGTTGAAAGTGAAATAGTTGTAGCAGGTGTTTCTCTGTGGAAAAACAGAGTAGAGGAAAGGAAGACTGGTACTAATTATGTCCTGTATTTCATTTATTGCTTTTCTTATCACATCCGCTAGGAACGGTCCCATGAAAATCAGCAGAGGGGATAGAAAGTGTGATTAGAAGTGGGAGGTTTTGTGAATTTTAAATATGGTTTTTAAAAAAACCCAAACCAAAATGAAATCCAAGCTTAACAACTGCTTGTTCACAACTGTGCAGGGAGTTTAGTGATAGCTGTATTTTTTTGGCTTCACATGTCATTATTAACAAAGTTCCTCCACAGAGATCTGAGAGCAATTTTTACTTCAGAGAAGAGAGGGACACAGATAGTTATTTTTAAGGCTCCAAGAGTGCATAAAGATAAATCTCTCCATTATGCTTCATCAAAATCATCCTGGCTGTCACAGACGGCTGATGCTCATTTCTGAAGGTACAGGCAGCAGTGGAGCACTCTGCTAGAAATCCTGATAGACAAAGGCTCTTCTGGGTTTGCTGCTGGGAGTGATGTGCCATCACTTCAGTGCTGAGCCCAAGGTGATTTTGAAGCCTGGGGAAAATACGTAGGCCTGAAATCCCATTTTTACAGAGGGAACCAGAATAGAGATTGTCAGAAAGAAACCAGAAAGAGCATTGTCATCTTGGGCAATTTGTCAGATACAGAATTGCAATTACGTTGTTTTAAAAGTTGAACACTATGTGGCTTCTTAGAGTTTTAATCATGTTAATTGAAAAGGCTGCTACTTCTATAACAATCTAAATGCTTATCTGTGGTAATAGTAAAGGGTGGGAGAAGGGGTAATCCCAGTTGTTTGCTCCATGTAAAACTGTGTTAATCAAATGGAATTATATGTGTGTTCTGGTTTCTGAATCGCTACTTTGACTAAAAAGAGTTTTTATTTTGATTTTGGTTTAGTTTTTTTTCAGGATGGTGGACTTGCCAGGAGTTTGCTGTAGTAGTTGTCAAACCGAAACATAGTATAGTAATATTGCAAAACACAGAGTGAGATGGTCTGAAGATAAAAAAAATCTTCACTTGCTATTTAAGATGTATTTTGAGTCTCTGTATGCCCAGCTTCTTTTCCATTATTTGATTCATGTGTTGGGTATAATCAGAAGTTCTATCACCGTGTGGGGTTTGCGTTTCTTGTTTGTTTCTGGTTTATATATGGAGTCTAGCATTACTGGTGCTGTTTTTGTGAAGCACTATGTTCATAAAATGAGAGAAATCCATGTTATTAATGTTGCATTTGGTGTAGTTAGTGCTACTTTTAGGGAAGGCAGCAGTGCAGGAAGAGTGAGAACTTTCCTTGCTGGGAGTGAAAAAAGAGATGCCTCTTAAAATTCTGCTAAGAATAAAGAGGTGTTTTCTAACTGCTGAATCTTTTGTGGGGAAAAAAGCAAGGGGGGGATGTAGGTACTAAACATCATTTCCATTTTGTATCCTGGGCGGCATCCAAAGAAGTGTGACCAACAAGTTTAGAGAGGTGATTCTCTGCCTCTACTCTGCTCTCGTGAGACCCCACCTGCAGTACTGCCTTCAGTTCTGGAGTCCTCAGCACGGAAGGGATGTGTATCTGTTAGAGAGTCCAGAGGAAGCCACAAAGATAATCAGAGGGCTGGAGCACCTACCATATGAGGACAGGCTGAGAGAGTTGGACTTGTTCAGCCTAGAGAAGAGAAGGCTCCAGGGAGACCTAGCAGCCTTCCAGTACTGAAAGGGGGCCTAAAGGAAAGTTGGGGAGGGGCTCTTTATGAGGGATTGCAGGGGTAGGAAGAAGGGGAATGGTTTTAAGCTGGAAGAGGGGAGATTTAGATTAGATATTAGGAAGGGCTTTTTTTTCTAAGTGGGTGCTGAGGCACTGGCACAGGTTGCCCAGAGAAGTCATGGATGCCCCATCCCTGGAGGTGTTCAAGGCCTGGCTGGATGAGGCTTTGAGCAACCTGATGTAGTGGAAGGTGTCCCTGCCCGTGGCAGGGAGGTTGGAACTGGATGATCTTTTAAGGTCCCTTCCAACCCAAACCATTCTATGATTCTGTGACAGTGTTGACAGAAATGTTTGTTCAAAAGACATTAAAAAAGGGGCCAAAATTCACCCTGCAGTGGCTCTGCAGTAATGCTAAGGCACTGGTATTTTAACAGCAGTCCAGGAATTAAGTTGCTGCCTTTAAAAAAATTCTGTAAACTTCTGTGTAGAAAGAGGCAGAATTGGAAGCAAAGCAGAGTAAGCTGTGAGCCTCTCAGATCGTTTCAGTATGGGTTATTATCCCCACCAATTGCAGTGATTGCTGAGCCCTGCCCATTTTCTGCCAACTGCTGTGTTCGTTTTGGTATAAATGAAGGTAGAATTGTTAAAGATGGAAAGAGAGGGGAATTTAGAATTGGAAGAAGGAAGTTCTGGAATTTGGAAGAAGATTTGGAGCAAACTCAACTTTTTCCTAAAAGGTGGTGCTGGCATCTGCTTCTACTGAATTAGTACTTTAATCTTCTCATAAACCTCAGGACAGACTCCTTTCCTTTACCCACCAGCCGTGTCTCTCTTCCTGATCTCTTGGGACTTCCGTTAGGGACTGTTTTGCTTCTCAGCTTCAAGTTGGTCTTTCCAGCTGTCTGTTCCTTCAGTTTTCTGTGCTGCAATTCCTGCCAGTGATGTTGCACTATTGTTTCTCTGTCTAACTGAAATTGAGCTTACCCATCATTCCTATCATTTTAGCACCCACAGGGAACCGTGGTGCTCTCTTGGCACACTCTTGGGAAACTCATAGTAAATCTGTCGGATATTCTGTTTATTATCTGTACCATTTCAATCAATTCTTAAAATAAATTAGTACTTAATAACAGACTCTTACCTCCTGGTGGTGTCCGGAGGCTTCAGAATTGATAAGACATAAGAGAATCTGTAGGAGTTTATCAACTGATAACTCCTTGCCTGCATGATTGCCTTTAATAATGTTACTGTCAGACCCAGTGATGTTGCCTGGATAGTTGATTTCTTGTTGGACTTTACGTTAACTCCCTGAAGGCTCTATTTAATCAGCCTTTTCTGTCTTGGGGCAAAGCACGGAAGAGACAGAAGCAAACTCTTGCCAGTCGAGGAAAATTTTCTATATAGAAGCTGTCAGAGAATTGTGGACTAATTCATAATCTCTATCAGTTTGCAGCAGTCTGAAAAGCAGTTTTCTAGAGAAAAAAATCCTACTTATTAGAGAAGATACTCTCACCTTTTATACCAGTATGAACCGCACCAAGTAGAGATTGGCTGAAGCAATGGCAACATCTCTCTTCAGCTTATTAACGCCAGAGATGCTTTAAAATCATAGAATTGTGGAATGGGTTGTGTTGGAAGGGATCTTAAAGTTTCTGTGATTTTAAAGCATCTCTGGCGTTAATAAGCTGAAGAGAGATGTTGCCATTGCTTCAGCCAATCTCGAAGTGTATTTTATTTGACTCTATAGGAGAGTCTACTTGGTCCACAATTCTCTGACAGCTTCCAAACCTGCCGTGGGCAGGGACACATACCATTGACCAGTTGCTCAAAGCCACATCCAACCTGGCCTTGAACACCTCCAGGGATGGGGCATCCATGACTTCTCTGGGTAACCTCAGTGTATCAGTGCCTCACCACCCTCACATGAAACAATTTCTTCCTAATATCTAATCTAAATCTCCTTTCTTTCAGCTTAAAACCATTTCACGTAGTCCTATCCCTGCAATCCCTGATAAAGAACTCCTCTCAACTTTCCTGTAGCCCCCTTAAAGTAGTGGAAGGTTGCTATAAGGTCTCCCCAGAGCCTTCTCTTCTCCAGGCTGAACAAGCCCAGCTCTCTCAGCCTGCCCTTGTATGAGAGGTGCTCCAGCTCTGATCTTCTTCGTGGCCTCCTCTGGACTTGCTTTAACAGATCCGTGTCCTTCCTGTGCTGAGGACAGCAAAACTGAACACAACACACCCCAGGTGAGTTCTCACCAGAGCAGAGTAGAGGGGGAGAATCCCCTCCCTGCTGGTCACAGTTACATGAATGCAGCCTGGGGTGTGTTTGCGTTTCTGGGCTCCAAGTGCACATTGCTGGCTCACGTTGAGCTTCTCATCCATTTTGGGCTTTTCAGATAGATACTTAGGCCACATCATTGTGTCGCTTATCACTTCTAAAATGAATGAAAGGAAGAATATGCAGCACTCGGGACGTTGTCTACAGATTCAATTTGTCCATAGATAATTGAGGGAAATAAGTGCTGAAAAATGTAGTTAAATATGTTCTAAGGCAGTGAATATTTCCTGTACTCATTATAAATAATCCTTGTGCAGCTGTCTCCTACCTTTTTGACCACTGAAAAAATTAGCAGAACCAAAGCATATTGTTGTTATTATTACAAGCATCTTATTATTTTTCTGGCAATTTATTTGTAATAAGGAAACCAAACACAGCAGGATATTATTTGGTATTTGCCTTTAAATCATTACAGACTTACTGATAATAACATTTATTATCATGCATGATGATAAGTGGCCCATTTAGAAAAATCTGATTCTTTTCCTTCTGACCAATATCTCTGTCTTGGGTATTTTGAGAGGAGGTAGAATGTGTTGTGATAGGTGGACTCCGACGTTTCCCAATGAATTGTAGTTTCACTAGGCTTTTCATTATGGAGGTTATTTCTGAAACACAGCCTCTTCTTTTACTTCTTTATCTATTAAAATACCACTTTTGCAGTTTTGGTATCAAACTCTGCTTTGTTAAACATATAGCCAACACATTTTGGAAATAGTTTTCAAGGCCTCAGAATATTCCACCTTCCCATTGCCCTGAAGCTTAATGGTGCTGTTGTGGTGTTAGTGGTGTGATAAGGGAATTTTGTGTTAACGTTACCAGTCAAGAATATTGAGCATGTACCTTGTGTGCCAAGTACTCCTTTCCTCTGTTGAAATGTGGTGCTGCTTTGTGTATGTTTTACTTCTAGGCCAACTCTCCAGTTTGGTACAAGAAGTATTAGAGAAATTGAGAACCCAGTCCCTCCTAATTAAAATAATTGTATACACGGGTTGGTTTTGGAGTCCCATAAACATCTGCCCTGGTAACCCTTCTCTAGGTCAGGTACAAAAGGGAAGAAAGTAGCGGGTAAAATAAACTTATTTAGGGTAATAAAAGAGATGGCTGGCTGCAAGACACTGGAGATTGACCATAGAGAGCAAAATTACTCTTAAATTCTGCAGTAGTCTGTGTAAATGAACATGCAGGGGAAAATCGCCATCCTAATTTTGTATAAACACAAATCAGCTCTCGAATAACTGTCGTTACCAAGTGTTGCTGTAGTTCTTCCAAGAATTGCAGTAGCTTTTATAAGTCAAAGAAGGAAATAAAAAAATCAAGCATTACTGGTGAAAGGATAAAGGGAAAAAAAGCATTAGAGTTGTTTTTTTGCTGTTGCTTTATAAATCCATGGCGTGGCTGCATGTTGAATGCCGTGTGTGGTTCTGATTCCTGTTCTCCAAAAAGACAAACTTCAGTTGGGAAAGTATGGGAAAGCCCAGTGACTTCAACAAGGAAATAATAGCTCCTGTGTGGGTATCAGATAAGGTAAAAGGCTTCAGCCTGAAATGGCGTGTCTGGGGAGGAATTTAAGAGTCCCGCAAAATGATGAGTGGTATGGGGAAAATGAACAAGGAATAATGATTTATTTTGCTTTGCAACACAAAAATTAGGGGATATCAGATCATGTTCAGAGCACAAAGGTAGGTGCATTGGCACTCAGTGTCCACTTAAATTAGAGGATTCATTTCTATTGAGTGCTTTGGGCTTAGAAGCATAGAATTACCTGAATTGGAAGGGACCCAAAAGGGTCATCAAGTCCAACTCTCACCTCTACATAGGACACTCCCAACATTCACACCATATGATTGAGGGCATTGTCCGAATGCTTCTTGAATGTTGGCAGACTTGGTGCCATGACAACTTCCCTGGGGAGCTGTTCCAGTGCTCTACCACCTGCTGGGGGAAGAACCTTTGCCTAATATCCAGTGGGTTTGAAAAAGACATGAACAGATTAATGGAAAATTAATTAGAGTTGTAGAATCATGGAATGGTTTTGGTCAGAAGGGACCTTAAAGATCATCCAGTTCCACCCCCCCCATGCCTTGGGCAGGGGCACCTTCAACTGGATCAGGTTCTTCAAAGCCTCATCCAGATGAGTGCTGTAGTGCCACCCCTATCTTAGGATGTTCCTTGGTCTTGGGTCACTGGGAGCTGGTTATCCTTAATATGGCATTATTTCGAATGACTGAAGTTGTAGTTTAAATGGTCCTACAATGGAAACCTTATTTTTATTTTATAACTGGTCCAAAATTTGCACAAAGTTATATTCTGTATAAAATGTATTTAATGACTAGGAATTCCATTTGCAGGAAAAGTATCAAAATACACACTAAAAGGTACAATAAAAGAACTGTAGGCTTTCTTCTCATCTCCATGTAACAACTGTCACAATAAGTAAATTACTGCAATGTCCTTCAGATAAAAAAAACATACACAGTGATTTTAAAAGAAAATGCAAAACCTGCAGCACTTGCAAAAAAACCCAACAAAGCACTTGGGATGCAGTTGCCTGCAGTTGTTCGGTGTTCAGTGAGTAAAGCTTTACAATATTGACTTAAGGTGAAGAACGTCTGCCTCTATCCATGGAGACATGGTTCCTGCATGTGGTTATTACTGTCATGCTCATATGTCAGTACTTTTTTTTCCTGTCTCTGCCATGGTTGTGTTTTTAACAGGTGAGAATAAATGACTCCAACCTTGGTGCAGCCCCAGTAGTGGCAGTAGCTATTAGCAGTCATGACTGTCTTCTGGCATACCTTGGCCTGCCTACTGCTGTCCAGGTGATCTGCATGGGACAGATTGGCCAGAGCATATCCTTCTGTTCCCCACTGTCCAGCTGTTAAAACCTGTACCTGCAAAGTTAGGGAGTGTGAAAGGTTTCTGCAGATGTAATTGCTGTGTGTGCTGTTGGGACACCTTGCACACTAGCAGGAGAGCCGATGCTCCTATGAAGTTGTGTCCTGAACAGGAACTTTGGTGAGTGGAAACTTGTTTTGTTCCTAAATTGGGACAATGAGTGAAACTTGATAATTATAGTATTAGGTAAGCATTTTAAATTAATCACTTTTGGATATGCTAGTGTCTTTTCTTTGTCTGATTTCCATAGCAGATTCTTGCTCAAGGTTTAGACAAGTGGTTGTGGAATAGCGTCTTGTGATAACTAGAAAACAGAACAGGTCTGTTCGTAACAAAAGAACAGTTTAGACCTTTAGCCAGTGTTGCTTCATCCCATCTCCAAAGAAATCTACTATCATGTAATAAAATTCCAGCCATTGCTAGTCTCTTCCTTCCCATCAGCATGTGTGTGATGGTCTACAGGGAACCACTGCCACAGTAGGGCTTACAAAACCCTGTGAGTCTCCCATGTCCTGTATGTGTCTGTGCCTTGGAAACCTCTCCCCATGTATCTGAAGACAGAGCAGGAGAAGAGGAAATGGTCAATGCAGTTATTATTCTGAATGCCATAACATATATTTATATATATAAAAATTTATGTAAGAGAGGAGACCAGCTAGTATTAAGAAAGTGGGAGAAGTCTGGAGAAGGCTCTGGGGGAACCTCATAGCGGCCTTCCAGTGCCTGAAGGAGACTACAGGAAAGCTGGGGAGGGACTTTTTACAAGGGCTTGTAGTGGTAGGATGAGGGGGAACGGTTTTAAACTGAAAGGGGCAAGGTTTAGATTAGATATTAGGAAGAAATTCTACACAATAAAGGTGGTGAGACACTGGCACAGGTTGCCCAGGGAAGTTGTGGGTGCCCCCTCTCTGGAAGTGTTCAGCGCCAGGTTGGATGGAGTCTTGAGCAGCCTGATGGGGGGTGTCCTTGCCCATGGCAGGGAGATTGGAACTGGATGATCTTTGATGTCCCTTCCAACACAAACCATTCTATGATTCTATGATTCTAAGTGTGTAATGCATGTAATTGACTGAGGATGGTGTGTGAGGATGGTGTGTGCTGCTGGTTCTTGACTTCAAGTATTCACAGTGTTCTGTTTGAGAAAAAGTAGTAAAAGTAACAATTAAGAAATTTGGATTGCTGAAGATATGGAACCTTTGCTGAGAATGCCCCCCAGATGAAAAATTTCAAATGATTTAAGTACTGTCAAACCTAACTCATGTTTTCAACCCAGAGCTCAATGTGTATGCTGTATTTGGAAAATATGATGAAAGTGTTAATTAAAAGAGAAATTTAATACACATAGATTCATGGAATAGTTTTGGTTGGAAAGCACCTTAAAGACCATCCAGTTCCAACCCCCTGCCATGGGCAGGGACGCCTTCCATTGGGTCAGGTTGCTCAAAGCCTAATCCAGCCTGTCCCTGAACGTCTCCAGGGATGGGACAATCATGACTTCTTTGGGCAACCTGTACCAGTGCCTCACCACACTACAATAACAAATTTCTTCTTAATATCTAATCTAAGTGTCCCCTCTATCAGCTTAAAACCATTCCCCCTTGTCCTGTTTGTCCTATCCCTACAATCCCTGGCAAAGAGCCTCTCTCCAGCTTTCCTGAAAGTGAATCTTATCAGTCCCAGTGACTTTCCTGTAATCTGTCCCCTGTCTTTTAGGCTTTTTTACTTTTTTTGCTTCTATTTCCTATCTCCATTCTTAGAGATACTAAAAAAGCTGTCTGGGCATATCCATAGGCACCTGGTGTTAGGGGACCTGCCTGGGCTGGGGGCTGGGCAGGATGACCTCCAGGGTGCCCTGAAGCCTCAACCACACTGTCATTCTGTGGATGTTACCTGAGTTGGAAAGTGCATGGAAGTCATGGAATCATAGACTCATTAAGGTTGGAAAAGACCTCTAATATCATCAAGCGCAACTGTCAGCCCAGCACCACTGTGCCTACCAAACAATGTCCTGAAGTGCTACATCTCCACATCTTTTAAATAGCTCCAGAGATGATGACTCCACCACTTGTCTGGGCAGCCTGTTTCAACGCTTCATACTCTTTCAGAAAACATTTTTCCTAATATCCAATCTAAGTCTCCCCTGGTGCAACTTGAGGCCATTTCCTCTGGTCCTATCGCTTGTTACCTGGGAGAAGAATTCTCAGCCCTTTTGGTGGCCCATGTGGCTATGAACTTTACTCCTTGTACTGCTGGGATTTCTATTAAGTTTAATAAGAAAAGAAAGCTTTTCTGCCCTCAGTGGTCCAGTGCGAAGAACTATAGATGTAATTGTCTTGAAATAATAATTTTTAATGGTGTTTCCTAGTATTTTCCTAATGTTTTAGTAAAGGACAGTGACAATAAAAGCAAACCTGGAAACATTAGGGAATTGTACAGTTAGCTTTATAAATTTGTGTTTCCTTCACAACCTCATTCCACATGGGCAATACCGTCATTGTGATAGAAACAGTCATGAAAATAGGATGCAAACCAAAGCCTTAGATATGAATCTGCAAATGAACTGCACGTTTATTAATCATTCATAGTTCCCTCATTCCTGGAAGCTTCAAAGTAGGATGCCATAACCAAGTCTGATGAACATTCATTGAATACAGTGAAAAGCAGTTAATGTGTTTTGCCAGATGCTTCCAAGAACATCTCAGAGATAGCAAGGAGGGAATTTGCTGTCCCTTTCCTCTGTCAGTGCAGGACTCCCATCTCCTAGGGTTTTGACTCATGAAAAGTGTTTGTTACTTTTGTTCTTCCTCAGTCTTCTTTTGGAAGACTTTAACAAAGTTGAAGCATGGCACACACAACTAACGTAAGCGCTGTTTACATTGTTTGGTGAGCACCGTGTTTTTAGTCTTCCAATGGCATATTGAGCCACAGTTTGGTTTATTGCAGAGACAGCAGTTGACATGTTGTTTGTCTCGTTTAGTGTAATTTGGGTCCCTTCTTTTCTAGGGAAGCAAACAGCAGGGGGAAAAGCACCATAAGGATGGTAAGCTCATGTGATTGCAGTGTGTAGTGAAACAATCTGTGTCTTCTCACGCAGTCCAGACTTCTTGAGAGTGAGTTAGTGCTCCTGAACTTGGCCTTTCCTGTGTAATGAGTGCCCTTTAATGTATAATGAGATGAAAGCTGGCAACAAGTAAATGGCTTTTGCTTCCTTGGAAGTTTCTGCAGGCACACAATGAAGCAGAGCTACTATTGCAAAGTTTAACTAGGTTAAATAAAGTCACCAAGATGGATCAGAGCAAGGCCACAGTTTCTGGTGGTCTTCCTTGAGTGTTCCAGGCGTGGTTTGCCTGGGCTGTGTTGTGGGTTTTGGTTTTAGCGATTTGGCGCCTGCCTGTCTTACAGGTGTTTATGTTGTGCTCTTCATTGAGGCTGTACTTAGAAATTTGAGGGTTACTTGCACAGAATGATCCTTCAGACCCAACATGTTTTGAAAACATAACTACAGACTGTTATGAATGGCTCTACTGGATGCTGCCTGTTTGTGGAATCCAGGAGTAGATTGCAGGGATTGTTTGTTCAGACGTGCCAGAAACTGAGGGTGTGGCGTTTGAGTTTGTGTTGTTTTGTTTTCTGTACAAAGCCATTTAGTATTACAAGGCCTGTGTTCCCAATGTTCCCAACAGGATATTTATTTAGTGTTAGATAATTGCTAGGCATTTTTTTTTTTTAGGTTAGGTTGGTGGAATAGGTTTAATAGGAGCCATTTGGCCTTCGGACAGGTAGAATCACAGAATTGTTTAGGTTGGAAAAGGCCTTTAAGATCAGTGAGTCCACTGTAAACCTAACACTTTGAGGTCCATCACTAAACCATGTCCCTAAGTGCCACGTCTACCTGTGTTTTAAATACCTCGAGGGATGGGGACTCCACCACTTCCCCGGGCAGCCTGTTCCAGTGCCTGACAAGTTACTCATGGATGTTCCAGAAGTCCAAAACGATTTCAGTTGTATCTTTCTGAGTAGCTCAGCTGAAATAGGTGAAGCAATTCTGGTGTACACCTCTCAAATAAATACTTGCCACAGCCATCATGAACAGGAATTTCTTCTTCTTTTCTTGATTTTGTGGTGCCCTTCAGTGTCTTTTAGGTGCCTCCATTGAGGATTTTGAACATCCTACATTGTCTTCCTAAATGAGCTCTCTCTACGTTAAAGAATGATTTTACTTCAACCTCTATACATCAAATGTGAGATTTCCCCTTCTCCATGTGCTCTAGTGGACATATTATTTCAGTGTTACAGCCCAAACTGTGTGGTATTATGTTTGAGGGTTTTCTTCTCTTCTGTTGTTCTTATTTATAAGATTAAAGCTTGTAGCAGGTTTTGTGCACGCCCACCCATGTTGCAGATTCTTCAATCCATCCATTTCTTTGCAACATTTGATTATATTTTGACATGTTTTGTGGGTTTTTTTAAAAACAGAATGTATCTTCTGCTTAAATCTTCTAAATAATTTGTTCTATTACTCTAAGTGGACTTTTTGAAGGAGCTGGATGTGTTGGCCTCAGCTCAACCCACACTCAGGGGACGTTGTGGGTGGGGTGTGGGGTGCTGATGTGAAGCTGAGCACAGGCCCTTGGTCTGGCTCTGCCAAGGGGGCAGGTATAGAGGCAGCAGTGTCTTAAACTGGATGTGCCAGAGAACATTTGACAAAGTCCCATCATTTTTATGTTACTTGGGTTTCAAAATCAAAGTATGGAGGAGTGTAGAAATACCAAATTTTATTGCTCTACAGCTTTGATGTTTTTTTTCCTGTCCATTTTGATGGACTCAGAGTGGCGCATAGGTGCATCCTCCTGGCAAATCCCTGACTCACTCTGGGCAAGGAAGGGAGCCAAGTGGGAACAGGATTTAAATTGTGCAGACACTGGCAACTTGGTGCTTCGTGTTTCCTAGCAGAAACAAACTTTCTAGGCAAAGAGAAACATTGTGAGCTGCAGATGTATAGATTTCTGTCTAGCATCTGATCTAACGTAAAAGGACATTGCAAAAATTGCTTATATTCCAACAGTTCAGAGTGAACTTTATGCTGGGATAAACCATGTCCTTCTTCCTTAGTGCTGGGCCAGCATAGAGTTAGTAGCATAGAGTCAGGAATCAGGAATGAACTGGTGCAGGGAACTGATCCAAGTTAAAGCTGATCTGGGAGGCAAAAAGGGTTGTTACATCCCAGATTAGTGTGCTCACCCTGATGTTTGTTCAGGGGTTGTGGAGCAGGTGCAGAAGAGGAGATGTGGGGACAATGGGATTGTTCTGAAACAAGAATTTGGTGTGAAAAGGTTGTTATTGAACAATGCTCCCCTGCCCCATTCCTCATTACTTATTGAACATCTTTAGTTCACAGTGGTGTGCTGTATTATGGAAAGAACTGCATAAGCATTCGATTTCATTGATGTGAAGGACAATGTTTTTCCTAGTCTTTTAATTTTGTTGTGTCTGAGAATGTAGTTAGATGGGTTAATCAATCTGTAAGTGAAATGGATGTTTGCAGCCCAAGGGGAAGCTTACAGGTGGTTTTATTGTCTAAATAAATAAATAAAATTATAAAGAAGTACTGTTCTTATTTTTTGAACAGAAGTCAAAGAGCAATCTGCAGAAGAGGATGCCCAAACGGAAGTGGACAGCACCAAGCAGCTAACACCAGTCCTTCAGCGCTCAGTATCCGAGGAGTCTGCAAGCTCCACTGCCTCTGTGGGTGTGGAAGCTAAAACCAGGTTAGTGAGCGAGGAGGCAGGTGCTGAGTCAGGGGCAGGGCTGGGAGTCGGGGAACGGGGTGCAGAGTGCTCGGGGCACAGGCTTGGGATGTACTATTGGTGCTTTGAAGTGCTGACAGCAGCAGCCTGGGCCGAAAATGGGTGACTTAATTAGGGTGTAGGGACATCAAGGTGAAAAGCACATTCATTGAGCATTATCCTCAGTTACACTGGTAAACCCTTGATTTACAGCTTATCAACTGTTTAAGTTAAAACAGATATAAGCAATATGAGGTAAAACACAATTACAGAAGCTTTCCTACTGAGAAAATGGTGTTGTCGCAAATCCATATAAAGTTATTTCTGAAATTTCAGCTTGTATGTCTATACTTTCAGGAGCAAAGTAAAACAAATATCTTGTCATTTCCACTGTGTTCTTCCTTATTTCAGTGTAATATGGAAAACGTTTGTGTAGGTTTTTTTTTTTTTTCAGTATAACTGTCATCATCATTTTACTCTACCTAATCTGACACAGAGTATATTTTCCTTAGCACAAAAAATTACTTCATTTACTTGTGGCACATATAATATCATGTTTTACATGCTCACACACTTCTTAGATTTGAATAGATACTTCCCTTCCTACTGAGAATTTCTTCTAGAGAAATTTGGTGTGTATACCTGAATGCAGTACACAGAATTTTCAGTTCTTAATGGAATTTTCCAAAACTGGTAGTAAGTTGTGGGAAATATGTAGAGGAACTTGAACTGAACAGCTGTTTTGGTTCTACATTTGACCCTGTTTTGGATCACGTAAAAAAGTTTTAGTGCTGTTTCATCTAAGCTTTGTTCTTCTCAAGGTTATATTATTGCTCTTATCTTGAATAGTTTATTATAGGACTTTTCCCAGCCATAAAATTGCTTCTTAAAACCTGGACAGCAGCCTTCTAACAAAACTTCTGTGTGGTTCTGAACCAACCCTTACTTGCCCTTAACTTACTCTTCCCTCCAACTTTGACTGGAAGGGTTCAATTAGTCAAGATTGAAAGGCTGCTTTGGGCCCATTGCTTTGGGTGATCAAAGCATTAAAATCTAAGTACTGTTAATTTTTAATTAAAATAGCAGTGATCAGAACCTGTCTCTGACCATTTGGAAAGAAATGTATTAAGGAGATGTGAAACAGTTATTTGAGAGTTAAGAGGTTTCCCAATCCAAGGTAGTTTTGGTTCCAGACTTAGATGCAGAATTGCTGTTACTGCAGAAGTCATTGATGTCCTCATAACAATAGGGGAAAAAACATAGATGTCAGGGATTTTTGGCATTGTGTCTTGAAACCTGGCAGAAAGCCTCTTCTGTCCATGACTTCTTGATTAGTCATCTCTGTCAGAGTCTGTGGTGTGCTGGCAATGCCACTGTGCTGGCCTGGGACAGGAGGGTGGGGTTCTGGGTGCCTTGGCTCCAGTCTCTTGGGAGAAAATACAGTGTGTGAAATAACACACACTGATGAGGTTCAGTTGTGTGATGAGGGGAGGAAAGTTATCAAGATTTAGGATAAAGTATGATTCCATGGAGACTTTAAACCTGTAACTTGGGAAGGTGATTTTGATGCCGATTTCCAAATAATACATGGTGTTCTTTTTGGTAAGCTTTCCTGTTTCTGCTTTATAGTGTAAGTAATGTAATACAATGGAAATATATGCATATTTAGAAATAACTTCAGGTATGTGAGACATAGGAGAATTCATAGAATGCTTTGGGTTGGAAGGGACCTTAAAGATGATCCGTTTCTAGACCCCCTGCTGTGGGCAGGGATGCTTTCCACAGGATCAGGTTGCCCGAAGTCTCATTCAGCCTGGCCTTAAACACCTCCAGGGATGGGGCATCTGTGAATTTTCTGGGCAACCCGTGCCAGTGCCTCACCACCCTCACCAGAAAAGAAATCTTCCTAATATCTAATCTAAATTTCCTCTCAACTGTTAACCCCTTGTCCTATCCCTGCACTCCTTGATAAAGCAGCCCTCCAGCGTTCCTGTAGGCCCCTTTTAAATACTGCAAGGCTGCTAGAAGGGGATTATGGGAGTGTATTTTAGCAGTGCAGAAATTACCTAGAACACAGAAAGAACCAAAGCCTCCACCGTAAGGAGATCCAGGTGTAGGTGGAGCCACTTTTTGCATCAGTTTTTCAGAGTATAAGATGATACTGTGTTTCTGTCTTTGTTAGTGAATATAAAGGACGTAAAAAAGCACGGCACATGCCATAAAATGAAGTATTTGATATGAAATAAATAATTTGTTATTGAAAAATAGTGATTTTTAACACAGTAGGATAATCAGAACTGGAATGGGGATTTCAGTAGCTGAGAGATTAGCCAGAGCTTGGCTTGTGTGGTGTTTTTCTCTGGATCCCTCTTGAGATTGAGTCTAAATAAGAACATTCAGGAGAAAGGTGAGAGAGACGATGGTCAATCTTGGAACCTCTCTGAGGTGGGATATAGGTATCCAAGAGAACTACTGACCACAAATGGAATTGGGGCAGGGAATTTAACAACAGATTTAGGATTAGTGCTCAGAAAGCAATGTATTAAAAGCCATTAAAATAAATGGTATCTGAGCCATACTGGGGTAGGGAGGCCGAAAGGGGTGAGGCATCTGTGTGCGCTTGTAAAGAATGAGTGAATTATTGACCACATGTGGGGAGGGGCAATAACGTCAAGCGAAGATAAACTATCAAGCCTGGCAGAGGTAAAAGTAATGCTGCCAGCTCTTATATATCATGAGCGTCATGGGTTTTGGAGCCTTTTCCTTTGGTTGTTCCCTTTTCCTTTTCATAAGCCTTGTGAGAAGCTTCTGTCAGCCCAGGACTTACGGCTGAGTGGAATCCAGCGTCTTCGAAAGGAATCTGCTCCCTGGGGTTGTGCTGCCTGCAGAGAGCAGGGGAAGTGCAGCCCATGAGGCAGGCACACAGCCAGAAGCTGGCTGCGACTTACAGCAGAGCCCACTTCTACCTTCCTCCTCTGTTTCCCACATTGTCAACTCCAAGCAGTAAAAGCTAACAAGAATGGCCTAGAAACACAATTTCATAGAAGAACAAAACACCTTTTGATTCATTTTTTTTTCCATCTCCTTTCAGAGACTGTGAATTGCATTAATTGCACATTTTAAGTCTTTTCACCATAATCACGAAGACAGAACATTCTTAAAATAAAGAAGTAGAAGCTGAGATTTTCACACAGCTTTTTTGATTTTGGTACTTTGCTCTGTTAAATATCTGCTCTTGTGAGACTGTCGCAAGAACTACAAAAAAAAACATCCTGGCAACACACCTTCTTGCTTTCCTGCTTCACTTGTGATTGAACGAAGCACATAATTTTCATTCCAAACCAACTGCACTATTCCCCCTCATTTTGTTGCTGCTGCTAAGATCAAATTTGAAGTCTGGAGATGGAGAGCTGGGGTGTTTTATTCCACCAAAAAGACATGGTTGGTGAACATCTGTAGACTGTGTGAAAAAGGAATATGGTGAAATAGTAGCAGCAAACTTCTTCTTTATCTTTGTTCCGTATCTTTTTTGTTTTTAATCTTTAGCAAAAGAGCATTACAAAACTTGGAACACTCAGAGCAACACTCAGTGGAAAAAGGAATTGTGGAGTGGCAGAGAGATTAGGTAATCTGGCCAGAGTCACACTGCAGTTAAGGGAGGAGAAGCTTAGATCTTTAGGCAGGAGAGAGTTAGATAAAATATTTAATATTAAAAATATGTTTAAGATACTGTTAAAGTTACAAAGCCAAGCATGTATTTTAGGAGATGCCAGGGTTAAGATTATTTTTGAAACTCTGGCTGTTTCTTTTCATGCGCATGTGTTACAATATGGTTTGTAGTTTCACATAAGTGTTTTTCTACAGGAATTCTTTGTGAAGGGGGTGGACCTTATGCACAAAACATGCCACTTGAAACCATTGCAGAGTTTAGCCTGTATGCTTTCAGATCTAGATCCACGTAAGCATTTACAGTATCATCCTCTGAAGCCAGTGCTTGACTTCTGCATCTGCAAAGTGGAGCTGGCATCCCTTTGTATTACAAAAATATATTATTTAAGAATGCTGAAGTAGTACTTCAGCATTGTATCAACAACCACTCTAGCCCAGAGTGAAATTTGTAATTTGGCTTGTGGGGCACAATTTGAATATTATCAGTAGGTAAAGACTGAGGCCACACACTGAAAAATGAGAAGAAGAGCTAAATTTTTACTGATTGTCCATCCTGTCTGTTCACACATTGACCCAGGAAATGGTCCGAAGAAGAATTTTATGACGGAACGTTGTTAAAGCAGCTCTACCTTGGATTCTTAGCGAAGGAAGGGACCTTTGGAAGTCATCTAATTCATCTCCTTTTCCAAGGTGGATATCTACAGCTGGCATTCCTGACAGAAGTATGCATAAACTGCTCTTAAGTCTTTAAATAATAAACCTCCAGATCTTCTCTAAACAGTCCCTTCCAGTCTCTTTGTTTTTACTGTTGGAAACGCTTTCCTGTCATCTAACTCATACTCTCTTCAGTCTGGGTTCATCCCATTACTCCTTACCATCTGCCGAGGATAATGAAGGACAGATTAGTGTAAAAGCTTGGGTTTGTTTCACCAGCATGATCTGCTTCATAACAAAATTGTTCATGTTTCCTTGGCAGATGATGTTTTCCTGAGTTCTGATAGTTCTCACTGTTTTGAGTTCTTTCCAGATAGTCCACACCTTTGCTGAAGCGCAGGTGTAGGGCACAAATGAGGCCAAAGAAGGATTTCACAGACATCCTTAATCCTGCCTTTTTCTTATGTTGAACAGTCGACATTGTGACCATAAAATGTTCAATCCGGTCATGTAGAACTTGCACCTTGTGGAGTTTGACACCCACAATCATGACATTCATAACTGGGCCTTAAAGTTGTGCAGACCTTTCCTCCTTGAATTAATCTGTCATGTAAGATGATCTGACCACAGAAACCATACTTAGAAATGTCTTCTACTCTGTCTGTGGAGGTGCTCCAGATTTCTGGAGTCCCACTGTCAACCTCTCATGAATCTTTTTAGGTAGGTTTTCTATCTTGCTCCCATCCTACTAAGGCTGCTTGTCTCCACCAGGGTCTACACTGCTGCTCACATGCAGCTGTCCCACCACTGGTGGGCAGCAAACCTAGTGCTGGCAGGTCAGATCTACTGGCTGGTGGGTTTCTTTATTCTAAGAGATGGTACTTGGACAGACGGAAGCATCCCATGAGGAGGATTTCATGGCTGGCACTCTGTCAGACCATGCTGAAGGACTGATAATGGTATATGTTATGCAGTGGCCCATGTAGACCAAGCTCCAAAGTGAATGGGATGCCTGCATGGTTTGAGGATTGCACAGATCGATGCTAATCACAAGCAATTGTAAGAGTGCAAGCTTTAGTTCGTCTCCAGCAATGAGTGAATACAGCATCTTCTCTCATTTCTTCCAAGTGTCACCTTTTCTGTTGTTTTTTTTTTGCCTCCAGCTTTCTTTGTCACTCTTGTCTTTTTTCATATTGTCAACTCGTCATCATATTCCCATTTTCTTTACTTTTCTGATCCTAGTTTCTGCTCATCAGTTCTAATATCATTGTTTCAAAGTCCCTTCAGTTGTGGTTTCTTCTTCTTTGGCTCTTTGCCTGATCTGCGTTTTCCTTCCCTCCATCTCTGGTGGCTTCCAGATGTGTTTGTGACGTGATTTTTCTTCTCACCTCTTACTCCATTTTTGTGTTCATTTTCCTTGTTGACTGAGGCTGTTCATTTCCTGCTTACTTTGGCTTTCGGTGTAATCTTTATAACTCCCCATAGTCGGTTGTGCTGTTTCTTCATCACCTTCCATTTCCCTTGTACAGCAAGCCCTCTTGTTGTGCCCTGCCCATTCATTCATTCTTTCTTCCTTCACTCAGCTGTGGAATGGAAACAAAATTACAGGCAAATTTAAATGACAAAACCTGGACTCACAGCATCCCTAACTTGTAGTCACAAAGATGATCTCTGTAAATGTCTCTAAACTTTGCTGGAGGGAAGTTCATTCGTGGGATAAGGATGGTGCAGATGGACACAGAAGCTGAAAGAAAACGGAGTGTGCTTAGTGCAGAGGCCTGCAGGAAAGCTGGGGAGGGGCTCTTTATCAGCAAGTGCAGGGATAGGATGAGGAGTGATGGGTTCAGGTTGAAAGAGTTGAGATTTAGATTAGCTATTGGAAAGAATTTTTTTCCTATGAGGGTGGTGAGGCACTGGAACAAGTTGTCCAGAGATGTGATGGAAGCCTCATCCCCCTGGAGGTGTTCAAGACCAGGTTGGATGGAACTTTGAGCAACCTGATCCAATGGAAGGTGTCCCTGCCCATGGCAGGAGAGTTGAACAGGATGATCTTTAAGGTCACTTCCAACCCAAACCATTCTATGATTCTAAGACAATTTTTGAGTTTGTATCTTCTATTCACTAAAGCTTTTCTTGAGCATGTGATCTACTTGGTTGAGGTTAGAAGCATTTAGAGAAATGAGCTTAGACTCATTTTCATAGCATTACAGAAGGTTTATCTGGAACTTTAAAAATTATATAGTGTAACTTCAGAAGCAGAAGGGTTGGTCAAAGATCTGGAGTAGGTTCCAGTTAAGTAACCTAGGAGCTTTCAGTCTTTCAGTGAAAGAGATGGAAGGATGAAGAGAAGAACCTTGAAAATCATACGTAGCTTGGGGAGGGTGCAAGAAACTGGGGGTTGTCAAATGAATCTTAAAAGGGCAAGATGCAAAATGAAAGGAGGTGATCCTTTGCACAGCAGATATTTGTCTAAAGAGACATAGAAATCCTTGCCAAAGGGTGTTGTGGTTTGCTGAAAATTTATGTGAGTTCAAGACATTGACCACACAGGGCAGGATGAACATCTAGACCCAGCACAGTTTTGACTGAAGAATCCCGCTGTGTTGTGTTTCATCTCTTCTGCAAACTTATTTTCAAAGGAAAAATACAATTTGATGCAGAACAGCATGTTTTTCCATTCCCTAATATGATTGAAAAATTTTGATGAAACTTTCTTGGAAAACTGCTTTCTGAAGCCACCTTGGTGTGTTCAATGTGAGTAGGTTACAGGTCGTAAGACCCTTCTTAGAATTCATCTGAAGTTGTCTCCTAAGAGGTGCTGCCATATCTGCGGGATTGATGCATTTCTGGTGTGACCTATGTTTATTTGCCAATAGAGGGAATTTGGCTTCGGCAGACAGTACTTTCTGGGCAAAAAGGCACACAAAGGGTACAAGCCACTGTGCCTTTTATTCTTTGAATTTTATCACTTTGGGTTTTAAATCACCTCCCAATTGTGTGAAATATCACCTTACAGGTATGCTCACATTGCATTATTTATGGGATTTTTGTTTAAGAGTAAGAGTCAACTCAGTTGGATATTATAGAAGGATTTCTAGGTGAAGTGGCGCTCTAAATTCACTTTGCTCAGCACTGGTGTTCTGGTAACCCCTCCTGTATTTATGATGCATGAATTCCTAGCTAAGCTTCAAATGTTTGTTTAGATTAAAGCTGACACATACTGGTGGTGAGTAAGAGCATATTTTCATATTTTTTAAATGCTAAAATGTCAGTAAAGGTGGTGTTTTGGTGGTAGTGTTCAGAGGGTAATATTTGCTTCCTTTCAAATGAGAAGAGTGTCATTAAGTTGATTACACGGCTGTAGAACTCCAACTGTGCTGGTTTGAAAAAACTGGAAAGCAATTATTGTCTAATGCCCTTTAATTGCTTTGTGCAAGTTTTACTATTGTTCATGTAAAGTTCATATGAGCTCCCTCTCACCCTCCTTTTATTGAAAGAATTGTGCTGTAAAAGCTAAATACTTATTTCAAAGCCATCTTTGTGTAATAGCACAAACCACTTCGAAATTTCAGATTGTTCCGTGACTCAGTTTCCTATTGGAAGGCGAACACTTCGCATGTCAAAAGCTTAACTATAGCTTGCAGCTGAGAACTTTTGCATCTTTCTCTTTGTGGTATCTCCACGTTGCACTTTTCATCCTTCTCTATCCTCAGTATCATTCATTCGAGGGTGATTTATTGGGGCATTTACCTTGTATCAATGTAGTTGTTATGCTTTTCTTACAGTAGCTCCCTTTCGAGCTTCTTCATTGTTGAGGTCCAGGATATTTACAGGATATTTAGATGAAGCTAAAAGCTTATTCTAAAGATCTGAGTTGTAGAATAACTTCGCCTCTGTGAAGATCTCACAGACATTAGAACTCGCACTGATGCAGACCCCTGGTGTTGTTTTAAGCAAGACATCTTTTTTCCACTTTAAATGCTGCTTGCGGGTCTTGATTTGAATTTACATAAATGATACAATGGTGCAACTTCTTCAAGGAGAAAAGCAATTCGGTCTTTACACAACAACATAAAATAAGAGTGAAGGCAAAGTAGTTTGTTCTTTAGCACAACTTGGCACAGATAAATAAATAGTAGGACCCCTGTGGTGTTTAATTTAGCCTTTTAACATACGTTTAAACTACTGACAGGGCTAGGTGGGTGAACAGTTCTTGAGGCTAGTTCTCATTAGTCTGCTTTGATAATTGGTACAAATGATGTTCTGAAGTTCTGTTTTGCTCCAAAATATTCTATTTCATTGAGCCGAGCTTAATTTTAATTGTGAAAAATAGATATTAAAAACGTTTTAAATTTTTTTGACAACTTTCCCGACACCCAAGGTTTTATGCTTCGCAATTTCACTCTTCAAAAATCCTAAAGTGGGTGTGAAAAAGACATCCTAAAGGCACTTTCAGACACTGAGGAAAAGTATTGCACAATTCCTTTAAAAACAAACTCATAGCAGTAAAATCAAATGATACCTTCTTTACCTTCTTTGTCAACCCAAAGTGTGAAAGAAATAGATCTTTATTTTTACACTTTCCAACTTCTTTTTTTAACTTTAGTGCAATCATTGTCACAGCAAATGGCAGAAATGATCATCTGTAACTTTGTACATAAGGCAATGTTACAGCTTGTAAATCTTATTGGAATTACATGCCTTGAGTTTTCTCAGATACAATCCATTGCCTTTTCCTGTTAGAACAGCAGCAGCGACCTCTGTTCTAATGAGATTGATTGAAAAGCAGAACGCAGAGTAAAACTACTTTGATAATTGGTGTCCCGCAGTTGGCAGGGAGGGATTGGAGAAGAGGTAAGAGAAGAGCATCTCTCAAGCAGAATCCATAAGTTTGTATGTCTCCTGCTGTTGTCAGCTTCCACTCATCTCGGTAGGATGCTCGGATTCCTCTGTGTGTATTCTCCAGGAAGAAGGGGACCTTAAACATCTCTCTGCAGACAAAGAGGTTTTCTTTAGTCTGCCTCCTTCACCATTTAGTACTAAAAGGGGTGTGTAACTTGGAGGGTCTTACTGCTAGACATGCTCAACATAGGCCACTTGCTGTCCTCCTCGGCATTTTTGCTATGCAGAGAACCTGAAAACACGGAAGAAAGTTATTCCTATGAAAATGAGGAAGGGAAATATATTCCCCCAGCTGTATACAGAGTTGGGGGAGTGGATGCCAGTGCCCTGTATCGTTGCAGACTGTCGGGCCTTCTATCCAGGTATGAAAAATAGACAGATGAGAGGTCGCATCCAATACTGCTGAGGGCCACACAAGCTCATGTGGACCGACCTAAAGTTATCCACCAGCTGCACAGCACAGTACTCACGCAGACACAAGTGTAAATCTGTGAGATACGGGACACCACAAAAACCAAACATGTTTACATAAATCAGTCTGCACATCTGCTTATTATCAAGGAGCCTTGGCTGACACAGGATACCCCAGTGCCGCTTCCCAACTCAGAAGGATCCAGGAGGGGTTTCTGTGTACTCCAGGGAGTGTAACTAGTGGCACTTGGTGTGCTTGAAGTGTTGGCAGTCCTGACAGCCTGAATTCTGTTAAATAAAGGGTTTGGGAACTGTCAATTTTACATTATTTTTCTAACAGAATACTTGCAAGCAAGCCAGAAGATATTTCTCCTCTGGTTGTAATTTAATATTGTGCAACTGGTTGCCCAATACTGCGTGTGTTGAAATGAACTCCTTTGTATGGCAAAGCCTGTGTTTTAGGGCAAGTCCTAATGACTGTAGGTCATCCGTCAAGCAGAGGAAGTAGTCTTCTAGTTTCTTCCAGGACTAACTGCCTGGAGGGCATTTTGTCCTCCTTTGTCGGTAGGTGGACTGTGAAGGATTGTACCATCTTAGATTCTTGTCAGGCAGTTGAGTAAATTCTTTGTGAGGAAGAGGCACTTATGGGGCAGCTCAATGAAATAAGAACTTGCAGAAGACATGGCTGTGGCAAAGTGCTGAGATTGACAGGTTTCTTGATAGAAAAAACATCTTTTTAACAAGATCTAACTCCGCATCCTCTCTCATGGCTTGGCAGGATCAGACATTAGCCTTACTGCCTCTTATTGCATTCCCCTGAACTCAGTTGTATGTCTGGCTTATTCTGAACATTGTTTTTTCTTCATCGTATATTAAAATTTGAGTGCATACAGATGTAGGAAGCCCTTTGGGATGAGGTGAGTTTCATAAGCACCTACTGGTAATAAAACACCTGTGGAATTTAAATGTGCATAAAAAGTTAGCATTTGTTCTGTGAAAATTCAGGAATTTGAAGTTACAAATAATAATGAATTTATACTTTGGTTTGGAGCATCATAGATAGGGAACATTGGTGAGCTTTCTTAGTTTTTCTTTCCTTAGTAGCTTATATGTGATGCATCGTTTCTTGCTTGTTATCCCGTTTTTGAATTAGCCTGTTCTGAAAATGTGCTAATTCCGATAACAGAGCTGGGGTTTGATCTTAAGAGTTGCCAGTATCTCCATTTCATTATCTTCAACATGAGAGCTCTTCTTTCAGCCCAGATTTAGATTCTCTAATTGCATATTGACATATGGAAAGTAGATTTGTAAGTACTTTCTGCAGTCCTCAGATGATAGGAAGAAAAACCTCTAGCTTCTGCCCATACAGACATAACTTAAAATATTTACTGAGCGCTACACCTAAAAGGCTAATGTGATGGTACTGCATGGCACGTCAGCAGGGTGATGTGTTGGAGGCAGAGGAGCGTGGCTTTCTTGTGGAGGTTCTCTCTAGTATCCAGGTGCTTGGCCGGGAGTGTGATGCTTCTGGTTGTATCTAGATGTCTGGGTGCCTGGTGCCTTTGAAGCCCCTCTGCTTACCCTTCCTGAAAGGTGTGAAACCATTTTTTTTCTCCCTTTTATAGTCCCTCCTCTCTATCTCAGGCCCATGAACTCCATCTGTGGTCTGGGGAGGTTCTGCAGCTCCTATCTTTTATTTCTGCCTCTGTGTGTTCCCCCTTTAGCAAAGGGTTCCCCCAGCCCCCTGCCTGCAGTGAGTGCTCCAGTGCTTGTCTCAGCTATGTTCCCCAGCTTTGCCAGAGCAGGAGCAGTAGCACAAACCATCTGATTCTTGACAGCCTCACAGCTGTCCACACCATGCTGCAGAGTAGCTGTGAAACTCCCTGCTCCTGGTTCACTTCACTTTGACTGCAGAAAGCTGCTGCTGGAAGTTGTGATACTGGAGCTGCCTTACAGGCTCCAGAATTGTCTGCTTTACCCCTGTATTCCTTTTTCAAATATTACCACTTTAAAAGTTAGTTTATTTTTTTTGTAATTACTGTTCTGTAGTTCTCTTTTATAAATCTTAACATTATTGTGTATTTGCTACTACTTCACTTCTACGAGCTTTGTTTGTTCAGTCATGATTATCCTTGAGCCTTTTAATGAGCAGTGATAGTCTGTCCTCACAGGATGTATGAATAATTATTTATTCCGCTGTGGATAATCTTGTGTTTGTAACTCGTGTAATATATATACCATGGTGCTGCCCGTTTAAATCTCTTAAGTCTCCTCACAAGTCTCGCTAGTTCCAGCTAGCATAAATAGCTTTGCTTTCCCATCTTACTAACTCTGGCTGCAAGACCAGAGAAGGTTTCACTGGTACTCAAGTGGTTATTTTCACTGACATAGAAGTAACGATTTCTTTGTTTCTCTATCACATTGAAAACCAGCTTATAAAATAGACACACGTACTGTTTAGCTGTGGCTATTCAATTCTTCCCATTCTTATGCTACATTTATCCATATTTCCTTTGCATCTTTTTATCTTCAGTAACTTTTCCTAACAATTCCTGGAATGTGTCAGACACTTGCAGTGGGTTCTAGAGGCTGCGCTGTCTGACACTGGGCCTGTGTCAGGCAGGATCAGTGAGAGGGGTGCAACCGAGGCCATGAGTACAGGGATGAGTGTTTCCTTATGTTAGTATGGTAAGGTCTTCAGTTGAGTCCCATGAATTATCTGCCTTAGGGAATGTGCGGTCCTACCTATACAGTTTAAGTAAAAGTATTTTATTTCATTCTGGGCTTCTTTTTGGGCTAGTGACATGCAGCTCTCTTCCTTAGCATTCGACTATCGGGTGTTACCATTGAAGTAACAGTAGAGCAGTTCAAAGGCATTTTACATAGAATTATTAAGTTTGGAAAAGATGTCCAAGATCATCAAGTCCAACCATCAGCCTAACACCACTGTGCATACCAAATCATGGTCCAAAGTGCCACATCTGCTCATTTTTTTGACACCTCTAGGGGTGGAGATTCCACCAGTTTCCTGGGCAGCTTGGGGAATACCCACTTGTATTTTCTTTCTTCCTTCCCCCGTCCTTCCCCACAGTGTTGCTCTGTCATCAAGGCACAAAACCCCGTCCCAGACTATGTTACACCAAATCTAAAGGGCTTTGTTGGGTTTTCCATGTCTTCTGTTCCAATCTGGAACTTTACTTTTCTACTTTCACCTTGCTCTGTTGCTGATCTTGCCTCACCTGGCTGAAAAGCACATGCACTCCATAATTTCTATGGAGAATTTAGTGACTATTACACAGGAGTTTGCCCTTAAGGTTTTTTCCATCCTCCCACTTTACCTCCCTCCATCCACTCACCCAACCCAGAGTGCCCCAAACCCAAATGTGCACTGAAATCTATTTAAACGGGGCTGAAACAAGCCTTAATCAAAGAGTCTGATTTCCTAAGACATCTTTTTGGGGGCTTAGGGGCATAAATATGAAGAAAACAGAATTGCTCATTTAAGCATTAAAAAATGTGTTAAATGGCCTTCCTTTAATGCAAACTGCATTAGTTGCAGAAGTTCACTTTAAAGTTTGTAGATCTGTTTATTATAGAAATATTTTTCAGTAGCTTCCATATGATGTGACACAAGGCGTGCTGTCAGAGCTGTCATTTCAGCGTTGTTGCTATGTTATGCATGTTAAAACATAATTGCAAATGGTATGGGGATATTGCAGTAGTTACAGTTTTGTAAATATAATTTTTCTCTAATAAATTTTTAGGTGTTGTTTCATTTTTAATCATTAAAGTAAATGAAGATATTTGTACTTGTCCATGTCATATACCCTGTTATGTGTGGCTGTAGCCATCGCTGTGATTTTCTCATTATTCCATTTTTTTACCATGTTCCATTCAACCTTTGGTGCATAGTGTTTGCACTTTGTGTTGTACATAAGGTGTTCCTGCTTATAGAAGGGTGTAGGTGTAGTAATGTGCTGTGTCCAAAAAAGGCAGAGCTTTGCCTTTTCTGTGGTGACAACATAGTTCTTGTAATGGGTGTGAGGTGTTAATGAAGCTCTTCCTCGTATTTTTTTTAGTCCTGTTTACCAACACTTTTTAGCAAGCTTGTGTTTAGAGACACAGAATTTTTTAACAGAAAGGTTATATTAATAATATTAATATTACATATGTTTGTTGTTGTTGTTTTGTTGATCATACACTTTTGTGAGCAAAACCATTTTTTTTTAACATAACTTTAAATTACCTGGAAATAGTGTTCCTAAATGCTGAATTCTGATACATGACAGCACTCAGGAGACTTAACTGTGTTGTTGCAAAGGGTTAAATTGGCATGAAAGTTGCTCTTTAATGGTGTTTTTAATGCTGTTTTCCCTCTTTCCTTTCACAGTGAACAACTCTGCGCCTTTTGTTACTGTGGAGAACGGAGCTCATTAGGACAAGGAGACTTAAAACAATTCAGTCCAACTCCTGGGTACATTATCCCATGGAAAAACCAGCCTTTAAATAAGAGTGAAGCCAGCGACAGCACCGATGGAGCTTGTGAGAGAGCTGCAAAGCAAAACTCAGTGCCGCGCAAACAGAGAGGACAGAAGAAGTAAGTCTGTTCTGAAATAAATACGGGGTTTTTTTTGTTTTGCATGAAGTTTATGGAAGCATCTTTACAGATACTGTGCTGCAGTATGCAAATAACTTGTATTTGTCAAAATGCGGCTCATTAGGTATTGGAGATCGGGTGGAGGTGGGCACAAACCCCCAAACCTGCAAGCACTATAGGAGTAGCTGTCTCTCCCACTTCTTAAAGATCAGTTGGTTTCTCCCCTCTAGTGAGAATCTTGACTCTGCAAGAACACAGGAAAGAAAGGATTATTGTAAAGCACAGATCTACTGCTGAGGTTGAAGTGGAAGTATGCACCAGAGTAGGAGATAATGGACTTGATGTGTTTTGTAGACTGGAGCAACTGGAAGCGCATTTTGTTGAAGACTTTTCCCCTTGTCCTCCACAGCTGGCTCGTGCATTGATGATGGTGTTGTCACAGGCACATAGCATGTGTTTCTTGCCCTTTGGAAGTAGGATTGATTGGCAGGTTTCCCAACAGGGTGGGTTTGGCCGTCGAAAGGGCAGCGTCCTGAGTCCTCTCAGGTTGCATCCACCTGTCAGTGATTCTGGAAAAGGACAGGAATGTATGCAGCTCCATGGTGGAGTTTTGTTCAATTCACAGTGTGTCTGGCAACGGCACACGATTGGATGTGGTTTAGCGGGCACAGTGGTGTTGGGCTGGCGTTGGACTGGGTGATCTTAAGAGGTCTTTTCCAACCTTCATGATTCTCTTGTGACTGATTGGAGAAGTGTGGTTTTACATCACAGACCTTTATGTTTACGGAGCCCAATCCTTAACCTAGCACTGCTGCATCCACTGCTAAACCATGTCCATAAGTGCCACATCTCGACATCTTTTAAACACCTCCAGGGATGATGACTCCACCACTGTCCAGGGCAGCCTGGTCCAGTGCTTGACAACCCCTTCGATGAAGTAACACTTCCTAATATCCAGTCTAATCCACCCCTGGCACAACTTGAGGGCATTTCCTCTCTTTCTGTCACTTCTTACTTGGCAGAAGAGACCAACACCTGCCTCGCTATACAACCTCCTTTTGAGGAGCTTGGAGAGCGATGAGGTCTCCCGTCAGCCTACGTGTGTGTGAACAGCCCCGGTTCCCTCAGCTGCTCCCCGTAACCCCAGTGCTCCGGCGTTTGCCGTAGGTGTGGGGGTGCTGTCCCTGCGGCCGAGGGGGCGGGGACCAGAGGTGGGGGCTGTGAGAGGGAAGCCGAGGCCGGGAGCCCGAGGCGGGGGCGGCCGCGCTAGTGGCCGGGGATTGGCTGCGGGCTCGGGGCCGCCGCAGGGCCCGGCCGGGGGAGGAACCGGGGGGAGGCGGAGCCGCCTGAGGGCTGGTCGGGGGGGAAGGGGGCGGGGCTGGGCGACCGTTCGCCTGGTCTGGGCGGAATGCACTCAAACGTCATTTAACTGCCAAGAGCAGTTAAATTTTAAGCTTGTTTTTTTTTATCAGTTTAACACACTGGTCCCTGGGACATTCTACGCCATGCCTGTAAGGCTCTTATTCTTCCCATCTGTCCTCAAAGCTTGGCTCTCCCCATCAGCTATAAAATGTAATATCTTGGATAGGTGTCACGAGTAATACATATATTGATTCACAATAGTACAAGACCAGTTGGAATTCGTATGTATGCATAACCAGCACTAAACGTATTGATTCACGATAACACAAAACCAGTTTGAATTTATATATGAACATGAGCCAGCAGTGTGCCCAGGTAGCCAAGAAGGCCAATAGCATCCTGGCCTGTATCAGAAATGGTGTGGGCAGCAGGAGTAGGGAAGGGATTGTGCCCCTGCACCCAGCACTGGTGAGGCCACATCTCGAATGCTGTGTTTGGTTTTGATCCCTTCAGTACAAGGAGGGCATTGAGGGGCTGGAGCACATCCAGAGAAGGGCAACAAAGCTCTTTCTGAAGGGTCTGAAACAGAAGTGTTATGAGTAGCGACTGAGAGAATTGGGACTGGTTAATCTGGAGAAAAGGAGGCTAAGGGGAGACCTCATTGTTTTCTACAACTGCCTGGAAGGAGGTTGTGGTGAGGCAGATGTTGGTCTCTTCTCCCAAATAACAAGTGATGGGATGAGAAGAAACAGCCTCAAGATGTGTCAGGGGAGGTTTAGATTGCATATTAGGAAATATTACTTCACCGGAAGGGTTGTCAAGCACTGGAACGGCTGCCCAGGGAGGTGGTTGAATCCCCATCCCTGGATGTATTTAGAAGATGCTTATATGTGGCATCTGGGGACATGGTCTAGTGGTGGAATTGGCAGTGTTAGGTTAAGGGTTGGACTTGATGATCTTAAAGATCTTTTCCAATCTATACGATTCTGTGATTGTGTAACTGGAGATTAAATTGGGCTGCTCGCTAAGTGGATCCATTTGATCTGGTGAGAAAGATCTGTTAATAAAAAAGCTGTGACAACTGAGATTTCATCTGTTCTTAACGATCATTTTAATTCCTGTGTTTTGAGGAGCAGTTCAGTGTGAGAGGGGTTCAATATGCACACAGGTGGTGTTTGGGAGCCAGCTTTATTGCATGGAAGGGGTGAATTTAATGCTCTAGTAAGGCAATCTTAATGGTAAGTGTACTAAAATTAGCAGACTTGGGGTTTTATCTAATGTTCAGCTTCTGTCATGATGTGAGTTACAAGGGCATTGTGAGTAATTGAAAATTTTTAAACCTTCTTTGGTTGTACCAGAGGGATGGTGCTCTTTCCCCTCCCCTCCTCCACATGGCTAACTTTTTCCATTGGGGTGTTCTCTAGCACAAATACAGGCTGGGCAGAGAGTGGATTAAGAGCAGCCCTGAAGAGAAATACTTTAAGGTGTTGGTGGATGAGAAGCTCAACACGAGCCAGCAACATGCATGTGCAGCCCAGAAGACCAGCCATATCCTGGGCTGCATCAGAAGTGTGGCCAGCAGGTTGAGGGAGGTGTCTTGGAACTGGATAACGTTTTAAGATCACTTCCAACCCAAAACCATTCTATGATTCTGTGAGCACCTATGGGTTTCGGGAATCCAAAGTTATCGCAGGTTAAAATTCCAGTGCTTACTGTATCTCCTGGCTTATTGGAGACAAGCTTTTCATCAGCATCTCTTTTAGAGGTTAAGAGAGGTTAAGAGCAGGAGAGCAGTCAGAAAAGGAAGGTGTTTTTGTGCTGTCTCACTGAGAAGTGACAGCAAAGGCATACATTTGAGTTATTAATGTGGGAGAATAATGTTCAAAGAGCCTCAATGGAAAATGCAGCACTGCCTTTCCTACCAACGGTTTGAGAATCAGAGATCGATTCTCTTTTGTTATTGAGCCTAATGCACATCTGAGATATCCAAGATAGCTTTTTGCCTGTAGGAAATAAAGCAGGAGGAATCATCACCTCTTTCTTTTTTAAATGGAGCAAATCTGAGTTGTATTAATTATTTTCTGTCGAGATTAGAATTTAGGGAACAAATGAATAAGGTTATAAACTATATCCTGCCATGTCAGCACAATATAGTAGTATTTATGTCACTGCATTTTTCAGTTCCACACTCCTTCCTCCCCCTTTTTTATGGCATTGCATAAAGATATTTATTTCCCAGCAGTTTTTTCTCTCCTGGTCTACCTTCCCAGCATAGCTGCTGTATTTTATCTAGGCGCTTTACCTCTGCCTGCAGCAGCTTTCTTTGAGGATACAGTCAGTGCTGCACCCTGGACTGGCTGTTACAATTGCAGGGAGAAGGCCATATGAAAGCTGCAGCTGGTGCTCACGAATTAACACTACTCCTTTTTCTTCCTTCTCTGTTCTTCCTCAGAGTAACACAGAGTGCTTGCTGTTACCTCATTCTCCATTTGTAGGGTTGGGCGGGTTTTAATGTCCAGCAGAAACAGACTTCAAAACCAGAAGCAGGTGTGTCCTGAAGAATTGGAAAGGAGAAGGGAGCAGGCTGAGGACAGGGACATTTTACGAAGCACTTTTTTTCCTCTATTGAATAGCAGCTTTAATTGAGAACTTTGTTACTGGGAAAAATATTGGGCTAAAGCATGAGGAAGAAAGACTTCTGTTCACATTGATTGATATTTTATCGTGTTTGGAAAAATTTATATTCCTTTTCCCCGAATTTTTGACTATTTACAAATATCTGGGTAATTGACCAGAGAATGTCGTCGCTTCTAAGTTTGTTTTTCTGCTCCCTGATACAGATCTCGATCGAGTATAGCATCGTGTACAAGTGTCAGCACCCAAACTGCTTCTGACGATCAGGTTGTCAAATTCTGGGATGAACTCGGTTCAGTTGGCTTACCAGATGACATTGATGTTCAAGCCTTATTTGAGCCAACAGGTAAGATATGTTGCTATCCTTGTTTTTCCCTGTCCAGTAGTAGTACAGTAACTACAATGACAGTGAGTGAAGTTTTCCAGCTGTTGGTTTCCTGTGCTCTGGTGTTTGTCAAATGTGTGATGATGCTTTCATAGCTTCTGCCAATGTTATGTGGTGTTCTTGTATAGTCTTCTCTTCAAGTACCACGTGGAATCATTGTCAGCTTTATATGGGGAAATATTCATGATCCACTGCTGGACTGGTGTTCAGGTAGTAATATCTTCAGTATCCCAATCCTGTTTTGGAGAGAAAAGCAAAAATAAATGAGGCACAGCTTAATATAATTCTTGAAGTCCTAATCCTGCAGCTTTACCTAATCTCCTGCTGCCAGTGCAAGGTTATCAGAGATAATGGAAGGGAAGATTTAAAAGAGCAACATTGTTAGAACAATAGAGGCATAATACACTTGCATGTATCCAGTGTGTGCAGATTTTCTGTCAGGTTTGTCATCTGTTCTTTCATTTTAATGGAACTTTCTTTTTACTCAGCTATGAATTACTTTTTTAGAAAGCATCTGCATCCAAATGCTTTGATGCCCACAGTCCACTGACGTATTTTGCCTTTCATAAGTGTGGAAACTCATTTCAGACTTTGATTAAAAACAAAAAATAAAATTGAATGGTTGGTTTGTTTTGAAAAGTTACACTGTAGTGTGTGGATGGGGGTCAGCATTTTTTAAAAATTCTTATTTGTAGGTGACGCTTCCCAAGCACTTACAGAGATTTTTGGGGTTGTTTTTTTTTGTTACTGAATTATTAATTTGACCAAGTGCCTGATTTCAACACCTAATGTAAAGCATAATTTCTAATCTAGTATAAAGCTGTCACAGAATTCCTTCAGAAGTGTGCATCGTTTACAGTGTTTTTCCAAGAATTGAATTCTAAACGAGTTCTAAAGCATCATGTGTACATGTTCTACATGAGTATATAGAACTGTATCTGGTCCTTGGGAGTCGTAAGGTAAGAGTACATTCTTAGACAAGTGTTATCTGGAGTGGAATATAAGATCAAGTGTTACTCTGTATGTGTGTCTCACACAAATATTCCATGTAGAATCATAAAGTCATAGAATCATACACTCTCCGCTGTTATGATTACATGATCAGGCATCGGAAGATTAGAAACAGATATGCAGAAGGTGCTGACATTAAGAGGATGATATGTGGTGTGTAAATGAAAATTGCAGTATATTTATTGCCTGATAGTAACTGCAATAGATTCAGTGTATGAAAATGACATTAAATGTCACAATAAGAAAAACAGGTGGAAGAGGGACTGTTAATTTCAGCTGGCAAGAGCTAAGTTCCGTATTTGTGGGATGTGCTTGGCAAGAGTTGTACAATGAGGACTCTTTCTTTCATGGCACATTAGGTCATTGCTGGGCTCATCACCGCTGTGTGGAGTGGTCATTGGGAGTTTGCCAGACTGAAGAGCAGCTATCGGTGAACGTGGACAAAGCGGTTGTCTCAGGGAGCACAGAAGTGAGTAAAAAGGCTTGGATGCTGAATCCAGTATGAAAGTAGGGGCTGGGGATTGAAAAAAGAAAGCAAACTTAGTGCAATATGAAGTATGACAAAAAATATCCACATTTGGATCTCTCAGCTTGTATTTATGATAATGTTTCTTTGGACAAGTTTTTGCGATACAGTCTATTCTTGCACTTTATTAAAAAGACTTACGGAGTCACATGGGATATATATATAGTTCTGAGTTAACGAGAATGTAAAAGGTTCTTGGCTGATGAAAACAAAATACAGACAAAGGAGAAGTTGAGTTCAAATTATCAAGTGCCCCGCTAGGTAGAGGAAACACTTATTTTGCCAGTTAAGGTTCTGAAATTTTATGACTCAAATATAGTACAAAAATTCTCGATTATTTTCATACCAGTTTCAAAAAGCACATTGGTACAGGAGAACCAGTGTTTACCAGAAAGACTATGTTGTTACTTTAAATAGTGACAAAAAATGCATATATAAATATTTAATTTTTTAATTTGAACTGGTAATGTATTTGGAAAAGGGAGGTGCCTTTTCAAAAGGATGGAATCCTGGTGTCATATTCTGGTACCACTTTGCAATGATGAAGAGACTCATTTCACGTTGTTTTTACTACTTGTAGCTCTGGTTTTTCTTCATATTTAATTGTGTCTAGGAGATTATTTTAATAATTTCAATTTTTTCTATAGTAATCAGCCACACTATCAACAAATCCGTGTAGTTGTTGGTGGGTTTCCTGTGATCATGCTTAAGGATTCTACAAATTTTTCATGCATTATATTAAAATAAAAAAATGATCGGAAGATACCAGTAAATGCTGGACTAAAAAGCTAATTTAAATCAGTCTTTCAGTACAAGCCATATAATAGAGCTTTCCTTGCAGCTTCTACTTTTACATATATTCATATTGAATAAATGCTTTGCTTTGAATAATTCAATTGATTTCGTGTATCTGCTTTCAAAATAAAAGACTATTCAGAATGAATGAACCTGACAGTAGTAAGATTTAAATGAGCTTGAAGATGTTAAAGCATTTGCGTGTGTGCATGTATAAAAAATTATAAGAAGAATTGAAAGAACATCCAAAATTGGTTCCTTTAAAAAAAAAAAGCAAAACTCCGTGCTGAAAAGTTTTTGTCTCTTTATTTTTGGCTGATTGTGATGACTTGTAGTCATTTTGTGATCAGCTCATTCTCATTTGTACTCATTTTCATGATGATATTTTGGATTCTAAGAGAAATCCTTGCTGCAGTGTTCAAGTTTGTGTTTTGCTCTATTGAATTTTATCTTGTTTCCATTATTTCAGTTCTGTTTCTTTCTGTATGGTTCCTTGCTGCTCCCCTGTGCCTCAGGGGGGTGGTCCTTCACCTCATTCATGCATTTTAAGTTTTGTGTAGATGTTTATACTGCCAGTATTTGAATAAGAATTCTTGAGGAATCCCACATCTCTGCGGTGTGGAAGGTTCCATTTCACGTCTTTTCACGTGCATTCTGTAGCTTTTCTACTAACCTTCTCAAACTCTACAAATAATTTGTAGTTACCACTGTTTCACGTGTTTCAGTGTAATGCAGAGATGAGAGAAATATGAATCAAGTGTCATTCTGTACATTTTCTATTCAATCTTTGCTGAAACCAATGAGAAACTTTCTTTGCTGCAGTACAGGAGTCATGACGTTTTGGTTATTCTCTTTTATCCTTCTTGTGACATCCCCAGGGAGAGCGCAACTGCAATTGATTCTAGAGCAATAGCAAGTCAAAAAGGGATATCTTATCCCACAGTCACACCAGGGATTTTTTTGCTTTTAGATTTTTTTTTTTCAAGAAATAAAGGGCAAACTCTTCTGGTGTCTCTTTCCTGACAGTGGAGCAGCAATGTGGGGGTTGCTCAGAGAGTTGGGAGCTCAAGTAATGCTGTGTTTGCTTGTGTCCAGGCTGTAGTGCTTGGTAATAATTTTTCCACTGCTTTTTAGCTAGTCACCAAGCTAAAGAAGGCACAAAAAAGTGTAAGGTGGGGTTATCCTATGTGATAGTGGAAAAGCTTAAGGTAAGAGATCATCTTCGTGCGGATTTTGTATGTAAGGTGTAGCAATTAATTTAATGTATGTTTTTGTGCTTACTCCTGTTTGTGCTTTGCTTTTGCTAAAATTTCAGGCTTCTTTCTAATGTGATGTTACTATATTTTATAAGTAAAGTTTCTGTTTAGATGTTCTGAATACTGCCAGCAGTGCAGATGCAAGTATGCACTCAGGGCATACGGAAAAATAGCTGAAATAAAAACAAGCTGTATGGTTTTTCCAATACTTACCACCAAAATTTACTTTGGGTTTTGTTGTTGCTTGCTTGGTTGGGGATTTCTGTCATCTTGGAAGTCCCTCTGGCATGACATGGGTTTATGATGTGGTCTACAGCATTAACATCTTAGCCGGGAAAGTATGTTTTCCTTACGCTCATGCAGAGGTTAATTTTTTATATGTAACAAACTTCTTCATAGCATAGTCCATTGGTTTAGGTCTTCTAATTTGTGGAGAGCTTTTTGGGGCTATTCTTACCTTGAGGGGGTCTAATTTGTAAGTTATGTTCATGTTTCTCATTATTCAGGCGGCCTATTGTTTGCGAATCTGTTTTAACTGGTTATGACAGTGTTTCTTATTACTCTTGTTTACCAGTTGAGATGTCTGTTTGGCTTCACTTGAGCCCATTATTGCATTAATAAAGCTTGTGTAGGCATATTTCATTGCCCTATTCCAAAGTATGTATGTTAAATTGTTTTGGTTTTCTTCTTGGCCAGTGTTTGCTGAAGGTTTCGAATACAATACTATAAAGATCTCGATGTCTGTGCATGTTTCACAAAATGCCCTGCTTAGCGTGTCTTTCTTCTTCAGTTTTTTGTTTTGATTAACTCATTTTCAAGCCCTAGCAAAGACATCTGACGACTTTGTTACACATAGTTGTGTCTAGACATGGGTAGATGCTTTGAAATTCATTCAAAGTTTTGGGTTTGCCTCTCTTTAATATTAATGAGTACCCATACATCCATCTATACATATGAGGTGTTTGATATTTTGTGAATTGTGTTGATTTATAACAACTAACAGATAAAAACTGAAATATACAGTTAAGTTTATGGTAGTAGATGTACTGTAGCCCTTTTTGGGTGGTATTGGTGACTCATTTAATCTCATTGCTTGGCTTGCTTGCCTCACTTAACTCAGCAAGAGAGAGTCATGGATTTCCTCAGAACCACTTTCTAAGTTTAAAAAGTCATGAGGAAGAACTGGGGATCCAGGTGCCAAGGACAGTGTCAGAGCATTTTTCAGGATGGCTCTTAAGAATTCGCATCCTTCTCTCTGGAGCTTGTATGGAAGTTAAAGAACCTGGACACCCAGACATGACAGTTCTTCCCACATGACTTTAATAGGTTTTCATGGGTTCAAGAAAGGCAAGGAGCTACAGGAGAGAGTCCAGCGGAGAGCCATGAAGGTGACCATGGGGCTGGAGCATCTCTCTTATTAGGGAAGGCTGAGAGACCTGGATCTGGTCAGCCTGGAGAAGACAGAGAAGGGATCTTATCAGTGCTTGTAAATATCTAAGGGACAGGACAAGGGGCAACGGCCACAAATTGGAGCAGAGGAAGTTCCACTTTAACATGAGGAAAAACTTCTTTACTGTGAGGGTGACTAATCACTGGAACAGGCTGCCCAAGGAGGTTGTGAAGTCTCCTTTTCTGGAGATATTCCAAACCTGCCTGGACACACTCCTCTGTAACCTGCTGTAGGTAACCCAGCTTTAGCAGAGAAGTTGGACTGGGTGATCTCCAGAGGTCCCTTCCAACCCTGACTGTTCCATGCTTCTGTGTCTGTTTCTACAGATACTTGTGGTAAGATGCAGAGACAGTAGGGAATTGTGACTTAATAAGATAAACCAAGCAAAAGAACTGATTGAACAGAAATCAGAGTTTTTGCTGAATAAAATAATAGATGCAGACAAGCAGAGTTTTCTGCTTTTTCTTGTCTTCCTGGCTTCAGCCTTAAGCTTTCTTAACTATGCTGCTTCTTGATATTTGGAAATGTGAAATTCTTGGCATTGCCATTTGAAAGGGAGGCCATTAGGGTTTGCATCTACTCAGCTTTTAACCAGAGTGGTTTCTCAAATATATTCAGGTATTTTTAAATAGTACTTTCTAATTTCCTTGTTAATTTTACATAATATTGAGTAGGTTTCCCTACAGCCAGCTGAGGAAATGATAAAGTTTACTGCTTGTCCCTCTTAAATTGTCCAGCCATACGTAGCTCTTCTGTATGCTGCAAAGTTGCAAATTCAAGAACTGAATTTAAGGAAAACTCAGTGGATCATGTGTTTGAAGCACTTCTGAACAAACAGTGCTCAAGAAGGGAATACAGTGGTAACTTTCCCAGCCAGCTTTATCTTCTGATAAGACGTGGAGGGCAGTTTACGTATCTGGGAGATTTTGTCAAGGACGCTAAACGGTGGAAATGGCAGAAGCCAAGGAGATCCCTATTTACTTACAGACTGAATAGGGGAAACATGGTAGCAATGAAATGTCTAAAGCAGTCATTCCAAAATTACTCTCCATTTTATGAAATGTGGATTTCTGTTAGCTTTCAAGTCCCCTGTACCTCTTTGCGTATTTATCTGTTTTACAGCTTTCGTTTTTCCAGTAAGAGTCAATTGTTTCTTCAGGACTCAAGGCTCTTGGAACCATAGCTGGAAAATTGCTGTTGTATTCTTCCTCTCATCATTATTTTTTAGTTAATCACGGCAGTATCTTCCCTCTGTACAAGGCGGATGTTTTCAACTCTTGCTGAGTTCGTTCAGGCTGTGTTTGTCTCCTTATCATTGCAGAGAACCGGAGGAGCTGTTGCTTTGCACAGGGGCAAGCTGATCAATAGTATCTCGCCTTGCTCCAGACTCAAAACAATCTGCTGTTTTGACACTCCTCTCTCCTGTAAACCCTTTTCACATGGTAACACAATCTTGAAAAGCTTTTTTAAGGCAACTTCCCTTGAATTCTGTCACCAGAGGCAGGAGATTGCGCTGTTGCAGTGCTACAGGGCTTGCATATTAATTATCCCACTCAAATTGTTTCTTAAAACCCTTTCCCTCAACTGTTTTTAATCCCTTTCTCAAAGCTTGGTTTTAGGATGATGCTTACCAAGCTAAACCATAAAGAAATAAATCCAGAGGAAAGTTGGAAACCATTTATACCTTCTTTTACAATGTTTGTCCATGTTTTGATTGCGTGAGTACATTCACCCCTGAGCCTCAGAACACTTCTCAGCTTGTGTTTTGGGTTGCAGGGGTGTGTACATTTACTTGTGCTGCTTTAAGTTGAAAAACAATTTGTCTAAATTAATACTTCTTTTTGTTGTTCCTTGTATGTACAGATAAGTACGAGCATCTTTAAATGCTGTCAACTTCACATGCCGTGGAGGATTGTGCCCATTTAGTTGTAGTGATTCTTCAGCTATCATTATTTTTTGTCGACATAAAAACTGTGTGTGAAGGATGTAGAACCTAGCTCAATAGAACATATAGCTATGTCTTATTTTAAGGTAGAGTGCAGGATTTGCAGTTCCTTGATGCTCTAAAAGCTCCCTTCTTCCTTTTTGGTTATTGAAAGAGCTAGTGATTCTTAAAGCCAGGGAAAAATGCATGAAGAATGTTGTCTGTCATAATTTATACCAGTTCTGGGCAGAGTCCTCTGTACTTGCCCATTTTGCAAGGAGAGGCTTTGCAGCATAAGAGTAAACGGGCAACTCTGGTTTTCTGAAATTCCTCTCCCAACTCTTGAGGTTTTTTTATGGTACTTGGGCATGCACAAAGCACTTGGCTTCATCTTCCATCACTGCAGCTTGGGAGGGGCTACCTGGCTCCTCTGTTGGAGTGGCTTCTGATTTTATCTGACTCCTGTAGTTTTTTTTTTCCTGTAGTTGCTTTTGTCTTGCATCTGAGTAAGGAAGTACTGCAGGAAATATTTTTCCAAAATAACTTTTTACTTATTTTAAGGGTTGCTGTCTCTCAGAGAGCTAAAGCACAGAAAGTGCTGAAGAAAGCCTAGAGGAATAATGACATGGCTCATGCAAAAGACACTTCCATATGCTGGTGGTCAATTTAGTAGTTTCTTACCTTTCCTAGCATGTTGTAGAAAACCTGGAACAGTTCAGGAGTGGAGGCTAGGAGGTATTTCAGTTTTTAAGTGAATTCTCTTTTTGTTATTTTGGAATTCCTCTAGATGTTTGTAGCTGTTTACCTGCCTGTGATGGTAAGTGTTGAACTTCAAGGAAAGGCATAGTGACTAAGGGCACAGCTTTAAGTAACACTTAAAGTAACACTGGAAGTTATCTTCCATGAATTACTCTGTTACAGAACAGATTTTGGTCACCTAAAACCAGCTAATTTGTATCTTGGAGAACATAAATCACGCTGTTCTTAGAGCTGGCTAATGGATCAGAGAGGCTGTGTCAATTATCTTATAAGTATACGTTCTGCAGAGCAGCCGCAATAACTTAACATTATCATAGTTGGTTTTGAGTTATTACTTGGAATTCTTCTGGAGCATCTTTTTGCAACATAAGTGATGTACGTGCAGTTTAGGTAAATATGTTCAGGTTCAAGAGGTGGTGTGGGACCTGTACATGTGTTCAGTTCTTTTCAGGTCCTAGAATCATGAAGTGGTTTGGGTTGGAAAGGACTTTAAAGATCATCCAGTTCAAACCGCCCTGCCATGGGCAGGGACACCTTCAACTGGATCAGGTTGCTCATCCGATCTGACCTTGAACACCTCCAGGAATGGGGCTTCCATACTTCTGGGAAACCTCTTCCAGTGCCTCAGTACCCAATTTGCCTGCTTAGTAAGGTTTACAACTTAATTCTCATTGATATTGTTACATGAGCAATGATTAAAGTAATCTCTTTTTCTGAACCAAAATAAACTTTACCATGACCTTTGAAGAGCATACACCAAAATAGAGGAACCAGGCATAGGGAAAAAGTGAGAACAAGCAGGTAAGACGAAGGAAGAAGCTTGACGTTTCAAATTACTATGACTGCTGAAAAAATTCACCCTTTCGTGTTTTCTTCTTGCCTATAATCTGACTCTAGGAGCCAAAGCAAATGAAACGTAATTCAGTATACTTCATGCAGAAGAAAACCCACCTAGCTTTTTACCTAGCAGTTGTTTTTAAGGCTATATCCCTTTTGCCAAACTTTTATGATTTTTTTGGCTCCAAATTTATCCAGTGGGAATTTGTGCATTTTATTTTTTCTTGTGCAATGAAACACAGAACAGAAAAAACTAAATTACACTTCTTACAGCGAAAGAATTTAGTTCCCTATCAAAACACAACATCCTTAAAACTACGGAGTTTAGAACTCAGTTTTCAAAAGGCAGATTTCAGTTCCCCTACAACATTTTGTAGAACAAATTACAATGTATTTTTCTATGCCATGCTATTAAGTAAGAAAATGAATAGTTGAAGCTGACTAAATGTGAGTCAAGAATACTATGCTTCTCTGATCCTAATAGGCATTTGTGATTATTTTGGCATGTAAAGTATGGATACCTTGGGATCTTATTAAACCCGGTGCTTGGATGTGCATCTTCAGTGACATGTTCAGAAGTGTGAAAAGATTGCTGTGAAATAGAGTGGTCTGTGTGAATAGTGTGTTCATGAAGTGAGAGACATGTGGACAAAACATGGCTAATGTGAAGTCTGGACACTTTGATGAAGGAAGGGGTTAGAATTAGATTTTAATTTGAAATTTTCCATTTATTGAGAATGAAAACTTACTTTATTTTCCTTGTGATTCTTATGTGATTGTTGATCACCTCTGAATACTTTGATACTTAAGTAAGTCTGCATACGTTACTGAAGAAGCAATAGTTCATGTGTGTTGGTTGTAATAGTCTGACTGAAGTTTGTTGAGTATAGCTGGTCTATTTTTTCTTTCCCCACTATTTATTATATGAAGTAGTATTCCAGATTTGTACTATCTGGTGTGAGAGAGCTGTTATCATCAGGTACTTTTACAGTCAACCAACCAGTGACAAAAATAAGGGGATAAAAATATTAAACTGAAAATATTAGTTAAAAACTTCTTTCTAAGATAATCTGGTAATTATCAGGCTATCTGTGTGCCTGTCCAAAATCTAACTTTAAAGAAATGCACATTTTTTCTCTTATATTCCCATTATTTAACATATTTATTATTAACATTCCAGTAAAGCATAGTACTATGCTTCAGTGTGTGAAGATCTTTGGAGTTTTTATGAGTGGAAAGTCTATTATAAATTTGAAGAAATACTTATTTAAAGTCTATATGACACATCCCCAGTTTAGCAGGTTTTTTAATTAGCATGTGAAGAAACAGAAAATGTTTTTTTCCTTAGAGACGTAAAACTCACTGTCCTGTTCACGTGCTAATATGCAGTAGCGGATCACTGTACCAAATATTGGCAGAGTGTTTGATTTAGAGCATTTTCTGACTGCTTGTTGTGGGAGTTTGTTTTGTAACAAGTGCGAATAACAAGAGCGGCTTTTCAGTCTTTGTACAAGATCTTTGCTTTGTAACCTGCTATCATGGTTCTGACCTGTTGATTAGAAAAAGGAGCACATGATGATGTGAGACCAGTTTAGCTCTAGTTAGTTTTTGTATTGTCTTCGATGTGTTGATTTTTGAGGAAGGCAGGCATTAATTTGTGAACCACAGTTTGAAGGAGCATTTGTTCTCTCAGATGAAGCAGAAGGGAAGATATACATTTTAAAACTGATTTTTAATGGGTATTTTGAGAGTTTTCTTTTGATTTGCTTTGTCTTGGGCCTTCTGTGAGATAACAGCCATGTTTCTATCCCTACCTGTTTGTTTCCAAGTATGAAAAAAAATACTACGATTTGTCTACATCGCAAGCAGTATTGTCAGTGCACAGTATAACTCACTGTTTGGAGTGAAACTGTGTTATTCCCTCTTTGGTCTGTAAGAGGTAGGTGCTAGAGCTTAACCCCTGCCAGCTGTTGTGAAGGGACAGTGACTGGTGTGTGTATTCTAACATGTACGTTGTAGATTTAAGTAGTAAACTTTATTCAGAGTGTGAGAGGGCAGTTTTATGAACTGTCAGGGTTTTTCCCGTGCTTGAGTACAATTTCTGTGACTTAATTGCCTGATTCCCCCAGCAATTTTTCAGACCTGAACAGAAGCACAATGTCATTTCCAGCAGGAGAATCTACATAAGTGGTCTTTCCTGTAATAACTGCATTTCTGGAACACAGTAGCAAAGGAGGACAAAAATGGCTTGGGTTACTTAAGCAGCCCAGGACACGTTTCCTTAAGACAGTTCATATGGCTGCATCTAAAGAAAAGTGTTTGATTTTTTTTCATCCTCCCCGATTCCTTTTTCTCTCCCACCACAGTGGTGGTGCTGGTTTCCTGCTGCGGTGCCAGGAGGCTGTTTGGTGCGAGCTCACCTTGGCACTGCAGCTGGGAAGCAGAGTCGGCCTGAGAGTTTTCAGTCTGTGGGGTTTTCTTCAAGATGAATGCTTTGAAAGATGCACCTTTCTTGAACTCTAGATTTCGAATGTGTTGGTACTGGAATCAGAGGAGAGTGATTGTTGCTACAAAGCCGTTTCTGAGAGGGTTTTGATGCTGAATAGGCTATAGGCGTTGCAGATGCTGAGGGCAGTCTGTGAGGTGTAGGAAGCAGACAAAATAGACGGGGGGCACAGAGGAAGACTGAGCGAGGAGCAGCAATAGCCCAGAAATGAAAGCTGAAAAGCCTAGCTGAGAAACATGAAAGGACTTGTGTTCCTGAAGGAATTTCCAGTGCAGGTTTCCTTTTATTCAAGTAACATTCACTGAAATAATTTACTGAAAGCTCTGAAGTGAAATTGTTTAGTGTGTGTTCCAAACTGGTGAAGTGTGTTTCACAAAGACCTTTTCTTCCTTTTTGCATGACTTGAGTAGAAAGCACTTTTTTCATAATATGCCCAAAGAAATTCTCTATATTCTTTTTTTCTTCTCCTCTCACACTGGGTGTCATTCTTAAATGTTAGTCTCAGCATTGAGGCAGTGCTGTACAAGTTGGTGTTGAGGTGATACTCTGTTGCTGGGAATTTCAAGATTTTATGATCTGTACCAAGTAATTTTCGGGTCTAATATGTTAAAAACAGGAAGAACCTGATCTCTGAAGGGCAAAGAAAGCCCACTAAAGAAAAATCACACTGTCTCTTAAATTGATACTGTACCATCTTCCTCAGCTAGTGCTCCAGTTTCCTGGTGGGTCCGACCTGTTTTGGTGCTTTGTTGTAGAACATGAGAATACAGACCCTTCGGCTCTCCCTTTCTCATGTCTTTATGTGCTCAGCAGCAGTAGCATAGGCCTTCAAGGTCTACAAAAGAAAGAAAATGGCAATATAATGCCCCCAGATTTTAAATGTGGAACAAGGAAATAACAAACTGCTCTTTTAAAAAATTATGAAAATATTTACAAATTTATTTAAATTATTAATCCATTAATATTTTCATCAGATAAAAAGAATAGAGCTCTATGTGTATTAAAAAAAGGCAGGAAAACATACCCATTTCATAATGGGCATGCAAACAGTAAGCCCAGAAAAACTTACACAAGAAAGGTAGCAGCACTGCCCATCTCCTCACTTTTGCAGGTATTTGAGTGCAACCCTCATTTTCCTACCTTAATAACACCTCACTCGTGGCTGCTGCTTGTTTAAATATTTTATATTCAGTATTTTCCGTAGCTAATGAAGATCTATCTGTTGGATTTTAGTGTTGGCACATAGGAGTCTAATTTTGCCCTTGCGTGATGTTATAAAAAAAGACAAATCAGTCTTTGGTAGTTAATATTGTTTAGATTTAGTCAAGAATGGGTACTCATTATGCTTTGAGCATTATAGAAATTAAAAGGCATCTTCCTTGCCTTCAGAAGGTTACTCATTAATGGACAGCACATGAATAAAAGAAAAAAATGCACCCATGGGACACGTTGCAGGTATATTTGCTGCGCTGTAGCACTGGTTAGTGTTAGGCAAACAACTCTAATAATTTCAGAGCAATTTTCCTTTTAAATAGTATTTTATTTAAGCTTGTCTTTTAAATATTTCATGGATGTGGGTCACATACCTTTGTTTTTAATGAGAACTTTAAAGTTCAGTCTCTAAAGAAATTAGAGTTATAAACTGGCTTTGATTATTCCAATCAAAAAGTGTGACTGCTAATGTAAATTGTATTATGGGATTTCATTTGGGGTGTTCACCCATCCTCGAAAAAAACTCATACAAACATATTTTAATTTAAAACTCAGGAGTACTTGTATTGGTCTGATTGCATCAGTTTGCTTTGAAGAAGTAGCCTAAGAACAGCATCTGAGATCATTGTACTCAGTAGCTTACAGATCCAAACCATTAGCAAACAATAATTTTGAACTCCCTACAGATTTTGTTTCTGACTTCCAGTAGTGTAAGTTCCATCTCAGAGTTGCAGATGAAGCACAAATATTGCAGGCATTGAAGTAGTCCAATTAATACAGGTGTCCCTGAGTAACATGGAACAAATCACATGAGAGGCATCTTATGGATCTTCACAAATGAAGACGAACTGCCCTTCATGTGCAAGCGCATAACACTCCGTGATAAATGTAATCAGTTCATCAAAGCTGTTTTTTTCTAATGATCTAGGCTACTACTGACAGTCATCTCTTTATGTGAAAGAATTAATATTGTTTATTTTCATTTATATAATTGTCCTCTCTATTCTGCAGATCTGACCTGGTAATAAAAAGTAGGTAGACTGTGGTAGATCTACTGCCAGTAATGAACTTGTAGGTGTTCCATGTATCAAAGTAATGATTAATATTAAGAATCCTATTTAATAATATTGATTGAAGAGCTGATGAAGTGGCCTGTTCTCAAATCAGCAGTCCTCATAAGCTTTTTTACTGCCGTGTTTTTCTCTTCGGTGATACTAATGAGTGCCTTCAAAGATGTCATGTTCCTCTTCAGTACATGGAGGAGGGGGGAAGTAGGTGTTATGAAACAAACAAATATTTGTTTCCTGAAGCATCTGCCATTAGAAGAACAACTTGATGCACCTTGTGACATGGTCTCACTTGAGATACGATGAGGATGCTTGTATGCAATCTGCTTTCAATCTTTATATTTTATGAAACTGTGGGTATTTCCACATCCAACCTCCTCACTTCCAAGTTTTAATTCGTATTTCCTTCTGTTTAAAAAACTTTCTTCCACTCTGCTTCTGTATGAACTTATCTTGCGAAGAACTGGAAAAAGTGGAAGATTCCCAAGGGTGAATGGTGAATCTGGATCTAAATAAACTTCTGACAAATATCCATGCAAATACTAGTGGGGTTTTTTTTTTGCCTTGCAATTACTGCAGGTTGTTATGGTAATAGGAGATGATATTGGTATGGTATTTCCAGGGACATATGTTGACAAATCACAAACTTTTAAAAGTGAATAGAAACTTTCAGAGAAATAATACCAGAAGATAGTTCAGTTGCATTGTCATTCTTTGAGCTTTGTGAGGAAAATGCTAATTTTCCTCAATGCAAATGGATTTGATAGGTTGAGTAGATAGGAATTTCAGGTTTCCCTGATGTCATACCATGTGAAGTTTTTTAATGAGCGTAACTTGAAATAGAGGGTGAATTGTTGGGAAGACCGTTAGCGTTAAACATCCGTCACATCAGAATATGCCTTGGGCACCTCCAAAATGTTTGCTTTCAGTCAGGCATAAAATATTGTGATGGATAAATCCTCCAGTAAAGGTTGGACCTGGCAGCTATGCTTACTCATCTGAGAAGCTACAAGGTCAGAATACTCCAGATGTCGGTAAGACTGGAAGCTGAGCCTCACAGGAACGTATGGTTGTACTTCCACTCTTAATTTTATGAGTGTGTGTTGTGTTTGTTACTTCTGGAAGTTCATTTCTCTAGTGAGTGTGCTGTTATAGTCTATGCACCAGTTTGGTGTTTTTTAGCTTTCACTGAACTGCTTTAATTGAAATAAATCCATTTTGTGGTAAACCATCTCTTGCCTTATGGATGATTTTAGTGAATTATTCATTCTAGAAATGTGACAGCGCTGTTATCTTAACACCACCACAGAATCAGGATGATCATCTGATGCTAAGATTTCCATTCCATCAGATAAAATTGAGCTTAGCAAACAGTGATTGAATCTTGATTATTGTAACCATCTGAACAGTCTCTCTAATACTGCTGGCGCACTCACATGAATTGGCTGAGCAGCCTGTGTCTCTTGAAGAGTTTATTTGTAGATGATTATGATTATTAAGCCTAGAATCCGCAAGGAAGAGGCTTTTCCACAGTGTTAGCATGTGGACAGTCTGTATTTAGGGCTTGTGACCTGGCTGTGAGCAGGAAGATGTGCTGTCCAGAGTGCAGTGCAGGATCCAAAACACATCTCTCGGAATCATACGTTGGCTCCTGCTCCTTCTCCAAACCTGTGTCTTTTGTTAACCCGCTTCACTAGTTCTGATGTATCATTCTTGTTATTTCAATGCAGTTTTACTTTTGATGAAGGAATGAGATTTCTACACTTTACTGTAAACATTATGAGAAAAAGCTTTTGAGATATTATTCTGGTCTTACTTTAGCAGTAACTAGATAAGGATAAAGATATTGAAACTTCTGTGGCCTGCCATTAGAGATTGAGATGAAGAAATAGGACTGTGCTTTGTTTGACTGTGTGCTACATATGATGCAGAAGCTTCATCTAATTTTTCATGCCTTACTCCTTCAAGAATGTAATACATAGCAACAGTAAAACCCCCACAGAATCTTATACTAGAGAAACAGAATTTTTATGTAAAAGAGACCAGGTGGGAATTGGTGCTGGAGCAGAGTAAATATGTACATTTACTAAGAAGTTCTGTGACATATAAAACATAACACTATTTCCTGGCAGTTTTTTTCCATTCAATGGCACTAATATCTCCATAATTAGGAGAAATGGAAGTATTTAGAGTAAAACCGTAAGCTGTTATAAACCATTCTTTTTTTAATTGAACAGCTGTAATTTCTACCAATGGAACAAGCGATATTATAAGAAAATGATTATTAGTTTAAAATGCAAAGTTAAATGAATGCAAAATTAACAAACAGATGGTGAAGAATTATTGTGTTTTATTTTACTCCTGGGTAAAAGGGCTCATGCATGATTGTAAAAGTGTCATCACACTTCGTAAACCTGAAAGCAAACAGGATTTGCAGTTGTGCACATCTGTTTTGGGACACTGCTAAAGGGTTAGAAGAATCAATGTTGTTTTCAAATAAGGGTATTCATCAAAAGGATATCATTTACTTAACAGTTATGGCTTCTGCTAAACATCAGACTTAATGTTCTGTGGAATTCATTACAAAATTTGGCAGCTTTTTTCTTCACAAGGCACTTAGGCAGCTTGCTGCGAAACAAAACGAACAGCCTCTTCTTATCCTCCCATCTCCAAAGCCCCGAACAACAGCTGAATTGCCACCTAAATGTTTGACCAGTCATTTCAGGATTTTAAATTCTGGGTCAAGATGTCACATTTCACGCTGCTGACCCAAGGAATGTCAGTGATAGAATGGGATGGAAAGACAAGGGGCTTATTTATGTCAACAGCCAGTGAATTAAAAAAAAGGATTATGTAATGCTTAGGGATACCATGTTTTAGGAGGAGAAATGGGAGAAATCTGTGCAACTGACTAATTTAGTCAAATTGAAAAAATGCTAAAAACCCCAGCCAGATAAAACATGTGAAGCTTTTATTAGAAAAGAAATTATATTAATGTTTCAAGCTGGTAGTTTCAAAGTACACCATCTAATTGCTTTACTTGAGCTCAATTTACAAAAATTAGTGAACTGAAGATGTAGGATTTTGTTTACGATGACTCTGTGCCATTTGGAGAGTGCAATTTAGGAACAGCCAAGGAAATAGGAATTATGAACAATAAGGTACTGATTGCAGTCAGTGGGGAAGGAATACTAAGGAGGTCCTCACTAATGAGGAAGGTATTAAAGGCCGGAAATTCATGCTTTTTTTTTTAATATCTGTACATAATCCAGAGTTCCTGGTCACCTCATTCCTACTATTACCTTGTAAATTATGTGTGTCATTGGGTATTTATAGTGACTTTTGCTGACATTGACTTTCTGTTAAACCAAACTAATGTATCTACAAAATCTTTGTTAAAAGAGTGCATTATTAAGACTATAAAATCAAACATACAAAGTTAGGACATGCCAGAAGACAGGTTGTCCGCACACAATATCCTTTGCACGCCATTAATTGCCTTCGTGTGTATGCCTGATTCTGCAGCCTTTGATGGTGTGATGACACGCAGACCAGCCAGTGCCTAGTTCAGTCCATAGGATGGACAGCGCCATCTTTGTAAAAACCTCTTCAATATTACATTTTTTCATTGTTGTTCAATGTTTAGGTATGTTGACTGTTCAATTACTGCCAAAAGGAAAGAATTACTCATTTCTGCATGAGTTTTTCTATGATGTTTTCACTATAATAAAAGTGGGAATAATGAATAAATATTTTGCTAAATAGCAGATTTATGTGGCCTTTTTGTGCATCTTAGGCTCTATTTTCCCCAAGAGAAACTGGTTATTTTTTTTAACTTAAAAATAGCTGCTGATTTGGATGACAAATTGAAAGAGTTTCAAGAATACTTAGACTTACTTAAAAAGTTGCATGTTCATTCTTCACTCCGTTGGAATTGTGAGTGCACAATCTGTGTAGAAATCAAGACTGTATTTGTAGGGGTAAGATCCCCAAGCATTTAATGGTATGATTAAGGACTAAAAAAGCTTCTAAGAAAAATATTACTTGGTGCCCTGCCCAATATCATAAAGGAGCTCTGTGAAAGGAGTGAAACTAGAACGGTTTTGCAGGTCACCATTCAGTTGCCATAACTAAGTGGCGTTTTTTCTCCCACAAGCAAACCACAATTTTTTTGAATAGATTTGTTTTTCCTCTACAAATTAAGCACAACCCTAGAACTAACAGGGTTCCTTAATGCAGTCTCCTTTTAAGAGATCTCTTCTAAGCACTGAATTAATGTTTGATCTGCAGTCCTTTCTGTGTTTTAATGTACCAATATAGTTAGAGTAATGCATATGTGTGTCTGTTCTTTTCCTTCATCTGTGTATGTGTGTTGTCTTGTCAGTGTCTGACTATCATTTTAGGGAAAAACCAAGGCACTGAAATGGAAAGCAGACATCTCTACGGCACTTGATGCTACTGTCACCTAAGTAGCCTGGGGAATGGGAGTATCCAGCACACAGGAAGAAGGACAAATATGGGTCAGAGATAAAAAAAAAAAGAAAAGGCAGACCTCCCAAACCACAGACTTACAGCCTTTATAGCTACATCCAGTGCTCTACAATTTGAGCTGCCTAAGTGATAGTGATGTAGTAGTAGGAGTCAGAGGGCACTATACTTTTCCTTGCAGTCTTCATCCAGTTTCAGTTGCCTCAGACTTCTGGCTTGTTGTTCAAGTTGGTTTTTTAGCTGCTTCCACTCCTCCTTGTTCTTCCTGCATCCTTAACCTTTTTATTTCCTTTTCCCTAGGTTCCTTTTGAGATCTGTCTCTTCACTCTTTCCTATGTCTTAGCATAACATTTTCTCCTCGTGATGTCATTAGGCTAATTCACACAGTGTAGTTGGTCCCTTTTGTCTCTTTCCTATGTTTGTCCATCTTCCTGTGTGCTAGATACTCCCATTTCCCAGGTGATTTAGATGACAGAAGTATCAAGAGCCATAGCGATGTCTGCTTTCCATTCCAGTGCCTTGTTGTGCTTAGGCTTCAAGTATTTATTACAAACTTCCTCTCTCTAATCTTTGTCAGATGGAAGCAATCTTTGTGGAAGGGACACGTAGTCCCATCACTGCTGGAAATCAGAGAGGATCAGTCAAGATCAGTGAGAGGAGGTTTTTCTGTGATTTTTCACTGGCAGAGTTTTGGAAGTGTTTTCTGTGAAAAAAAATGGTTTTCTCAAGCTTGGTGGCATCTGAATGGATCAGCAGGGTAAGGGCAGAAGTCACATCCCCACCACTAAAATTCCTGCCACATCACAAGTCCTGTGAGTGAGGTTGTTTTTCAGATGAGGAAAACGTTTTTGTTGCCGACTGTTCTGTTCTCAGAAACGGCTGGAGAGTTTTTACAAAGTGTTCCAAAAGTATTTAAGAGGATTTAGGCGTGTGTTGCGTGAAGCTTTAGCCCCACTTTTTGTCATTGAGAAAGCTTACATAAATTGAACAGGGTTTATGTGGAAGTCTTTGTAAGCCATACTCGTTCATATCCCTTCATTTGATATTGCCACAACAACAAAACCTTTGGTGTGGAGTTGGCTTTGTTAGCAATGGAGAACTCTTGTCAACGTGTCTTAGGCAGGCTTCAGCTCAAGACTGTCATCTGAATTTCGACCTCTAAGTGGGCATGTCTACCTGTGAGCTGTGTTTAAATTCCATTTCTAGGCAATGGAGATTTGACTGGTGGTGTCATGGAGCCTGAAATTGGACACCCACTGTCTGATTAACTGAAATATGGTGACGTAAAGGCCTTAAAATGACTAATTCTCTACTAAGTGTGATGGGAGCTTAAACACGCACATTGTCTCATATATATACAAAAAAATTCAAAGCCTGAAGTTTGGATGTCCTTGACTCAAGCCTCATGCCACTTGGACGCACAATGTGACTGTGTTGGCAATGAAGTCTCCTTTCACTGAATGTCTATAAAATGGCTTTGGAAATGTAATTGTGCCAGCATAGCTTTAGCTGCACAGAGTCTGTAGCATAGACATAACCCATGGAATGCCTAAGCCATTTCAGAATCCTTATATGTGATTTAGGAATGTAGGAGCTGTACTGGGTTAGACAGAAAGTTGACTTCATCCCAGTATCTTCTGTGATGACCAGTAACAGATTCCTAGAGAAGATCATTAAATACCACACATGTATCAATGTTCCCCCAATTATTTTTTCAAGCCTTTAACAACTCGTGGCTCAGACTGTGCTCTGCCAACAAAAAGAAATGTCTGCACATACTTCTTAAGACCTTCCAAGCATGAATCAAATGGACCTGGCACAATAGTCTGTTTTCTGAGCCTGCCAAAAAGCAGTCTTAAACCAAAGCTGATGATTTCTGTTGTTGCTTTGTTTGTCCTGAAGTTGCTGATGCTGAAGCCTAATAATCACAATTTAAATCACATTAAACATTACTGACCTTCTCATTGTTGACAAGCAAACTAAACAACAGGCTTGTGTGATGTGCCCTTCTGTCATACTGAATCTTAGATGAGAATCAGGGAATAGTTGGTTGTCTGCTGTGGAGAAGCTTAGGCTCACTCGACGTTTACGTAGTCTGAAATCTTGTAGAGAGCAACAAGGTAAATAAAAAAAACACTTTTCATTATGGAGATGTGTGAAAAGCAGCAAAGACAAAATTCTAGGAGGAAACCGCATGCACGCAGTTATTCCACCAGTTAATGTGATGATGGGCAGAATGCAACTTCAAGGCACACAAACCCGTCTGCGGAACTTCTGAATAGCTAGGGTTTGGGAACGTTTCAGATTATATGAGGAAGGATTTGTGCACCTTAAGGTTTGCGTGTTTTCCTCAACCTATTGGTCAGCCTAGATGGAAGACTCTGAGGAGACATTATAGCAGTACTGAAAGAGGGCCTGCAGGAAAGCTGGGGAGAGGCTCTTTATCAGGGAGTGCAGAGGTGGGATGAGTTGTAATGGTTTTAAGCTTAAAAAGGGAGATTTAGACTAGTTGTTAGGAAGAGATTTTTTCCTGTGAGTGTGGTGAGGTACTGGCACAGGTTGCCCAGAGAAGCTGTAGAAGCCCCGTCCCTGGAGGTGTTCAAGGCCAGGTTGGATGAGGCAACCAGATCCAGTGGAAGGTGTACCCACAGAGGGGTTGGAACTGTGTGATCTTGAAGGTCCCTTCCAACCCAAATTGTTCTATGATCTCCCTTAGGAGATTTTCTTCTTACAGGTTATTAACCTATCACAACTATTACCAAAAGCACACCTGCAAAACATGAGTGCTTTATTACTTAATTTTTAGATGTCTTGATATCAATACCATTTATTTAATGTTATTTGTTATAAAAGTGACAAAAGGAGGCAACTGGTGAGAAGGAGGAACAAAGTCCCTTGTAGAGAGCCTGAAATCTGCACATTTAAAGGGTTTTTTGATTTTTACCTTGATCGTGCGTGTTGCGTCATTGACAGTGGTGTTAGTTGTCATCATTGTGTCTTCTTACCTTTGTTCTTTATTCCTGTATAGATAACTGGGCAGATTAGGGACGGACAGACTGTCTAGCCAAGAATTCTGCATCAGAAGACTTTCTCGGTTGTGTGCAGAGCTTGGCCAAGCTGCATCTCCAGTTGTCCATGTTTTTCATAGTTTTAAAAGCTAAACTTGATTGTTGTTTTCTACAATTGGGATTTTTATTTTTTTTTTAAAACTTGCTTCACAGTACTCACAGCATGAAGTGGGCACCATAGTAAAGTTGTCATGCATGCTGTCTCTGTTCAGAGCATTTTAGTTTTAAACAATTATAAGAGAGAAAACTGCATTTTAATTTCTTCAGTTTTGGTGTATGTTAAGGATTGAGGAACAAAAATAACTGATCTATTTAAATTGCTGGTTAAAAATGTAATTGCCGGATTTGTGACATGATTAATACAAAGTTAAAAAATTAGGAGTTTTCCAGTACTCCTGGAAATGCATGTTATTTAGAACCTTTTCTAATTATTAGTTCAATGGAAAGCTATTAATTCTTAAGGTGTTGCCATCTTAGTGTGTTGTGCTCTGAAATACTGTATGGTGTTTATCATAGAATTTGTTTCATGGAGGATATAGTCTCATAGAACTAGAAAAAAGAGGAGGTGATTGATCAGGGTTTTTTATGTGTTCCATTAATTCATGTAGTTCTTCCTCTTTCATTGTATTTGTGTAGCAATGGCATATTTGATCCAATGCGATTAAGGAATAGAGAATTTTAAAATTAAATTTGAGAGGTTGCGTAGCCGTTCACTTTTAAAAGAGATCCTTCTCTCTCTGTGTGCAGAAAATCTGATGTAAAAGAGAACAGTGCAAAGGACCAAGTAGAATGAGGAGGGGGCAGTTTTAAACGATGGAAATGCCAATAGTAAGAAGTAGCAGAAATATGGATGGGATCAGAACTTTCATGCCGTGGGTGAGAGTAGTAGGAGCTCACTGAGGGAACTGGTTGGTAACCAATGAAGGACTTTTGAGTAGGAGTTTGGTCTGCTGACTCTGCTTTAGTGACATTTATTTTATTGAATGTACTATGAATAACTAATGAACTCTGTAGCTTTCTGACACCTCATAAAGTTTTGGTTCTGTGTAAAATTATTTGATTGATGATCAAAGCAGTGTTTGGCTTGAGTTGACAGTTTACCATTTTCCTGTACCTACACTTGGCATACTCGGATTGAGCTTCCACCCCCTTCACATAACGCCTTATTTTGTGCTTGCGCTAAGGAAACTGCCAGCTCTATTCTGTCCTCATACAGTGGGGTAAAAGCACTTGGATTTCATGGGCAGTGTGATTTATTCCTTCCTTCCACCTCCTACTGTCATGATGCCATGTTTTAGGAATGGAGTAGTAACACAGAATTTGTTATAGAGTTTGTTTAGAAGAGCTTTAAAAAAAAAATATTAGCATACTTTTGCCATTCACATCCTTGCTTTGTTCAACAAGGTCTAATGTTAATTGTAATAGCTATGTGCTTGTTCTTCTGGGGTCGTAGCACGTGACCTGGTTTCAGAGAAGCTTTGGCTTCTACTGCTGGAAAAGTTACTCTTCTCATCAACAGCTGTTGCCAAAAAATCCCTTTCGGCATTTGTTTCTTCAGACTGCTTTATCTCTATTATAAATTCAGCAAATGTTGATATTCTGTGCTTTTTATTTGCTTCAGATGATATATACCACATTGTTTTTAAAGTGTGTGTTTTACTTGGTTGCCAAATGCCTTTCATTGCCAGTGCAGTTTAGCAGATGGGTTTGAAGGGTTCAATTAAATGTAATTTGGGCTTCCATTTTTCTTCCAGCATCATTACATAATTCCTTAAATCAACATCAACATTTTTCAAGGCTTTTCAGTAATCCTGTAGTTTGCTCATTTCTAATAATTTTATCATTCATCATACAGCATTTGGAAAAAGGTGTATTCTGATTTTAGATTTATGTACCGTTGCTGGTTGGTGGTTTTGAAAACCAAATATGATGTTCAAAAGTGTTACTGCTGTTGCTATTTGAATCTCTTTATTCCCAGATTTTTGTGTATGTTGGATTCTTAGAGTTTTTGCAGTTCTTTCACAATTTTCTTTCCTAATTAGATAATTCTTAAGGGTTAATTATGGGAACCAACAAAGTCTCTGTTGAATACTTTCTTGAGTGGCGTGTTTTGGTCTGTAGTTCTTCCCAAATTCCCATTCCTAGTGCATTTTACATAGGAAAATACAGCCTTCCAGTACTTGAAGGGGTTGGTAGGAAAGTTGGGGAGGGCCTCTTTATCAGGGAGTGCAGGGATAGGATGAGGGGAAACAGTTTTAAGGTGAAAGAGGGGAGATTTAGATTAGGTATTGGAAGAAATTTTTTCCTGTAAAGGTGGTGAGGCACTGGCACAGGTTGCCCAGAGAAGTCATGGATGCCCCATCCCTGGAGGTGTTCAAGGCCAGGTTGGATAAGGTTTTGAGCAGTGTGATTGAGTGGAAGTTGTTTCTGCCCCTTACAGGGAGCGTTGGAACTGGATCATCTTTAAGGTCTCTTCCAACCCAAACCATTCTATGATTCTATGCATATCTTTGAAAAATGTGTGGCTTTTCTCTGGAACCTGGCTTTCAGCTGTAATCTGGGCCATCTCAGTGGGTTGTAGGAGTGTCAAGTACCAAACAGTGCAGGAAGTTGGGTGCTGTTTAATGTTCTGCTCCAGTGCATGATGTTGGAGGCTTTAGGCTGTATTTACATGATATCACATCTAGGTTCAGAATTTGCTTTTTACAGCACCCTCATAGAGTGTTTATTGAATATGTCATTGCCTAAAACTGGTGTCCTGCATGACTTCAGTTCGTTGGCAATCATTAACCATAAATACTATTGCTGCTTTCTTTACCTGCTTCAAGAACTCCCTGTAACTAGTTGCTTGTCTTGTCCCCGCCTCCTCTGCTCTGTGTTTTGCCTGGGAAAGTAACAAGATACATCTTTTCCATTCTGTTGGTATGTGTTAGAGACAGGGGTCAAGGTGAGATGTCTTGCAGATCTGAAGACCAGACGGAGGCGTTGCAGCACAGAAACATGGCCATAGCAGTCCTTAGGGCCTCACTTTAATTTCTGTGCCAGAGCATTTTGTCTTTTTCACACTGCAGTTTTGTTTAGCATAAACTAATATTTCTTTTTTCTTTCCCTTGCCCATGAGTTGTGGTGCAGGCAGCTATTTTGTTTCGTCTGGTTTTAAGAATGTCAGTGTAGCTGTTAACACAGGCAGCTTTGTGATTTGTATTTTCATATGTGCTGGTTTCTGTGGATTCGCAGTAACACTGTTTCATGCTTAATTTCATGCCTGGCTTTGAAACACAGAAGAATTATGGTAATAAATATTGTCTGTATTCTAAGAATGAAGCAGATGCAGTATGTGACTTTTCTTTGATCTAGTATGTGTTCATGGTTGGATGTTAGTTGACGCTTGAGCCAAGTAATTAAACATTCCAGAGTTAACATTTTACTATGAAAAGTGAGATTTGCTGAGCTCAGTTGTTGCTGCGCATAAGGGATGCCTTCCTGTGAGCCACTGACCTGTTCCTTCCTAAGTTTATTCCAAATCTTAGGGATCTGTGCCCTAGCCTTAAAAAGTATCGTTGCCGTGGTGAAAAAGTGCAAAAGCATGTTATAGTTTTTCAGGGACTGTAATGAACCCAAGAAAGAAGAAGGACTGATTAACTGAATCAGAAAGGTGTGGGTGATGTTTTACAAGCAGGCTGGGTGGGATCTGTTTCCTCCTGACTGGAGAACTGGAGGGTTATTGTGTAGTTCTTTCTGGTAGATTATTTCTTCACAGATGTGGCTGCGACCTTTAATAATAATCATGCTTATTGATGACTTCTTGAAGTTCAGTGATGAAACTTGTTTAGCCTTGAAAGAAGAGATGAGGAGGAAGTGCTTGGTTGTGTAGTGCGTTATCATCCTGGAGAGAGCTGTGTAATATCAATATGATTTGTAGTAGAACATGATATTTCATTTCAATTTGCATTTTTGATTACAGTGTCTACCGCTTTTCATGACAGTTTACAGACCTGTGTTGTTTTTAGTTCTAGCGTATTGACAGTATGGTGTGGTCTGCCTTTACAACTCAGTGTAAATCTCCAGGTGTCTCTACTGGTGGCGTAGCTCAAGTTAGACAAAACATAGAAGAAAAATGCTTTTCTGTGACAAGGAAGAATCTCAGTCATCGTAGTGCATGGATGTGCATGGAGTGGGTTTCATTTAACATTTTAAATTGGAAGGATCCGAGAATGTCACTGAAAGACACAGTCCTAACCACTAGATTTCTTTTCCTAGTTATTCACTCCCTTCTGTCTGTCAGAGTTGAGCTTTAGCTTTAATCTGGGCCATGTCAATAGGATGTAGAAGTGTCATGTAGTTTGATGGGAAGCTCAGCATGTCCTGGTGATGTGCACCTGCAGCCCAGAAAGGCAGCCATGTCCTAGGCTGCATCACAAGAAGTGTGCCCAACAGGTCAAGAGAGGGGATTCTTCCCCTCTACTCCGCTCTTGTGAGATCCCATTTGGAGTGCTGTGTCCAGCTGTGAAGCTTCCAACATAAGAAGGACATGGGTGTGTTGGGGCAGGTCAAGAGGAGGGCCACAAAATTGATCAGAGGGCTGGAGCACCTCCCCTGTGAGGACAGGCTGAGAGAGTTGGGGTTGTTCAGGCTGGAGAAGAGAAGGCTCTGGGGAGACCTTAGAGCAACCTTCCAGTACTTAAAGGTAGCTACAGGAAAGATAGGGAGGGACTTTTTACAAGGGCAAGTAGTGATAGGGCAAGGGGGAATGGCTTTAAACCAAAAGAGGGGAAATATAGATTAGATATTAAGACCTTCTATGCTGTGAGGGTGGTGAGGCACGGCTACAGGTTGCTCAGAGAAACTGTGGGTGCTGCATCCCTGGAGGTGTTCAAGGCCTAGCTGGATGAGGTTTTGAGCAACCTGATCCACTGGAAGGTGTCCCTGCCCATGACAGGGAGTGTGGAACTGGACAGTCTTTTAGGTCCCTTCTGACCTAAACCATTCCATGATTCTACTCTCTGAGAAGTTTGTCTGTTAAATGAGGCAAGGGAACAGATCTGACTGAAAAGGACAAGAAAAAATAGGTTTTGAATGATTTGTCATGTTTGTTTTTCAGCGATGTGCATATTGTAAGCACCTTGGAGCCACTATCAAATGCTGTGAAGAGAAATGTACCCAGATGTACCATTACCCCTGTGCTGCTGGAGCAGGCACATTTCAGGATTTCAGTAATTTGTCCCTCCTTTGTCCAGACCACATTGACCAGGCTCCTGAGAGATGTAAGTACACCATATGCAAACAACATGTAAACTGCTTTGTGGTAGGATCATCTTCAAAGTCAACTTGTTTAGACCTATTTTCCCAGTTCATGTACCTATTCATGTATGTTCAGGTGTGAGAAAGATGCAAGTTATATTCTTCTGTTTTTAAAGACTGACAGTGGTGCACAGCAAAGTTAGTAGTTGTCTTTCTTTTAATGACAGGACATGAGAAGGGTTAACTCATAAGGCTTGTCTTACATCAGCTTTTAGTTCAAAAAACTAAAAGCATCACTGGAGTCACTAAAAAGTCACTGAAGAGTCACTACAAAGTGACTCAAATTGAATCAGAGGAGCAGCTGAGGGTACTGGGGTTGTTAAGCCTGGAGAAGAGGAGGCTGAAGGGAGACCTTATCGCTCTCTACAGCTCCATGAAAGGAGGTTGTGGCGAGGTGGGTGATGGTTTCTTTTCCCAGGCAACAAAGGACAGGACAAGTCGCACCAGGGGAGGTTTAGATTGGATATTAGGAAAAATTCATTTACTGAAAGAGTAGTGAAGCGTTGGAACAGGCTGCCTAGGGAGGTGGTGGAGTCTCCCTTGCTGAAGGTGTTCAAAAAACGTGTAGATGTAGCACTATGGGACGTGGTTTCGTAGGCATGGTGGTGCTGGGCTGGCAGTTGGATTTGATGATCCTAAAGGTCTTTTCCAACCTGAATGATTCTATCTATGAAATCAGCACGTTTGCCTATTTGCCCTGACTTGAGTTAGAGCAACCATATTGCAAACCCTTCAGCTAAATAATAAGTTTAGATCTATTAGGAGCTTTATTTTGTACTTCTTCCAAAGAAGAGATGGTCCTGAAGCTGTCGTTTTTTTCTTGAGGAAAATAAAACTTTTTCTTTTGGGAAGACTTTATTGAGGTTTGAAATGAGTGTACTTTTGTTACGAGAAGATTAATTGAGTATATCAGAAAACCAAATGATAGGAGTAGTTATGAAATTCAAATTTAATAAATATACTTAATAAGAATGATCAAATTTTGTATGCATGAGAACTACTGGAGATTTTCTTGGCTTCATTGAGTTCTTTGAATTGTTCATAATTTTGAATGAAATAATAATAGAAAAAAATGATTTCTTTGTAGCAAAAGAAGAAGCAAATTGTGCAGTGTGTGACAGCCCTGGAGACCTCTTGGATCAACTGTTCTGTACTACCTGTGGCCAGCACTACCATGGGATGTGCCTGGACATTCAAGTTACACCTTTGAAAAGAGCTGGCTGGCAGTGTCCCGATTGCAAAGTGTGCCAGAACTGCAAGTAAGTGAAACTTAAAGGATGCGGAGGAGGACAGTCTGAGATTTATGTGCTGTGATTTTTTAAAACATCTGTTGTATTAACTGTTCTTTTTTCCAAAAAGTATAGATTATATGCTGAGATATATCTGTCATGATGTTATATTGAGTAGCTGATCAAACCCTTGTGTTGGGAACTTTGTTCCATAACAGCTGAACTGGAGCTCCGGCACATTTTACCCCGGAGTTGCCATTATCTTGGCAGCTTCTGGAGAGCGGCAAACCTTTTTCCTCCTTTTATTTTTCTCAAATTTACCAAATCGACAAATTAGTTTAATGTGTGGTGCCTTTACAGACTGGGAACCTCTGCTCTTATTTGGCTACCATTTCAGCTGTGCATGTACCACACGTGCTGGGCCCTCTCTTCTATTTTGTAATATCTTTCAGAGGCTGTTAATGAGTTGCTAGGAAAACAAAAACATTAGCATGAGGTACCATGAGTGACCATAACTGAGTTGTTACAGCAGACAAATACTGAGACAACAAAACGTAGTTGTTGCAATGTTATAAGTATTCACTTAAACTCTGACCACTTGTACGTTGTTCTCATATAACCTATTCTGATTGGCACTGCAGGGTTCTCTTGGTTGCTTGTTTTGTTTTAAAGAGCTTTCTAGAAAAGAAATACAGTTCTGTTCAGCTTTAGTCAGATCAGCTGGGACAGTAAGAAGGAAAAAAGCCACTTCTCTACTGCCTCATGTACCTGATCAGTCAGTGCTCTGCTGTTTTTCAAGCCAGAACCCTTGCTATTTGCCAGCATTCAGATTCACTCACTTCAAAGAAGATTGTTCCCTGATCACTCACAGCTGATAGCAAATGCCAGCAGTGAAGTTATAACAGTGAAGCATGTTCTGAAAAGCATCACTAAAAATGTTGTACTGGGTAATCACAGTATTTACTAACAAACCCTCTCCCTAGTGGAAAAGTAAAAGAAAACGTGATGTTTTGTGCTTACTTCATTATGCAGTATGGCAGTGATGTAGAACAGCATTTGAAGCACATCTCTATGCAGAGAGAAAGTATTTACTCTTTTTTTAAAATACCCAGTCCTTCAGATAGTGAAGTCGTATCTGGTATGCCATGTATTGTCAAGCTTTATCCAGGCAAATCTTGTTGCACACTTATTGAATGCATTTTTTTAAACTTAAGGCAGAACACAGTACCTTTAGGTATTGCCAAATTATTTGCTTTATTCTCTGCAAATTTATTTTGTCACTGAATTTGTAGTGAAGCTCTGTAATGCCATGGTTGTAGGAAATCGGAAATCTCTAATGTTTGTTTTGCTCTTGCAGTCACAGTGATTCACATTGTAGGAGCTCTGGTAGTCAGAGGTGTGGCCTCGTTTTCTTCTTTAGAAGGACTGTTTGTAGGAACAACTACAATTGCGTGTTCTTTTCAGAAAGAAATAAAAGTACATGTTTCAGATTTTGAACTGATTTCAGTACAGAAAGGCCATTAAATCTGCCTACACGTGTGTAAATGAACGTGGGACGATTTCTAGAAGTTGGAATGGTTGCACAGGCTCAGCACTTGTTAAAGTAAGCATAGTGGTCTTAATTCATAATTAGATATGAATTTGTGGGCATTATCTTTTGATATCTACTTGTAAGTGCTTATTCATATATTTTCATGTACTCAGCTACGTGTCTTCCTGATTAGACTTTTCATTAAATAGATTTTTTTGGTAATGGCTTGTTTAAATATTTTTTAACTATTTGTTACTTCTCTTAGACATTCTGGGGAAGATAACAAGATGCTGGTGTGCGATACTTGCGACAAAGGCTACCATACTTTCTGTCTACAGCCGGTTATGGATGCTGTACCAACAAATGGTTGGAAATGTAAAGTAAGTGGAAAGATTTCAGAATAATTCCTTGTCATTATAGGTGCCCAAATTTTGTTACCCACGTTATGCTGTTGTAGGTGTGTTGTGGATTGCTGTTGCCATGCAACGTAACTTGTAGTTTCTGAGGGAATCCCATCTGTATTTAATCATATGGCTCTACATAGCTGCTCTGTGAGGGCAGCTGTCAGTGTGGCTGAAGTGACCTGTGCACAACAGTAAATCAGCCCCCAGAAAGGAAAGGAGAAGAGTAGGATCCAGGTGGAGTGAGTAACTGGCACTTAATGGCAGCTCCTCTCATGATCTAGTCTAAACTAAAACCTATGTGGTAGGGTATGTAATCTGTGCTTGAAGGCTCTGTATATTCATCTACTTCTGGCTTACCAGAACAGCAGTTCTGAAACCCAAGGGTTCTTTCACATTTCAGGGGGATAGGAGGGATTTGTTGTTTTGTCAGTAACTTTGTGACTAAGTGGAAGTAATAATAAAAATATGATTTCAGCAAAACAAGGGAAGTCCCTGTGCATGAGGTGTATGTAACTTCATAGTCAGTTTGTGGCAGTCATAGAATGACTGAGATTTGGAATGAAAACTTTGGTCTCTTGAGAAATGCTCCTTTCAAGTCAGGGAGTAGTGCAAGGAAACTCTTCTTGTTGCACAAGCTCTTCATGCTCTGTTACCACATCTTGGATAATTTATTAGCATTATCAAGGAGAGAAACTTTCATTAATGCAGAAAAGGGAAATGTCAGTGAATGGCAGTTCTATCACACTGTGCAATATCATAATTAACAACTAAATTCTTGTGATCTCTAGAATTGTAGAGTATGTGCTGAGTGTGGCACACGAACAAGTTGTCAGTGGCACCATAATTGTTTGGTATGTGACAGTTGTTACCAACAGCAAGACAACTTATCTTGTCCTTTCTGTGAAAAACTGTGCCTCCAAGACTTCCAGAAAGATATGTTGCATTGTCACATGTGCAAAAGGTAAGAACCCTACATTTTGTTAAATTGTACTAAAATGCCTAAAACTTATGATGAGAGCTGTATGACAGTGAAGATTGTTTAATGTACAGTGCTGCAGTGTCTTGAGCAACATCTTGATGCTTCATGTCTAAATACAATGAACGATAGTAGGTAGTCTTAATTTAATCTTAGCAAATAAGTATTAATTGGCAGTTACCTGAGGTATACAAAGAAATAAGTGCTGCTGCTGCTTCTTGCACTGCATCTGTTTTGAGAGTCAGCAGGCCAGAAGAGCCATTGTCCTAACATTTAAAGACTGTTCAATAAACATGATTGTTTGCAGTTGGCTGTTCTTGTTAAATTTCCAAGTAGGTGTTTTCTGTTTCATTTCATGTGTTTTGCTATGCCAGTAATTAAAAAAAAAAAAAAAAGCACTGTTGGGGATCTTTCAGGAATGTAGGCTGTTTTTCATATTCAGTGCTATTGAATCTTGCTATGCAACGTCATGATATTGCTGTATGTGCTGTGGTGTCCAGTTGGCTTTAGTGACAGTTTAGGTCTTTGTGTTTACATTTGTTCACTGCTTGACATACTGATGTTACACATATATTTCTCTGAATTTCTCCTTAATAAAGCATTGGTTGTAATTTTTATTTCCCCGTAGGAATGGAAAACAGTGCTATTTTTAAATCGATTTTTACTAGGATATTTATGTTTCTATTATTAAAATTGTAGTCACGCTAAATTCATCTTCCCCAGGTGGATTCACATAGAATGTGACAGATCTCCAGGTAATAATGAATTGGAGTCTCAGTTGAAAGACTACATCTGCACTCTTTGTAAACAAGGAGAGGGGGATCAGGCTCAGTCGTGTGATGTAATGGACACTTCTGAACTCATTCCTGAACCTGACAGTATAACAGGTAATCAAACATAATCTTTGTATTTCCAAAATGCTAACATCACATATAAGTATCTGCAGCTGTCTCACTGAGTCTTTTGTGAACCCACCAGTCATGTTCCACTGTGTGGAGTTCATCCATTCCTTTATTTAGCAGCAGCTTCTCAAGCAATCCACAGGTGAGCTGTCTTCTCAGTATGTTTCCTGGTTTTTTGGATTCAGGATTCTGTATTAGGTGCAAGTAAACACCTAAATAGTGGCTCTTAACCTTCTGCCTCCAGCTTCGCAGCTGGTAACTGTAAACCTCTCAGATGTTCTTTGAGGTGGTACAATTCATAAACGTGTTAATTTGACAGCAGAACTGTTGTATTTTTCTATGCGTAACTACCAGACACACACCAGCTTCTGGTTGATGTTCCTAGAGACATCCAGCTTTTGTGTTTCCCTCTTGCTACTTGTCACTCTCATAGTGCCCATTGTCCTGACTATGTCTAGGCAGGACACAGCAGTGGAATCCAGACCATGTCCAAGGGACAAGTATATTTAATGAAACAGCTTTTAATCAAGCATCCTTTTTCATAACAATGTATGACTAATCATCTTGTGTCTGAGGGATTCTTGTCTAAATGGACAAAGCAAGCACAAAGTGGGAAGGGAAGTTGCAGATAAGTATAAAGTATATTCTTTAAAATTCCTCAGTATCAGTAAGGAAAGCTCAGACAGCCCTTGGCTCTGTTGGTCTGAGTCCAGTGGGTCATCACAAGACCTGTGTAATGAACTCCTAACTGAGTGCCTTTGTGTAGTTCACACCATGTGCTCTGTTGGATGGCACCTAACTCTCGTGCAGGCTGAATTTCTGAAGAGAAGTATGGTTGTGGTTAAATTTGGAAGCAAGGTGAATCTAACAAAGGGAGGTGACTGACTCTGCACTGCTCTGGTGCCACCCCACCTTGAGTGCTGTCTGTAGTTTTGGGTGCCTCAGTATAAGGAGGGCATCAAACTATTCAAGTGCATCCAGAGGAAGGGCGACCAACATAGTGAAAGGTCTGGAGGGCAAGACTTAGGAGGAGGAACTGAGGTCACTTGGTTTTTTCTCCCTAGAGAAGAGAAGAGAAGGCTGAGGGGTGACTGCATCACAGCCTACAACTTCCTTATGGGGGGCAGGGGAGAGGGAGGTGCCCGTCTCCTCTCTGGTGACCAGCAGTAGGACACAAGGAAACGGGATGAGGCTGTGCCAGGGAAATTTCAGATGGGACGTTAGGCAAAGGCTCTTCCCTGGTGGTTGATCACTGAAACAGTGCCCCCAGGGAAGCAGTCATGGCACCAAGCCTGTCGGAGTTCAAGGACAGCTGGATGATGCTCTTAGACATATGGTTTAGTTTTAGGTAGTTCTGTGAGGAGCACGGAGTTGGACTTGATCCTTATGAGTCCCTTCCAACTTCAGATGTTCTATGATTCTGTGAACTGCACTACTACTGCCACGTGCATGTCTGATGCCTGAACAGCATTGCTTGTGCATTGCTCTTTTGTTAAAAGGAATAGATAGTTCAGTTGTGTAAGTATCTGTGTTGACGAAAGCCCTGTAAGCTTGAGTGGAAAGGGGAAGTACTGTACTACAACAAGCCCCTAATTTTTATGTGTTTAAACCTGATATTTTTTTTAAGCAAGTTGTTCTCTTTGATAATAGCCTGCTGTCGTGGTTTAGCCCGAGCTGGCAACTAAGCATCATGCAGCTGCTCACTCATTCCTTCCTCCAGCCTGGTGGGATGTGGGGAGAGAATTGAATGAAAGGGAAAATTTATCAGCTGACATAAAGACGGTTTAGTAGGACAGCAAAGTAAGAGATGATGATGAACATAATAATAACAATAACAATAATAATAATAATATGCACTGAGTTAGGAAAAAGTGGTGACTTCAGCCTTTGAAGTTCACTGTCATTCTGAAAGGTTGGTAGAGGCTGTTGGACTCTCAGGCAGTGTATTTAGAACATTTACGAAGATGTCCAAGTAATATCTCAACCTCACACTGGAAAATCTGCTGCTGCAATCCCTTTTGCATAGTTAACAGGTTTATTTAAAAGACTGAAGTTTTAAGTAGTACTTCTGTTTGGATTTCTAACTAGTAGAAGCGTTGAAAAACATACTGTTCTCCAAGGAAGAACAGGACTGTCATCTCAGCTACTATGAATAATCTGGAGCTATTTCATCAGTACGGTTAAGCAGTGTTTTACACCCAGGAGAGCACTTTTGTACATTAAAATCAGGTTTGGAGCCAATCTAAATGATCATTTCCTCAAAGGTAAAATACCACTTTTAAAGTTGGCAGAGTCTGAGAGCAGTTTTAAGGTGCTAAAAGTAGCATCACCTAATAGTTCCTGCTTTTTTGAACTTTAAAGAGACTTTCCTAAACAGAAAGCTATGTTCATTTGACTTTTTTTCATGATCCATGGAGAATCAGTTCCTTTTGAGTTAGCGCTTACTATATACTCTGTTTTTCCTACTCCTACTTTGTCTAGTGCATTTTAATGCATTTCCTTAACTGAAGAAAGTTTTACACAAAGAAAAAATAAATATTTCCTATTTCTGTGCTCTGTAACACTATTACCAGCGGAGGAGGAGTGTAGAAACGTTTCTTCCATGCAAATTCTTTTATTTAATATGACAAACTCACAGATTAAGGTAACCTAGCTCTAAAGTGGCAAAACTTAAGTTTTCATATTGCTGAACAGGTAGCATGAAGGAGAGTGTGGTAGGTGCTGATGGTAGATAGAACCTCACATCTATACCACAAACCATTGTAGTATCAATATAAACATTTGAAGCCATCATGCTCCAAGTTCTGCTGAATTCAGCAGACTGGAGTTTGAAAGAAGACCTTTTGTGTTGCTCAGGTAATGCCAAAGTCTGTGACTGTGTGTAAATTGAATTTTCACAATTAGGTGTATATAATCCCTTTCCAGGCATTTTTCACTGTCTGAAAGGTATAAAACAGCTTCAGTGTTACTGAGAAAAAGAATTGTAATCTTTAAGGAGTGCTGTATTCTCCCTAACCTTCTCATTGATCTGGTTCGTTCTAATTCCTATTGTAGAATTAAAATACCATTCTCTTTAGCCAAAAGGTCAAACAGCAACAGGAACTATTGATGCCAAAGTAACAGAATAAACATCCAAGCAATTTTAATAACTTCTTTTTCTCTCTTCAAGCTTGTACAAATGAAATGGAATTAGAAAGTGGTGGAGAGAATGTGACATTTCAGGAACAACCCATTACTGGTGATGGTGCTGGTCAAGAAACAGCAGTTGGATGTGTCACAGACGGTAAGAAAGAGTTTTGCTGTCTGAGAAAATGCTAGTAGAGAGCCCTTCCATTCAGTAAGGTTTGTGGTACTTCATAATTTTAAGAGGAAAAAGTGCCTTGGAAAGCAGGAGGAGACAAATTGCATTGGTTCTGCTATCTGAACTCTCAAGCCGAGAGTATTGGCTTCTTTGCTGAAGAGGTGTTTTTATTGAAGGCAAAGAGTCTTAGAAATATTTGGGTAGGAGAAAATTGTTTTACTTGTTTGGTGCGACTGGCTTTCCCCAGAGGCTGAAAATACAGTTGAAATGCTTTTGTAGTCTGGAGGATTATAGTAAAAACCTCTGTTTGTTACTGTGTAAATAGTTACTCACACTTTTTCTTCACATTTTTTTTTGTTTGTTGCTGCAGATGACTGGCATGGTCATTTCCCCTGGTGTGTTTTGGGTCACGTTGTAGAAATCCTTTTCAGTTTATGTGCTTCATGGCTGTAACTCAACAAGTTTCTTTGGCTGAGGATTTCTTCTTTACTTCTCCCCTTTGTAAAGTTTATTAAACAAATGTACTCATCCAGACAGGGTGTTCTGTAGTAGCTGATTGTTTGCGTTCTGGGAATAAAATAACTTGTCAATCACACATGACGTACAAAACCAAGAAAAGAATACAAATAGAATTGTTCCTGGGTCAAGTCCTCTAAATATATTAGTGACAGTGGGAATAAACATAGGCACCAAGAAAGATATTCATGAAGTACATTTTAAGGTATGTATTAAATTCCCTTAAGTAAGGTGATAGATACCTGGTGCACTTGACATGTACGAAGTTTGCTTGCTGACTGTTATGCCTGCGTGAGTTTTTCTTGCACTGAGCCTTTTATGCTGCTGTGCTTAGTTCCAGGCATATCACCAGAAGAAAAGACTGCAGAACTGGAAACAGAAGTCTCTGTTGAAATTAATTCAGCTGAAATGGAAATGTCTCCTAAAAAGACACCAGTATTTGGTGACAGCCAGACTGAGAAAATGATGGAAGTGATGGAAGGTGTTCAAACACAGAAGGAGTCAGACAAAGAGGTGGAAGAGACACAGCTGCCACAAGGTAGTGTGGAGGTGTCAGAAGTATCCACAGTAGACTCTCGGTCTCTGTCTTCAGTACTTGAGACCATAACTGTGACGCCAGAAATACAGGAGACTGAAAGTAGAGATACTTGTATCCCTGTAGAACAACAACTGGAAATAATAAAAGTGCAAAAAGATGTAGAAAAAGGAGAAACCCATGAAAAGGCAGAAACACCAGCTCTTCTGGAAGCAGAAACTACTTCTGCCAATGAAGGTGTTGCAAATGTTTCACCAGTTGGAGACAAACCGATAAAATCACCAGCTGAGACTTACCCCTCGCTCCCCCCATCAGTTAATATAAACAAGACAAATGTGTCTTCTTCGCCAGATGTTGCATTAGACTTGCATTCTGCACGAGATGTCCAGCACAGCCAGCCCCCAGCACTGCCTTCCACTGCTGGAAGTGCTCTCCCGACGACTTACATATCAGTCACTCCAAAAATTGGCATGGGAAAACCAGCCATCACCAAACGCAAGTTTTCTCCAGGAAGACCCAGATCAAGACAGGTAAGCATATGGAATATTTCATTGGATATTTATGAAGCGCTTAGTTCAAATTTCACTATAATGCATTAAATTCACCTATTTTTTAGAATGTAGTATGCTTTTATTCTCTGAAGTGAATGTGTAGTTTATTTCTTCCAGGAAGTAATTTCACGTTAAATAATTGAAAGATCAGACAACATAAATGTTCTCTAGTGAAAATTAGTTTCTTTCAGCTCATGCTTAGAGCAAAATAAAAGAAAATCTGTTATATTTTTAATGCATATGATACAAATGCAGATATACATCATGCTGTGCCTTTTAACTTAATCTTTTTTCATATATGCATTTATTTTAGCTAGTGTTTTCAAAGGTTGTTAACATTTATTAAACTGGCTATAGAAGAACCTGTAACACCTGCTGTTTCTGCCAGATGTTATCTCGATCGACGTTCTTAATGGTGTTGTAAAGAATTTGATGGCTTTTGTTACATTAGGAAATACACATAAGAACCCTGAACCGTCTGATACAAATCATTGTGGTTTGACTGGGATTAAATTTGATAAGTGAAAAGAATCCTCAAGTCTGTTGCCTTCTGCAACATCTTGCTCTCTATTCGAGTCATGTCGTCGTGGGGAAAACCATTCATCAATCTGTAGGATTTATTTTATGTTTGCAAAATTCTACACAAAAAGTATGTCAGTGTGATAAATTAATGTTTCATTTCTGTTCTCACAATTTATTTTTAGTCTTTAGGACTTCTACGTTGATGATTTTGTGCTTTTCTCAACTTAGTGTTAAAAATGCTTCGTATATATTGAACAATTCTTTCCTTTTTTACGTGTTACTTTAGGGTCCTCTGTGGTGACCAATGGTAGGACTGAGGGAATGGCAGGAAGATGTGCCGTGAGAGGTTTAGGTTGGATAGTAGGGAACGATTCTTCACTCAGAGGGTGGTGGAACACTGGAATATCTTCCCAGGGAAGCAGTCACAGTGTCAAGCCGTACAATATTCAGGAAGCATTTGGACAGTGCCCTCAGCCACACGGTGTGAATGTTGGGATTTTCCTGTGCAAGGGCAGGAGTTGGACTTGATGATCCTTGTGGGTCTCTTCCAACTCAGGGCATTCTATGATTCTGTGATACTATCTTTAAAATTAAATTTCTTTTCTGAATTTATCATGCAAATTCAAAAGGGTTGGAGTATTTGGGCAGTCTAAAGTGAATTTAAATTTTCTGTTGGGGATGTTTATTTGTCCTCTTTCCTGTTCCAGGAAGGGTTATATTGATTTTTTTCTGTGAAATTTGCCCTTGCTCTGCATTGGAACCAGCGTCAAGTTAGTTATCTGCCAGAGAACTCATTGAGGAAAACTTGAAGGCTGACCCAAACTGTAAATGCCTGTAGTAGAATAGATACATGTGTGAAAAAAACCCAAAAACCTAGTTGTAAAAGTAGAAATTTGTATTTTCTATGCAGAATAGAGTATAGATATTAACTTTGTAATATGTGGTGTGAGCGATGCAAATAAATCTGAGTTCAGTTATGGTCCTGGAAGTCAGGTGTGACAGTAAATCCTAGCTGTGAAGCTAAATCAGTACAATCTGTTCAACAGTTTGAAGCGTATATTTTAAAATAAAGAGGTACTTAACCAGCTTTTCTGTGCCTGTTACAGAACTAGACAAGTGACTTGTAAGATTCACGCTGTATCTTGTAGAAGTATATTGGAAGGCTGTGAGGGCTTTCTCTTGATTTTGATTATCTTTGTCTTGAGCTTTAGACACTTATTAAGATGGAAATTCTGTGAAGTGAATAGCAAATTTCTGGTAAGAAGAGCATCATCATGCTTTAAGTCCCAATACACTTCCTTACTTACCATTGATTATTCAGTTCTAGCACAGATCAGAAGTCAGTGAAAGATTGACTTGAGGAAGTACTGAAAAAAAAGGGAAGACCCTGTGGATGCTTGATTAGTGAAAAATAGACGTTTTCCTCACAGTAACCTAAATGCAGCTTAACGAGCTGGTAGGGATTTGGGCTTGAGGATCTTTTTTAGGCTCTTCATCAGTGTCTTTTGTTTGTCTGAGTTTCCATGTTGGACATGGAGGATACGAGTCTCATACCTGTAGATAATGTGTATTTAAAAAAAAAGAGAAAAGCTTGTATATAGTGGTTGTATTCTAAAACCAACTTTATTATTAGGGTCTACTTCTGTTCCCACTGAGTTTAGGAATTCTGTGTTTACTTTGCTGCTGTTAGGTTTTTCTTGGTTGCTGTGCAGTAAGGCATAGATGATGTTTTACAGCCCTGAGCAGAAGAACTTGAGGGTGCTGATGGATGGGAAGCTCAACGTGAGCCAACAATGTGCGCTTGTAGCCCAGAAAGCCAACTGTATCCTGGGCTGCATCAGAAGAAATGCGACCAGCAGGTCGAGGGAGGTGATTCTCCCCCTCTACTCTGCTGTCATGAGACCTGACCTGGAGTCCTGCATTCAGTTCTGAAGTCCTCAGCACAGGAAGGGCATGGATCTGTTCAAGCAAGTCCAGAGCAGGGCCGTGAAGATGATCAGAGAGCTGGAGCACCGCCCACACAAAGAAAGGTGGAGAGAGTTGAGGTTGTTCAGTCTGGAGAAGAGAAGGCTCTGGGGAGACCTTCTAGTAGCCTTCCAGTACATAAAAGGGGGTTACAGGAAAGCTGGGGAGGGGCTGTTTATCAGGTAGTACAGGGATAGAACGAGGGGGAATGGTTTTGAGCTGAAAGAGGTGAGATTTAGATTAGATATTAGGAAGACTTTTTTTTTGCTCTGAGGGTGGTGAGGCACTGGCACAGATTGCCCAGAGAAGTGATGGCTGCCCCATCCCTGGAGGTGTTCAAGACCAGGTTGGATGAGGCTTTGAGCAACTTGGTGTAGTAGAAGGTGTCCCTTCCCATGGCAGGGGTTTGAACTGGATGATCTTTAAGGTCTCTTCCAACACAAATCATTCCATGATTCTGTGGTCATATTGGGCAGGTACTGACAGCTGAGAAAAGCGCTGCTTTCTGCTGTTCCATCTTCTGTTCCACACCGTGTGGTACCACTGCTGAAGAAGGGACTTAAACTTAATTTAAAACGTTTTAGCCTAACACAGTGTTTCAGTGCTTGTCTGTCCAAAGATAATCACATTGATCCAAGCCAAGTAAGAAGTGGGGAAAACAATTCTGGAGGAAGAAGTGCTTCTATGAAGTTAGAGATGTTTGGAATGAAACAGGTCATGTGTGGTTCTTGTCTGCGTTTCACTAAAGAGGAATTCTCAAAAGCAGGTTAATTGTATAGGTTTGATGTCTGCTTCTTTCTGTTAGAAAAATAACACATGATGCTGTTGTGTAGCTTTGTGTCAGGACCCGGGTTATGTGGTACAAATGTCTTGCAGCTGGAGGAGTTCTTAGCAATGTGTCTGTAGGGCAGCAAAATAAAGAGAAGAATTACTCAAAACAGGATCGGGTTGTTTTTATTGATTGAAGAGGTTGTGGCTCCCATACTTGGTGAAGCTGACATCGGCTCCACATCTGCTGGCTTTTCTTGCACAATGCAGCTGTCATTGCAAAGCTGCTTGCCCACGACTGCACAGGTTTGAAATAGATACTTCATGAAGAGTCTGGGGACCCCAAACACAAGCCAACATCAGCCATCTTCCACAGGTGGCAATATTGTCCACGTTCTTCTAGATTTAAATCTTCTAATATGCAGTTCAATTTGCTGGTATGTCCTGTTCTTCTTTAAAACAAACCAACTCATTGCAATGGGTTTATGGAGAACTTTGGAGGAAAAAGAACAGGAAAAAAACCCTATTCTTTGGATCCTGAATATATTGTTCCTCAATTTTCTAAGACTTCACTGGAGTCAGGAGAATCCATGTGAAGGAATAATTTCTGATTTTGATTTGTTTTCATTAAATTTAATGTATTACGCTGGGCAGTGGGATGAATGATTATCCCTTTCTGCAAAGTCTATTAATCCATTTGCTAATAAAATATTTTTGAATAATTATTCAGTCTAGCTATTGAATGTAAAGTTATGCATAATCTGAAGTGATTTCCTGTGTTGAGTCTTTGTAGTCTGTGTTTGCAGTAGGCTTTAGTGATGTGTCTGCCACACCACATCATCACTCCTGTTTTGAAAGGAATAAAACCCATCTCACAAAACTATTATGCTTGAAGAGGCTTCAGGAGTCCCTTCCAGGGCTGCAGTATGAGTGGTGGTGTTGTCACCACCCTTCTTTCCCCTCGTGTTTTTGCAGGCATCACTGCTTTGGTTAGAAGCAAGAGGAGGAAATCCATCTTCTAAACACAATGGGAGCTGTGTGTAAATCAATGTGTGGGTGCAGCTTTACTGATTAATTTGCTTTTGCTGGTACCAGCTTATTCCACTTTGGAGAATGTGTTTGTTCCAGGTCAGCATTAGAACTCCTAGCAGGGAGGTGCACTCCTGCTGACAGAGTTTGGTAGGATAGCACAGTATCCAGACCTTCATCTACAGGTAAGCTTTAGATCTGCATCCAGCCCAGGATGGATGCCAGGCTTGGCATCTCGCTGACTGCCCATGGGTTTTGGTCCATGGGCTGGCTCTGTTCTGTTCTTGTTATCCTACTCCATAATGGAGCCAAATCGTTTTTTACAGATGTCTGAAATGTAGTTGTTTGCAGATCAGAGTTACTCATTAGGAGCTGCCAGCGTGATAGCATTTCTACAGTGCTATCCTCAGAGTTGTATCCCTGCAGTATCTTCTCCATGGGATACACAGTTTCTCCACCCTTTCCTATGAACTGCAAATTCATATTTCTTTTTTTTCTGAAGTCTTAAATTGGGATGAGGCTTTAAGCAAACTGGTCCAGTGGAAGATGTCCCTGCCCGTGGCAAGGGGGGGTTGGAACTGGGTAATCTTTAAGGTTCCTTGCAACCCAAACCATTCTATCATGTAAGTTTAACTAATCTGACATATATCTAGTTTGAAATAAATATTCATAAGAAAGATGGGTGTTTTTTTCTATGGAGGTACACCTTAAATGGTATTGGGTATATTTTATGTATTTGAATTCAACAAATTTGAGATAGTTATTTTTGCTTCAGCACTGTGTACTAGAAAGCATAATGCAATGTCAGTAAATGGAGGGCATTTTAAGACCAGTTGGTGAAGAGTTGAGCATGGTCTGTAGAATAATATTGAAGATAAAATAGTAATCTGGTTTTGTTACATCATAGGTATTATTTTAGAATGTGTTCCATGGAAAATACTATGATTAGTATTTAATTTTCATCTTGCAGATACTTGAAGATATGCTGTATGGCTCACTACATATTTCTAGGTGGTTTAAGAGATTTTCTAAAATGACACTGAAAAATGCAGTGGTGGGTTCAGATGTCTGTTCTTTCTTGGGTATTATTGGTTTTTTGCTGTCCTCAATTGCATAGTACCACTAAGTATGTTTTCATAGTGGTGGATCTTAAAAAAAAAGATCAGAAAAGGTTAGTTTTTGTTACAATTTTAATGTGTTGGGTTTTTTTTTAATGAGGGGAGCTCTATTTTGAACAGATTAAATTTTGTTCACAATCCTAAAATTGCATTAGCGGTTAAAATGCAAATCCAGATTTGTGCATTGCCGATTGCGGTAGATTTCATGAAGCATTAAGCAACTGAACACAGTCAGTGCTTATTTAGTGAGGTCTCCTGACCCTTGGTGACACTGGGTTTCCTTTTGTTATGATTTACTTGAAGCTGTGTTGTTCAGTTTTGAGGACTCAGGAATATGATGGAGAATTAGAGCTTTCTGTTTCTGTTGCAATGCATAATTATTGCTGTGGTTCTGATGTAAATGAACTGAATAGAACTTTCTCTTCAATGTTGATTGGTAATAGGCATTAATTAATAGCCAAAATATAATTAATGCATCTCTTTGATGTAATTCATGTGTTTGTAGTATTGTGGAACCGTGTGTTTTTAATTAAGTTTATCTGACCAAGAATTCAAATGTTTCTGATCTACAGTAAAACTTGGATTAAATTTCTAATTTAATTCTTAACAGTACGGTTCATGAATCCTATACAATTCATTTTGTTTTGCAAGACTGAATATTTCACATTCAGATTTAATATTCTATTAGTTTTTTAATCTTTTGAATGTACTTAATCACTAGCGAAGTGGATCATCTTACAAGCAAAATAATTTTGTACGTTCCAAATAAGAGTAGGTAGTTTGAGGTGTTGATGAAGTATTTTTAGCATGTTTGATATCTTGAATTTTGACCCTTAGCTAGCATGTAGCCTCCTTTATAAACTGATATAAAGATTGTTTCTACGATACACAGACTTTCTTTGTGTTGCTGTACAGAATTTCTTTGAGTTGCCGTGTAAGAACAGTTACTGTGCTGTTTGAATTTTAGAAATATGGGGAAACTGTAACTAAAATTCAATGAAAGATACAGCTTTATGAGCTAAAATGGAATGTTCTTCGATATGAAATATATGGCTGTCATAGTAAAGGTAGATTCACTCTTGCCACAGACTTCGATGCCGTTACCAACTGGTGTGGCAGTACTTAGGAAAAACATGAGATTTTGACAAAGAATTGATTACTAAATTACAGTGCTCCATATATAACAAAACTGAACTGCAGTCTTGCCGTTTCTGCCTGGTGGAAGTCACTGGGGGTTCGAGGGATGGGATTCTCCCAGCTGCAGGTACCTGCAGTGTTGCAGACGTGCTGTGGTCACCCATAGGTTCCCATCAGAGTCACCAGAAAGAGGTGGGGGCGTGTAGGGTGAGAATCATCTGACACTTCCATTCCATGCAGCGAGTTGCCCTCTGCAAGCACCGGTCTGCTTTTGATGGCTATGCAGGGAGCTCAGGGTGGTTCAGCACAGGCAGAGTGATGTGTGTTTCAGAGGAGTCACCCCAGGAACATGCTTGAGTAGCTGAATCAAACCTCCGTTTCCATGAAAGTTTGCTTGCTTTCTTTCCCCCTGTTTCTGACTTGGTGCGGTTGTGTCCATGTTATGTCAGGAATGTTATGCTCTTATGTCTTGGATGGGAACAAGGACTCCCATCCATCTCTAGGGTGGCAGGTGCAGGTTTCTGCTCAGCTCCATCACCCTGTTAGAGGCTGTTGATCCTTTTGATCTTCTGAGTTGTCCATCTAACTGAAATCAAGTAAAAAACCTGGGATTGCAAAGTCTTGCCCTGTAAGCTCTTTAATGGAGCAATATTCACTTTAACCCAAGTGCAGAGCAGTTGCTAACATGAACAGTTCAGCTGGAGTATTTTTTTTGCAAGCACTTTTTCCGAGGGAGGACAGTGATAGGAAGTTGATTTTTAAAGTGCGTATTGTCCATATTCCCTTTCCGGTGCAGGCACAGCTAAACTTCTAGAAGGCACCTGAGCACCAGTGTGTGCACGCTGTGGACTGTACCATTTGGGCAGCGTTGGCACTTTTAAAACACAATGTTTACATGTAATTAGGCTTTTAGGTTGCTGGCAACCTTTTTCTTTTGGGTCTGTTGTGCCTGCTTCAGTATTGAGCTGTCTGAGCAGCCATAGGTTGCTGCCTCCCCAGCTCTGCAAGCAGAAGGCTTTAAACTGGAAGTGAGAAGATTTAGATCAGACATTAGGAAGAAATTATTCACAATGAGAGTGGCGAGACACTGGCAGAGGTTGCCCAGGGAAGTTGTGGATGCTCCCTCCCTGGAGGTGTTCAAGGCCAGCTTGGATGGAATCTTGAGCAGCCTGGTCTGGTGGGAGGTGTCCGTGCTGATGTCAGGGAGCTTGGAACTGGATGATCTTTAAGGCCCTTCCAACGCAAACCATTCTATGATATGAGCCTGTCCTCGTCTGCTCGAGGGTGAGATGTTGGCTCATCTTCGCCTTCATCAGCAGATTGAGCTAAGCTGACTGGGCCCTGCATGGAGTAGGGAGGTCTTGTCTGTTATCCTTGTGGCCAGAAATTGGTTTAGGGTAGCCCTGTTTCCAGTCAGTGCAGTGTTAGCAAAATACCTATTTACAGTCTGAGATGAATATATGTTTGGATGAGTTGTTGATTCGAGGTGGGAGGAAGCTATTTCATTTTTCGTAGTGCTCATTATTGTGTGGACCCAAATTCAGAGGCGTAAATGTGTTTAGACTTGCCCCTTTGAGCAGTTATGCATGTGTGAATAGCTGGGACTATTAGTATGCATGAGGTTATTCCCTATCATCTGTGTGATTCTGCTGCTGAATGTCATTCTTGACAAGGTAAACCTATACTTTTAATCTCTTTCTTCTTATCCTGGTATTCACTGTTACGTACTCTCACAAACTTAGAATTAGGAAGCACATTGTCCTTTAATATTCTAACTCATAAATTGAAAATGAAGTTATTTATTTTGATGGCTGTCTCTTACACAGGTTTCAAGGAAGTATTCCACAGATTTTAATGTGTATGAGCAACTTCAGCGGGTTTTTTTCTTGTCCACCTTAGCACTGTCTTCTTGTTTTGCCATATTTCTCATGACAGAGTTGTATAATACCTCACCGTGATAGGAACTGTATGAATAGTGATAATAATCAATTGCTTTAAAAGAGCTTGTAGGGATGCCATATGGTGCGTATTATTACATGTGTACAATAACATATTAACGTTTGATACCACAGCATAACAGGAGAGCACCTCAGTGAAAAATCAGTGGGTTTTTATAATGATTTATTTGTGGCAGGCTTGCAGGAAAGAACACTTTGTTAATTACCATTGGCTGGGTTTTTTCTTTTTTTAATTGTTTATTTATATTCCTTTTGTTTCACACACTTCTCAGACTGGTTACTGCTGTGATTGTCAGGAGTTCAGGCTCTAAAGTTGACTAAGGCCATCGGTTCTTTCCAAGTGTGATTTGAAGTGTGAAAGGGGACGTTACCATCTCAAACTGCTGTCTCCATTTGATGCAATAAAGTTTAGGGATATAGTTTGCTTTTGTTAAGGTTGCTTGCTTTCAATTTGTATTATGCTTTGATCATAAAACTCATTTTGTTCTAATTAACCATCCCTTTCAGGTGAATATTTGTTCTAGCGTATGTTTCAATGAGAACCTAAACATTTCCCACCTTCCTCTCACTCAGTGAACTAATTGACTCAAGTTAACATAGAAATGCCTATGCCTGCATGTGCTTTGCTTTTCAGATTTTTTTTGTTGCTTGCTTTTTTCCTTTTCTTTTTCTTTTTTTTCTTTTGTGTTGCGAAGTTTTATACATCTATTTTCTCACCTACCGTATCCTAGGGGGCTTGGAGTACCAATAATACAGTCAGCCCACCTTCCTGGTCCCCAGACATTTCAGAAGGTCGGGACATTTTTAAATCCAGACAGCTTCCTGGCAGTGCCATTTGGAGCATCAAAGTGGTAAATAATTTGAATTTATTTTCATGTATCCATTGCTATCTTTCTGCTGTAGAGACTAGTGATGAAATACTGTATCTCACAACTGAATTAATCTTCCATTCTATTCCTATTGAAAGCCTCTGAAACTTACTGGAACTCTGGAGTTTTCAGGTTAAAAAATGTATCCTTTCCAGAGTGTGCAGTGTGATGGCATTGCCCTGATTTTCAGTGGCAAAGAACAGCTTGTATTACCCATTTTTGTGTGTGTTAAGTACTTCACTTTTTTTGGTTGGCTTTATGTAGCTGTCAGAATAAATTACCTGAGAAGGAGAATATCCTTAAGCCTGGCAGTAAGGTAAGCCAGGCACGGAATGGAGCAGAGACCTGAAGGGTGGCTCAAATTTGTTGCTGTGGAGAAATCTTGCAGAGTGGATTCAAAGTGACATTGTTTTTAGCTTATGGGAAAATAAATAACAACTTTCCTACCTGATTAGATGGACCAAAGCTTAAATTCACTTTGACATTTACCATTGAAAACACCTGAAGAAACAAAGTGGAGTTACAATTTTTAAATAAAGGCAAGAAAGTGGACTGATAACACTCTCACAAGTAGCTGTAGCTTCCCAATGATTTATTTTCATCTCACTTTAACTCTCATGCTAATTTTATTTTAATTTGACATTAGCTTAGCTTTTGCTGCTTCAGGCATTAATTTTCAGCTTAATATTCAGCATTAACGTTGATACAAGTATGTGCTTGTTCCTGTTACTAGTTGTGTGAAAATAACAATACTGATACCTGGTCTGAAACAGACAAAATAAGAAACGTGCCAGAAGAGTTCACATTTTTTAAAAAATTGATGCTTGTATATCCCGTGTGTGCCTATCTATTAACTCCATATATAAGGACAGTATTTTTTTATTTCACCTTAATATATGTAAGCACTTAGGCCATCAGTAGCATCCCTCCTTCCTTTCACTTCCTAAAATAGCATTGTGTTACATTGCTGGTTTCCATCCAGTGAACTCCTGTCCCTGTCAGCAGAGACTGTTCATGTCTGTTGGTGACTCTGTCACCAAGGAGATTTGTGGTCCTGTCAACATTGTTTTATTGAGTAAATGTTTTGTTTTGGTATTAAATGTAGCTTCCAGCAAACATTTGGATACAGACATGGTATCTAGATACTCTGTGGGTGGAGTCAGGCTGTACTAGGAGCCGAGATTATTCACAAATTTGAAATACAATAAATAATTTTATTGATTATTTCATAGTAAGATAGGTCCTTATTTGAGTATATACACCATAATTATTATCATTTATACAGACTGGAGCCTCTGAAATGTGTTGTAAAGGTGTCTGACACACTAGCCAGAACTTGGTAACATTTACAATATGTTCATTTTTCGCTCTGGAATATTATATTAAGGAGGATTAGGGATCCTCTTTGTATTTAGTTCATTTTGAAATTTAAAAAAAAAAAAGAATGTCATGAAACTCAAACTAAGTTACAGTATTAATAACAAGTAGATATTATTAAATACATACTTGCTTTTCCACAGTTACTTGTAGTAACAGTATTCACATACTGTGAATACTCCAGAGCACACAGTGCTGCAACTGTATGTCTGCATCTAAAATAAGGAAGGGGGAAAAGAAACTGCCTGTAAAAGAAGTGGATATTTTGTGAGGAAAACATGGTATTCTGGGAATTGTTGATCTGAGTGTAATTGACATAATTGATAGAAAAGGCTCTCTCTGTATATGCTGAATTAAGAGTTTGGTGGAGCCAGCTCCTGTGTTGCTTTGGGAGCAGGATTGAGTCTTAATAAATTCCAGTGTTTGTCTGATTATTCATAGCATAACAAAAGCTTCTATGATTGCAAGTAATCAAGTGTCCAGACCCTATTCAGGAGCTCCAGGACTGTCTGAGCTGACTGTTCAAAAAAGAAAAGAAAAATGAATCACAGAATAGAGGATATTTTTTTGGGGTACTTTGCAACTGTGGAAAAAAAAAAGCCTATTTCCATATTTCAAGTTATGCCTGAGCAGAAAATATACATTTCTGATTTTGGCTGCTCTCTCACTAATGGTAGAGGTGATGCTATTATGTCATGTAAATGGTTAAAGGTCTTTCAGAATGACTTAATGACTATGGCCTAGTTTGCTCATACTCACTTAAAATCAGAGTGGGGTTTTACTTATGTTTTTCCCTAGATGAACTGAACAAATTTGAATCCCACAAACAAAGAACTTCAGATTGCGTTTAAATTATTATCTTGTATTGAATAGGGCCGTGGATCAGGATTCCCGGGGAAGCGGAGGCCACGTGGTGCAGGTCTTTCCGGAAGAGGTGGCAGAGGTAGATCAAAACTGAAGAACGGAGTCGGGACTGTAGTCATTCCAGGGGTAAGAACATTTATTTTGAAGTCATACCGCAGTCTGTTAATGTAATATAATTTTATTCAGCTATAGTTCTTATATTTAAATACTGTCTAAAACCAAAGAGCACTAAAAAGCAGAGATATTTGATAACGCCTGGCTATTTTGAAGCATTTGTAATGAAGAACCAAAGCACTGTAGCTTAATGGACCTGAAGCAATTTTATGCTGCTCTTGCCACTTAAAGAGAGAACTGTTGGGAATGTTGGAGCACTTCCATTTCCTCGGGTGGAAAACAGACTGGGTAGAGGCAGCACTCACTGGAGCAGCAGAAAAGAAGAGGGCAAGGCTTATGCGTAAGAATGTAACAATGGCCATAGCAGATGGGAACTGAGGTTCTTTTTCCCCAGCACCCAGCTTTGGTCCCCCAAATAGGAGAGTGGAAACAGAGGAGGCCTGGAGAAGGAGACAATTCTACTGTGCCTTGGGGACCTGCTGAACAGCAGGTGGAATCGTTGTCTTGGGCAGCTTGTGCTGGAGCTTTCTTTCCTGAATTTGTCTCTATTCAACTAAAAAAACTTTTGGGAACGGTGGTAGCCTTTTTTAGTTCTACACCTGATCAGCCTGTTGGTTTAAATTGCTTCCTGCTGGTTCCATTCCCTACTCCTCAGTTCTCTTACAGAAGAGGCAGTGGAGAGATGTTTTCTATTCACCCCCTCCTTCCATGCCACCCAGTTTCTATAGATGTTCATAATTTCTCCTCCTTTTCTTTTTACTCTTTTCTTTGCTAGTCTGGAGAAGCCCAGTATTTTGAGTTGTTCCTTATGTGGAAGCTATTCCATATTTTTGATGTTCCTTTTTTCACTTTTTGGACTTCCGGCTGCTTTTTTATAGCCCAGCACTCCACTTTATGAAGTTTTTGTGCATTTTGGCAGTTGCCTTTCATTTTTTTATTGTTCTGAACATTTTGGTATTGTTGGCAAGCTTTGTCGCTCTGGTCCACACTGGATTTTTGAGACAGCACACAGGTGTGTTGAACACCATGGCCTGTCAGCAGACATGCACTGTCAGGTTCCTGCTAGTGCTGTTTGCCCACATAGGAAACTGATAATTTGTTTTACTCTTTATTTTGTGTCTTGTGACAATACAGGAACCATTCCTTTAATTCTCTGTCAGTTTACATTTATTAAGGAGCAGTTGTAAAGGACTTTGTCAAAAGAATTTAGTAATAAAGTAAGTTATGTCAGTCAGATTTCCCTGTTCGCAGGCTTGCTGACTCTTTCAGAGAGCTTTGGTGGATCATAATTTACTGTAATTAAAGCTTCCTTGGCTCTTTAACAAAATACTATCAACATGGCTGCAGGTTCTCTGTTGTGGTCCGATGTCAGATATTCTGTGGGATGGCAAACAGCTTCCCTCCAGGAACCTTTGAGAAAGTAGTAGTTACATTTGCTGTCTCCCATGCAGCCCTGAAGTGGTTCTAAGCAAGTAGTTGCTCACTGTGATTGATAGTTAAGCTATTTCTTACTCCTTTTAAAACTCTTAAATCTTCAGTAGTCCACAGTCTGCTCTTGTAAGAGGGATTTTGGTATGAAAAACTGTTGGAAATCTGGTCTGAAAAAGACCCATAGTTTTTTTTTTTTCCTGCTGAGGACTTGGCTTCTTTGAGTGTTCCTTTTAAAGTCTTATTAGCAGTCAGCCCTGCAGATTTTGAGAGGCATCCCGTTCGTCATATTCAAAGAGGGACGTACTCATTTTTATGTCTTTAAGTAATTCCTTGCACTCTCTTTAGAGCTGCTTTTTTGTGTTCTTACATACGATCTGTTTGAGCTCATGCAGCACCACACCACTTTTTGCTGCCTGTGTAATAGTTTCTTGGAATACTCAGGTATTTGTGATCTGGGTTTTATAGAGCACACTCAAAATTTTTGTAACTGAACAGTGGATATTGAGTCAGGTAAACTGCTACAAATACAGAATGGACATCATTTCAAGGCCAGGTTGGATGGAGCTTTGAGCAACCTGATCCAGTGGAAGGTGTCCCTGCCCATGATAGGGGGTTGGAACTGGATGGTCTTTAAGGACCCTTTCAGCCCAACTCAAATCATTCTATGGTTCTATCACTCTGCACAGTTGCTTATAGAAATTGGATTATTTGACTCATCAGGTAAATGGCAGCTGGATCACAGCTGACCTTAAGCAAGCATCTAAATTGCATTGATTCAGTCCTTCAAATCCTGCTCTTTTGTATATGTAAGCAATTCCAAGAACTTTGTTGAACCTGTATAGATCCATGCAAGGAAAGATCTCTCCCTGAATGTATCAAGAGGTGTTTTGTGTGTTTTTTGGTTAATTAGTTAGTTACAGCTGCAGTGCTCTCATCCATACAGTAATTAGAATGGATTAACAATTTACTCCCTTATAGCTGTTTCTCAGTAAACACTGATTTTCAGCAACAGTGCATCAGGAGGATTCCTGTAGCTGTTGTAATGGTATTTAATTTTTGTCTCTGCAGTAAGATTTGTATTTGTAAAATATTTAAATTATTATTTACAAAAAAACTTATCTGTGTAAGACTTAAACTGTCTTTAAAATAATCCACATTTATAAAATAAAAACAGCTGGTAAAACAAAGTTACATTTCTCTCGCCTGCATTTGTTCTTTAATATAGAACTGTGTGCACTTATCTTCTAGACTTCCATGGTTACTACTGGTTCAGAGAGTGACTAGTAAGGCCTGTTAATTTAATTTATGGGTAGCACATTCTGCATAGCAAAACTTGCATGGAAGGCAGAACACAGTTGAAGTCTTATTTTCTCGGTTTTCTTCCTGAGAAGCTCTGTATCCCTGTATACGCTGAACTGATAAAGGGCAGGTCAGAGTAACAATTTCTTGATCAAAGGGAGAACAACTGTCTGCAGTGAGACCTCATGGATTGCAATCAAAACAAATTTTATGGTCAGGATAGATAAGCCTCATAAAGAAACTGCTTAGTGAGAGGATCCTAACTATTGAAACTTTAAAACTCTTGCTTGTTCCTTTAACATACCTGGAACATTAGCAAAACCACATTTTAGGCAATACCGGACAAATTAAAAATTACAAATTTCCGCAATTGCTCCTTGAATTAATAATCTAAAGTACATTGCTACAGTTCACTTTTTTCAGTGTTTGTATGTTGGGAGTAGAGAGGTCACAATATTCCAATTTCTGGTTAGTGGTTTTCTTTCTATTTCCATTTTAAAACACAATGGGATAACGTGTAAAGGTGAACAAAGGAGAGGAAGAGAATGTGCCTATAAAAATGAATTAGTGGTGATGCTTGTGCTGATGTGAAAATGTGAATTAATGTAATAATTTCTGATAAAGCTTTCTGTGAAAGTTAATACTGGATGAATAAATATTTGCAATGCTTGTGTTCTCTGGTGCTATTAAAAATTAATATATTTAGAAAACAAGTTTCGTCTTGTCTCATGTCTTGAAAAATGTGATGTGCTTACTATTAATGTGGTGTGTTTTTTTAATAGGTCACAAGTATGGATATTTCGTCTAACAAGGATGAGGAGGAGAATTCCATGCATAATACAGTCGTCCTCTTCTCTAATAGTGACAAGTTCACTCTCCATCAGGTTAGGATAACTGTTGTTGGGTTTTCATTTTATTTCTCTGCTTTTAATAAGAAAAAGGTAAATGAATGTCCCTGTTTGCAGTTAAATTATACCGTGAGCTAGTTGGATTTCAGAGTTACGTGTTTTCAGAATTTAATATCTGGCATATGTTGAAAAATGTACTGTTTTCTGTCATTTCAGGATATGTGCGTGGTCTGTGGGAGTTTTGGCCAGGGTGCTGAGGGCAGGTTGCTTGCCTGTTCTCAATGCGGTCAGTGTTACCATCCATACTGTGTCAGTATTAAGGTGAGTGCTGTTGTTACGTAAAAAAATTACTTGATCATGCTTTTTTCATATTGTATTTTAGTAGCATTATGCTGCCTTTGGTTTTGTAGTAATTAGGGGAGTCATTAACTTGTTAGATATTCATCAGCTAATGTGACCATTATTTGTATGCGCCTTGTGAAAGACTTTAATTAAATGTCATTTTATAGTGTGCATTGCCTCAAGAGAAATCAACCTTTTTGTAATTTCGTGACCATAAATAGCACTGATTATCCAGCAGTTGGTTAAAATAACAGGTGGAGATGCAAGCTTAAAACCTAAGTACAAGCAGAATTAAAAACAAAGAAAAAAAAATGATACTGCATCTTCATTTACTGGGGGTATAAGGTTTAGTTGACTCAATTTGTCTGCTGGCTGCCATAATTGACAGCAGTTGGAGTGGTTAATTAATACATTTTACATTCATTAGTCTAGGAGTGAATGTGTGAAAATTAAATTTGAATGGTATGAGATGACTTAGCAAGCATATAATAAGCTCTTTACTGCCATATATACACCAGACACTCTCTATTATATAAGTACTTCTATGTAAAATTGGGATTTTTTTAAACATGTCACAAAACTTTGCTTTAGATGTACTTTACTAAATGTCATATGCATATTTCATGCAACTATAATTTGGCTTTGCGTTTATATACCACTCTTACAGTATATATTAATTACAATAAATTAGTTGTTTGCTCCAGATGATGACACCCCACCTTCCCCCACCCCCATGCTGGTTATCACGGATAATTTAGGAAAGACATAGGATTTGTAGTGACATGGATCCTGACTTTACTACAGTTAAAAAAAACCACCTATGTGTTCTCCTTTATTCCTACAGGACCCGCTACTCCTGTAAGGAGTAAACTGTCCTATGTGTAGATCAAGTGCAGTTTATATTCTGTGGTGTGCTAGTTTTGCCAAAGAAATGATATTCTGGAACAGTATCAGGTGTCAGTAATTGCAGTTACTTTCTTTTTAATCCATTCCCATTTATTGAAGCTTCAGAAAGTCTAACTGGTGAACAGCTACTTGTGATGTAGATGGTGTGCATGGAAGAGCGTCCTGTGCTCCACCAGCCAGACCTTCATTTATACAACGATCGTACTGCATAAAGCAGTTTTCAATTAATTTTCACCTTCCCGTTTGCAGATTACTAAAGTGGTGCTTAGCAAAGGTTGGAGATGCCTGGAGTGCACCGTGTGTGAAGCCTGTGGGAAGGCGACAGATCCAGGAAGATTGCTTCTCTGCGATGACTGCGACATCAGCTACCACACGTACTGCTTGGATCCACCCCTGCAGACGGTGCCAAAGGGAGGCTGGAAGTGCAAATGGTGTGTTCTGGGGCCAGAAATATGGACTGGTGGCTTCTTTATTTTCTTTTTGCCTCTTCGTATTTGCAATATCAATTGAATTGTAATGATGTTTTAATTGTACTTCAGCCAGGTGTATTAAACAAAGTGAACAAAATAATTTGTTTCATCAAATTATCAATTTAATAGGGAAATTGTTATCTCCTCTGAATACTGTTTTTTTATGCCAAAACCCAAGAAAGTAGAGTAAATTTTTCTTTTGAAAAAGCCAAAAAAAGTCAAATTTACATTCATTGGAGCGTTCATTCCAGCGTTAGGTTGGAAAACTGACTGAGTGCTTCACTAGATCATTCTCAGAATAAACCCCTCTGAAACCCATTCGGTTTTACCCGGGCAAAACACAAACAGACTAGACTTCTCACATGGTTAAGTCTCCTTATATCAAAGTGAATGGCATCTGGAAGCAAGTAGTGTTTTGACCTGTTGAGCTCTTATGGACACCCATCTGCATGTTTTGCAGATTGAAGAGAATTCTTACTTAGGAACTGCCCTTTAACAGTATAAAGAATACTAGCAATGTCCAAAGTCTAAATAATAGAATTTTCTGCCCATTAAAATATTGTTTGACCTGAAATGAGTTCCACCCACCAGAATAGTTAGTGGTGTAAAACTTGATTACTCACCCAGTTCTGAGCAGGAGGGTTTTAAAGCCACAAGATAATTTTCCTGTGAACTGGAAGTAATGGATCATTTTATCTGTTCTGCAGGTGTGTTTGGTGCAGACACTGCGGAGCAACGTCTCCAGGTTTAAGATGCGAATGGCAAAATAATTACACACAGTGTGCTCCCTGTGCAAGTTTGTCTGCCTGCCCAATCTGCTACCGCACCTACAGGGATGAAGAGCTTATAATTCAATGCAGACAATGTGATCGGTAAGGATTTCTCATATTTTACAGGGTTTTCCTGTTTAAAGTTTATTTTAATTCCCCCAATGTAAAAGCATAGAGATGAAGGCAATGATCTTGTGGTAAAGAGCACTGAGTTGAGTCTGAGAAGTCTCTATTAGTTCATTCTTAATTGTACCACAGACTTAACTGTACAACTCCGGGCAAATTGTTAAATCACTCTGTGCCTCATTTCCTCTTCCTCTGTCAAAATAAAACTAGTTTACCTTGCAAGACTGTTGTTGTGAGGCTAAATGTAGCTAAATCTACATCATATCAAGTAAATAGTTAAAATGATTGCAATATATAGAGAAAATTATAACACTAAGACATATTTGCTTCTGGGACATTGTTTTATAGAGATTTCCTTCCTGTGAAGGGAAGTAGGTGATCTGATACTGTTTATACAGCACACACCACTGTAGGGGAGTGCTGTGTGCAGAGAACCTGATAAATCATTTCTCCCTAAAAGAATTTAAACAAGTATTTCGCATTTACTTGGACCACGTATTGATATTTGGGTCTCCTAAAACACCACATATTTCCTTTAAATTGTATTTTCTCCCCCACTTAATTTCTAGATGGATGCATGCAATCTGTCAGAACTTAAACACAGAGGAGGAAGTGGAAAACATAGCTGATATGGGTTTTGACTGTACCATTTGTAGGCCATACATACCACCAACAAACGGTAAGAAGACAATTGAAACCAATAGCAGGACTGCACACTGCAATAAATAGGTTTGGGAATGTGTTATCATTCTTTTCTCTGGGAGAGATTGGGCTCATGGTAGAAGCAAGATTTTTTGTGTTTATTTTAAGGGCCTTCTGGAAGTGTTCTCAGCTCTTTGCCCCAGTGACTGGTTGCAAGGGCAAAGGAGGCACAGCGGGGGAACTCTGGGTAGATTTATTGAAGATAATTTGGATAAACTACTAAAAGCACTTGGTATTGAAATGGTAAAAGGCATCTCACTTTGTGAAGTGGGGGGAAGAAAGCCCAGTTCTCTAAAGTTAAGTGCAGAAGAATCCGAGAATCAATTCCAAGCAGAAAAACTTTTTATGTCTCAATATTTTGAGGCTGGCTGAAGCAGCAGTATCTGTAGCAACAGTCTATTTATCCCCCTCCTCCCTCTTGTTTTACTAATGCCACTCCATCAGCTCTCCCAGTATTTAAGACTGGTGCTTCCCTCCCTGGCTGCAGTATCTAAAAGAATTTGTTGTTTCCTGCTCATGATTTGCCACGTTGTTATTTAAAGTGTGTAGTTCTTTGCTGTTCTGTGCTCATGTTGTCAGTGAATATAAGTACCAGCTCTTTGTTAGGCTGTATTGCACAGCTCTGTGGCACAGAGGAGCTGAGGTTATTGCCATTTTCTCTTAAAGCACAGCTACAGCATCTGTTTCTGTGGGCTGGTGCTGGTTAACAGTACTGGTTAATGTTAATGTGAGTGCCTCTTACATAATTTATGGTCTTTGCTACAAGGATGGTATCCCAGGTCTCTGCCTGTCAGCTCAGGGGAGTTTCTGCTTCACCCTGCTACTTTATCAGAGCATTGACACCTACACCCATTTTTAGCATGATAGCTAAAATAAATAGTCTTCACATTAACCCTTTGTTGGGGTACCACAAGAGTATGGTAGGAGGAAGGTACAAGGACTAAGCAAATGTTTCAAGAAATATTCATATCCACCAAGAAGATGTAAGATTGGCTTTCCTGGTCAAGGTTGAAGATACCATGAGGCTTGTGTTCCAGAGGTCTGTCAAGAAAAGTTCAATAGAGCACCTAATGCCCTTTTGGACTGGCGTGTCCTCGTAACAGCGTGACCGTAATTGTAACTTGCTGACATGACCTTGGAGGTCTATTTACTCCCTTGTCAAATACATGTGGTTGTGGAACACTTCCAAGTATCCCTCTTTTATCACTATGAGAAGTAAGAATGGCTTAAGCCTATGAATTGCTACAACGCACTTTGTTTTTAAGGTCTGCTTTCACAAATTCAAAAAGAAAGAGGTTTTGCAAGTGGGAAGAACAAGAAACTTATAAATACAACACAGATTTTCTTTTATTTTGATAATAAGCTTTGGCCAGTTAAAACAAAAAGGTCCAAGTAAAGTACTGCCTCTCCCTTTCTCTTCTGAGCTGGCAGAGTTACATTTTAGAGGTAATTAAAGCCCATAATATATGAGACAGCAACTTCACAAGCTTTGATTAGAGGTGTTTCACTGCCAGACATAAGCTGAGTTAGTCCTTCCTGTACTCCTTTGTGAAGCTGTGCTGCCTAGGTTTGTCTTCTGAGGAATAGGAACAAGTTCAACAAGACCTGTTAGGGAGTTCCTAAGCTTTCTTTGCAGAGGTTTTTTTCACCTTTTTTAATAAGACAAGTTTCTCTGCTTATTCTTTCATGTTTTGACTCACTGTATATAAAACCTGTATAACACGTGTGCCTTTTCACAGTTGCATGTCTGAATGTGTCATTTGATGCATGTTAATGGAAATACTTGCATGTACTTTTATATGAAATATTTTGGTCTTTTATTAATTCTGCTACAGCTCGTTTGAAAATTCCCCATTTTTTTTTTTGTTTCAAAGTGAGACCAATTAATATTTGATGAACTTAGAGAAACAAATCTTAGTTAAGTCGAAAGCTTCTTAAAATGTACCATGTTGTGGGTTTCTATTGGGATGATCCTTGCTCTTTCCATGCGCTGTATCACAGAAGGTATTAATGTGTTGCAAGAATTATTACAAGCTTTTTAACTACCTTCTTTGTAGAAGAAGCAAGAGTCCCTCACTAGTAGTTCACCAATACATTGTAGATTTGCTGTTGGTAAAGAGTAAATACTTCCAGCATGTAGGTATTAAGAAAGAGCTTCCATTTTTCTCACTTCTGAAAATGGGAACTTTTACATTTGTCAGCGCTCTTCCCTATCTCATCTTAAGAGCATCAGATGTGTAGCTGATAATCTTACAAAGTCATCTTCTTCAGGAAACAGAAAAAAAAAGATAAATAGGTTTTTTTTTTTCCTTCTTGTGCGTACATAAATAACAAAAGCCAGAATGTGATAAGATTTGTCCCAAAGAAGTATACCTTTAACTTTCATTACTCGGTTCTTGTGAAATAATGACCTCTGATCAGTATTTCGTCAGGTACCTTTCAGTGGGATCTCAAGTTATAACACATCTCCAACATATTGCATTGCTTTATAGAAAAGTTTTTCTAATTTAGATTGCTTGAGTATTGCCACGACTGAGTACTGGCAGCCGCTCCAGGTAGCAGCAGCTTTTACTCTGTGCTACAATGCTGCGTGTTTGGGAGAGGTTTGCCTGTCTCTCATCTCCATTCACTCCTAGACAAGCAATTCTCAACCATCTACCCATCACTTCTGCCTTTTTGTCGTTTGCCTTTGTCAGATGCTTCATCTGCAGATTTCATCCCTTCCTCACTTACTCCCATCCTCTCTCCATCCACATACTCCAGCCTCCTTCTCCCTCGGTGCTGTTTTTCTTTCTCTGCCTGGTTTCCTTGAGCTCATGACAGCTGATCTGGTGACAGTTTCTGGTGGGTGTCTGTGAGCCTGTATTCCTCCTGGGGCTCGTGTCAGCCTGCCCACAGAGGCAGTGAGGAGTCGGTATCGCCTACTAACTCAGACATGCTCAGTGCATCAGTGATGTACTTATTATGGCTGGGAGCTTCTGTTGTGCAATATTCATGGAACTGAATTAAATTTCTCTTCATTCTGAAACTTAGTTCAATATGCTTTACAAATACAGGGTACAAATGCAACATAATACTGTATGTTGAAAAAATAACTTTTCAATTTTTTTATTATTTGGCACGTTTCTTATGTTGGCTGTTCTGTTCTTGTTAAGTGACTGTGCTGACAAAGAAATCCCTGCGTTGTGCATACATTTATGCAGGCATCCCAGGTGCTCTGTTAGTGGTGTCTTCCTACATCAACCATTTCACTGCTGATTTCATTTCTTCCTAGAACTGGTCTTTTCTATCACAGCCTTACCAATGGCATCTCCCTTTCTTTTTGAAACTGTGACTTCTCATTGTGTTGTGTTCTTTACATTTATTTGTTTTCAACTGAAGCTACTAAATGCTGTACGATATTCAGCATGGTTAAACCCTTTTGCTGTAGTAATTAAACCCTATAACTGTAATAATTTTGGTTAAACTTCAGCTAAATGCCTTAGAATACAATGTCCTTTGTTTGTTCAGTTCTTAAATTTATTTTCCCTTAAAGAGTCTTTCTCTATCAGCGTTCTATTTCTCTGTTATCCATTTTATTGATTGTAATCCTTAATCTGCACTCTAATGAGCTCCTCTTCTGGAATTCTCTTTGATACTGTCTTCAAACACTGTTTGTGCAACTTTTGCAAGTTCGTCTCTGAAGGCCTTGCCTCTGTCCCTATCAGCTTGTTTATTTGACTATTTCAACACTATGCAGTCTCCAAAGTTAAAATTGTTCACAGTCTGGCCTGGACTAGAAGAACGTTCCCTATTGGTTGAGTTTTAAACAAGGATTTCAAATTCTGATTTACAGCTGACTTTCTGAATTTTTTGTTTACCTTTGGTTCCAATTCAATTATTGCTGTCTCTGCCTTAAGACATCTTCTAAATGTTAACCAATTAAATGACCAGATCACGTCTTTTTCCACTTCAAGTAATTCTTACAATCTGCCTTTTTTTCTGTTGTTTCACTTTTGTGCTTTTGAGCATCTTCCATCCTGCAGCTTCTCCCATGTTTTGTTTGTTTTACTCCAGCTCAAAGTCTCTCGCAAAATCTCATTTCCAGTTTCTTTTCTTTGTCTTTCCCTTTCATTCCTGTGCACCAGTTTTTCAGTAATTCTCATAGGCTGTTTGCATTTGCTCATTGCACAGAAGACTGGTTTTCTGTAGGCTGCATCATACACTTCAGTTACACCTTTCATAAGACCTAAAGTTTTTGGACACAGGTTTTCACTTTTCTTTTATTTTTTATATATTCTTAGAAAGCATCCTCTAGATCTTGTGTTCATTACTGTATTTAGCAAAGAATTCAGGTGTTACTTGGAAGCTTTTGTGCTTGTCTGAGTCTTGACTTCCGCATTGTGTGTGAGGTGGTCGGTAGCAGCATATGAACGATCCCCTGACATGAACTTCACAGACGTGCTTTGCCTAAGTGGTCTCAACTTGTGTGACAGATGCAAAGTAAATACTGCAGATGTTTGTCTTGAGTCTTAAATTCAGTGGGGCTAAGATTTCTAGGCAAAAAAAAAGAAGTTATATGGGCTGGAGCACCTTCCACGTGAGGACAGGCTGAGAGAGTTTTGCTTGTTCAGCCTGGAGAAGAGAAGGCTCCAGGAAGATCTTATAGCAGCCTTCCAGTACTTAAAGGAGGCTGCAGGAAAGCTGAGGAGGGGCGCTGTATCAGGGATTGCAGGGACAGGGTGAGGAGGAATGGTTTTAGACTGAAAGAGGGGAGATTGATATTAGGCATTAGGAAGAAGTTATTTCTTGTAAGGGTGATGAGGACAGGTTGCCCAGAGAGGTCATGGATGCCACATCTTTGGCGGTGTTCAAGGCCAGGTTGGATGAGGCTTTGAGCAACCTGATCCAGTGGAACGTGTCCCTGCCCATGGTGGGGGGGTAGGAACTGGAAGATTTTTTTAAGGTTCCTTCCAACCGAAACCATTCTATGATAAGCTTGCCTGTAAGGTAGTGCTAACTGTGCCAAACTAACTGGTTTTCTGATTCTAGTTCTCGGTGTTTGCAAGGTAGAAACTTCTAATTTTCACTTTACTTACTCTGTCTACATAATCTCTGTAAAGTCATTACTAATATTAAAGGTCTGGTGTGCAAATCACAGGTTAGTGAGGCATGATTATAGTTATTATCATTAAGGCAGATGGAAAGAACATTTCCACCCACAACAAGAGTAGCTTAGAGTTGTAGGATGTTTTGGTCATTATTTTTTCAGTCACACCATTCCAGTGCTTCCCTGAAGCACACAAGCTGTAGTTTTTAAATTGAGTTTCTGCTGTTCCATTTATCGATATTCTTATCTTGAATAAGGATTACCTTATCTAACTTCAACAAATCATGTAGCATCTGTTCTCAGATGTATCAGCCTTATTTTGTTTCTCATACATGTTGTATAGAGACCTGAGAGCACAGACAGAGCTGGAATCTTGTGTGTGAAGCTATTGGAGTGTCCCTGTCCTTCCTTGGGGAAATAGCAATTGATAACCAATTCAAAAGGCTCTCCCATTTTTCACACTTAGGTCAGCACAGCTTTGACATGATGGCCAGTGTAGAGGTTACTTTCCAATCCAATGGATCCAGTGTACACATTTGCACTTGTTCCAGTAGAAGGAAATTATTTACCATCGATTTCAGTGTCGTTCCAATGCCATTCTTGGCTCTAGGAAGTTGGAGAACTTCAGTTTGGACCAGGCTTGTTTTGTAGTCACATCTTCTGTGGCACTGAAAAGCACTTTATTTTAAAGGTGCCAGTGGATGTTGCCAACAGTATAAATTAGGGAGTTTAACGAACTATTTGAAGGAGAACTAGCTGATAGTTTCAGTTTAAGTCAAGTCACCATTTTTAAAAGTTGAAATTATTTTCCTTATATTTTTCAGTGCCTTCTTTGGACTGTTGTGATTCATCAGTCGGAGCTCAGATTATTTCAAAATCAAAAGAACTAGGTAAAGAATGTAAATGCTTAATCTTTGATCATTTAGTGTATTTCAAGGGTATATTTTTACTTGAGACAAGAACTTCTTTTTCTATGGTGTTGTAACCCACAGCATTAACTATCCTTCAGTTACCACAGCATGCTTCTCATTTTTTTCCTCGTTCTCTCTTCTTTCTTTCTTTTTGCCTGCCATACCTGCACTATAATAATCACTTTAATTTATGCTTTGATCCTGCAGATGTAGTTGCTTGCCTTAATATTAGTGATAACACAGTGAGGCTGAGCCAAGAATGTACACAAAATTTTACAGGCCAGAGCTGTAGGAGGACACAACTTTTCTGTATTTGTCTGGTTTATGCTAGGGATTTGTAATCTTGACAAGCCTACTCACAAGTCACTTTTTATAATGATAGTACCTAACTGGAGAGCTTCTGTCATGTCAGAAGTTTTTTCCCATTTGACACTGCACTAATACAGTTCTGAGAGAAGGATCTCCCCTGAAATCTTCAGTCTGAAAAAGAGTATGCGATTTTTTTTAAAGCAAATACTCTTTTTTTTTACTTAAACATTAAGAAAGCAGTCATCAGTGAAGAGCTGTGTTCAGAACCAGCTGTGTTTTGAAGTGTGGGATGTCACACAGGTAAATATTTTTAGTTGAAGGGAACAAATGTTAAGTTGTTAATATGTTTTCAAAAATTGTGTTATCAAATCTTTATTGAATTGGTTACAAAGAGCAGAAGCGTCGTTGCAGCCTCTTCATTATTTGGCAATTCCCAGAAAGTTCCCAAAACTCCACTTGCAAGGCTCTGGCACAGGTGACAGCACCTTTCTCTATGGTGAATTAAGGAATGTTAGAATTGATCGATAGACTCAATTGTCATGTAACAACTTAAAGAGGAAGCAGTTACGGGAGGCTTGGGTTATGCCCATAAATTCTAGTTTGATCTTCAGCAGCTTACTTGATTTATCTTGGTTTTTCTCTGCCTATAAAATAGGGCTGATAACTTGCCTGAGTTACCAAAAGTTCTGGGAGGCTTAAGACCAGTAATAGAGATGAAGAAACATTGCTGGGGGCTGGATGAGGGCCTTGGCCGATAGGCAACAGGAACCCAAACTAAGACTTACACAGTTTTCAGTGAGTGTCAGGGATACAGAAATACCCTGCAAGGAACCAGTTGCCATAGTTAAACTGTTCTTTTTAATGGGTCCTTGATGTAAGTTGTTTGTAGCAATATTGATGAGTTGTTGCTGGATTTGCCATCAGACTCTAAGTTATAAAGCTGTAACTGTTACATGTAAGGCAGCGTCAGATAGCTCTGTTTTATTTATACCAATTTTCTCACTCGTGAATCAGCTCCATACTTGTGGACTATTAACTCTTGAAAATGCTATTCCTAAAAATCTTAAGAGTTGTAAATGAAAGAGTTTTATATTGCTGTTATGATTCATTTAACTTTTATAGACCCACCGAAGACATACACCCAGGATGGAGTCTGCTTGACAGAATCCGGCATGTCTCAGTTACAGAGCCTAACTGTTACAGTACCGAGAAGAAAACGGATGAAACCAAAGCTTAAATTGAAGATTATAAATCAGAACAGTGTGGCTGTGCTTCAGACACCCCCAGATGCCCAGTCAGAACACTCAAGAGATGGGGAGATGGATGACAGTAGAGGTAGCGGTCTGCTTTTGGCATGTCTTGTATCCTGGAGTGTTGCAATACATGTGTATATTGCAGATATCCCTGGGAGTTTTTATTATCCTGATACTTGTGTGTTCTGTACAGAATGCTTTATAGAAACTACTTGGACGATAGTTGTGGCTCGTCCATTTCAGGGATTTTTCATGTTGTTCTGTTTATGGGTCACCCATCCCATAGGAAACACCTTTCTAAGGCTGGCAACGATGGAAATAGGAGTTGCCTTTTTGTCTAATCCCTTTGTTGCCGATAGGAAATTTTGTGTACTCACTGAGTACAAATGTATTTTGAGGCTCTGGAATTCAGTGCAAATGCTGTTTGGAAGTAGCTCAGCAAAGCAACATCAAGATCACTGTTAAACTGGTATTTAAAAGGAGGGGGAAAGTGGAGTGAAAAGCTCTTTGCTGAGAGTATTTCTTTTTTTCTGAAAGAAACAAGGTGGGCTGACTTGAGATTCCAAGGAAAACAGTAATTTCCTTGTATTTCCATAGGTGAAATGAACATTTTGTTTGTCCTCATCTCCAAAGTAGATTTTAAGACAGAATTTGAGTTTGGAAGGGAATTCAGGGTGTTGCTCTAGTTCAAGTAGATGACACTGTATGCAGAGCCCTACCAAAGGGTTTCAGATTCCAGGGTGGGGTATCAGTGTAGTACAGGGAGAGAGGAAGATTTAACAATGCTTTTGTGGCCTCCAATGCTGATGACAAATAAAGGGATCTTGGTTAATGTTGCCCACCCAAACACATCCCTTTGTATGGGGATGGCATTTTGGTCAATGATAGAAGCCCTTGGGAGAGCTCCTTCCACCAGAAGTCCAGACATGGAGCAAAGACGCACGCATCCCAGGGCCAACAGCGCTTGTCTCATCTGCTTCCCTCACAGCTGAGGAAGCACAGCAACCCCAGACAGCGGAGACTGAAAGTGGGAGAATCAGAAAAAGATACAGGAACAGCCAGCCCCACTCTTCAAATCCCTGCTCTTCAACACTAGAAACATTAGCCAGCATGTTGCAGTACCATTCTCCTGTCCTTTTTGCCATGGTCTGGCTGTCCATCCTGATAAGTGTGTTGGTAGAATAGGTGTTAATCTGTAGGCTGGGGAAAGGCTTAGTGAAATGACAGGTGTGGAAGTCATTGCATTAGTCAGGCAGGTGTCTGTTAGGAGAGGAACATAGGCACCCACCTCACCACAATCTGAAGTGCTTGCTTTCTGTTTATGCAGCAGTGCCTCGTTGTTAATCAGATTAAATGTATAAGAAGCTTTTTTTAGATATGGAGAGTGTACTTGAGATAACTGGATAGTTTAACCATCAGTGCAGTTTCAGTGTTAACTTGTTGATATAAGTATTGTTCCTGTTGTTTGATTAGCACATTCTTACTGTCAGCTGTTGACTGGAAGTGTATTTTTTTCTAATAATTTCCCTTTATCTGCTTATAAACAGTTGACTAGTTGCTTTTTCCTTCATTTCCTTCAGTATTTGTGGGCTTTGTTACATTATCTTAGCATTATAGTGACTCCTGCCTTTCATCTCATACTTTCATATAGTCCGTCAGTGAGTTATTGAAAGCAATAAAGCTTTTGATTTTGGTTTGAAGGCATCAAGATAGAGAATCAACCACTTCCCTTGTTTTTCTTTCTCAGTGGTTAATCATCTTTACTTTTGCAAATGTCTGTTTTCTCAGTTTCATCTAACTTCATTATCTACTTGTTGGCTTTTATAGGTGTCCGTATTCAACTAGATAACAAGACATATAAATGTAATAGTAGAGTATGAAAGGGAGAGCCAAATCTTTGACAGACTTTAATTTCAGTTCTAATCAGCTCTCGTTGCCTTTTTGAGAATTAGAGCACGTTCGTGTGTGTGACAGTAACAGCACAGCATGTACACGGTAGACAGGCTGGATTAGCCCTACTTGTTCTCTGTAGAGTGGGTCAGTGCCTGTTCTCTGAATATCTGAAATTTTTTATGAGCATCAGAATGAATAAAGCTGAGCCACAGCTTTAATTAGTGTAGTAATTCCAGGTAAACAAGAATAACCTTTACTTCCAGGTGGAAAAAAGGCTGCATCTGAGGAGGTTGAGCTCGTGGTAGTTTTTTTACTATCTCATCTACAGGCTTTTGTCAGGTTCGACATTTCATTAGGTGTTTTACATTTTAAGGTCTACTTGAAAGTTTGCCTTGCTTTGGGAGCTTCAGGTTTGGTAGAGTTAGTGTGGCTCTTCTGTTGTTTGTAGAGTTGTGTTCTGTCAGTAAGTGGGAAGGACCGCTGCGGGGTTTAGTGTTCAGCACACTGCTTTGTGAGGCAGGAAGCATTGGCACTCAAGAAGGTTTTTCTCCTCCAGAAGCAGACAAGTTGCAAAGAGGGCTCACCCATGCACTTAAGGGAAGGAGGGAATTGGCTGTGGTAGTCGGTGGGGACAGCCTTTGCCAAACCACCAGCTCTGTTGGTAGAGCTCAGAAAGGTCATCCATGGGGAAGTCTGTTCCGTGACCTAGCCTGTGGAAGAACAAGGGTGGGAGTTGTATCACAGCCGAAGTGGTGTGAGAGAGTCCAGTTCTGTCCTGTTACAACAGTATTTCTCCCTCTTACAGCTGTACATAGGTTTAGAGCATACAGAATTAGACACCTAAATCCAAAGCAGGGGATTGCAATTCCAGTATCTTTTCAGAGACGAGAACATATTTAACATGTTTCAAAATCTTTTCAATAAAATGAATATGTAAGGTCATTATTACTTTGACACTGAGGATATCAGAAGTAAAATTAACTCAATCTCTCTTCAACACCAAAGGTATTTTAGTGCCATCATACTTTGCATCTGTTTCTACCCTGCTTTCACACAGAATATAAACTAACTCAAAATTATAGTCTTCATTTTCAAGGCTGAGTAATTTCATTTGGACAGAATTTTCTACTATAGAAGTCAAACTCCTCTGCATAGACAAGCCTGCTTTCCGTCAGTCACACAGCATCAATTCAAGAACCTTCCAGACTAGGAGTCACTGTATGTTATCTTCCAAGGGCAGGCTGCAGATTTTCAGTCTGTCTTCTCAATAAAAAAAGCCTTACCAAACAAACGAGTTATATATATCGTATGGGAAATTGTATCCCTCTTCCTTGATGTTTGGGTAGGAATTGCTCAGACACTTAGGAAATGTGATAACAAAAGCTTCTGAAAGAGGCACTGGGAAAAAATTATCACAATCACATATAACGATAGGATTTATTCTCTGGTTTTGTGTAGATATCTCTCAGGAAGTGTATGTTTAGTGTGGTGACAGGACAAGGAGGAATGGTTTTAGGCTGAAAAAGGGGAGATTTAGATATTAGAAAGAACTGTTTTCCTGTGAGGGTGTGAGGCACTGGCACAGGTTACTGAGAGAATTTGTGGATGCCCCATCCCTGAAGGTGTTCAAGGCCAGGTTGGATAAGGCTTTGAGCAACCTGATCTAGTGGAAAGAGTCTCTGCGGGGTTGGAACTGGATGATCTTTAAGGTCTCTTCCAACCCAAAGCATTCTGTGATTCCATACAGGGTGTTTGTGTATCGACAGGGTGGGTTTCCCAGAAGTGTTCAGAGCACGTGGTTATTTGTCTCCCTTTTGAAAAGTGTGTCATTCTCATTAGGTTTCTCAGAAACCACTCAGATTTAGAAATTCTGGAAAAACACCTTCTTTGCCTTTTCCAGTTAAAATTACCATTGCCTCTTTTCTGCAGAAGGTGATCTTATGGATTGTGATGGAAAATCAGATTCCAGCCCAGAACGGGAAGCTGTGGATGATGATACCAAAGTGGCAGAAGGAGCTGATGGCATTAAAAAAAGGAAGCGAAAACCATATAGACCTGGTAGGATACATAATTCTGATGGTTGTGTGTCCCTTGTTTGTTTTAACACCTTTTTTTGCATAATTAAAAAAAAACAACTTTAGAAAACAGTATGGATTCGGAAGTATTGTACTGCTAATTGTTGATTTTGGGGTTTTTACCCTGTTCTGTTTAAAATAATTTTTAGTCCTCTTCTCAAAATACATTTCTTCAGCAGAGGGCCTGTTCTTAGCATGCTATCAGTTATTGGTTATAGTTCAGATCTATACCTTGTATTGGTCCTTAACTTGATAGGAAATGTACTGTATTAATATAATTGATGGAGGCCTGTGTGTGTGTATCTGAACTTCAGAGAACTTTTTGCAGTTATCTTGTTTATTTTTTCAAATATTTGCTAAGAGTAGTTTACTAAATATTTGCAGACAAATTTATGGCAGTGAATTTTAATAAATTCACTTATTGGATGAATTAATTTAGTTTTATTTATTAGTGCAGTCAACTCTTAATTATCTTGACTATGGATTAGCTGTGTATCCTGGACACAGAAACACTTGAGCTGTCTCCAGGCAGAAGAAGCTAGAGCTACTTAAATGACTCTAGGAAGTAGCTCTGATTCATTAGGACTAAAACTGAACCCAAGATAATAAGCTCTGCTGAGACACAGCCTGGCTTTTTGAAGAGCCCTTGTGTCACTCACCTTGGTAGTCTCAGAATCTGTGTTAGCTTGCTGGGTTTGTGTTTCATTATGCAGCCTCCCCCTGCTGTGGATAAGATGATTGTCGTTTTTATGGTCACAAATTCTGGTTTTGCCAGTCACACCCATCCTGTAATGGGTTGTATCCTCTGATTATGAAGATAGTAGGGGTGGAGAACAGATGCAATGAAATGATTGAGGGGCTGAAAACAAGGAACATAGTGAAGGAAGGAAAGGAAGCAGGATTTACAGTGTGGTCCACTTTCTCTTGCTTCTTTATCAGTAGCTAGAGATCTATACAACCTTTTACCCTCCCCCCCATAACTTCATAGAATTATAGAATGGTTTGGGGTGGAAGGGACCTTAAAGGTCACCCAGTTCCAACCCCCCTGCCTTGGACAGGGACAGCTTCCACTGGATTAGGTTGCTCAGAGCCTCGTCCAAACCTCGCCTTGAACACCTCCAGGGCTTTAGCTCACAGATAGAGACAGGAAACCAAATGTTCCAGGAGGAAACAGTCTATGAATTACCGAGCCACCTGGATCCACACAATCTGTGGGACCTGATGGATTCCATCCTAGGGTGATGAGGGAGCTGGCAGAAGAGCTTGCTGAGCCACTCTCCATCATCTACCAACAGTCCTGGCTCTCTGGGGAGGTCCCAGATGATTGGAAGGTGGTGAATGTCACCCCAATCCACAAAAAGGGCTGTGAGGAGGACCCGGGCGACTATAGGCCTGTCAGCCTGACTCAGTGCCTGGCAAGATTATGGAACAGATCATCCTGAGTGCAGTCACACAGCACCTGCAGGGTGGACATGGGATCTGACCCAGCCGGCATGGCTTTGTGAAGGGCAGGTCCTGTTTGACCAACCTGATTTCCTTTTATGATCAGGTAACCCACCTGGTGGATGAAGGGAAGCCTGTGGATGTAGTCTTATCTGGACTTGAGCAAAGCCTTTGACACTGTCTCCCATGGCATGCTCCTGGATAAACTGGTAGCCCATGGCTTGGACAGGTGCACTCTCAGCTGGGTTAAGAACTGGCTGGATGGCCAGGCCCAGAGAGTGCTGGTGAACAGGGCTGCGTCCAGCTGGTGGCCGGTCACCAGTGGTGTCCTTCAGGGATCAGTGTTGGGTCCAGTTCTGTTTAACATCGTCATCGATGATTTAGATGAGGGGATTCAGTCCATCATAAGTAAATTTGTGGATGACACCAAGTTGGGAGGGAGTGTCGACCTGCAGGAAGGCAGGAGGGACCTTGATAGGCTGGAGAGATGGGCTGAGTCCAACAGGATGAAGTTCAGCAAGGCCAAATGCCGGGTCCTGCACTTGGGCCACAACAACCCCATGCAGCGCTACAGCTGGGGACAGAGTGGCTGGAGAGCAGACAGGTGGAAAGGGACCTGGGGGTACTGATTGACAGGAGGCTAAACATGAGCCAGCAGTGTACCCAGGTGGCCAAGAAGGCCAATGGCATCCTGGCCTGTATCAAGAATAGTGTGGCCAGCAGGACGAGGGAAGTGATCCTTCCCCTGTACTCGGCACTGGTGAGGCCAAACCTAGGGTATTGTGTTCAGCTCTGGGCCCCTCAGTTCAAGAAAGATATTGAGGTGCTGGAGCGGGTCCAGAGAAGAGCAACAACACTGGTGAAGGGACTTGAGCACAAGTCCTATGAAGAGAGGCTGAGGGAGCTGGGGTTTTTTTTTAGCCTGGAGAAGAGGAGGCTCAGGGGTGACCTCATCAATCTCTACAACTATCTGAAAGGAGGTTGTAGACAGGTGGGAGTCGGTCTCTTCTCCCAGGCAACCAGCAACAGAACAAGAGGGCACGAGCTTAGACCCTTCCAGGGAAGGTTTAGGCTGGATATCAGAAAAAAGTTCTTCACAGAGCGAGTAATGAGGCATTGGAATGGCCTGTCCAGAGAGAGGTGGTGTATTCACCATCCCTGGAGGTTTTCAAAATAAGACTGGATGTGGCACTTAGTGCCATGATCTAGTAATCGTGATAGTGTTGGATTAAGAGTTGGACTTGATGATCTTGGAGGTCTCTTCCAACCCAGATAATTCTGTGATTCTATGATTCCACGACCTCTCTGGGCAGCCTATGCCAGTGCCTCATCACCTTCACAAGAAAACATTTCTTTCTAATATCTAATATAAACCTCCCCTCCTTCAGCTTAAAACCATTCCCCCTCATCCTATCCCTCCCTGATAGAGTCCCTTCCCATCTTTTCTGTAGGCCTCCTTTAAGTACTGGAAGGCTGTTATAAGTTCTCCCTGGAGCCTTCTCTAGGCTGAGTAAGGGACCTATCTCTGCAGATTCTGCCCATATCTATGTTGCCGTCCATCACGGCCCACCCTGTGGAGACAGGGATACAAACCCATGTGGCTTAACAGATTTCCTTTTCTCTACAAATAATGCATCTCAATAAACCATTTCTACTCCTGAGTCCTCAAGAGAATACAGTTTCATTTGCTCAGAGTGGTTTTGGATCATTAGTTGAACAGTTCTTTGCTGGTTTTCTAAAGCCAAAAATTTTCCTTGAAAAATGAAACAAATCTGAATCCAATGCATACATTCACGCCAACTGTAATGGATCAGGGCACTGCAGTCAATCTGTAGTGAAGGGTTCTAGATTTTCAGGCAGTATGATGTTGATTTATTATCTTTGTTTTGTGGTATGTCTTCCTCTAGTAGCCTCGTGTGGAGTGGTGGCTCTCTAGAGCAATTTGTAGAGGTTTTTTTATGGTGCTTAAATGTTCTTGATTAGTTTTCGTTTGATAGATAGATTTCTGATTCTAGAAATTCATTAGCTTGCCAAGGGAGGGGAAAGCCAGCATGTGAGAATTGCCAGATTTGGTGATTTGAGCTTATTGTGGATGTTCTACAGTCCTAAAGTTCTGATTCTTTTTGATAATTACAGATATAGCCACAGAGACATTAAAATTCAGAAATATTTCATACAAGTCTAAACGAAAACTCCTCAAATATCTCAGATTCATTCTTAGTCCTGTACAGATGCAATAGCCCCTCTTGCTTGCAGAGTAATCTTGGCTCTCAGTCTTACTATGAAACATGTTTTTAATCAGTGTACTGAATGTTGCTTCCTTGTTAGGTATTGGTGGATTTATGGTTCGTCAGAGGAGTCGCACAGGGCAGGGGAAGACTAAAAGATCTCTCTCCAGGAAAGATTCTTCTGGATCTGTTTCTGAGCAATTGCCTGGCAGAGATGAAGGTAAGTGCAGAAACTTGTGTTTAAGTTTCTGTTCATGCTTAATGTAATAAAAATAATGCAACTCAACAACATACAGTTCTTTCCAGAGAGGTGCTACAAAGAAGAGCATTTTTTCTGTTTGTCATGACGGCTTTATTAATCCAAAAGAAAATAATAGTTCCTACATACTTGTAATTTCAACAGAGCCCATGATTTACAAATAAACTGAAGCAATGAATTGCAAGCTATTGTGGAAGATAAATAGTGAGGATGGTAAGGACTGCTGAGTTGTGTCAGAGCTCTGTTTAGGCTAGCTTTGCCCAGTAGAAGACAGAAAAAAGTGTAAGAAATTAGGCGTGTTTAGAGTCTCCCTCTTTCTGATGCACCTTCCTCCAGAGGCAGTCCTGGTCCAGTTTTACCATTGGTCTGTGTTCCATGTTGAGCAAATGTGTGTGATGTTTTTAGGTACTTTTTGTGCTCTGGAAAAATCTTATGTTGGTGAGTTCAACAATGCACTTATTTTTGCATGAATAAATAATTCCTTTTCATTTTGAACTGGCTATCTGAGAGTTTCATAAGCTACCCTTGTGCTTTACGGTGGGAAAGATGATTTTTTAAAAAATCATTCCGTATTAATTTGTAATACAGAAGAATTTTCTAGATGTGTGTCACATTCCCCCATCAGCTGTTGTCTTTTTCCAGGGGTGAAGAGTCCTGCTCTGGTCTCTCTCCTTGTAGAAAAGCCATTTTACTGTCTCTAACACTGTAGTACTTTGTAAATTGGGCACCTAACAAGAAGGCAGCTTTTGTTTTATGGGCCTTGTTCTCTTGCTTGTTGTGTGTGATTAGACTAAATTATTTAATCCATATGGATTTGTTCACAGTATCTAATCTAGAAAATATTGAGGTGTTGTTAAGGTGAGATGTGGAATATGTTTAGTTCAGAGCCTGTTTCCTATAAAAGGTGATAATCTGAGCAGCTGCTTCTATAGGTTGACTGGTATCATCTCAGTTAGGAGAAATCAAAGGCCAGAGCCTTCTACTGCTCTTTTTCTTATTGTTTAGCTATTGCCTTTTTAACTTTTACAGAGCCAGATCAGACCCTTGCTGTGTATTTGTACAACATAATGGACAATGGATCATTACTACGGCATCCAGGCCATACTAAAAACTAGTTGTTAAATCTTGTCCTTGCTTGCATTTGTACAACTATTTTATGAAGCCAACAAATGTTTCTTTTCTCAGTTCAACCCAGTATTCTAGTTAAGTCCCCTATTCAGATACAGTGCTTGCTTTCTCTTTAATGTTAGTGTTTTTCTGCTGTGTAAATATTACTTAAGTGTCATACACTACATTGTTTGAGGTAGTGCTGAAGTTTTTGCTTTAAAGATTTTCATTTCTATAGGGATCTGCTCCTTTAAGTAAAAAAAAAAAAGCTAAGAAGTTAATTCCCCATTCTGGGTAACGGTACAATGCATATTGTTAAACAGTGGTGTTCTTAAACAAGTATTCTTAAGTTAAAAGTTTGAGCTTCTTTTTGTCTGCTCAGGCACAATTGCTTGCTAAGGAAAAAAATAACTCAGAAAATCTGTGTATGTATTAAATCATCGCAGCTTGCTGAGAGCCTGCTTCTCAGCTGCCGGTACTCATCAGCCTCACCCAGTTCTTTGGTCCTCTTGGCTTGTTCCACCCCTTTTCTCTGCAAAAGCTCACTCAGACAATGCAGAGGTCACAGTGCTGGTGAGCCTCATTCTACTCGCCATGCCTTGAGTATGGTACAAGGGATCACTACAGCACAAAGCACGGCTGATTTTACTACCACAATAATGCAGTTTCTTAAATAACTTCCCAGGGTCACTAACTTCATGTAATTTGCTTTGGCAAGACAAAAGTACCAGTGCTATAAAAGTTCTGCTTTTACCTGCAGTGTTTTCTCTGGTCTGATGAAATAAAATCCTGAATGATTGATGAGCACTGTGTCCTTTTGTGTTTATTAGAAAAAGCAGTGCCACCCTGGAATGTGATCGCTGAATAAATGTGTAAATTTTCTTGAAGGGCTTCTTTATAGATTTCTTTTTCTAGCATATTCATTACTTATATGACACTCTTCTCTCTGACTCAAAAAAAGAGGTTTTATTTTTAGTTTGAGAAAAACTAGTGTATAAAATGAAAGGTGATGAATGTATAACTCAAGATTGATGATTTTGGACATACTACTTCAGTGGAATTATCTTTCGAATATCTGGTTGAATGGCACCTGTAATATCTCTCAAAGTACTGACTTCTTTGGTGGCTTGATGATACAAATGGGAAAGGTCTGGCTTCAGCCAGTGAGGTACAAGGTAATGATGTGACTGGTGTCACATAGGATATTTCTTACTGCCAGAGCCAGGTGATCAGGTGACAGATCACAGCTGGTTGGATAAAAGCCACCTTTAGAATACATCTAGAATGATGTTGGGTGATCCTGTGCACCCAGAGAGGCAGTGAGATGTGTTGTGTGTGCTGCCACTGGACCTGTAGAGCAAGATGCTGAGTGTTTTATTTACTTGTGCCTGGATGTTATTTTGTAGGTTGGACAGAGCAGCTGCCAGACACACCAGTGGAGGAGTCTGTTCCAGCTTCTGAAAGTACTGAGAAAAAAAAGCGTTACAGAAAAAAGAAAACTAAACTTGAAGAAACCTTTCCTGCCTATTTGCAGGTAAAGCTGTTGGTATCCTTGTGTAAACACATTACAAACCTTGATTCATAGTTCATTTAAACCATTAACACTTCCTTTCAGATTCCCATTTTATCATTCAAATAGATGGATTTTCTGTAAAGAACGTTTGTAAGTTTGTACAGAAAGTTGCGTATTATTAAATCTCCAGTCCCCTGATATTATTTCTCTGTTTCTCTGATCTCTGTTTGTTTGAGGGGGTGTGAGGGGGGTGTGATGGACAAGAAGCCTTTCTTGTCTCTCTGAACTGACATGTTATGTTTCCAGCATTCAGCTCTGTATGTTGTCTTAGCCTGGTCATGCTCTTTTTTCAAGATATTAATTTTTCTTTTCAGAAGGTTATAGAACACGATTTGATAGGAGAAACTTGTTTTCTCCAGTTCTGTGGTTTTGTGTACGCTTCATCTCCCTACCACAATTATCTCTACTCTTTCCCCCCGATTAGTTCTATGATATCCCCAGTTGGTAAGGGGTGGCACTCATGGATAATAACTGGGATATTAATGGTGATTGAGCAACTTACCTACCTTCAGCTGTTTTATAAACTGATTTTAGTTTATATGTCTCTCACTGAGAACATTATTTGCCTCGCTGCTTTTCTCAGCCACATTTTTCATGAAAATATTATCTTGTAGTTGCTCACCAAACTTCATGACATAGATATTGAAAGCAAGGAACTGACAGAGAGGCAGAACAACCTCTGTCTAAAAATAATTTGTATTTCGTAAGTGAGTAAGTGAGTTGGAAAGAAAAACCTTCAGTAAGGATAAATATTTTTTCTTAATGCACATTTTGCTCCAGTAAAGCATAGAATTAGATGGTTCTTTTGTTCATGGTGGAATAAATGATACTGAAAAATCCATGTTTAGCTTTATTTGTAGCAGCTGTGTCCTAAATCAAGATTTTAAAGACTACATGAAAACAGAAAAAGTTCTTACATAATGAATAAAAATTGGCTTGAAAATGTGATAGGTTGTTGTCACGTGACTGAGCACTCAGGCTTAGGTGAGTGATAGCTGTTATATTTTAAAAGATACCAGTGTAAGTTAAACAGCTTTGGGTGTTGTGTTACTGCAGTTTGTTGTTGGGTGAGTTTGAGTGAAGTGCAGTGTCTGGGCATTCTAGAATTTTGACCACAGTGCATTTGCATGTTTTTCATAAACTTCTTGTGTGGCCTCAGTCAAGTTGCTCAGTAGTGTTTCATTCCCTCAGCTGTCCTTTTTTTGCAAGGAGAAATGCTTTGAATACTGTAAAACTTGTAATATATGATAACACTTCATCGGTCTGTGCCATATATACATAAGACTGTATTTTTTCCATATAGTTTAAAGTGTGAATTTAGTCATAAAATGATGTGTGTCCAAGCAGCCAGGAAGGCCAGTGGCATCTTGACCTCTATCAGAAAGAGCGCGGACAGCACTCAACATTGGTGAGGCCACACCTTGGATCCTGCATTCAGTTTTGGGCCCCTCACTACAAGAAAGACATTGAGGTGCTGGAGTGTATCCAGAGAAGGGAACAGAGCTGATGAAGGGTCTGGAGCACAAGTGTTACGACAGAGCAACTGAGGGAACTGGGGTTGTTCAGCCTGGAGAAGAGGAGGCTGAGGAGAGACCTTATCACTCTCTACAGCAGCCTGAAAGGAGGCGTGGGTGCTGGTCTCTTCTCCCAAGTGGTAGGATGAGAGGAAATGGCATCAAGTTGCACCAGGGGAAGTTCAGATTAGACATCAGGAAAATTTCTTCACCAAAAGGATCGTTGGGCACTGGCAGATGCTGCCGAGGGAGGTGATTGAGTCACCATTCCTGGAGGTGTTTAAAAGACAGGTAGATGAAGTGCTCCGCAATATGGTTTAGTAGTGGGCAGGTACGGTTGGACTTGAGGATTTCAAAGATCTTTTCCAACCGAATGAGTCTATGATTCTAGTAGCATGGTAACCCCAGGTAAGTTATATCAACATGTCATAGCCTGCAAGAGATACCGCCATACTGGAAGGCTTGTGGGGCTGAGACTATTGTTTTTAAATTTCTTGTAATTATTGGCTTTTAATTTTGCCTTTGCTGTTTACCAGCCATTTCAATAGATACAGTGTTCTTCCTACACTGAATCATTTTGTCTTCTTTGTAGGAAGCTTTCTTTGGGAAAGACCTGCTAGATACCAGTAGACAAAACAAGATGAGCCTAGATAATTTACCTGAAGAATCACTTCCACTCTCATGTAAAACAAATCTGACCACCAGTTTCCTGGATCCTTCATCTGACCCCCTTCTCAGCTCAACCTCCGCTCCAGCTCAGGCAAAACTGGGACCTCAAGGTATACAAAGCTCAAGTTAGTGGCAATTCAGTGAAGTGATTTTGTTGTTGCAACTGGAGCTTTTCCATTTTTTTCCCATGCTGTTTATCTGATGTATTTTTCAACTATATTGATGTATTTTTCTATATATTAACTGTCCTTGTGGGGTCAAGTTACATTGATAGTCAGTGATTTGCATCTCCAGGGCCTCAGCTGTTTCAGAAAGAGCAATGGATAGGGCAACAATTGACACAATGCAAATCTGAAACTACTTTTGACAGTCACATCTATGTGTATAAAATCCATGAAAATTATTCTGTGTAAGAATAAACACAACAGAACCATTATAGAATATGACAAGAATACTAAGTAATTTAGTGAATATTAGTTGGATGAATGTCATCCAACTTGATTTTCTTTAATGTTTTAGATTATTTTAGGTTGCCAGTCTCTTTGGAATTTTCGGTTCACTATGTTCTTTCTGAACCTGAGTGCCCTTTCCAGGTACAGTTTGTAGCCCCTAGGCAATCTCTTGCTTTTGCTATTGCAAAACCTTACTGATGTTACTGCTGAGAGTTTTGCAAATAGCCCAAGGGCTGTCAAGTGCTGCTGAAAGAGCAGCTTCACACAAAGGAGCAATTAAAAGTGAAAACCTTACTGTCCCCTCCAAATTGGTTATTTCTCTGTCTTGTAGTATGTGCTGTTAGCTAGAGGTGTTCTTCCCATTCTGTATTTTTTAAAAACTGCTATTTCTTATCTGTATTAGTTAATGCGTGGGTTGTGTTTCAGCTCATCATTACAAGTTCTTCCATCTAAAACTGTTCACACACATCGATACAGTTTCTCATGTCCAGAGTCATGAAGAGAGGTCCCTTAGTTATCATTGTTACTGGGTGAAAATCTGCTAGATTCAAAGCAAAAGGCTGCGTTATAATTAAACATTCTTATACAGTGAGTGATTGAAAATGCAAAAGTAAACTTCCCTGAAGGGGAAGCCACAGCAAGTGGAGTGTTTCAAGGTCTGTATTTCATTGGTTCCAACGCTACAAGAAGACAAACTCACATGGTTGTTTTTTCACCCCGGCATTCTTTTGAAGCCAGAGAAATGCAGATTCAGAAGTCTTTGCAGGCCTATCCAACTGCAAGGTTAAAGTCATTAATGTTCATGTAATATAGTAGTATATGGCTTTAGGAATTCGTGGGCTTGGTGTTAATTTGATGTTCTGTTTTTCCAAAGTTTGAAAGGATTTTTTTAAAAAAAAACCCTGTTATTTATGAATAAGCAAAGTTGTAAAACGTTGACATTTCCTGGTTTTTATTCCGAAATAAATCATAACAAGGTAGCTATTCACAAATAAATCACTAGCCACAGTTTTAGTGGATAACGTACTGTCATTCCTGTTTTATATACAAGAGACTCAAAGGACACTGCTTTCTGGACGTAGGAATGTTCTCAACAATTGTCTCTCAACTGTTCAGATTTCCAGCCAAAATTGTGTCCAGACAAAATTGTGTTTGTTGTAGTTGGAGCACCAGTGGATGAAGCAATCTGCCAATATTGATCAGTTCCAGTGCAGTTTTCCTTAACTCTTCCCTTTGACTCTGTGGGAGACTGGTATTTCCACAAAGCTTCCACGTGTGAGAGAGCGCCAGGTTCGTTTTGGATGGTGGAGACCCTGGTAAACTGGCGAACTGCTGAGCTAGTGACAGTCCCATCTTCCTTTCTGGCTGGTGTTCCAGAGGAGCTGGAGGCCAGAGCAGTGTCTGAGAGCACCTGCAATGTGACCTGGCTTTGGTACCGGAACAAAAACTGCTTTATTTCCTGCACTGGGAGGCTGTGGGACTCTGCTGTTACTGATGGTGTTATTTCCCTGCAGTGCTGTTCTTCACAAGGACTGCTGACTCCTGTGAGAGTCCTTGCCTGGCTGGGTAGGCTCTTACTACAAGGAAGATGTTCTTCTCTTGGAAACCCCACTTGTTTAATCTCAAGATTAAGGGTTAGATACACTTGTCATTTCCCAAGGAGCTCTCAAGCATTTAAGAGGAAGTTATTCTCTCTGTTTCACTTCTCAGCATGCATGTAGGACTGCCAGGGAGTCAAACAGTTGTGTATTCAGCCTACTCATGAACTGCCAGTGCATTTCAGTGGTGCATTCTGGGACTGTTTATACTTAGAGCTTGGATAAGGGGAGCTGGAGCTTTTGTCACGCAAGATTACAGTAATGATGGGCATTGGCAGAGCCAACAAGAAGGGGGTTTTTGAGTCATAGGATCTTAGAACCATAGAATGTTTCGGGTGGGAAGGGACCTTAAAGGTCTCCCACTTCCAACCCCCCTGCCAGGGGCAGGGCAGGGACACCTTCCACTGGATCAGGTTGCTCAAAGCCTCATCCAACCTGGCCTTGAACACCTCCAGGGATGAGGCATCCACGACTTCTCTGAGCAACCTGTGCCAGTGCCTCACCACAGTATCACAGTATCATAAGGTTGGAAAGGACCTCTGAGATCATCAAGTCCAACCACCCTCACAGGAAAACATTTCTTCCTAATATCTATTCTAAATCTCCCCTCTTTCAGCTTAAAACCATTCCCCCTTGTCCTATCCCTGCACTCTTTTGTAAAGAGCCCCTCCCCAGCTTTCCTGTAGGCCAGTTTAAGTACTGGAAGGCTGCTCTAAGGTCTCCCTGGAGCCTTCTCTTCTCCAGGCTAAACAAGCCTGACTCTCTCAGCTTGTCCTCAAATGGGAGGTGCTCCAGCCCTCTGATCATCTCCGTGACCTCAGTCTGGCAAATAGGTTGCAATTCGTGTTTTCAGTGGCAAGACTCCCCTTCCCTGTGGTTCTGTGCAGCACACGGCGCAGTGTTCACTGCATGGGACCAACCCTCCCACTCATTTCCAAGACAGTGCTAGAGCAGGGTGCAAAGGCTTGCACCATGGGAACACAGAGCACTACGTCTCCGGGGTGTCCCTGGATGTTCGTTGGTAAAGTTGAAGATGGTCATTGGGATCTGTTGCCTCTTGAGGGATTGTCCACATCTCTGCCAAGCTTCTTAACCTGGGTGTCTCTGATGAAAAAGAGACCACTTGACCAGGTGTGTTCTGTGAAGGTTCTGGCAATGTGATCATTTCTTCAGTTTGAAATAGCTTAAATTCAATGTGTTTTTTTCTAGGGATGCTGAAAAAGTCATCTGTTTATGTAGGGTCTCCAGGGAACGCTAGAGAAGTTATTCCTAGACAAAAGGAGAGTCTGAGTCTGTGCAACTGATTCAAATGCTGCTGGGACACTTTAGAACTGGATATGTTATTGCGTGATTAAACATCTGAGGAGTGGCTGCAGCCTCGGCAGAGTCATTTTTATTCTTTTAGAACTTAATAAATAAAAGTAAATGCATTGGAGGAATCGGGATCTTGAGATAGCAGTAGGACTGCGCATTACAGCACTACAACCAAATTATTTTCCTTTTTGCTTTGCCTTGGTTTTCATCTCCATTCTGAAAGAATCAAATTAATGAGCAGTATTGAGCTATTTGTTTGGCAGCAGATGTCAACTAGCTATTGATTCTGATCTGAAGTAGCTGACTGAAGTGATTTACTTGTTTCTAAGATAATATTTAGCACATACAGAATTAAAATGTAGGGAAAAAATAGAAGAAAAATGTAAAAATATGCTTTAGATTAGATGTCTTATATGAGATTTATGGATCATAGAGTCTAGCCCTTTGCTGTCACTAACAGCCTTTTTATAGACTTAACCAGCTCCATTTTGAAAGCAGGTAGTTTTTTTCCAACCTACTAATCTTGTTGGAAGGCCATTACAGACTCTGATTGCCTTCGTAGTTAGGAGCCCTCTAATTTGAAGCCTGAATTTATTCACAGCCAGTTTGTAGCTACGGGTGGTAAAATCTTCAGTTATATCTCTCCACCTGAGCTTTTTCTAACTACTTATTCCGTGTATTTGTATTCAAATTAGAGCTTGCATTTTTAGGGTCTGTTCCCAAGCATGTTACTAAGGGCTGTGGAGAAAACCACCGTTAACATAAAATACTACAGAAGAGTTAAGGCTGTTAATACAGTCTTCATAAGGACTTTTTTCTACCTGATACTCACCTGCCTTCTAGAGGAATACAGGGAAGTTAAACAACAGCTCAAATCAGTCCTTTCTCTGCCAGCCAGCTGAGATCATTAACATCACCTTGTAGGTGCCTGGGTTTAGTTAGGTGCTTGCGTAATTAGACCAAATTGCCAGAGGGAAAAGAATTGTCTCAAAAAAAAAACCCCAAATCAAAGTAAAATGAAGCACTGCACCAGAACCCCAGCGAATAGGTCCTGTTTGAAACCTATTTCATAATACTTTTCATCAGGTACACAAAAAACCTACATACACAAAGTGATGTGGTTTTGATGCGATTTTTTAATACTTCTATTAGCGGTAGGAGCTGTGTTCTTTATGCACGTGGAAATGGACTGGTCTGCACTGGTGCATTCATTGAGTCATAGAATGGTTTGGGTTGGAAGGGACATTAAAGATGATCCAGTTCAAACTCCCCTGCCAGTGACAGGGACATCTTCCACTGGATCAGGTTTCTCAAAGCTTCACACAACCTGGCTTTGGAACACATCCACGACTTCTCTGGACAACCTATGCCAGTATCTCACCACCCTCACAAGAAAAGATTTCTTCCTAATATTGAATCTAAATCCCCCCTCTTTCAGCTTCAGACCATTCCCCTTCATCCTATCCCTTCACTCTCGGATAAAGAGCTCCTCCCCAGCTTTCCTGTAGACGTTGGTCCACCCAGTTGAGTGGCAAACAGAAACATGATTTAATTAGGATTGTGTCATCTTGTCTGCACCACAAAGGATAAAAATAAAGAATAAAAATTGGAAAGTGAAGAAAAATAATTTTAGTTTTCACTTTTAGTAATGCTAGAAGGGAAAAGGGCTGACTCTGAAGAACTCGTGTGGTAAAATGTAGCAGCTTGGAAAGTAGCCTCATCATATAGTAAAATCCTTGGCACCCGGCCTCTGAATTAAGCTAGGAATGCTTTCTTTGGATTGCAACAGTTGGAAAGATACCCATGTATGTGTGAAATTTGCTTGTTCTTTGAGTTTTTGGTCCCTCTTCTACCTGCCCATATTTGTTCTCCCCATTGTACATTTTACGATTTTTATTAATCCCTTTTCTCTGTGTAATTCTGTCTGTATTCACCATCCCTTCATGTTTTATTGGTCTGTTAATGATTGCTCATGCAATCATCATCATAGTCTTCAGCTTTTCTGGAAAAGATTTTTCTCAACTTTTATTTGTCAGTTTTCTTGAAATGTTGCACATCTGAAATAGTTCTAAAATATAGTTAATAAAACCAGATTGGCCATTTGGAGTTATTTCTCTCTAATGAATTGGATGTCAAGAAGTTAATCATATCCAGAATTTATTATTTAATGTTCAGTAATTTATTGCTAGAACTAGGCCAATTTTTCCCAGGTGACAAACAAACATGAGAGTTCCCTCTCTGGCTGTTCTCACTTCTTCAGGATTTCTTCTGATCTTAAAAATAGCATCTCCGAATTCCGTTTACTTACTACTGCTTCTTACTCATGTGTTTTACATCCCTATCAGGGTGTAGTAACTGGTTGTTCTGTATTTTCAAGAAAGATAGTGGTGGTAAGAGAAGTAACTTATCACTTCCATATCTTCCTTTTATTGAAATGTTACCTGTTGATTTGCAGTGAGCTGTGTTCTTTACTAAATCTGTTTGCTGACTTCTACATGCATAGGCTTTTGTGTGCTAGAGGCTGCAGGTTCTCACTAGGTCTTGGATTTTTCCCCCTAAAATTATCCACTCTTTCTTCCCCATAACTGATTATGTTATCACTTTTACTGAGTTGGAGAAAATACTGAACACCGTAAGGGTGTGAAGGTGGCTGGGAGGTGATGCTGCTCAGAACAGTCTTTCACCCTGGACTTGCAGTTTGTAACACTATAGAATCCTTACAGCCTGATGAATCTGTGCCTGAGTCTAAAGCTCAAGCCGGAGCACATCACAAGATGTATAAATGGTAAATAAATTGTATAAATGCCACAGCTGGTTGATTTTACTTATTGCATCTTTTACAGGTAGCACAGACGATCCTTTAGCTGATCTTTCAGAGGTCTTAAATACCGATGATGATATTCTTGGAATACTTTCTGATGATTTGGTAAAGTCTGGAGATCATTCGGGTACGTAAGTTTGTAAGGTCTCTCCGGTGTTTTTCTTTCTTCTCTTTATTATAGACGTAGTTGTTGTATCAATAGATGAAGCCCCAGGTGGTGTCAGATACAATTCTCATTCCTTAAGAATTCCTTGGTTTGAGATGATTTTGTTGTCTTGTACCAAAAGAAAATCCACAACCTTTTCAACATTGTTTTACTTGGCTCTTTGCTTTGCTGCTTAAGAGAGAATAAAATATAGCTGCCGTTGTCTATCATACCTGCATAGCTTTTTTCAGCATGCAGCTTTTTCTTTACCTTTTTTTTTTGTTTTCATGTTATAATCATCCATTTTATCTGGTTTGGGTCCTGTAGGTCTTGATTTATGCACTTTCCAGGTTGAGAACTCACCCTCCCCATTTGGTAAGAAACTAAATAAACAATGGATGATCCATGGGTAGAAGTAGTCATCTTTCCTAGTGGTTTTAGCTGAAAGAACTGCATGTGTAGAAACTAGTGCTCCTCTACTGTGTCACTAATTTGTGCTTTCATCTTCCACTCTTTCTGTCATGTTTGAGTCTAACACAACCTATAAACTCTGCACTCCGCATCTGATAGTATTGCATAAAGTTTTGCTTACAGCTTTTAAAAACCTTCCTGAGTTTTTGTGTTTCGTGATACAATGCATTTTCTTGCTGTCACTGTTGATTTTAATATTACTTCTAGTAGTAGTATGTAGTTTTTATCATAGTGGTATCTTTTGTAGATTAAATGCGTTTTAACAATGTGAATATATTGAAGCATGAATAAAGCAGTTGGCATCAATCTTTGTTTCCACTGGATGATGGATGATTCAGCAGTTTATGTCAAACACAGGTTGACAATAAGTAGAACGGCATGTTTCATTATTTTAAAATTGTTTTTATTTGGTATCTAATACAGAAATAAATAGTGAAGTGTGTAGTTCTTTTTTTCCAAAGATCTTTCTTGTTTGAGAGATTTACTCATGTTAGGAATTTTATGTAATAAGTTACTCTTTCTCAGTACCAACAGATCACTTTGTCTGATGTAATCCAGAATATTCTGTAGTTGTTTTTGAAGCAGAAACTGCTATAACTTGTTTTATATTGAGTACAGTTCAGTCAGTAGATACTTAATTTACTATTATAAGAACATTTGGGGTGAACCTTAAGGTATGTCAAGATGAGCCATATCGACTGCTGGCTTGATTGTTTTAAAATGTGCAAAATAGTTACAGTGGAGCCTCTGTACTGAAAACCGTACACTGGAAAACATGCTGTACCAAACACAGTGGTCTTATTTCAACAAATGTCCCATTCTTCCAGTTGCATTCTGATCAATTAATATTCCCCAAACAATACAGTAAACTGGAGATAAAAAGTGGGCAGTTTTGTTTACTTTTTCTAATGAATGTCTTGTTTTGCCTTGCTTTTCAAGTCTTATAAAGTCTTGGTTTAGTTGATAGCTCAGATTTAGGGGGGTAAAAGAGTTTTATTGTTTTTATTCTGTACCAATAAGTTGTACTATTTATGTCTAAACTTAATATTCTTTCTTCCTTTAGCTGGATTGGATATCGGTCCCATCTCTGATGATCCTTCTTCTCTGCCTCAGCCGAATGTCAACCAGAGTTCACGGCCATTGAGTGAAGAGCAGCTGGATGGAATCCTGAGCCCAGAATTAGACAAAATGGTCACAGATGGTAATTTTTTTTGTCCTTGACCTTGGTCTTCTCGAAAACTTAAGTGGAGTGAGTCCAGAGGAGGGCTATGAAGATGATCAGAGGGCTGGAGCACCTCCCATATGAGGCCACACTGAGAGAGTCGAGGCTGTTTAGCCTATAGAAGAGAAGGCTCCAGGGAGACCTTAGAGCAGCCTTCCAGTACTTAAAGGGGGCCTTCAGGAAAGCTGAGGAGAGACCCTGTCAGGGAGTGCAGTGATGGGACAAGGGATAATGGTTTTAAGCTGGAAGAGGGGAGATTCAGATTAGATTTTAGGAAGAAATGTTTTCCTGTGAGGGCGGTCAGGCACTGGCACAGGTTACCCGGAAGAGTCATGGATGCCCCATCCCTGGAGGTGTTCAAGGCCAGGTTGAATGAGGCTTTGAGCAACCTGATCCAGTGGAAGGATTCCCTGCTCCCTGCAGGGGAGTTGGAATTGAAAGATCTTTCAGGTCTCTTCCAACCTAGACTACTCTATGATACTGTAGATCTCTTTTTTTTTTCTCAAATTACTATCCCTGTGTTCTAACATAACCCATTTGGACTTGGTTTCAGAATAAACTTTATTGCATCTTTTGATGGTGACTCATTCTGTGTTGTTTTTACTCTGTCCAGGTGCTATTCTTGGCAAATTGTACAAAATCCCAGGTACGTGGTTTAATCTTTGTTGTCTTTTATAAACTATCATTTATAAACAATGCCAGCCAACTGATACACAGTGTTTTTGCAGAGCTAGGAGGAAAGGATGTTGAAGATTTGTTCACAGCTGTACTAAGCCCAGCAACCACACAGCCAGCTCCTTTGCCACAACCTCCACCACAGCTTATGTCTCTGCATAGCCAAGGTTGGTTCCTTTCTTACTTTTAAAAACAGCATCTGGGTAGGGGAGTTGTTGTGCTGTGAAAGTAGGACTCGCCTGACTTTCTGCTGTTGTTAATTTGTGGAATCTGCCATTGTTGATTTAGGAAATATTGTTCTAAAACTCTTCTGAAGGCAGTATGTGATTAACAGGCATCTAAATATTGCTAATAGAAAGGGATTTTTTTCTGACATATTGGAGCTTTTATTTTTGGTGACGCTTTCATATTTCTGAAATTTGCCCGTGATAATACATGTGTTCTCTTCTGACTTTACTGTTTAGTTACTTTTGAGTACCTCCTCAAGGGTAAGAAAAGAGACTGTATGGAAGTGATTTACTGTGTCTCCTTTAAGAATTTAACATGTTAACTGATTCTATCCAAATAATAGAGATAAGGCTAAAGAATTTTGAAGTTTATCCAGGAGGTTATAATTTATTTTATTTGTTACTACTAATATTATCATGACTTGATACAGCATATTCTTGCTCTTATATTGAAAACCAAGGTAGAGATGGATTTTATTTTTTTTTAATTTATTTATTTTACTAGTAGGGCTTGATTTATTTTTTTTTAGCAGTCTGTATGGGCATATTTGAATGAGCTCTCTTCTCACCAGACATCACCTCTAGTGGATTTTCCCTGAGCTCACGTAATGAGTGCCCATTCTGTTATACCAGTACTACAAAAAGTAGAATGCAAATGGATTTCACCAGGGAATTAATCATAAGAAGAAAAATGATTGGTTTCCTAGTTGGATGAATTTCCATAAGACTTCAAAAAGTCTTAAAAAGGAGAGAGTTTAAAGAAAATAATGAGGTGATTTAAACCAAAAGGTGATATAGATATCATTCCGTGTTTCCCGGTTACTTGAATACTTGGAGATAACTTCAGCAGTGGAGCTCTGTGAAATTGTTTAACTTCTCCCTCTGGGAAGTGCCACAATTACTAGGTTCTGGATTTATAATTTCTCTAATGATCCACGTGTTTATGTTAGATAAAAATGCGATAATGGGGAAGCTTGCATCAAGTTTCAGCAGTTTTGAATAGAAGTGATGCTCTCTCCTCCTAAAGGCATGTGATCCTACAGTGCAAACCAGAGGCCTGACTCTCCATCCTGCTTGTTTGCCAGGTCCTCACAGTTACCATATCTGGTACTGTTACAGTATCTATTCAGCAGCTATAATAAAGCACATTCTCTTAAATTTTGAGTTGCTTTCACCCAAACTCTACTTTCTACATGATGTGTGCAAGCTACAGATCAGAACAGGGGCTCCTAAAGCCCATACAGTGGCATCTACAGATGCGTCAGATTCCTGAGCTGCTTCTGCGCTTTTGAGGAAATACTGGGACAAGAGTTGCAATCACACTTAAGTGACAGAGATTCAAAGGCCAGTGTTAATGCTGCGTACGAACATCTGCGAAGACCATCTGGTGGAATGAATCTGCCTGTGCCACTTTGCCTAATATTGTCATCAAATAAATAAAATGTTCTGCCTTTGTACTGCTAGGCTGGACATTTAATTAGAAGATGCTGATGCTTATTTGATGAGATTTATCTGTTTCATTGGTTACAAATTAGGGACTTAGGAGTTAATGAGGCTTACTTTGGTCCACTGCTCAGAAGTCTCAGAAGAGATGTTTAACTTGGGTTGGCTAATGATAATTCTGCAAGGACCAAAGCCAACCTTGTCCGTGCTCACTGCTTGGATCTGGGTATAACAAGTATGACAGACCGTTAGCTAGCCTTTAAGAACATTCCTCAGTATAAAGTGCAGCACCACATCAGGGGCTACTGTGAAAGCTTTGGAAATCCATTTTGACAAATCTGATTTTTCAGACAAGAAACAAAGTCTGTGCAGGGTTGTGATAGAGTAGAAAAGAGCCCCTTAAGCTTGTAGAGAAGCGTTGTAAACTGATACATTTTTTTTCTAAAAAGGTAAGGTCAGTGCTTTAAATTTTTTTTTTCATTAGATGAGACATTGTTTTTGCACTGAAAATTTCCACCTCTAACTTAAAAGTAGTTCCCCTTGAAAGCAGTAATTTAAATTTTGTTTCAGGAGAGAGTGCGTTTCCAAGAGTGCCCCTTATGAATGGTCTGGTCGGTCCCAACCCTCATCTCTCTCACACAGCTTTGACTGCTGGAGCTGGGCTGGGCACTTTCTCTCCCATTACACAGCAGCCATACACCGATGCCAGGTGAGTCAAGATAGGGAATCAAAAATATCTAACATTTAGCATCTCTCAGCTGGGGGGTGGTGGTGTTGTGAGCACTGTGATATTAGCAGTATTTAACTGCTTAGTTCTTGACAGGCTCTACAGAACTTCTGTATCCTTGCAGCCTCTTAACTACTGAAATAGCCAACAGAATAAGTACTTTGCTAACTGGGTTTTTTTAACATTGAACACAATCTTTCTATAAAACAATACTCTTTTCTGATTTTTCAGGGATAAGAACCCAGCATTCAGTCCAATGGTCAGTGATCCAAACAGCTCATGGGCACCCTCTGCTCCACCTTTGGAAGGTGAGGGCGATACAATGTCCAATGCCCAGAGAAGCACTCTGAAGTGGGAAAAAGAAGAAGCTTTGGGTGAAATGGCAACAGTAGCACCTGTTCTCTATACAAATATCAACTTCCCTAACCTCAAGGAGGAATTTCCAGGTGAGTGATTGACTGAAAAAGTTAAATATATTGTAGCAATTCATGCACCTCGATTTGAAAGAAGTTAAAACAGATTCTCCAAAGCCTTGCATATTAACACATCTTTTTGTTGCAGACTGGGCTACCAGAGTGAAGCAGATTGCTAAACTGTGGAGGAAAGCAAGCTCACAGGAAAGGGCTCCGTATGTGGTAAGAACAATTACCACCAGCATTCTCTACTTCCAGCAAACATATAGTTCATCTATAAGGATTTTTTTTAAAAATGAATACATTCTAGGTTTAGTGAAAGCTCATTTGCTCCAAATATCGCTTTCTAATTTAACTTTTAACTATGAATACTTCACCAGTTTTCTTTGCTTTTCAGCTTTGGAATAAACTATATTAGTATTGTGCAGTCTAAAGTTATAAGCTGGGATGAGAACATCTGTGGTTCCCACTGCCTCTCTGCTACATTTGATTCATGCCTGAAGTCTCATTTGCTCTGTCTCTTTCTGCACAGGATCTTACCAGTTTCTTCAGAAAGATAATACTAAATCATTATGTGACCTTGCTCACTTTCTTCTTCCCCTCTCACTATGTTTTCAGTCTCTTAGCCTCCCCCAGCCTGCATTTTTTAATGCAGTTCTATTAGCACGCAAATTTGATTCCCATGGATGTTGATGGCTCAGAGCTTTACAGCACCAACATCATCTCCTACTGTCCAAATTACCCCCCCTCCTTGTCTTTCTGACAGCTTTTAGAGGTTAAGTAATTACCCCAGACTCAATGCAGGAAGTGGAGATCTTGATCTTTCTGAACCCCTTTCCACTTGAAAGAATCATGCTCGGTTGTCTTCTTTGTATCACTGAGGCATCATCATTTAGCTTTTTATTCAGGCCTGTCGCTTCAGCACCTCTGTGTCATTTCATTCTTAGTATATCAGATCTTGAAGATTCTTTCTGTGTAGTATTTATAGGATACTGTCTACTTGCATGTGTGGACTTTTATCCTTGCTTTTATCGTTTTACAATTATTTTTATTGCTGATTTTTTTCTTTTCCATTGCTCTTAACAAATGCAGCCCTGTTCTCCTGGTGGATATCTAAAAACCAGCTGCAAAAATTATTTCTTTCATGTTTGGGAGGATGGTTAATGCAAGTGAGGATTTACATAGCAAGAAGCAGTTATTTCCTTGCAGGAATTACAGTCTGTGTACTCTTGCCCTTCAGCTGTTGCTGGTGTTCCTGGCATTGTGTGGTCCCTCTCCTGAAGGACTTGCACTCCATGGGGATGAGTAAAGGCTGTGAAATTCAGTACAGCATTAGCAAATTTTCACTGTAGGCTTCTTGCTTTCCTCAGTATGCACAATCCCATCACTTATAGGGGAAAATGACACTAATTTTTTTTTGCTGCTGTGACACTTGTGCTCTCATTCGTGTCACTGCTTCATTGCTGGAGGGGAAGGATTGAAGCCTTTTCTGCTCGACAACCCCCACTTGACAACTGCAAATAAAATTGTGAAAAAGATGTGAGGATTTGATTCAGGAAAGGAATCACATCCTAGATTGGTGGTAAAACAGACTCTTTGAAACCTCCATTAGATGCTTTAAAGTGTCAGTATGGCTGTAAAATGCCTCATTGAAGAGGAATTGCTGTTCTTCCATCCAATTTTTCCCGATCCGTAAGCCCGTATCCTGTGTTTATACTGCTAACTTAACACAGACTGAGATCTATAGAGGCTATTTAATGGAGTAGACTGTATTTTTCTTGTCATTGAAGTTCTCCACATTAGGGGGCTTTATTGATCCAAACATCATCTGCTGTGCTCGTGTCTTCAGAGTGCAGACCGCACCAATATGTGATTTAAAAGGTAAACTGGTGGGATTCATGCTTTCTTGGCACAGCACAGTACCCAAACAGGGACTCCTAGCGCATAGAAAACCTCTGCTGCAAGTAATTCCTTAGTTCTTTCATGTATGTCAGTTTAAATGCAAAATTTCTATAGAGGTGAAGTGTTTTCAGTTTGGAATTCTTTTTAAAGTACATAATTATTTTTCACAGGCACGTGTGTGATTGAAATGGGCTGTACAAATAATTTGGTTGTAGGTTTTGTTAGAGGAACAGATGCAGTGTTCACACTTAGCAAAAGAAAACAAGGCTAACTACATTTTTTTATCTTTTCCTAGCAAAAAGCCAGAGATAATAGAGCTGCTTTGCGCATCAATAAAGTACAGATGTCAAATGACTCCATGAAAAGACAGCAGCAACAGGATAGCATCGATCCTAGTTCACGCATCGATTCCGACCTCTTTAAAGATCCATTAAAACAGAGGGAATCGGAACATGAACAGGAGTGGAAATTCAGACAGGTGTGTTGATTTTAGAGCGTTTTGTTATTTTTCTTTTAGCTTTTTATTGCGTTGTTGGAATCTGTTGTAATAAAATCGATTTTCATCCTTTGTAGAACAGTATAAAATCAGCCATTTGGTGTAAGAAGAAAATAGGTGCTATCAGAAGAGAAGCTGCTTGTAAATGTTAGAAAACTTTGTTTTAAAACTTTCTCTCTTACCTATTATTGAAATAGGTTATTCTTTCTCTGCCTGCCTAGATAATGCAGTAGTTCAGTTTTATGTATCATATATTGCAGTAACCTTGTCCTGCAGCCTGCTGCTTCAGGTTGGGCTGGTTGTCTCTCAGATCCTTTTTCCTCACATCAGTGCTGCATTTGTCAGTAACTTTTCATCTTCAGAATATAAGGTTGAAAAGCTCTTTAGGCAACCTAGGAAATGCTTCTTCCCAGACAATTAAGGTACATGCCAGGGTAATTGAACTTTACAAATAGCTAGACCCTCTGCTCCCGCTGCATTTAAAATTTGCAACATACAATGACTTATAACTGATCTTAATGTGTCCTACAGTTTTAATTATTGATTCAGTCATTATGAAGATTTTGTATATCCCGGACTTAAAAGTGTAACCTTTTTCCTCATAATTTCTAAATAGCAAATGCGGCAAAAAAGTAAGCAGCAAGCCAAAATAGAAGCCACACAGAAGCTCGAGCAAGTGAAAAATGAACAGCAGCAACAGCAGCAGCAACAGCAGCAGCAGCAGTTTGGTTCGCAACATCTTCTGAACCAGTCTGGCTCAGAGACACCTAGCAGTGGGATCCAGAGCCCCTTAACACCACAGACAGGCAATGGAAGTATGTCTCCTGCACAACAGACATTCCATAAGGATCTATTTACAAAGCAGCAGCTACCTGCTGCGCCTGCGTCAGCATCCTCGGATGATGTGTTCCTAAAACCACAAGCCCCACCTCCTACTCCAACCCGAATCCCTGTACATGATTCACTGTCTCAGTCTCAGACTCCTCAGACATCATCACAACAAATGTTTTCTCCAGGTTCCACAAACACAAGACCTCCTTCTCCAATGGATCCATATGCTAAAATGGTGGGAACACCTAGACCAGCACCCATTAACCAACACTTTGCTAGAAGAAGTTCCATCACTCCATTAGATACCTGTGCACCACAGTCATCCATATCTAGGCCGGTTCAGGTAACTGAAACATCAGGAAGCAGGCCTTCACCAGTCAGGGATTCATGTTCTTCATCTCCAGGTAGCAGTGATCCCTATGCAAAACCACCAGACACACCCAGGCCTGTCATGGCATCAGAGCAATTCTCCAAACCATTGGGGGTCCCAAGATCGCCCATAGTCATGGATCAGTCAGGGAAGGTTCCTTTAACAGGTGGAAGCAGTGATCCGTTTACTAAGCCAGCTCCTAGAACGGATACGTTTCAGAGGCAAAGAGTACCTTCTGCTGATGCATATGCACGGCCACCATTGACTCCTACTCCTGCTCCTACTCCTGTCGATGGTAGCCCTGGACCTTTCAAAACTCCTATGCGCCCACCGCAGTCCCCACAGGATCCTTATGCGTCAATGCCAGCTACACCGCGGCGCGTTCCTGTTGATCCATATGAAAGGCCCCCCTTGACACCAAGGCCAGTGGATAACTTCTCCCACAATCAGCCCGGTGATCCTTATAGCCAGCCACCCCTTACTCCCCATCCTGCAATAAAGGAGACTTTTACCCATCCACCCCGGATAGTGCGACAACAGAGTGATTCTTTCCCTCCGTCTGGACCCATTTCAAGGCCAGCTTCTCAGGACCCTTACTCCCAGCCTCCAGGTACTCCTCGGCCAGTTGCTGATCCCTATGCCCAACCTCCAGGAACTCCTCGTCCCACCTCAGTTGATCCATATATGCAGCAACCACCAACACCGAGACCCGCTCAGCCAGCAGATTTATTTGCTCAGTCCCCAGCAAATCAGAGACATTCTGATCCATACGCCCAACCTCCTGGAACACCGAGGCCAGTTCTCAGTGATCCTTATTCTCAGCAACCAGCAACTCCAAGGCCAGGGATTCCAGAGAGTTTTAACAGACCTATAATGGCAAGACCAGGACTAATACCAAATAGGGATCCTTTCCTGCAGACACCACAGAACAGGTCGCAGGGCACTTTTGTCAAGCCATCAGATCCATGTTCTCAAACTCCCAGACCCGCAGGACCTGCAATAACAGATTCATTTAGCCATGGTCCAGCTGCTCCAGCACGTGACCCATATGATCAAACACCAATGACTCCAAGGCCTCAACCAGAACCTTTTGGAACTGGTCAGCTGGCCCATGATACTGCTGAGCAGCCACGGCCTGGATCTGAGAGCAGCTTCAATGCATCTGCAAATTCTCCAATGAGTTCTCAAGGACAACAGTTTCCCAAAGTTTCACAAGTTCCTGTCCCAGCACCCACTACAGGAGTAACAGATACACAGAGTACCACAAATATGTCCCAAGCAGATACTGAGAAGTTAAGACAGGTGAGAATAATGTTTAATTTTGATGGTATTAACATTTCATAAGTATAAGAATTTCCCCTGTTTTTGTTAAATATTTCACATTTCATGCCATTAAACATAGCCATATAAAGTAGAATTATCTTCACTTGATATGCTAATTTGGTCTTCCTGAATAGAACCACAATACACAGAATACAGAAGAATCAGTAATTTTTCGAGTTTGGACAAGATTCGAAAAGGAAGCAAAGGCCATTTTTTAAGCCATTGGAGATCATAGAATCATAGAAGAGTTTATGTTGGAAAGGACCTTAAAGATCACCCAGTTCCAACCTCTCTGCCATGGGCAGGGACACCTCCCACTAGATCAGGCTGCTCAAGACCCCATCCAACCTGGTCTTGAACACCTCTAGGGGAGGGGCATCCACAACTTCCATGGGCAGCCTGTGCCAGTGCCTCACCACCCTAATCATGAAGAATTTCTTCCTAATGTCTAGTCTATGAATCCTTCCAATTTAAAGTCCCCTCATCCTGTCACTGCACGTCCTTGTAAAAAGTGCTTTCCTTTAGCTCCCTAACAGGCTGCTATTAGGTCTCCCTGGACCTTTATCTTCTCCAGGCTGAACAACCCCAACTCCCTCAGCCTGTCCTCATAGCAGAGGTGCTTCAGCCCTCTGATCATCTTTTTGGCCTGCTCTGGACTCATTCCAACAGTTCCATATCCCTCTTATGTTGGGAATTCCAGAACTGGACACAGCACTTCAGGGGGGGTCTCACCAGAATGGAGCAGAGGGGAGAATCCCCTCCCTCGACCTGCTGGTAACGCTTCTTTTGATGCAGCCCAGGACACAGTTGGCCTTCTGGGCTGCAAGCACACATTGCCGGCTCATGCTGAGCTTCTCATCAACCAGCACCTCCAAGTCCTTCTCTGCAGGGCTGCTCTCAGTCATGTCGTCCCCCATCCTCTATTGAAACTGCCGATTGCCCTGACCCAGGTGTTAGGGCCTTGCACTTGGCCTTGTTGAAAGATGTAGATGATTGGTCTGTAATAGTTCTTTTATCTACAGTGTGAGGTAAAAATGTGTTGAAGGGACAACTAATTCTGTCCTAGAATAGAGGAGATGTAGAGCTGGTTGCCAATGACTTGTTCACTGGCTGAAAGGGGAGTATAGTCAAAGAGCTGAGCTTGGACTTCAACTTTTCCATTGAATTGAGGTGAATCCTGTCATGGGTCACTGGAGGAACATTCACTCCAGGCTTTTGAAGAGCTGGCAAACGGCTCTTACTGAGACATAGAATTACCTTCAATTTGTGGAAAGCTGCTCAACCTTTTGTTTGGAAGAGTTGATGAGAAGTGGATTTAGCAGAAAAAATGGTAGTATTTATCATGGAGACCCAGAGTAAATTCTGCAGCTTTGGTGTAGACCTCCTACTGAATTTTCTTCAGTGAACCCCTGGTCACCTTTTCTCCCTTCAAACACACTTTCCCATGTGGTAAAAGGGCTTGTTTTATACAAACAGAAAAGGAAAAGAATGTTGCCGATATTTTAATTGGTAAAGTGGGTTCACACTCTACACTTTAACTAGAGGCCTGGAGATAATTTGTGTCACCAGCATCTTGCACAATTTGAACCCTCTTCTGATTTCTGAGGTGATTGTGGTAGTTCATAATGTTTTTCTTTAGTAATTGGAGAATTTCTTTCCTCCAAAAGAACCTAGTTCTTTAACCTAGTGGAGTGTAACACTTGAAAATGTCAATTGTAGTGTCAAGCACAATAATTTTTTTTTTCAAACAGCGCCAGAAATTACGTGAAATTATTCTACAGCAACAGCAACAGAAGAAGAACGCGGTTCGTCAGGAGAAAGCCTTACAGGATGCAGCAGCTCCTACCCATGCAAGTCCTCTTCAGCATTGGCAGCAAGACAACTTAAATCAAATTTTTAACCGCCCTCCTCCACCATATCCTGGGAATATTAGGTCCTCTGTCCCTCCAGGCGGGCCAAGGTTCACTGTATACCCAAAAGATCAGCGTGGACCGTTTCCTGCTGATGGGCAGTTCAATAGACCCCAGTTTCCAGGTGATATGAATACCATGGGGATGAGACCTCATGGTCTTAGGTAAGCTCTTTCATCTCTTAAAACTAGGATATTACAGGGGTAGTTCTATATTTACAAAAATTGTTAGATAAAGGAAGTTTTCTAAATGAAAAATTGTGTTGTCAACGGTAGCTGGCAATCTTCCTGAAGTCAGGATATACAGTGAGTTTTCCTGTAAGCCTCTAAAACTAGAACGTATTTTATACTGGCACTGTTCTACATCATCTTGTATTGGGAATTAATCAGAAATACAAATGGAGAGACTGCAATACTTGTGAAAGTTATTGAGCTGAAAGATCTTGTTGCCCGTGTTTTTAGGGCTTTCCATTTTTTTAAAAAAAGCAAAAGGTCTGAATTTAGCTTTCATGTCTTAATAATTAATAAATGTAATATTCCTGTTTTCATTTGTAATGAATACGTAATCTAATGTCAGCTTCTGCCTGTGCCATTTTCACAGTGAATGCTATGATATAAAGTGAATAACAATATTGACATAAGTTGTCATCTCAAGAATTATTATTTTCAATATCTTGGATTTATTTCAGTAATATGTAAAGCCATACAATACTGGTTTTATGCTCAGTTGCATTAACATGTCGTTCATTTTCTAAGATTGCTCTTACTGTCAGAGTTCTCTATCCATTATTATTACTGGAATTGAAAACAGGTTGTTTATTAAACATAATTAAAGCAATTATTTTATTGTAGTCGTAAAGCTGATTTGAATGTAAGCGCAATTAGTCAAAATATTTATTTAAATATCTTAATGAATGCATCATGTAAAGCATTTTTTGTTGAATAGTTATTTCGTCAAATATGCCAGGCTAGGGAGTCCTGAGAAAAAAAGATGATTTAGTCTTTGATGCTTTGTTTTAGGTACGGGTTTCCAGGAGGTGGCCACGGCCCACCATCAGGTCAAGAACGTTTCCTCAGCCCTCAGCAGCCAATGCAACGCCCTGGAGTTCCAGCACAACTGAGGAGATCTCTGTCTATTGATATGCCTCGGCCAGTGAACAATCCACAAATAACTAACACATCTGGGATCTCTCAACATTTTCCTCCACAGGGGATTCCAGTTCAGCAGCACAATATATTGGGTCAGGCTTTTATCGAGTTACGTCACAGAGCTCCTGATGGGAGGCCAAGGCTGCCTTTTAACCCTTCTGCTGCAAATGTTATGGATGCAGCAGCAGCACATCAGCGACATGCAGGGTTTATACCCAGACAGGAGTTTCCAGGCCCAAGACAGGCAGAACCACTGAGACATAATTCTCAAGGTATGCCTAACCAGTTGCAGATGCCTGCAAGTTTGGAGCACATGCCACAATCCCAGCAGGATCAAATCAATCCCGACAACACATCTGCACTTGTAATACGTTCTCTAAGTCACCCACCAGTTGCTGATGCATTCCCAGGACCATCTTTGTCTACATCTGCAGCAAGTGAGGAATCTGCAAATTTACAGATTCCCAACCAATCAAGTGATGGTCTAGAAGAAAAGCTTGATCCTGATGATCCTGCTGTAAAAGATTTGGATGTGAAAGACCTTGAAGGGGTTGAAGTCAAGGATTTAGATGATGAGGATCTGGAAAATTTGAATCTGGACACAGAAGATGGAAAAGGAGATGAACTAGACACCTTAGATAATTTGGAAACCAATGATCCTCACCTTGATGACCTTCTGAGATCAGGGGAATTCGATATAATTGCATACACAGATCCAGAACTTGACGTGGGGGATAAGAAAGGAATGTTTAATGAAGAACTAGATCTTAGTGTCCCCATTGATGACAAACTAGATATCCAGGGCAAGACAGAAGAACCAAAACAGAAAGAAGAAGGTGATAAAACCGCTTCCCCTCCTGACACTCAGTCTCCACAGAAGAAATCTGCAACAGAAGATGAAATTAAAACAGAAGTACTTTCTCCAAACACTCAGGAGGAAAAGAAGAATGAAAATGAAAAAAGTGATGGAAATACTGAGTCCACTAGTACACAGCAGGCTGCTGAAATGGAGTTAAAGGATGGAGAAAAGACACCTGCACAGCCTGCCAACCCAGAATTCTCTGATAAAACTACTGCTGTTCCTGGTCAAGAAACAACCATGCCTAGTCCAGATGCTCAGGGATCTGCTGCGCTGCCTGTTCAAGGAGCAGGGAGTTCCTGCAGTATTTCTGGGTCCACACCAGTCCTCTCAAGTTTGCTGGCTAATGAAAGCTCTGATAATGCTGAAACAAGGACTCTAGGATCTCCATCTCAATCTTTGCCAACACCACAAATGAACCACGCATCAGGTATTCCACAAACACTAATGACACCTGGTGGACAGATCTTGGAAAACACTTTAAATTCAAATTTGGCCATGGTTCCACGAATAAACCATAATTTTTCTCAAGGGTCACCAAATCCAGGATTCATTCAGGGTCAATCAGCTAATCATAACTTTGGAACGGGACAGACATCGAATCAAGCTGTGGCTGTACCAAACCGTCCTGGTCCTAGTGGCATGTCTGGTCCTCAACAGATAATGCTCCCTCAACCATTAGCTCAACAGCAGAATCGAGAGAGACCACTTCTGCTAGAGGAACAGCCACTTCTTCTGCAGGACCTTTTGGATCAGGAAAGACAGGAGCAGCAGCAGCAGCGACAGATGCAAGCTATGATTCGCCAGCGTTCGGAGCCATTTTTCCCCAATATCGGTATGTGGGTGATCTGTTTGTCTGTGTTCTGGTTAGTCTTTTAAAAGTAAAACAATAAATAGTGAAATAATCCATAGCACTGGTAGAAGCAGGTGGCTGTGTGGAGCTTGAAGGTTGCATAACAAAATACAGCCTGCCTAGTAGGTACAATGGGAGTCTGGAGATCAAGCACACAGGTGAAATCCTGAACTCTCTGGCAAGGCTGCTTTTGATGTTCTCTGGATGAGGATATCTGCTTTACTGCTAATTTTCTGACATCAGCTCTGTCACGTATTCTTCAGTTTATCATATGTGACATGGAGTAAATGCAGCCTTGGTACACAAATTAAATTATCAAGTACAACTGCTGACCTTTTGATATTCAATCTGTCAATTTTCTGTTTATCATTGGTTTATTATATTTTCTTGCAGTGTTTAGTGTGTCTCAAGGAAGGGGATCATTGAAAGCTGTGTTAGTAACTGACAATCTAGCCAAGACCCAGAAACATCACATATAATTCTGCACATACTAAAAGCATTTAAGATCACTTGGCATTTCCTGTTCAATAGCAATATGAGCTTTCAGATTAAAACCATCACCATCATTTAGTTGTTATTAATGAAATATGAAGTTTTTAAAAGTGTGTTAGCTGTAACTACACTGAGCATTGGGGCTGGGTATTTTATTTAAGACAGTTTTAAACTGTAAGATGACAGTTTCGTGTTTGTAGGGTGGCTTGAATGTGCTTTAAGCCATCCCAGCTGGGTAAGACCACCTCCAGAGGACCCTTCCAACGTCATCTGTTCTATACTCCCACTTATCCAGCTCTGTATGAGGCACCTAATGGAGGAGACAGCAAAAAGGCAGAGTTCACCGTGCTTGTGGTCTTTTCAGACTCTGTGTGTTGTGTGTGTCTTTCTGCCTATTGTGCTGTGGGTAAATACAGAGCGACTAAACAGGTTTTCTTAGTACATTAGTAGTGGTGTGTCAGTTTTGCCAACTGGACTCACAGAAACAACTCTTATCCCTGATTCTTAAACCTATAAATAGAATTTATTAACCTGGTGGGTCATAGGCCAAATTTGGTTTAGAGCCCTTCTCAGATGGATAAGTTTTTCGCTGTGTGTTGTGGCTGAAAACAAGAACAGTTGCTGCTGGAGTAACTTTCCTTTGATGAAACTACATATTAACCATGAATTTCAAAGTGGAGAGGACAAGTAATGTGAAATAGTAGTGCAGTAATGTTGCTATACTGATGAGTAATTCATGAACTCGATCTAAACAAGTCTAATAACTTCTAATATTCAGCTGTGCAATTCACTTTTACTGTTGTTCTTTTATAGACTTTGATGCAATTACTGATCCTATAATGAAAGCAAAAATGGTAGCTCTGAAGGGGATCAATAAAGTCATGGCGCAGAGTAACATGGGGATGCCACCAATGGTTATGAACAGGTAGGCAACACTTGATACCATTCTTTAGGGCTACCAAATGTAAAAGGAAACGATAGGGGAAGACTGCATTGGAAATGAAAAAAAATAGGAAAAAGATCTTTTTGTCATGTATTTTATGATCCATGATGATTCAGGACTATCTCCTAAGAATAAAACCAATGCAGCGGTAGAAACTGTGTAAGTAAGAAAACATCGGGCTTGTGTTCCGGGTGTGGTGTTGTCAGACAGCGTGGGCAACATAGTTTCACTGCTGATGATTTTCTTGTTTTTCTACTTAATAATTACATAATTACGTGTCTCCCACACATTGTGTTTGAAAACTGTTGATGGCTGTGTAACAGTTAACCTTCAAATCACAGCACGTCATTTAATGCTAAGTGTAAGATGTAGCCCAAGTAATGGATGTTTCATCCCCTCTTTACATCTATTCTGAGGATAAAAGGAGCTGCAAACTGTGCGGACTTCACCATGCCTGTCTTTGTCAGAAGTGGGGAAGGGGGTCTGTGGGCCAGATGTGATCTGCAACTTTTATTTTTGTGTGGTCCTTAAAACTCTGTGTTTTCTTCTTCCTAACACATCTTTGGTGTTAAGTGATAATATGTGGCTTACCAGGGGTGTTTGTAAGGCCTGTTTGAGCTTAGTAAGAAGATGCCATACCCCAACTTCACTGCAGTCTAATCTGGGTGGCCTGCTGTTGCAGCAGTTTCTGACCACTCAGTTACTAATATGCAATTAAAGTGATTTACCTTATGCTTTCTTAATGCTATGAAAAAAATATTTTCATTTAAGTCCATGTTCTGTCACCATTATATATAAAAGTTTGTGTCTTCCTCAATTGTCATTGTAGACTAAGATCTTCAGAACTGCATTTGGCTTTGCGTTGAGGAGATAGATTGTCTTAAAATTGTACAGAGGTTTGCTTAAAAATTCCTGAAACCCAAATACATCTGCCCTAATACAGTGACTGTTCTGGTTACCAAGAGAAGTAACTACATTAAATCTCTCTTCTTTTAAATCGTAATGGTTAAGATACAAATAGGGATACATTTTGTGTGTTTGTGTGCCTTTACTGTTTTAGCTTAGTAATTAATCTTTCTGAAGAGTGTAAAATGCAATAGCTTCAGGCAAGGAGAAAGTGTTGTAGCGTCAGATGAGAAATAAAATTCTTCAGACACTGAAAAGTTTGAAACAGAAGGTTGAACAAATGTCTGTAAAATGTTTGGACACTCTTTCAGTTCAGGGAAGTACAAAAGATTGTCTCTTCTCTAAAAGACCCACTGTTTTTTAAAGTTATAATTTCACTTTCTATTTGTACATCAATAGGTTTCCCTTTATGGGTCAACCAGTGCCAGGGGCTCAGTCCAGTGAAGGCCAAAATCATATGCAGCAGACGATCACACAGGTAATACCGCTTGTGGACTACAAGCGAAAGTTTTTACTAATGATAACTATGTTTGGGATTTTTTTTTTAATTGAATTACGATTTAATATCCTTGTCTGTATGTTTTCTGAAATTTCTAGGATGGAAATTTGACACCTCAGATTTCTAGACCTAATCCTCCCAATTTTGGTCCTGGTTTTGTCAGTAAGTACAGATTTAATAATTTATTGTGTGTCAATATTTCATTTTTCAGTTCTGTTTTCCTTAAAATAAAGTATCCATAAATGGCTCTTGTATTAGAAAATTCATCCTTTTAAAATTGAGTCATTTCATCTTTACAATACCAGTTATTAAAGGGTCGCATAGTAAATGCTATTAACAGTTTTCTTATAAAGTTATCCCCAAAGAAATACCATGAGGAAAGAGGATAACAGAACAAACAGAAAATTAGCATTGTTTTCATTCATGTGCGAGTTGTAATCTAGTAACTGACAGACTGCTGTCTCAAAAACCTGGTGTTCAGTTGATTTGTAATATTCTGAGCTTAGTGGGAACAACAGTCTATCTCAGTGAGTTCTTTTTTATTGCAGAAACAAAAGGTTGTGTGCATCGTTGTCATTTTAAATAATAACAATAAAAGCTTCACTAAGCAAGACTGACTGGGAACCACGACTGTGGAAAGCAGAAATACGTAGCATTAGTATTTTGTGTTCCTTATTTCTACTTGCCCTAGATCAATTGTAAATTGTAATCTCTGTGATGAGAAAGAGTTTTATTAGCAGAAAATAAAATTGAGTATAAGTTGGGAGAGGAAGATCGTATTAAAAAAACATGTTTCTGTAACTGCAAAAATTTTATTTGATATTTATGAATAAGAAGCAGAAGTAAACACTTTCACCTTTTCCAGATGCTGAAGTAGCGCTGCTAATCTTTAGTAGTATTTCCTGTATTAATTACTGTCGAAATTTGACGTGGCCATCAGCAGTGACATCGCTCTTGTTGAGAGTAGAGGTGGTTCTGTGCATTTGAGAAAATCAGTTTTACATTTCAGCTCTAGTTATTCTTACCTGGAACTTGTTAATATTTAGTATTTTCAGTTGCGCTTTCATGTTACTCCCATCTGTGGTTGCTCTCCATAATTTCCTCTCAGTTGTCCCTTCAGGTTATGTAGTTAGCATCACAAAATTTATTGTTGGAAGAGCGAGCACCCCTCAAGACTGTAGCTAGTTCTGTGAATTGGTTTAGTTGAGCTGCTGGAGTCGATGGCTGTGTCTACTTCAGTGAGTGTTGTAGTAGAAGGTGGCAGGGATTGGAGCACAACGGGATGTGTTTATACCTAAATCATACTGTTGTATAGGGATCTTTGTGAAACAAACTTTCTTCACAAGGAGCATCCATGCCATATTCCTGGTTACCCAGTTCATTGCCTACCACACGGTAATCACAACACAAGATGTCATCACCAAACCTTCTCTCTTGCCTTCTGGGCTTAGTGCAGATCAAATATTATCAGAGATGATTGTTTTGCCTCAAGAAATAAATCTGAGAGCAACGGACTGGTCGTAGTAGATGAGTGTTTCTCATTTGTAAATAGAGTAACTTCTCAGTTACAGTCTAAATGAGAGCACGTTTGCTTGTAGGGATGAGAAGGCGCTGGTGCTGAAGAGCCCATGTGGAGGACTGAAAGAAAGTTATTTTTATAAAGATGACAATATCTTTCTTTCATTTAATGAATATTTGATGGATATTTATAATTTTTAGATTAGTCATAAAAATAGACCTATAGGTACAAAACTCTTCTGCAAGCACTAGAATTAGTGAGGCTGCGTTTCCTGTAGATTTGTGTCCTTACTCCCTAATCTCTTCTCCTCTGCTTTAGTACTTCCAGAGGTCTTCCATCTCCTCTCTTCTGTGGCAGAGGCAGGTACCACCAGGTTCTGTAGCTGCTTTCAAAGCTGTGTTTGCTCACTGGTTGACAAGTGCATACTTACTGGCTAGATGATGGGCTGGTGTCTCTTGACATTAAGGGACTAAGTTAATACTGCTTTCTCTAACTGAAGACAGTAATCTGAATCATTGTCTCCTTTACTCAGATCATTCCAAGAGTTTAATTCCTCTTTGAGATCTCAACTCCTCTGTCAGATTTGGCTGAACCTGACCAACAATTTCATAAAAAAGGGGTGAACCTAATGGTTTAACTTTGTCTCTAAAAAGTATGGTGAAAGCTCACCCCCAGGATGAGATTGTATCATGTTTTATTCCCTTCTCTCTAGATGATTCACAAAGAAAGCAATATGAGGAATGGTTGCAAGAAACACAACAACTTCTTCAAATGCAACAGAAGTACCTCGAGGAGCAAATTGGAGCACACAGAAAATCAAAAAAGGCGCTCTCAGCCAAACAGCGTACGGCCAAGAAAGCTGGCCGTGAGTTCCCAGAGGAAGATGCAGAACAGCTTAAGCACGTTACTGAGCAGCAAAGTATGGTCCAAAAGCAGCTAGAACAGGTAATCACCTGGAATCAAAACAAATCATCTTAATGCTAAGCTGTCACACTGGTATGACCCACTCCTTTAAATCTTCTAAAAGATGAATTGAAATGCTTAAGTACGGTAGAACTTATTTAAAGGGAGCCACTCCCTGTCATATTTTGTGAGTGAATTGCTGGTGACACTGGAGTTTTAGGAGAATACACTCCAGCAAAAGTTATGACAAAAGCTGGTTTAGTACTTTGAAAAGTGGGGAAATTGCCTAGCAAAATTGTTTGCAGCAGAGTTCCTGGCGCCATGAAAAGCATAACTGAGATTCAGACTGTGAAGGAGGAAAGTCTTAGTGAGTAGGGCTCTGTTTCAGGCTTGAATGAACCTCATAGCTTGGACTTTTTCAGGTGTCTTTATGTAATCCAAACCACTTTGTTATATCTAGTTACAAGCTACCATTTGGAAATTGCTTTTCATTATATCTTTAATGTTAGTGTGGTTTTGTGATCTGTCTGGTCCCTAGATGTTGATTATCAGTGTGTGATGCCTGTTATTGTGTCATAGGATAATACAAGTGAAAGGGATATCTGAAGATCATCTAGTCTCCTGGTCAAAGCAGCATTAGCCTCGTGGTTAGATCAGGTTGCTCAGGGCCTTGTCAGTCAAGTTTTGTAAGTCTCTGAGGGCAAGGATTTCCCAGCCTCTCTGGGCCCCTGTCCAATCTTTAACCACTTTCACTAGGGGGGGTTTCTTCCTTTATATTCAGTTGGAATTTCACTTGCTGCATCTTGTAACTGATTATAGTAAGTGAGATTAATGTTAAACCTGTGATGGCTTTGATAAATCTGAGGTTTGGCCAACAGTATCAAATGCTGTGTTAATCAAGACATCATTTATAAATCATCTGGCATGATGTCCCTTTACTGGGTGGGTGGGAAATCTTTTCCTTGTCAGAAAGAAATAGACTTACCCTTATTATTATGAAGAGAAAAATTGGCAGTGGACTACTTGGAATGAAGTCCTAGGTGGTATCTGACCCTTGAGTTCTTACTCCTGTGCTTCAAGACAGAGTGTGCACAGGATGGAATATTGATTGGTTCATCTTTTCGCCATGTGGAAGAGGGATGTAGCAGATAAATTCTGTCTATATCATTTCTTCCTTTTTCTTTTTTCCCTTCTACAATGAATCACAAGCAGAATAAATGCAAAAAAAAATTCACTTTACTGATTCTTTATCATCCATACGTCAGTCTGGTACTGCTGTGGAGTTTTGTTGGAGTAAGAGCTGCTAATCGTGACATTGCTGGCAGAGTCATTTAGTGTCCTATAATAAAGGTTCTTTTTCATTTTTAAACTTAATTTTCATATATGACCAGTAAATGCCCTCCACTTTTCTTCAACCACCGATGCAGACGAGTCATCCACGTCCCAAACAGCCCTTTGTTACATACCTAGTAGGAGCTAAAACAAGGTTTAATTTATTGTTTACTTTTTTATTTATAAAAACCTTGTATTTGAAGCAGTTCACTGCTCTTTCAAATCAGATCAAGTAATTTTTCTGTAATCGAGCTTCTGCTAGTTATTGAAAAGGACCAAGCCTTTATGTATAGAGAAAAGAGCACTCAGATCCCTGGAATTGCTGGTCCTGGACACAGGCGCAGAGAAACCAGAGCTGAGTTTGTGCAACATGAGCTTGTGTCTGACAGGTTTATTATCTCAGCCACCAAGCCATGCAGACACTACCCCATTGCCAGGGCAGTTTAACTGCATTGGTGTGGCACTGTGCCTGTGCTAATCAGCTCTGCCTCCTCCTCCCCCACTCTGTTAAAATCACCAGGTCGAGCAGCACAGGTCGGCTCAGGTCCAAGTGGGTGTAGTCAGTGCTGGTCCTCTGAGATCTCAGCTAATTGCAAGTGCAATCACATGGCTGATCCATTAACACAGATCCTGGGAGGACGTAGTGGTTTGGATGCCTTCTTGTATGAGCATGCAGAGCCAAAACAGGTTTAGAGCTGTATGCCCACCAAGAATTCCAGGAGCACTGGGCTGTGTGATGCACATCGATCTGGTTGGTGGTCTTCTGCACTGGCACTGTTTATCTGGTGGTGTTCGTGCCAACCTAGAGCTCATAAATCATCACGGACCTGAGATTACTGTGCAGATAGTCTTTTGGGTGCATCTGTTCTGTATTCTGGAGTTTGTTCTGCAACATCTCTCTTGTCTTGGGTTTTCTGGCTTGTTCCTTGTCCCAGATAAAGTGTTATCGAGCATTCTTAATTGTGTTGTGGACTTCTTCTATCAGTACAAACAGAAAATGGAAGTCATAATCTAAAGAACAGAAGTGAGAAAGAGATTTTCCATAGTGTATGTATGGAGAGAAGCTGTGGGAGCCCAATCCCAGGAGGTGTTCAAGGCCAGGTTGAGTAAGGCTTTGGAGCAACCTGATCCAGTGGAGGGTGTCCCTGCCCATGGTAGAGGAGTTGGAACTGAATGACCTTTAAGGTCCCTTCCAACCCAAACCAGTCTGTAATTCTATGATTCTATGATTACAAGTCCTTTTATTTTTTTAGAGAGCAGTGTAGTTAACTATGTTTTGTTTCTGAAATACTCTCTCTTGTCCAGTTGGCGCTGTCATATCCTTCCATTGGCTTTTCCTGCTTGCCTTAAAAATAATCTACTAGGGTTAATTTTTAGTATCCACCTTGAGTTTATTTTTGTCCCAAAATTTAATATATTCAAGCAAGAGTTGCCATTTTTGTCTGCTATGAGATGTTTGAGATCCTGCCTGTGACTAAATGGAACTCTACCTTGCTGTTTTCCTGCAAACTTTTCGTTTTTAATTCCAGCTTTTTAAACGTTTTGCTGATGAGTGATCATCCACGTCACTGTTTCCTTTTCCTTATCTGTTCCCAACTGTTGTTGTCCTGAGGATGTCAATATATGGATATTCTTATGGATTATAAGATGTGTAAGACAAGGATCGCTTTTGCTTTAGGTTTGTATATTCTCTAGCACAGTGCAGTCTCGGTATGCAATTGGAACTTCGAGGCACTTTTACATTATCTAAATTTATCTAAACTTTTGTGATGGGTAGTATTTCTAATAAAAAATGGCTGTTTAGTCTTAAAAAGGGAGAGGAAATGAGACTGCAGAAGTGTTGTTTTTGTCTCAACTTCATTTTCTACTGAAATTACAGTGCAAGTTACATGCTTTATGCCATTTCTGCAGTCATTACGTGTCAGAGATGAATAATGACTTCTTTAATTTTTAGATTCGAAAGCAGCAGAAGGAGCATGCAGAACTAATTGAGGAATATCGAATCAAGCAGCAGCAGCAGCAGTGCGGGATGGCACCCCATGCCATAATGCCTGGCGTCCAGGCTCAACCACCCATGGTTCCAGGAGGAACATCACCAGCAATGAATCAGCAAAACTTCCCCATGATGGCACAACAGCTCCAGCATCAGCAACATGCAGTGGTCATCCCCGGGCAATCCAACCCAACCAGAATGCCAAATTTACCTGGATGGCAATCTGCAAATGCCCCTGCAAGTCACATTTCCATGAATCCAGCAAGGATGCAGCCTCCAATAACTCCGCTGCCCATTACTCCTGGTACACCCGCTCCTGTGCCTGGTTCAAATGCAGCTGCACAGTCAGGGCCACCACCACGGGTGGAGTTTGAGGACAATAACCCTTTTAGTGAAAGTTTCCAAGAGCGGGAAAGAAAGGAGCGTTTACGAGAGCAACAGGAGCGGCAACGCATTCAGCTTATGCAGGAGGTAGATCGACAGAGAGCTTTACAGCAGAGAATGGAACTGGAGCAGCACGGTATGATAGGGTCTGAATTGAATAACAGAACATCCTTATCTCAGATACCTTTCTTTAATTCTGATCTGCCTTGTGATTTCATACAAACTCCACGGCCTCTCCAGCAGTCTCCACAGCATCAGCAGCAGCAAATGGGGCAAATTCTGCAACAGGGTTCTGTGACCTCACCTCCTGCCACAAATTTTATGCAGAGTAGTGAGCGAAGGCCGGTGGGACCTGCAGCCTTTGGACCTGATGCATCTGCTGTTCCAGGTGGAGCCCCTAATTTCCATAATGTAAAACAAGCTCATGGGAATCTCCCTGGGACTAGCTTTACGCAGAACCAAGTCAGGCCTCCATTTCCTTCTGCTGTACCCTCATCCGCAGGGCTCAGTAGTGGTGCCCCATGTGTTGCGGACACTAGTGTGCCCCAGGCAACAAACTTCCCTGGATCAAACCAGTCTCTCATACAGCTGTATTCTGACATAATCCCTGAAGAGAAAGGCAAAAAGAAAAGAACACGAAAAAAGAAAAAGGATGATGATGCCGAGTCCATAAAAGCCCCGTCAACTCCACATTCAGATATAACCGCACCATCGACTCCAACTGTTTCTGATTCTACCTCCACCCCCACAGTTAACACCCCCAATGAACTTTCACGTCATCAAGATGAGCAAGAGTCAGGGGAGTTAACGGGCCCATCAACATCAAACGCAGGAGAGAGCCAGGCCTCTCCAGAGCTGGAATGTGAGCTCACCAACAGCAGTTTGCAGCAGAAACAGCCAAGTGCGAATACAGAGACTGAAAAGGCTAGTACAGATCCATCTGCCAGCATTCAAGAAGTTAAACTAGAAAAGGCAGAAACTGATCAGTGCTCAGGTCAGGCTGAGCCTAAACCAGAAAATCCGAGCAGTATTAAGGTAGAAGAAGATAAGGTCACATCACAGCCTGCCTCTTCAGCTCAGAGTCCAGCACAACCAGCTAGCGTTCCAGCGGCAAAAGGGGAGTCAGGGAATGAATTGCTGAAGCACCTCCTTAAAAATAAGAAGGCCTCATCTCTTCTAAATCAGAAACCAGAGAGCAGCTGCCGAACAGAAGAAGAGGCTCCTGGGGATAAGAAGTTAACAGAAAAGCCGAATCCAGCTGAAGGAATGGTGAGCCTGTTACTGGTTTTGTTATACAGTGGTAATCAACAAGCAAAGGCTGGTTTGTGCCTTTTCTGCAGGTGTTTAGTAAAAGGTGGAAAGAAAACCTACCTGCACATGGAGGGAATAAACAGCTTTGAAGAGTCTTTACCTCCCTTATTGTCTTTTCTCCATGAGTAAATCATCTGTGGTACAAAAAGAAAGTTTTAAGATGACTTCATAGATCAGTGTATTCAGAAATTATTAAAATGCAATAGTTAATAGCCTTAAAAAAAATGTCACTTCGTGATATTTAGCAAGGTTATGGCAAAATTTTAGAGTATAACTCCTAATTCTGTACAGCATGTGGTGCATCTGTGTGCTGCTTCCTGCTGTGACTGCACTGTAGGGATGTGTAGGATGACCTGTGCACCTTTGCAGAGGCGCAGGGCTGCGCCTTTTAGGCTGTTCTGTGCGTGAACCAAATCCATGAGTGGTTTTTACCTGTGAAAATCATATATTGTTGCTTAATTTAATGGAGAGTATGCTCTAGGATTGTTATCAAAAGTGTGAAATTGTTAAATCTCCTAAAATTACTGGATTTCTGTATTACAGAATACTTCTCTACTTAATTTTACTTTAATGGAATGGAGCATAAATTCTTTATATTAATGTCATTATATGATTTAATAAATTATAAGGTTCTTAAAAACAGACCTAAGGAGAATTGCTTTCTGTGGAGGTAGGATAAACTTTATATTTTGGTCACTTTATTGTGATCTTTAATCTCTGCTCATTTTCATTTGATGACTGACTAAACTCTAAGTACATCCTTGAAACAAAGTTTGAACACCTTTAAAGTTAATAAAGACTGATAAAATAAAGATAATTGTGAGCAGCAGCTAACTTAAGTGTTAAAGATTAAAGTCAAAGCATGTCTGACAGGAGTAGTGGTGAGAGTATTTGCCTTAGGGGTATTGGAGAGCTGTTTAAAATAATAATTAAAAAGAAATCAGACTTTCTTTTGGCTTGCTACTGTCTGTTAGGTTACCAAGTCTAATTCTGATTGCTTTTACTCAACTGTCCTTCTATGTGATGAATTACTTTGCAAACTCATACAGAAAGAATTTAAGCAAATGGTACAATCCAGAAGTGTTTCACAATACTGTTTTTGTTTCTAACCTCAAAATACATGTGTAATATATTAATTTACACCTCTTTTTTCTGTAATCAAGTGTGCCTTTCACTGTGCCTCATGAAAATCTCTAGGGCTGCATGCACATAACTTGATTTGAGGGGTTACTCAAAAGGAAATGGTTGTGGTCTGTGATTTCTTTAATGATGTTTTCAGATGCCACAGGGGTTAACTACATAAATCATAATTTTGTGGGTAGGGGCAGCACATCAGTGACAATTGCCAGTGAGAGCAAAGCAAAGAAACTGTACATACACTTTGTTATTGATGGGATTTATTATACTGTGCATATTCTTTTAGAATATCATGCAGTAAATTTAAATGAACTGTTTATTAAAACATTGAAAACTTCACTTTCTTTTTTTACACCAGCAAACTGCGGGGAACCCGATGCCAGGTGCATTTGGGTGTAGTAACAACCAGCTTCAAAGAGTAGATGTCGGACCTGAAGCCAAGAAACAGAGAAATAAGCGAACGCAGAGGACGGGAGAGAAGGCGGCTCCTCGGTCCAAGAAAAGGAAAAAAGAGGAAGAAGAAAAGCAAGCTGTTTATTCTAATGCTGATACGTTCATCCAATTAAAGCAGGTAGGTAGATGCTGGGACCCTTGAAAGAGGGAACTTTCTCACAATGGAAATGAAGCGAATTTTGAATACAGGGTGGAGAAAATGAAAACTTCCATGAAAGTAGGAAATTTCAATTTCTGCATTTTATTTCGGTTTGGAAGATCGACTGACATGGTAGGCGTTTGGTGGTCTCAAAGCCATGAAGTTCCTGTCAGCTCTGGCAGCTTCTGCAGCTGACCCAGCAGGGAGCTGGAGCTGCCAGGGAACCACCTTCCTTAACAAACAGCCCATTTGTTAAGGAAGGTGTTCTGATAGTGGGTAAATTCAAATTATTCTTTTAAATTAGAAACCACTCAAGTGATGTTTGGAGATTTGCAATGCTTCTGTGTTATAGTTAAATTAATTTCTAACTTTTTTTCTCTTTCAATATAGCAGCTTTCTCTTCTACCTTTGATGGAGCCAATAATTGGAGTGAGCTTTGCACACTTTCTTCCCTATGGCAGTGGCCAGATAAATGGTGGAAATAGACTTGTAGGAAGTTTTGGTAGTGCCACTCTTGATGGGGCTTCAGATTACTACTCTCAACTCATTTACAAGGTACGGTTTGAACCTGGATTTCCACTGTGTGCTCTCTGTAGGAAAAGAAGTTCATGGCATTATTACAGCCACCGTTGTTTTACTCTCTGAAAGTGGAAATCAGTTCTGGAAACTGTGTCGTAGACTAATTAAAAACTACAGGTATTTCTTTTACAAATGGATGCTAAACAGTGAAAATTGTAATTACAGTTTTATGGAGCAGGAAAGACTGAATTCTCAATACTTTACAAAGTCACTGAAAGCATTAAAGCATTTCCTAATGTGAATTGAATGGGAAATTGGCTTTGCTCATTTGTCTACTAAGTGCTAACTAAGAACCTGAGAACTCTGAGCAAGGTAGGCTCTTTGTTGACAACCTGATAGCCCACAAAATTTAAAACTTGGTCTGTGAGATCAGGTGGCAATATTGGGAGAGCAGCGAGATAGCGAACAGAGAGAATCAAATTTGCTGCTTGAGTGCTCTAACATAAAACTCCAGTAACTTAATGAAAAACCTGCAGTGTAAGCTGAGGATGGGACCTAGCAGAAATAGTTGCTGTGGTCAAAAGCAAATAATATATATCAGCTTTGTAGGCACGGTTGCAAGAGGAACAGATAGGAAGCACCCATTTAATTTTCATTTAAAATGTGGGCAGCTAACTAAGTTGCAAGAAGTAGCCCAGAGTGTGAACTTGCAGAGTATCAGCTTCTTCGGTGAAAACTCTGCGAAGTGTGAGGTACCTTCCCTTTTAGTGACATTCGGGTAAGCTGGCTTGTTCATGGTTGTGGAGAGTCACTGCCAAATAGCATTCTCAATCTTAAATTCAGGCCTTTGCTTAAACTATAAGAACATATTGGGGCTCCCAGACAGTTCCTAAAAATGTTCTTTGTGCTTTTCTGTAAATAATTTAGCTATATATTCTTTCAGTAATGATGTCTGCTCCTCATGTAAACTGTTTCTCTGATAATATAATGGATAGAATAAAAACAAAGCACTGTGTCTTTTATAGGCACTTCCATGTATTTGGTCACATACTTGAGAATTAACTATCAGTGCTACCTCTCAGTGTAAGAGAGAGTGTGAGTTGGTGACATTGTCCTGTACTAGAAAAACACCAGTTTTCACCCTGTGTTCCGTGGCTGATGTACAGTTCTTTAATCTCATGCAGCAGAACAATCTGAGCAACCCTCCGACACCCCCAGCCTCTCTTCCTCCCACACCACCTCCCGTGGCCTGCCCGAAGTTGGTGAATGGCTTCGCAACCACTGAGGAACTTGCTAGCAAGGCTGGTATGTTGGGAGGTCATGATGGTAAGACCAATATGCATTGTTTCCATAATAAAGGAGTCAGATTTGTAGCAAATTACAATTCAGAACCTGAAAGCACCCAGTTATCTATAGTCTGTTTTATAAAAACAGTATGCCTGGGGTCTTTAAGATTATAATCGTTATTACCCAGCTTTACAGCTTTATTTGACACCAGTATGATGTCAGATTTTCCGTTTTGAAAACATGCTGAGATCTAGAAGCCTTAAAATATTTTTATTCATATCCATTACAAATGGCCAGCCAGTTAGTTGAGTGAGCTAAGAAGCCATCTCCCTAAGCATCTCCTCAGCAGCTGTGTATGCAGCCATTATGTATTTTCTGATGCTTGTGCTTTGTTCAGTGATTAAACCCCTTTTTTCCAACCCCTTTTCCTTTGTTGTTACAAAGTTGTTGGTTTTGTTTTAAAGATAAAACAAAACTCTTCCCATACAGGCAGAAGACACATTCTAAAGCCTTTTGAGCCCTTTTTGCTCAAAATTTGCACATTTGTGTTAATAGGGAGATGAATTATGAACTGTCAAAACTTTCTGAACTCCAAGGGGGATGAGAGTGGTGTTCCCACCTGCTGTAATGCCTTGGTTGTTTCAGGGAGCTGCCAGTGCCCCAATGCACAGTGCTTGTCAGTGGAAGAGGAGTGCAGGTGTCTCATTGAGCTGTGCCTTTCTGTTTTCAGTTACCAAAGCTCTGGGACCAAAGCAGTTCCAGTTGCCTTTCAGACCACAAGATGATTTATTGGCAAGAGCAATGGCTCAGGGCCCTAAAACTGTGGATGTTCCTGCTTCGCTTCCGACACCACCTCACAACAATCAGGAGGAGTTAAGGTGGGTTTTCCTTGACATCTTCCAATACGTATTTGGAGCAGATTCTGTGGTCTTCCAGTAGGAGATGAGACTGTGAAGGTGTGAACAAATCCACTGTGTGCAGCCACACAGTGCAAAGAACCTAGTGGCATAATTTGTCCTGGTTAACTTTGCATTCCGCTTGTGGAAAATAGCATAGTGAAATCATAAAATCATAGAATGTTCGGGTTGGAAGAGACCTTAAAGATCATCCAGTTCTAACCGCTCTGAGATGGGCAAGGACACCTCCCACTAGACCAGGCTGCTCAAGACCACATCCAACCTGGCCTTGAATTCAAGACCCATCCAACCTGGAGTTGAAGCTGACTTCTGCCATTGCTGGACTCTAGCTTCCATTAGGTTGTCAGGAATTTATTACCTTGCTCTATGAAAAGTGGAAGAAAACTATATAAATGTATGTTTTTTTTCCTGGAGCAACATGGTACTGCTGTACTGTGACAGTGCAGGGCTGCGGTACCAGACATGAAATGAGAGTCAGCCTGTAATGTCTTGTGTCATTGAAGCACTGAAAGCCGTGTGTGGACGAGGAGGGATGAACTGATGAATACACTTAAATCAGAAACTTAAATAATTAAAGAAACTTAAACATTAAATAATAATTTTTACAAAGATAGGTGGAGCTGTGGGGACAGACAGGTCTGTGGTAAGCCTGGGCTTTGTTAGTGCCTCTGATTGTCTTTATGTATCTTTCCCAAGAAACCACTATGTGCAATTGTATATGAAATACCCAGAAGTGATGGCCTACCACCATAATTCTGTTCCATGAATAGCAGCAAGAAGCGAGTTTGTGATTGCTTCCTGTCATGATTCATAACTTTCATAGAATGGTTTGGGTTGGAAGGGACCTTAAAGATCATCCAGTTCCAACTGCCCTGCCGCGGACACCTCCCACTAGATCAGGCTGCTCAAGGCCCAATCCAGCCTGGCCTTGAATACTTCCAGGCTTTGGTTTACCAGAGGTTTTTAGACCATTTCCAAAAGTTTTCCATAACAGCCTTTTGGGGTTTTGTTTCAGGGTTCAAGATCACTGTGAGGACAGGGACACTCCTGACAGCTTTGTTCCTTCTTCCTCTCCTGAAAGTGTGGTGGGAATGGAAATCAGTAGGTATCCAGACTTGTCGGTTGTAAAGGAGGAGAACCCAGAACCTGTACCATCTCCCATCATTCCCATCCTACCAAGCAGTACTGGAAAAGGTGAGGCTGCAGCAGAGCAAACAGTTGGATCTTGGCTTCTTGGCTTTTTTTTTTTTGCATTGTGTAATGCACATGTGTGTAGGATTAACCTGGTGTATTTCATTTTATTTTCAGGTTCAGAAGCCAAAAGGAATTACATAAAGTCAGAACCGAGTTCAGGAGCATTGCCTGGTTCTGGCTTCTTTGCTTCTCAGCTTGGACCATCCCAGAATGGTCCTAAATCTGGCCTTATATCTGTAGCAATTACTTTACATCCCACAGCTGCTGAGGTAAAACCAACAAATTTCTGTTACATATAGAAAATACAACAGTAGTTAATAGATTTTATATCTAGCGAGTCTGAAGAGGTTATAGCGCAGTACAATAAAGCAGCTGTTGTAAACTATTAATAATTTCTGTTATTGCTGTCTTGCTGCCTGTGTGATGAAAACAAAGATATGTTTTTATTATTGTTTTTAGAACATCAGTAATATTGTAGCGGCATTCTCCAACCTGCTCCATGTCAGAATTCCCAACAGTTACGAGGTTAGTAACACTCCGGATGTCCCATCCTCCATGGCAGCCGCCAACAGTCACAGAGTGAACCCAGCTGTGGAGTACAGGCAACACTTACTACTTCAGGGTCCTCAGGCAGGATCTATGGGACCTGCCAGGATCGTAGGCTCTTATGGACTGAAGCAGCCAAATGTGCCATTTCCTGCAAACAGCAGTGGTGAGTGGGCAATCATGCTTTCAAGTTTCTGTTACCAAAATTGTAGCTGAGTCACTTTACAGCATTTCAACCTCGCAAATTCGTGCTCAAGAATGAAATCATTGATCATTCTTCTAAACGATAGTATTCCCTTCTTACATGTGAACCTGCTCCTGGCATTAACCATGATTTATTAGGTCTGATCCATCTGCAGTTTCGACTATGTTCTCTGCGTCACCGTCAGTGAGGTATTTCTTCCCAACATTATGAGGGGTTTTTTAGGTCCAGCCTGGTTTTAAATACATCATAGAGAAAGGTTGTGTCTGTGCTGGAAAACATGGCACAGTTGTTTAAGCATGTATTCCTATGTTGCATTTGTTTTTCATTCCTCACACACAATATATTTTTGCCTTGTTGGTTTTGGTCTAGGTTAAACAATTCCCCCATCAGGATGTAGTGTAAAGCTTGCCTTTCATGCCCAATTGAGGAGGACACTACTCCTCTAGACAACTGTAGCTTCTCGTAAATTTGGTTTAATCTAATACAGCTTGTGTTTTCTAGGTGTAACTGGCTACAAGGATCACAGTCAGAATATTGCAGAAGGCTCAGCACTGAGACCTCGATGGTGCTCTCATTGCAAAGTTGTTGTTCTTGGCAGTGGGGTGCGGAAGTCCTTCAAAGACCTGCCTTTCCTTAAACAGGTACTGCCATGGAAGTGAGCAAACAAAGGCAATAGAGACTACTGCTTATCATGCCGACCACCACTTCCAAGTTTCTTTGTACTCTTCCTTCTATGTGTTCTAATTCAGGATGGGATGTTCACGCACGTTTGGAGTACAAATAAGAAATGTCAAAGCTGTCACTTTCAGAAAATGAATTTCAGTAAATACCAGTAAATATGGGAACTCCCTAAATTCTGCTGCTCACCTCCTTTTGTGACCACTCCAGGGACTTTAATTCAGTAGGAGCTGTTTGTAAGGCAGTGCTACATTGCTATGTTGGAAAGCACTGGAAGAGCAAAAATACTTAGGCTGCTTTTGAGCAGGAATCAGATTTCAGTCTCTGTGTCTTGTATTTTACGTTGTTTCTTGTGTAAACAATATCCCAGGCTGCTCCATAGTGCTGTAAACAAATACTGAGTCACTCATTAAAAAAGTAGCATTGCTCTTTGTTTAAATGAGATTGGGATAATTATGCAACAAACGGCTACAGTCAATATTTATACACAAAAGTAAGGGGATAATATAGTTACAAGAGCACTGAGTTCCCAGTGGTGTTTTGCAGATGGATCAGTAGATAAAACACTATGATCTGCCTTTGATCAGGCTGAAGTCAAACCTTCTTTTGCCATCTGAAGATAAAAGAAAATGGTTTTTACTTTTCAAGTGTGCTTATGGAGCAGATGGGTGTGCAGTATAGAATGCTTTATTTTGATTCTTAAACTTCTGTTGAAGGCAAGGAAATGCTGAAGAACAAGGTTGTAGGTGGTGGTAACGTTAGATCTGTCAAATAATCAAGTATTTATATCACAGTATTGCTCATTATTTCACGAATGTTCTACAAATGAAGAGTTTCTGGCCAGATTGGAAGAGTTGTTTCATTGCACTTTATTATGAGAAGAATGGTATTAAAATTGACTTCTGATAATCTTCTGTGTTTGATTCCCAGGATCCCCAAGAAGGCTCTGATAAAATGAAGGACATTGTATTCTGTAGCAACAATTGCTTTGTTCTTTATTCGGCAGCTGTGCAAGCAAAAAACTCAGAGAACAAAGTAAGTATCAAATGCTGGTGGACCCTAGTGAGCAGAAATTATTGCAGCTATTTTTTAAAGAACAGAAATGGGGAGGAGGGGGGAAGAGGCGGGTGTTAGCACTTTCTTCTGAAGGTTTATGAATGGATTGTTCTGTTTGGATATTGAGATTCTGCACCAAAAGGGTGAAGTAAAATTCCTGTTTGCAGAACTTTCCATGTGACGGAGACGATGGCAGAGCAGTAGCCCAGTAGCCACCTTTTGCTGTCCTCAGAGGCTTTGAAGATGTAATCTCAAAAAAGAAGCTTTTTAGTTCTATGGGCATTGGACAAACCCATAAATATACCTTTAAAGGCTATTTGCCGTCTTTTTATTTGGCTTATATACATTAAAAAAAAATTACAACTGTGCATAAAATAATGGCAAGTTTGCAAAGACGTGTTTTCCCAGTTAACATTAAGAAAACAATCTTATTCTGTTACTTTATTTTGGCAAAATCGGCATTTTAAAGCATTAATTATGAAGTTTACCAGAAACGCCAGGCTTTGTGGCTTGGTCCACACACTGGAGGGAGGGGATACCATCCAGAAAGACCTTGACAGAGTGAGAAGTGGGCCTGTGCGAACCTCATGTAGTTCAACAAGGCCAAGTGCAACATCCTGCACCTCGGTTGGGGCAGTCCCAAGCACAAATACAGGCTGGGTGGAGAATGGGTTGAGAGCAGTCCTGAAGAAACAGACTTGGGTTGCTGGTGGATGAGAAGCTCAACATGAGTTGGCAATGTGTGCTTGCAGCCAGAGAGCCAACCGTGTCCTGAGCTGCATCAAAAGAAGTGAGACCAGCAGGTCGAGGGAGGGTATTCTCCCCCTCTACTTCGCTCTCATGAAACCTGACCTGGAGATCTGCATCCAGCTCTGGAGTCCTCAGCACAGGAAGGACATGGATCTGTTAGAGTGAGTCCAGAGGAGGGATCCTAAAATGATCACAGGGCTGGAGAATCTCCCATATGAGGACAGGCTGAGAGAGTTGGCCTTGTTCAGACTAGAGAAGAGAGGGCTCTGGAGAGACCTTGTAGCAACTTCCAGTACTTAAAGGGGGTCTATAGGAAAGCTGGGGAGGGGCTCTTTATCAGGGAACATGGGGCTAGGACAAGGGAGAATGGTTTTAAGCTGAAAAAGAGGAGATCTAGATTAGATATTAGGAAGAATTTTTTCCTGTGAGAGTGGTGAGGCACTGGCACAGGTTGCCCAGAGAAGTTGTGGATGCCCAATCCTTGGAGGTGTTCAAGGCCAGGTTGGATGAGGCTCTGAGCAACCTGATGAAGGTGTACCTGCACATGGCAGGGGTTTTGAACTGGATGATCTTTGAGGTCTCTTCCAACCCAAACCATAAAAACATTAGTGAAGAGCTTGCTGACTGACAGTGGTAAGGAAGGAGGTTGTAATTGTTGGAGAAGGACATTTTTAGAAACTTACTCAGTTTACAGTAGAATTAGGCCAGGGAGTTTTCTCAGGTGGTCCCAAGTTCTCTAGGGTTATTCAACAACTTCTTCCAGAACCTCAGCACTTCTACAGAGGGCATTGCTTCTTGCTGGGTCCAGGTTCTTTCAATTTCAGGTAACTTCTTTGTCTCTGTTCATTTACTCTTCAAAATGGAACAGTATTCATTCAAGACTAAATCATCCTGATGAGTTTGTTTTAACTAGTTTGTTTTTCTAGTTTAAATGTGCCTTTCTTTCCTTAAACCAGTGGACAGACGAGGCCACAGGGTTCAATCATTACTTCATTAATGTCTCTTCACAGTCCTCTCTTTACTGTAAGATGCATCACTTCTTTCAAGTACATCGTATTTATTTTCAGAAGAAATTAAACAAGGAACCAAATCTGGAGGAGAAGATAAACGCGTGTTCATACCCATCCTTGTAGTGCCACATGTAGCTCATTTTCACTTGTATTTAAACAGGATAACATTTCTGGACAAGTGCATCAGCATGTACATAATTAAGTTAATTAAATGTCATGTTCAGCCTCTTGATCCTTTAATTTAGGCTTTCAAGATTAGTCATACAGACCACATTAAGCACTTTTTAATCTAAACCTCCTTTATTGTTCTTGTTTTTTCTCCTTTTTTTTTTTTCTTTAACAAATCTCTGCAGGTTTAATTCCTGTTTGCTGTGGCCAAACAGTTCAGTCCTCAAGGTGCAGGACTGATCTAGAGCCTTGCAGGAATTCCCTCTTCAGTCGTTTCCAGGAAAACATATGTGGTATCAATTCCAAATCTTCCCCTTCTACCAAATAACGAGATTCTCACTCTTTACATTAATCCTGTGACCCACATTTAAAGGTTATTTTGTAACAAAACTTTCTGAAAATACTCAAGAAATGACTCTGTGATTTCCTTGGCTGGACAATCGAGTAGGTTTTGCTTCAAAACCTGTATGAGGGGTTGTTTGTGTTCCCTCTTCTGTCTTTAAAGGGCACCATGTTCTAGATTGACTGGGAGAACTTTTATATCCCAGTATGAGCTGTGATGACATGAATCAGGATAATTTCCATCATGATTTTATGAATAGTCTCCTCTGTTCTGAGCTGACAGTGTTTGAGATTTCTTTTTCTTAAGAGTTTTCTATTGATTTTGCAGGAATCAGGTCCATCTTTGTCACAGTCGCCAATGAAAGAGAGGCCGCCCAAAGCATTCCATCAGTACAGCAACAACATCTCCACTTTGGATGTCCACTGCTTGCCTCAGTTGCAGGAAAAAGTTTCTCCACCATCATCACCTCCCATCATGTTCCCCCCTGCATTTGAAGCAGCCAAGGTAGAGGCAAAACCGGATGAGCTTAAGGTAACGGTGAAGCTAAAACCTAGGTTAAAAGCAGTACACAGTAGTCTGGATGACTGTCGGCCTCCAAGTAAGAAATGGAAAGGAATGAAATGGAAAAAATGGAGCATTCAGATTGTGATTCCCAAAGGATCGTTCAAACCTCCTTGCGAAGAAGAAATAGATGAGTTTCTTAAAAAATTGGGCACGACCCTTAAACCAGATCCTGTGCCTAAAGACTATAGGAAATGTTGCTTCTGTCACGAGGAAGGGGATGGATTGACTGATGGACCAGCAAGGCTTCTTAACCTGGATTTAGACCTTTGGGTCCATTTGAACTGTGCTCTTTGGTCTACAGAAGTCTACGAGACACAAGCTGGTGCCTTAATAAACGTGGAACTAGCACTGCGAAGAGGCTTGCAAATGAAATGCATGTTTTGTCACAAAATGGGTGCCACCAGCGGTTGTCACAGGTTAAGGTGCACCAATATTTATCACTTTACCTGTGCCATTAAAGCACAATGCATGTTTTTTAAAGACAAGACCATGCTTTGCCCCATGCACAAACCAAAGGGAACTCATGAGCAAGAACTCAGTTACTTTGCAGTCTTCAGGAGGGTCTACGTTCAGCGGGATGAGGTGCGGCAGATCGCGAGCATCGTTCAGCGAGGAGAACGTGACCACACTTTTCGTGTTGGAAGCCTGATTTTCCATGCTGTTGGTCAGCTGCTGCCACAGCAGATGCAGGCCTTCCACTCCTCAAAAGCCCTCTTCCCAGTGGGTTACGAGGCCAGCCGGTTGTACTGGAGCATGAGATACGCAAACAGGCGCTGTCGCTATCTCTGCTCAATTGAGGAGAAGGACGGGCTTCCACTGTTTGTCATCAAGGTTGTGGAACAAGGCCATGAGGATCTGGTCCTTACTGACACAACACCAAAAGGTAAATTTTGTGAACTAAGGCCATGATTTTAGTGGGTTTGCTGATTGCTTTTACTGATACTTCCCAGGTGTATGATAGGTGTTTCAGATATCACATTGCAGAGACCATTCCAATGTAATGCTTCCAGTGAGCTTCCAGGGCCTGTTTTCAGTATTGTGCTATGAAGGCTGAGGATACTTTTGAAGAAATTGTACAAGTTGCAAATAAGACTTGTTAAATGTTCACAGGGGAGACCCACGATTGAGCATTGAAAATCAAAATAGTAGGAATGTCAGTGTAGGCTTCCTCTCATGGGCAGTAGGTCCAGGGAAGTGATTGTGCCCCTGTACTTCGCATTGATGAGACCACACCTCGAATTTTGTGTTTGATTTTGGGCCCATCACTACAAGAAAGACATTAAGGTGCTGGAGTGTGTCCAAAGAAAGGCAACAAAGCTGGTGAAGGGGCTGAAGAACAAGTGTTAGGAGGAACAGTTGAAGGAACTGTGATTTTTTAGCCTGCAGAAAAGGAGGCTGAGGGGAGACCTGTCTACAACTGCCTGAAAGGAGGCTTTAGCAAAATGATTGTTGGTCTCTTCTCCCAAGTGACAGGTGATAGGACGAGAGGAAATGGCCTCAGGTTGCAGCAGGGGGGGTTCAGTTAGATATGAGGAAAAATTTCTTCACCGAAAGGTTTGTCAGGAACCGGCAGAGGCTGCCCAAGGAGGTGGTTGATTCACCATCCGTGGAAGTATTTAATAGACAGTTGAGGAGGTACTCAGGGATCTGGTTTAGTAGTGGGCAAGTCCGGTTGGACTTCGTGATCTTGGAGGTCTTTTCCAACCAAGCTATTCTGTTATTCCCTCATGAATTTGTTTTAATATGAACTTTGTTTAAACATATTGTTATTACCCAATTATCTTCAAATTAGCTGGGCTGAAGTTAATGAGAAATAAAAAAAGACAGTTGAGTGGCCCACGTTGTTCTCAGGGCAGGGAATGTTTTCTCTGAGTGATGAGAAATGATGCATGAGGCTGTAAACATTAGGGACAGGTCTTCGGAATCATAGAATCACTAAGATTGGAAAAGATCTCTAAGATCATCAAGTCCAGCCATCAGCCCAACACCACTGTGCCTACTTAACCATGTCTCAAAGTCCCACATCTGCATTCTTTTTGAACACCACCCAGGACGGCAACTCCACCATGTCCATGAATGTGGCAGGTGAATGTGTGTGTGGTCTGCACTGCCCTGGTTTGTAATTCCTTCGTGCTGTGGGTGCCAGTACTCCCAGCCTTGCTCTGCCCAGTCCAACCAGTGCCAAGAGATCGCCCATGTGCAGCTAGGAGTTGGCTGCCACCAGTCAGTGGGCACAGAGCGTGCAGTTTGTTTTTAAAAATTCTACTTTGTGCAGGTTTTTTTCAGGAGAATCCATGTTATTGTGGACAGACACAGCTCCATGCTGTGAATACTAAAAGCTGCATTCCCAAGAATCAAGGCTGCAGTAGGAATGTCCTGCATGTTTGAGATCTGTTCAGAACAAAATAGCAACACAAAAAATCATTCCCTGCTTCACTTTTCAACCCTGGCCTGTTTGCTTACGCAACCAGTGACAAAAAGCTTTCCCAGTGCTGGGTTCTGGTTCCTGATCCCAAGCGTTTGTTTGAAATCCGGTACAACAGGCCGTTATTTCTTTGATCACTGTAATTCTCTCCCGTATGGTTGTGTAGGTGTGTGGGATAAAATCCTGGAGCCCGTTGCTTCTGTTAGAAAAGAGTCTGAAATGCTCCAGCTGTTTCCCGGCTATTTGAAGGGTGAAGACCTCTTTGGTTTGACAGTCTCTGCGGTGGCCAGGATTGCCGAATCGGTGAGTCGTCACCGCCCTAGCTCTTGCTGGATCCTCCAAACTGTTGGATATCTCATATCCACATGAGAAGGGGAACTGGAAGGAGTGTGGAGAAGTAAATAGTTCATTACGCACAATTAAGGTGTAATTATTTGTGAGTATTGGGTCCAGTTCTGGAATCCCCAACATAAGAAGGATATGGAACTGTTGGAGCAGGCCCAGGGGAAGGCTGAGAAGATTGATCAGAGGGCTGGAGCACCTCTGCTATGAGGACAGGCTGAGAGAGTTGGGTTTTTTCGGCCTGGGGAGGAGAAGGCTCTGGGGCAACCTCATAGAGGCCTTCCAGTACCTGAAAGGGGCCCTGCAGGAAAACTGGGGAGGGGCTTTTGACAAGGGCTTGTAGTGATAGGATAAGAGAGAATGACTTCAAACTGGAAGGAGGAATATTTAGATTAGACATTAGGAAGAAATTCTTCATGGTGAGGGTGATGAGGCCTGGCACAGGTTGCCTAGGGAAGTTGTGGATGTCCCATTCCTCGAAGTGTTCAAGGCCAGGTTGGATGGAGTCTTGAGGAACCTGGTCTGGTGGGAGGTGTCCCTGCCCATGGTAGGATGGGTGGAACTGGATGATCTTTAAGGTCCTTCTGATCCAAACCATTCTATGAATCTATAAATTATTTGTGTATTTTTTTTCTCTTTCTCTCTGTTCTTTTGCAGCTGCCGGGGGTTGAGGCCTGCGAGAATTACACATTCCGCTATGGCCGAAACCCCTTAATGGAACTCCCTCTTGCCATCAACCCCACGGGCTGTGCCCGTGCTGAGCCTAAAATGAGTACCCATGTCAAGAGGTTTGTGTTAAGGTATTTTGTTTTAATTTCACATAGTACAGCCCAGGGTTTATAGGCTGCTTCGGGTTATTTGTGCTTTCGTCTGCTGCTTACAAACCCTGTCGTCTTTGGCTGTGGATGTGCATGCCCAAACCAGGGAGTGCTTTGTTGTCTCTGCTAGCTGGCTTTCAGTGTCTGTACGTCCAAGGGGGTTTTGAGCGGGGTTCGTGGGCCTTTTCAGAGAAATCTTCAGTTTTCCTTGTATTCTTTCCCATTACATGCCCAACTCCTCCAGGCCTCACACCTTGAACAGCACCAGCACATCAAAGTCCTTCCAGAGCACAGTCACGGGAGAACTGAACGCGCCTTACAGTAAGCAGTTCGTCCATTCCAAGTCCTCTCAGTACCGCAAGATGAAAACTGAATGGAAGTCCAACGTGTATCTAGCGCGCTCTCGTATCCAGGTCAGTCCCCATTGTAGGAAAGGTGTATTGAAAAAATTTACTTATACTTTCATTTCTATTTATTTTATGTATAATTTTTTGTAATTTTACTTATTTTATATGAGTATATAAAATATATATATTATGTTATGAATGGTGCTGTAAAGTATTATTATACTACGATTATATATATACTATATGCTTCTTTAGAAATATATATAAACTATGTCATAATGTAGTATGTTAAAATATAATATAATATAATATAATATAATATAATATAACATAACATAGCATAACATAACATAACATGCACTATTGTGATTATGATGTAATAATTGTATATAAGATATTATTATAAAATATTATATGAGTATCTATATAAAATATGTAAAAATAAGACATTTATACATAAAGTAAATAGAAATGGAAGAAATTCTTCACAGTGAGGGTTGTGAGGCACTGGCACAGGTTGCCCAGGCAGGCTGCGAATGCCCCCTCCCTAGAAGTGTTCAGGGCCAGGTTGGACGGGGTCTTGAGCAACCTGATCCAGTGGGAGGTGTCCTTGGCCATGGCAGGGGGTTTGCAACTGGATGATATTTAAGGTCCCTTCCAACCCAAACTGTTCTATGATTGTATATAAAATTACTATTTACAAATTGAAACTAAAGCTATTGCAAAATTCCATCAAGGTTTATCTCAAAGTTGGCAATTTTTATATGGCAAATCAATTCCACAGATTTATCTTTAATAGGATTTCTTTCTAATTATCATAAATATCTTAAAAATTAATTCGTTACAGTGATCTAGAAGAAAGTTTCTTTCACACTTTGATTTTTTTTAGCATATTTCTCAAAAATTTAGTAAAGTGTAATAAAGTCACAACATGCAGTGGGAGTACGGCATGCTCAGAGCAGGCTGAGTACAGCGGTGTGAGACCAGGCTGTCCCCATCTTGTTTATAAGCCCTCTTTAAGTAATGAAAGGATGCAATAAGGTTCCCTGTAGCCTTCCCTTCTCCAGGCTGAACAACTCCAATTCTCTCAGCCTGTGCTTGCAGGAGAGGTGCTCCAGGCTGGGCTCGTTACTCCACATGGGGTCTCACCAGAGCAGAGGGAAGGGGCAGAATCACCCCCCTCACCCTGCTGCTCATGCTTCTTGTGATGCAGCCCAGGGTACAGTTGGCTTTCAGGGCTGGATACAGACATTGCCAGCTGATGTCCAGCTTTTCTTCCATCAGTACCCCCAAGTCATTCTCTTCAGAGCTGCTCTTCATCCCCCAGCCTGTATCTGTGCTTGGGATTGCCCTGAGCCATGTGCCCTTGCACTTGGCCCTGCCAAACCTCATGAGGTTCGCATGGATCAACTTCTCAAGCATGTCCAGGTCCCTCTGGACAGCATCCCATCCCTCCAGTGTGTCAGCCACACTACTCAGCTTGGTGTCATCTGCAAACTTGCTGAGGGTTCACTTGATCCTACTGTCTGTTGTCACCAGTGAAGATACTAAAGAGCACTTGGTCCCAGAATGGACCCCTGAGGGACAAAATTTGTCATCGGTCTCCATCGGGACATTGAGCTGTTGACCGCTACCCTCTGGGTGTGGCCATCCAACCAATTCCTGATCCACCAAACAGTCCACCAGCAGCCTTACAGAAGTCCGTGTGAAGCTGGACTCTGCATCTGGGCTGGTACAACATCAGCAACAAACCTGTGCTGCTTCCTTCTGCCTGGGTTGTTTCCTTTTCACCTGGTTGTCTGTCAGAACACTCTGGCACGCGGTGAGGAACCCAGTGTAGATGTCTGTTTGTTATGAAATGCTGAATCACGCCGTATTCTTCGCAGGGCCTGGGCTTGTACGCTGCTAGAGACATTGAAAAGCACACTATGGTCATTGAATATATCGGAACTATTATCCGGAATGAGGTAGCAAACAGGAAGGAGAAGCTTTATGAATCTCAGGTAAGGGTGGTGTTTGTTCACTGTTTCTTTCCTCTTCCCCTTTCAAATGTTCACGCAACAAAACAAACGCCATTCTGCTCTCTGATGACCGCAGGTCCCCTCATTGCTGTTTGCTGCTCTCCTAGACTTGAAATAAGCTAAAAAATCAATGAGAGGCAGCTGCAGTGTTTCCTACCAAGGGACCAGAGTGTTTCCATGTTTAATGAATCTCCCTGGTCTAGTGGACTGTTCATGTCCTCTGTCCTGGGAACAAAAAGCAAGCTGTGGCAGGGATGGCAGGGCCTCGGTTTTTGATGAGAACTTCCTCAAGTTAAAGCTCCTTCCTTTATGTAACTCAGCGGGGCAGGAACAGTTGGTACCTGTTTGTGAAGCACTCCAAGATCTGGGGTGCAGGGTGATGCGGGGCGTGCAGAGCTGTTGGGGAAATGGGAATTCGGCAGAGATCGAGGTTTATGACCCACCATTCCCTGACAAACATGTGAGTGGAAGGGCAGTGTGTGCCTCCTGCTTTCTGCTGGGAGCCAGGGGGCAATGCTTGACCCTACAGGCTGGAGGACACTTGGAGGTCACCGATCTTGCTGATTTGTTTTAATCATTGACAGTTATGTAAAATCTACAAGGGTCCTTTTTCCAATTCTGTTTTCTAGAATCGTGGCGTCTACATGTTCCGCATTGACAATGACCACGTCATTGATGCTACCCTGACAGGAGGTCCTGCAAGGTGGGTGGCTCTGGAGAGATCTCCAGCCTCATTCCAGGGAGACATCTGCATTCCCTGGCCTGGGGCTGTTTGTGAGGGACACCCGTTTGTGGTGTTCACTGTGGCTTTAGTTTCTGAGCTGGTACCTTCAGCCTTTGGATGGTTCCTCTGCAATAATGTCTTCTTTTTTCAGTACCTTTGGTCATCTTTGATTGTGTTTCATGGTGGCTATGAAGGAAGAATGGAATTTTTTTTAATGCTTGATATTTTTTGACATTTTCTAGGTAAAGAAACAAGCTCAGAGTAATATAATTGTGTCTGGACAGTCGATGCACTTCTAAAGCTCAGGTCATTCCAAGGTTTGGTTCAGGTTTGCCTCAAGGGATGCAGTTCCTTAAAAGATTACCTTTCAAACTCTGTTTTTGCAGGTACATCAACCATTCATGTGCGCCGAACTGTGTGGCTGAGGTGGTCACATTCGAGAGAGGACACAAAATCATCATTAGTTCCAGCAGGAGAATCCAGAAGGGGGAGGAGGTAGGGCCATCCCGCTCGGTTTTACGTACCTCCCCCTTGCTGTTTGCCTCTGTCTCCAGATGCTGATGCGATTTCCATGCGCGGTAGCACAACGTGTTTGTGCCAGGCTGGGGGAGAGCAATGTTTCCCTTCCCATCTTTTCTTTTCATCCTGACAGTTCCTAACAGTGCAGCCTCACGCATTGGGCTCTGTAACCTGTGGGGACGAGGGAAGCTGTGGTGAATCTTTTTCATGTGAGGGTGGTGAGGAAGCAATTAATAGTAAACAAAGGAGTCCTCAGTCTTAATAGGAAACGCAAGGACTCCTGGAGTCCTCAGCACAGGAAGGGTCTGTTGGGAGTGAGTCCAGAGGAGGCCATGAAGATTATCCAAGGGCTGGAGCACCTCCTGTATGAAGACAGGCTGAGAGAGTTGATGTTCAGCCTGGAGAAGAGAGGGCTCTGGTGAGACCTTCTAGCAGCCTTCCAGTACTGAAAGGGGGGCTACAGGAAAGCTGGGGAGGGGCTCTTTATCAGGGAGTGCAGTGATAGGACGAGGAGAAATTATTTTAAGCTGAAAGAGGGGAGATTTATATGAGATATTAGGAAGACATTTTTTTCCTGTGGGGGTGCTGAGGCCCTGGCACAGGTTGCTCAGAGAAGT